>OX345668.1:10065000-11265000 GCA_947044415.1 Eupithecia dodoneata | reverse complement strand
TTACCGGTACTGATTCAGTGTTCCATTCTGACTTAGTCGCTTCGTCTGTCTCTTCTGTTACCAGTACTGATTCAGTGTTCCATTCTGACTTAGTCGCTTCGTCTGTCTCTTCTGTTACCGGTACTGATTCAGTGTTCCATTCTGACTTAGTCGCTTCGTCTGTCTCTTCTGTTACCGATACTGATTCAGTGTTCCATTCTGACTTAGTCGCTTCGTCTGTCTTTTCTGTTACCGGTACTGATTTAGTGTTCCATTCTGACTTAGTCGCTTCGTCTGTGTCTTCTGTTACCGGTACTGATTCAGTGTTCCATTTTGACTTAATTGCTTCGTCGGTCTCTTCTGCTAACGCTGTTGTAAAAAAAGTCCACGTTGAACTGATGTCTTCATCTACCTTCATTATATTTACAGAGGTTGACTCGATTGATTCGACTTCATCATCTGTTACCCGATCAGAGTCCCTTGGCACGATTCCTTTCTCTAGCTCTATTGATATCGTTTTTGAGTCCGTAGATACGGTCGCTTGATTTACATCTTGTTTCAATGCGGGTTTTTCACATATATAAGGCACGTCCCTGACGTCTCTAGTGTAGCCGTAGAGAAGACCATCTCTGGCGATGAACCCGAGTCGAGCACTGAAGTGTGGCGCCTCTGGTCTCCACTTGGCGTAGCCAGCCTCTTCAATAGACTCTCCTATAGTAGAAAAACATAATTTATTTAATTTTTACTTTACACAAAAAATTTACAAAACAATATAGACTATTCGATCAGAGTATAATGTAGAAAAGTACCTGATTATGACATAGATATAAATTTAAATATCTTTAATTGTACTCAGTGCCATGTGAATTAAAATTTGATTATATAATACGGCCGATTGGGAGCAAGGTTGTTTAAAAAAAATTGCTCTGAAAGTTTGTCAGTTGTCATTAATGCACGGCCCAATTAGCATGGCCAAATAATGTACTACACCTTGATAATCTGAGCCATACAATCACGGGTGAGCATTATTGATACGTGACATGCTTTCATAGACTGATAATGCACGGCCCGTTATTGTACACCACGATAATTGGAACCCTTTTTGACATGGATTATAGGGGTTGTCATTGAGGACCACGTATTGTCGTGCATTCTAGTGACCCATACCTAAGTACGGTAATAAGATACCTGTGTGTCTGAACGGTAAAAATTCATAAGGTGACTACTATAATCATATAGACGATTTTAATGTAGTTTTCATCAATTTTCTCGTACGAAGTCATTCATGCGGTGTATCTATAATTTATAGAAGTTTGGTGGGAATAAGAGGTACGTAGGTAGGTATTTCTCAAATGCTCTGCTACCCATGCGAAGCGGGTGGGTTGCTAGTGGGTGGTTTAAGATTAGCCTAATAAAGCTCAATAATCCAACCTTTTTATAAATACATGACACTCGGACCTATACTCTAAAGAAAAGAGGTTGATTGTTAATTTTATTATAGAAACCTCTTTTGTCAACCCATTGACGGCCATTTACAATAAAGAGATGAGCTAAGGAAAGGAAATCATCCTAAATATTTTATAAAAAATATTAAAAAAAAACCAACAAACCCAGAAAAATCTAAAGTAGGGTTTCTCATAATTTTGGGACGATTTGAATTATTCTTATCATTTTCCAAATTTTTGGGACAAACCTTGAAAAATTAAGGACTTGCTCAAAAATTAATACCGTTATTTGCTTTTAGCTCTAAAGTTATAAAATAAGTTCACAGATAAAGTGAAATTTGAATGAAAAATGATGAGCAATAGATTAAGTGTTAATTGATTCTTCGTTTAATATTTTGTTCACCACTAGCGGAAGAAGATTGTTTTTTCTAGTAATATTCATGTACTTCACTAAATAATAATTTAGCTATACCTTTTAAAGTTATCCAGGAATACCCATCCTTATAGAAACCGATGGCAGCAGTGTCTGGGTAAGGGGCTCCATAAATCTTTTTGGCGTATATCTTCTTTAATACTTCCACTTCTTCGTCACTGTTCACTATGGCCAGATATGCGCCTTCTTCCTCGCACGCTGCTTTCGCGTGGTCCCACGTGTGGACAGCGTGGGCGTGGAACTTGTAACAATGCCCTGTTAGCTCAGCGAACTGGTATCCTGCATGTAAACCAAATTTGTTAATAAAAGTATTAGTCATCAAAAGCGCTAAAAGGTAACCTTCGGTAACTAAAAAAAACTAAATGTATGTATGTCCTTGCAAATATTTTTCGTGAAAAAAGTTTTTATCTTAGCCTGATCTGGCCATAAGCTGTGACCCACTATTATCAAATCTACTACAAACTTAGAATAACTTGTCTTATTACTCTGAGACTACAAAGAATTAATACCAAATTCGTCTATTTATTTCAATACAAATAATTGCTTCTCATAAAGATGTAAGTATCTAAACTGATGTGACTAATGACTGTGTTTAAACGCAGATAAATTTAAGGTTCAATCTGTAGGTTATCTATGTAAAAACAACATAATTTGCAGCATGCATAATAATGCACTTCAACTGCACCGGAATACCAGCTCACGATCGGATCATTATATGGTCCTTTTCATTTGAACCCTAAATCTAACTGCGTTTAAACACAGATCTTTGTGAGAAGCAGCTATTTGTATTTAAATAAATAGACGAGTACGATTAGCTCACGAGATGCGACGCGCGACGCTGCGCGCACTTTTATATAAACTAGCGACCTGCCCCGGCCTCGCACGGGTGCAAATGCATGTATTATAATTACATATAAACCTTCATCTTGATCACTTTATATATTTAAAAAACCGAATCAAAATCTGTTGCTTAGTTTTAAAGATCTAAGCATACATACTTGTACATAGGGACAGACAGACAGCGGGAAGCGACTTTGTTTTATACTATGTATAGTGAACTTTAATTACTACGCAAAAAGATACAAGTAAGCGCAAGCGTGCGCAGCGCGTCGCGTTTATTTTATATCAATATAATTAGTGCCTTTTTGCGTAGTAAATAAAGTAATTTCTTGAATGTTTTATTTACTACGCAAGTATGAAATTTTATGATAAAGTGCGCGTCGCGTCTCGGTACTGACCCTACATAAAACCCAATACCTATTCAAGTTTAGAACTAAATAAACTTACCAAGACTCTGATCTCCACATTTAGATGGATCTATCAAAAGGACAGCTTCTGTGCTTGGAACCGGTTCTGGTAATGTTGTTGTCGAGCTGAGTGTCATTTTCTTCAGGGTCTTTAATATCATATCTCTTGGGTGATATGTTTGTTCTGTTGGTAAAACTTGTGGTAGCTCAGAAGGATTTAGTTCTGGTGGTGAAACTGGTCTCTCTGACATCGGTGGCAGATCTAATCCAGGACGGTAGCAGATGTACGGCAAGGCTGTGTCGCAGCGAGCCTCGTCCATGAAGTATTGACGGAACACCCCACACCGCTCCAGAGGCGCCACATCATCATGTCGCAGAGATACTACCTGCTTACCTGTAACAAAAACTGTCACTTAATTCTTCCAAGATAGTCGATTTCTCGTCAAATTTATAATCGTCTTCCAGCTACGATTGTCAGTGCCTCCTCAACGTAATTCTTCAAAGCAAACTAAAATTCTGGCTTATTGCGCAATGTCACTATAAACTTAGTGAAATCTTTGACATTTTCTAATTTTATTTTGAATCAATTTAATATCATATATAAATAAATTATTTTAACAAAGGCGCTATTGATAATTTAATTAGAATTGTAACATATAAACGTTATCAATAAAATAACTGAAACCGAAACAATGCCCAGCGTGTTTCCAGATCACACTAAAGCTAAAATAAAATCTCATACTTTTCTGTGGTCTGAAATAAATTAATATTAAATCATTCATAAGCGCGGTGATATTTTGCAGATATTTATGTATATGTAGACCTGTATTAACATAAAAGCTACTTTTCATATCAGTAAAATGCGTGAAATCCATGCTATATGTTTTTTTATATAAAAATTAAATGCTGTTCGTTTGTCTCGCTAAAACTCGAGAACGGCTGGGCTGATTTAGCTGATTTTGGTTTTGAAATGTTTGTCGGAGTCCAGGGAAGGTTTCAACTGTGAGAAAATATAGCAAAATTGCTCAGAAATTTCCGCGCAGTGGGGCGCAACTAGTTGGGTTATAAAAACGGTAAATTGATTTTGGAATTAATTCTGGAGATCTGGTGTAAATCTTTACCATGTACATATTTTAGAGCTCCCTCGTCGAAAGATGAGTGGACTCCGGACCACAGCATATCTCTCTTGATACGTTGACCGAATAATAAATTCACTCTTATAAGGTCCTGCACAGCACGGGTGAAATCAGCAGACCAAGGAGAAGCTAAAAAGGCTCCTGAAAAAAAGAGAATGTTTAAAATTTAATAATATAAGTATAATAATAAGGGCCTCTGTGCTGTTGGCTTCGGCCCCACGCGATCCCTCCAAAGGACCGGGTCACTTTATGGGCTGAGATCATGAATATGAGAAATATATTATATAATAATACATTTAATTATAATTTGCACCGTTATTCCGTCTGGGAAACAGGTTTAGTTAATCTGGTTCAGGCAAATGTATTATTTTCTAAGTACAAAAAAATTTTACTAAATAGATTACAAATAATCCAGTTCTTAATGTTTAAAGTTCTAATTTTTTTGCATTTTTTTTGTTTAGTACTGTAGGGAAGCAGTGGATCCGACTGGCACAAGACCGCCAGGGGAGGCGAGAAGGAAGAGGCCTGTACTCAGCAGTGGCTGTTACCAGCTGATTAGATACATAGATAGATTTATTTAGGTTCCCACTTTTACTATGGAAAAAACCTACCTTCCATATGGCAATTGACCCTTGCCGTCAGCCAGTCTGCCGGCTCCTCATGCAGTTTCATCCATCCGGAGAGGAGGCCATTGTATTTGTAGTCGTTTCCATTGCCAGGATACCGTAAACCTATAGAAAGAAAGAGAAAGACATTTATCAGACATGAACAGCACACAAACAAATATAAGACAAACATAGTACTTATACTAGAATCAGTGTTTGCTCATAGAGCAGTATTATTACTGAGCTTACTACCCATTTGACACTGCTACACGCATTTTTAGTTACCTACAACTCGGTCACAATATCTGTGCACCTTGAGCCATACAAAATGTTTGGCTCAAGGTGCACAGATATTGTGACCGAGTTGTACTTACTTTTTATACTTATGTTTTGATTTTATTTTGTACTTTTTATTATTAGACCAAGTATGTGTGTGTTTTATGTGTCAAATAAATGTTTTTTTTATTTAGAAAACACGTACAAAACAAAACAAAATGTGAACACAAATGTAGGTATTAACACAAGTAGCATTGGGTTGGTACTAAGTAGCGCTCACAGCAAGCAGATAAGAGCGCGTGTGTAGGTCTAACAGGTCTTGACTCAGCTTGTTGTTCTAACAAGGTCTCAAGGCCTCAATGTCTCAAGGTCTCAAGGTCTCAAGGTCTCAAAGTCTCAAAGTCTCAAAGTCTCAAGGTCTCAAGGTCTCAAGGTCATTTGTAAAAGAGCGCTGGTTTTCAGTCAGAATCCGGTCGAGTGACAGACACGATCTCAGATCCAGCGCACACAAGATATTGAGTGTAGTGATACCTAAATATTTTGATCTAAGCAGGTAATGTAAAGAACATAGCAACGATGATGTTGTCATCGAGTCTATGTTCTTTACTTTACCTTTAAAAGATTGAAGTGAACAAATAATGTAAGTGATCCTTGGATCGTGACCTCTCGGAAATTTCCTTCAAGGTCTAAAGGAAATAAAGCACTTTGATGTTTGATGTGTATGATTTAATCACTTTATTGTACAGTGAAGCCTATCGAATTACCTGGAGGCCTATTTTAATTCTTCAATACGCAATTGCGTGTTTCGATTCGGTCAATGTTGGTACACCGAATTAGAGTCTTAATTTGCACAAAATAAACGGACAAGCAATTGCGTATTTTGAATAATTTAAATAGGCCTCCCGATACATTTGGAAGAATCAAACGGAAGCTGTATTTTGTATGTTCTTCTGGCTGATACAGTCATAACCAATCACGGTTAAAAACTTTTTTTGCGTGTGATCGTAATTGCTACTGCTAAAATAATTGGTTCAGTAAATAAGAATAAAAAATAACAGCCATTAATGCTGTACAATAGTTAAAAAATACCACAACAATCCAAAGTTTGTTTTTCCCAAATTTTCAATTTTAATTTTCACCAAATTCAAAATGTATTTTTTGAATTGGGATTTCTGTAAGGAATTTACTAAAAATATAGACATTCATTATTTTTATAAAAATGTCCTTAAGCTTACTTAACTCATTCATAATATTTTATTTGTGGTTATTAAGAATTAGACTTGAGCCTCAAATTTATATTAGATAATCATACTTGCATAACGCAATATGGGGTCAAAATAGTTGCAAATGGCCTCCCCATCACCCCCTAAAAGGATCCAGTCAAATTGAACAACCCTATAAATTTTACGAACAGTTTGTGAAAGGGATGAAACCAATCAAGAAAATATTGTAGCTATGTCTAAGAACACATAAAATTAAATATTAAAAATAGTAGCTATGTCTAAAAGACACATTAAAATAAAATTAAATATCTGCTTACCAAAACCAAAAGCACTTTTGAGCACAAACAAATTAAATATACTTTTGAGAAGCATCTTGGATGCGTTAAGCGCGCCGTCAGAACTTAAACTAAATTAAGTATTTACATAAATACATCCCGTTTTATACAATATGCTTATCTGAACACAGTGAAGGTGTGTGTGCATTTGAAAAACAAACCGTGTGGGCAAATCCCGATATCATCCCGATATATTATATCACTACATAGTGACCCATATCACCCAATGAGCGCCACAGCGCCCTGTCTTCAGCTTTACGCATCCAGCATGTACCTGTAGTCTTTCGCAGGTCGTCATCCCATCTGGTCGGAGGGCCTACGTTTACCGAGTCGTGGTCTCCACTCAAGAACACGTTTGCCCCAGCGGCTGTCGGTTCTTCGCGAGATATGGCCGGCCCACTGCCACTTCAGCTTGCTAATCTTATCCTATTGTTATTTTATAAAATGAGGAGAGTGACAGGGCGCTCATTAGGAAGGCCTATGTCCAGCAATGGACTGCTATAGGCTGATTATGAGGAGAGTGAGGGAATATAGCATGCGTCTTTGGAGACTGACCGCCGCGCCGTGTCTGAAGATTCTTCTAGGATGACAACATCGGAAAATGACCATCTGCCGTGTGGAATAATTAGATAATAAAATAATAATAATAATGATGGACATCCGAACAGCATCATCTAGCCCCAAGCTAAGCCAAAGCTTATGTTAAGGGTACTAGATAACTGATACAATACATTCTATAGACATTTTTTATTATGCCGTACGTAACACAGTATTATTACTAACACAGAAGTTTTGATTCATGCAACAAATGGAAGCCTTAGCTAGTTCGTATTCCTATTTAACTGCATAGCAATAAGATTTACTTATTATTGTGGTATATGTAACTATTAATAATAGTGCATAGATACCTAAGGCTATCTTGTAAATTTAGAAATAAATATTCCTTATTCTTTATTATGTATAGATAACGTCCAGAACACCTCTCAATCTACCTACCATCTACATCTCGTACTCTTTGTCAGGGTTAAGCTCGCCTATGTACATATATTTTCTGTTATTTATTATTTATTTTAAGCCACTATTGTCCCACTGCTGGGCAAAGGCCACCCTTTTCTACTTCCACTCCTCGCGATCCAACGCTGCAACAGGCCATGATGAAAGATGTACCTCGAGCTCCTCATCTTTTCTAGTTAAGTTATTTTATGTTTTGGGTGTACAATAAACAATTTAAGAAAGAACACCCAGAACAAAATTTCTGCAGTTCGTAAAAACATTTATCACGAGGCGGAATCGAACTTGCAACCTCCTACATTGCAGGCGGGCCTTCGCCCACCGCGCCACAGAGGTCTTCAATTGATTGACGCGCCGTCAATTTCTACGTCTGGTGAGTTTATTTTGAAGCACAATAATTATCTTTTTCCTGTTAATTCGATAACCTGACCTTGTTATCAAGCTGGTTATTGCCCAGTGCGAGAGATTACGAACTTTGTCCTGTATCGTTCGCATTGTAAACAGATGGGGGAGTCTTATCTTGGTACGGGGAAACCATATAATCGGTACGAATAATCGATAGGTAATATTGTACATATATGTAGTAATCGATAGGAGATGACTTCGAAACCAAAAGTAGAGTCCACGACTTTCGTAATTATTAAAAAATCCTTTTAATATTATTATCGCGTAAGTCTGTATGGATGGATGTAATCTCTTTCACGCAAACACTACTGAACCGCCCGGGCTGAAAATTTGTATACAGGTAGTTCTAGGCCCGATATAAAACATAGGCTTTTACTTACTTATTATTCCATAAATCAGTTCCCATAAGATTTAAATAACCTTAAAAAGTTTCCATAGAAAAAACGCGTGCGAAGCCGCGGGCAGAAACTAGTATGTCATATTTGTTCTGTGTAAGGGGCATGGAATGAACAAGTACTACTAGGACCTAGGACATCATAATCATCTATAATAATCCACTGCTGGACATATGCCTCCCCCAACGAGCGCCATAGCGTCTTCAGCTTGCCGCATCCAGCATCTACCTGCAGTCTTTTACAGGTTGTCATCCCACCTAGCCGGTGAGCGTCCTACATTAAGTTTGCCAAGTGGCGGTCACAACTCAAGAACACGATTACCCCACCCAGTTGTCGGTTCTTCGTTACCTCGTTACCTTTACTACCCTTAAATTTAAAGTAAAGGTAACAAGAAAATCTCATAAAATGCATTCAGTTTTAAATTCCACACCAGTCGCCGTTCCTCTTCCTAAAAGGCTCTAAAAATCCTTTACAACTTTGAACTCTATTTACGTTACAAGTGTAAGGAGGCCCAAGTTGTCGTTAAAGGTCTGCTTTATGGTCTGTTAACAGATAACAGGCCCGGGGAGGCCGACAATACCCCAAAACAGGAACGAATTTAAAAAACAAGTATATACGCCATTGTCGTGATTTTTTCTAGTTATTTTCGAGATGTTTATTTAACTTTTAAAAGCTTTGTTCACACATAAGCTTAGATCGATGTATAAATACGTACCAATAATAATAAAAATAAAAGAGTTGCCAGTTTCCACGTATTTTCATGTGTTGTAAGGTTATTCTTATTCCGATAATCTGGTTGTAATTTTCCTTTAAATCAATAAAAATTAATCATCACGACGCCGACGTTGCGAAGTGTTTTTTCTATATGTGGCTAAATACTTTGTCAAAGATCGCACACGAAGCTTTATTGCGACAACGCGAATGCAAATCTTCGCCTCGAAGAGTGGCCGTAGCATAAAGTAAAAGTAAATCTGTCTGTCTGTCTGTCACTGTTGCAAGCTGAGAAGAAGAAGAAGTTGTAACACGTCGACTGCGATCTTTTTTATAACCTAAGTCATTCGTGCTATAAGCTCTACACAGCTTTGGGTTGTGTTGCGCCGCACATGCGTTTCGTTCGAAACAACATTACGGCTGTGCTGAGTCACACAGATCTGTATTTTCTCAGCCGGCTGCGCTAGTGTGGATTTACGTATATTACGCATGACATGAGTGTGCGCCCACACATGCGTCACTTATAGAAAACACATACCGTGTGATTTCAGCAATCAACGTGTTAATATAATTTGGCAGGTAGGTATGCCAGGAACGGACATAGGCTTTTTACAAGGCGCGTGAGAAGCCGTGTGCAGAAGCTAGTTTGGAATATTTTGTTAATACTAATTACCTAGGTATACACAACTTATTAACACAAACACACGAATTCTAGGTATAACTAGGTACAAAACTAATAAGTGGTCATGTAGATGTAGGACACAGATATGCTCTCAAACTTTTTTCACCAAACTCACGAAGCCTTCCCCCAGCCCTACACCAAACTTAAAATCGTAAATCCATGTAATAAAGTTTAAATTCCTCTGTCATTCTGTTTTATGACCGCTGAGGCTCATAAGAACTGCGGGTGTGAGAGTACATTAGTCATGACCTGGTTATTAGGCCCTTAGGCCCTCAGAGAAAGGGCTTGGGGCTTTCAACTAATGGAAGGTCCTTACAAACACGAGTAAACTATCGGATTAGCACACTTGAGTTAGCGAGTACATAATAATACTCGTGATACTATACAAGAGATTATACATAGTATTGTCATTTTAAAATAATGATTTAAATAAAATTGCGAAATACAAAATCGAAATACTAGATATAAGAATAAACTAAGGTTACACAAGGTAAATGTATTTTTTAAAGGGCAGGTATATTATGCTTCTACAACAAAACTCCGTGTTGCAAAAATTATCATTAAAAAAATTCAAACAAATTGTCGAACATATTCTTTGTAAAAAGGCTTATTACAAAATATGAGATTCATCATCATCAGCCTATATTAGTCCACTGCTGGACATAGGCCTCCCCCAATGAGCGCCATAACGCCCTGTCTTCGGCTTGACGCATCCAACATCTATCTGAAGTCTTTCGCAGGTCGTCATCCCACCTGGTCGGAGGGCGTCCTACACTACGTTTACCGAGTCGTGGTCTCCACTCAAGAACACGTTTGCCCCAGCGGCCGTCGGTTCTTCGGGAGATATGGCCGGCCCACTGCCACTTCAGCTTGCTAATTCTCAGATTATCTAGACGATAAAAAAGCTTGGGTAGAGTTTTGCTTCAACTCGAAAACTAACAACCTAACCATGTAAAGTTTTCTTGTTCGCTTATTTACTAACCTTAAAAATATTGCAGTAAACAAAAATCAAAGCGATCACTTTATTTCCGAGTTTTACTTATGCAATTTGAATTTTGTGACGTGTCCAGTCTGTAAAGTCTAAAGGAGAATGTTTGATATTCCTAGTGCTTGCGTGAGAGCTTGTCACCTCCTGTGTGTAACCCGCTTACATCCGTAATGAACTTATTGCTATTGGTATTATGATTATGATATTCATACATATTTTGTGATTTATTTCATTACTTATATAAGATTAGTTTTTGAAAAAAATATTTTAATCGGTGCAGACAGAATTGAGAAATTTTCCGCGGAGTCTGTTAAGTCTTACTAAATTGAGAAAAAAAAATTATCGTTGGAGGTCTCGCCGACAATTAATAATCTCAAGCAGCATTAATTTCGAACACAGTCGCTTCCCGCTTCTCTGTAGAGACGTTATACAATTACTGTTCCTTGTAAATAACTTAATAAGCCTCTGGAAGCTTCTAGAAATCTAGACCGGCTTGCAAGCTAGTTGGAACTCTAACCTGGGAGATTTAAGGTTCGGAATGCAACTGCTGTAGACAACAGAGATAACGTGATAAGTGTATACCTGTATAAAGTTATTCTGTAGTAGATATCTATGTAATATCAAAAGACTCGAGCCAAATTCAGCTTTCAGATGAGCAATCTGCGCTCATCCGAAAGCTGGATTTGGCTCTATAATTTCGAAATCCTCTTTATGTCCTAGAGCTCAAAGGACATTTTGTAACGGCAAATATTTCAGAATAACAAAGCATACGGTACCTTACCTAGTGGCCAAGCCAATTCAAGTAAACTCGTACTCGTAATGTATAATCGTTTTTTACAAGGCTAAGTACCTATAGTGCTCTATTTAGTTAGGGTATCTATTAAAACACCTAAATAGGATAAGGACTATTTAGTAGATTCGTCTTATATGCGAAAATGACCATGTTGTAAAACGTCTTAAAATAAAAATGGTGTGTCTGTCTAAAACGACCAGTACAGTCAGTCTAGAATAATAAAAAAACGTTTTTAAAAAGCCAATTGTTAAAATCAACAAAAAACAATCTCCAGAAAACAGAAAAAATCGTCGTCATTTTACGAAAAAAATGTTGTTTTCTTAAATCTATCACAGGTCACGATGTCACATCCGATCACAGGTGATTGGAATAGCTAGCTTCTATTTCGGTCCACGAATTAAGACCAGCCAGTTCTTAAATGTCCAATATTTCATATAATAATAACTCAAAGTAGTATTTTGGTTTTATGGCGCCTACCTAGGCCTATGTCCATGTTGTGTGAATAATGGAATCTCAAAAGTAGGTCTTAGTGTCAATACGAAATTGACGAGACCAAAAATATTTTTTATAGAACCTACTACCTAACAAGGTAAATATTTCTTGTTCGCTTCTTTACCTTACCTAAAAAAGATTTAAGTTACCAAAAAATCAAAGTGTTCTATTTACATATATCCTAGCTTTACTTATTTATTTTGCATTTAGTGACGTGTCCAAGAGAAACAAAGCATTCGATATTGAACGACCTTTGTGGCGCGGTTGGCGAAAGTCATCCAGCGACGCAAAAGGTCGCGGGTTCGATTCTCGCCTCGGGACAAATGTGTGTTTGATCTACAGATATATGTTTCGGATGTTCTGGTCGGTTTCTATGTATAATAAAGATATCTATGTAATGTTTTGTATTATGTATAGCGGTTAACAGTTAAGTTAGGCCTATGTCCAGCAGTTGACTGCTATAGGCTGATGATGATGTTATCAGTTAACTGGGACCAATAACACAAGCTCTGCTTAGCTTGGGGCTAGATAATGCGGTCTGAATGGCCTAGCAATATTATTATTGGTAGATGTTATAAAATATTTGTAGACTAGTATAGTGATGTTGATGATTTCATTGAATTAAGTGTGTTAGCTGAAGACAGGGCGCTATGGCGCTCATTGGGGGAGGCGGGGATGCTAGACATAGTAGCAGTGGACTGCTATAGGCTGATGATGGAAGAAGAACTACACCGGACATCAGAGTTCGGTAGTTATAACAAGCAGAGTCCAAACCAACAATGCTGTAGAAGTACTTCCTTACCGTCTACGGCAACAAACCTATCCACTAACTGTATTTTCGTGGAGCACTCAAAACTGTCTGCGTTCCAACAAACACAACAAGAAACTCAGTTAGGGTGCTCCAAGTTGGGACTCGCGTTTTGTGTTTGCTCTCAGTTTTCGTGCGGTTCGTGGACTTGTGCAAACTGGCGAAGGTGAAGATCGTATCGTAGCTTACGTTACAATAAATAATGTCGTATACCTATTAAATAAATATTGCTAGAAAGTCTACACAGCATCATCTAGCCTGAAGGTAAGCAAAGCTTGCTTGCTGTAAAATAATCATAAAATTTCACTCTGACCTTTTTATGTATCTGGTTCCCCGGTTAATAAATAAACTTCCAATGGCAATATAACACCTAATAACATACATCATTATCAGGGGGTTTGATTCAGTTACTGATCAATTTACTTACTTAATTCCAATTTATAATCTTACTGCCTGAAATTGAATAACTTTATTGTCAAACCTATGATATTTATTCAGCTGACTCTCGGCTAATAACACATCTATACAAACCTTTGTGGTTTCCTTCGTGTTATTTTTAAGCTTTTTTATGTAACAATATCTTTAAGTTGGTAAATAAATTAAAAAATTTAAATGATCATGCTTTAAATTACTTTTTATATATTATATTTGAGTGTTTTAGTGTAATTATTGGTTTCACCGTTCTTATTAATAAAAAAATGAAGTTAACAAAATTATATGCATTTAATGTGATATACATTATATGCATGGATACAACACACGGAACAAATTTATGAAGAACGTATTATCCCTAGGCGGAATTCGAAGTGTGTCATTGTAAAATAAATCTAAATATATCAAGTTTAAGCTCATATTTAAATGCTCGTTTTTGTGCTGGGCATTGGATAAATTGCGAATACCTATAATTATGTCGTACTCTAGTCGACTGTACTACCATAAGGTAATTGAAGGCAGCAACTGGACCAGCCGATCTGTAAGACTGTATCGCAAGAACCGTCATTTTTACTCATTCTTTTTCACAAAATTGTCTGAAATTTTAACTAAAAAACTGTTCTTTAGAACTCTAAAACTTTTCTTTCTTACTTAAACAGTTTTTAGTTAAAATTTCAACGAAGTTAAAAGGTAAAACAATCCTGAGCCAAAATATTTGCTCTTGGTATACCAATAGCAACCTCACCAGCCTTGATTTATAATTCAAAATCGCTCACCAGGGGACGCGACCTTGATGCACCCCTTTAATAATAAAACTCTATCAAAAGTTTGAGTGAACGTTCTATTTAGAATAGATGTGAAACGCAGAGAACTAAATAATAAATAATGAATCAGTCCTTATTTTAGACATGAAATCCAATTTGCATAGGTACAATTCACACATTAAAATATCGTTATATCGTTTTGGGTTGTGTGTTTGTTTTAATTTTCTTTAAGTCGTCTACTTTCACTGTTCGTTATTTGTTATTCTATTTAAGTACATACCTGCGGAAACTTGATAATTGCCCCTCAGCACACATGCGCTGGTATTTACCGGCATGTACTAAAAAAATAACTATTTTTAAGACCTAGCTGTAAGTTTTCCCAAAATTTTGAAAATAAACGAAAATATTTACAAATGTTAAGAACCAGCTGTTTCCCGCGGTTTCACTCGCGTTAAATTCAAATTTCACATTTCTAAATTTTAATATAGCCTATGTTCACCGCGGATAGTGTAGCATCCCAACGATAAAAGAATTTTAAAAATTGGTCCAGAAGTTTCGGAGCCTATTCGATACAAACAAACAATCAAACCTTTCCTCTTTATAATATTAGTATAGATTATTAGTAAGTATAAATGAATTATATGAACAAATACAAAAAAAATATTGTAACCATGGTACCTACGTCAAAAAGAATTATACACAGGCTGTCACGTCACATGTACAAGTATTATGCCGAAAGGGGGTTATTCTAGACCCCGAGGGGGTCAACTTGTAATAACGATTTTTGAATTTCGAATAACGATTTTTTTATGATTTATTAAGTTTTTGCTTCCTATCCGTGTTTTTCAACTCCCCCTATTATAAAATATTACAACAAATGTTTTGTACAAGCCTTTTCAGCAAAACCAGTGTTCTATCATGAAATTGTATTATTTCTTTGTTGTGTACAAATTGATTTCGACATGGTCCCATTTTATCTTCGAGGAATAGACATGTGCGCCCTAAAACCTATCTAAAACATCATTCACAATGATAATTTTCACAACCCATTTTTAGTATTCAAAAAATTTAAATCCGTGTAGTTTTTGAGACAAACCAAATCATTGAAAGCATTCTGGCTAACGTCTAATCTAATATGTATAATATTGTTTGCATAGTTTTTGTTAATAAATTTACATTTTATTTCAATTTTGTACCTTGTTGTATTAGGCCACCTTGCACACCACGGTCTCCACGGAAGCCCAGCGCTATGGTACGATCTGCTCTACCATAGCACATGCGGAGTTGAGACCGATTTTGTCAGTTTTTGTCGTCTGTTAATCTAAGTTTAATTTATAAGAGTCTCTGTTCTGACAAAATAAATATCTTTTTACTTATTTTTACATTACATTTTAATCGTCGTCCCTTTAACCTCGTCTTTAACTTTTCGCTTATTTCTAATTGCTTCTTTTGTAAGCATCATGAAAAAAAGCAATTTGAAATTAAATTGAGTTACGCTTCTATAGAGTTTATCAGTCTTGTCAGTAGTGCAGGGGTCAGGCGGGGGCGTACATTATTAACTAGTTTCCTTATATTTTGACTTGTTCAGCTAAATATATCGGGAAACTTATCGGCGCCGGGGTGTTTGGATAGAACATGAAAAGACCAGCACTCTACCCTCATTTCTAAAGTCTGGTTTAGTTAGAAAAGATTGAGTAAAGAGAAAATCTAGATTTTCTATTTGGAAAATAAGTTGAGTTGGTAAACCAAAAACAATTCTGCTAAACTGATCGCTTCTTTCTGTAACATAGTAATGGTAAAATAATGGTTAACTCAAGACTATTTTCGCCGCTCATTGGCTGCATTCTGAATAGGTGCGATCAGAAAAAGATCCAATGGGCGGCAAAAATACTCTGAGCGAGTCACTCCGTGAATGTCATGTAGGAAATAGAGTTCTTGGCTGGGGACCGCGACTAGGGAAACTCAGTGGAGGAAGCCAGGTGGGGTGACAGCCCCAAGACTGCAGGTATGCAGGGATGCTGGATGCGGCAAGCTAGATAAGCAGCAAGGCGCATTGACGCTCATTAGCAAAGTTCTTTATACAGCTGTGGACAAGATTATCACACTTACATTATAAATCTGAAAGTTTGGATGTTTAGATGTTTGTTATCTCTTCACGCCAAAACTACTGAATGGATCAAGCTGAATTTTGTATACACGTAGTTTCAGGCCTAGAATAAAATATAGGCTACTTTTTATTCCATAAATAAGTTCCCATGGGTAGAAATAATGTTAAAACGTTTCCATAGAAACAACGCGTGCGAAGCCGTCGGCAGCGACAAGTAAATAAAATGTGCTGATAATGATTGAATTTACTGGCAGTGGTCGAAACGGAAGGACTAAACAATTGTTTTTTAAAAACACACAGTTTTTAGGTTTTGACGTCAGTCTCATCATCGGCATAAAGCGGCCCAGCAGTAAATGTAAGAGATAACTATGTGCTCCTTGGTTTATTGTCTAACAGTGTCCACCTCATAAATATTCATCTGGTCAATATGTCCATAAACCCTAATTAATACCAGCTGGATGCATTTACATAGAAAGCTTGTTGTCAGCTTAGAAACCAGGCTGCCTGTTGCTGTACAGTACAACTCTCTTATTCCGAGCATAGCCGAAGCGGTGAGTAGGTACTGTGTCCTATTTTTTCCATAATTATCCTATCATATTATTTTTATTAATTTCCTTTCCGCTAGCTAACAAAAAACTTAAGTAAACATTCTCAATTAACGTTTTATTTCTTAGGTATTTGTATTTAGTTTCCAACTTGACTTTTCTATGCGTTTTATGAAGTTAAAGAAATATGTCGTAAAGTTGTTTTTTTTTTGCCAAAAACCAGTCGTTCATTAGCTATGTCTACTGCAGGAAGGCTGGACACAGTCTCCCCTTCATGCAGCTCTGGACGAAAGTTTATTTTTTGAGTGAATTTAATGTTTTCTATATGTGTTTTATATTTTATTTTCTTCTTTGTATGTTGTAAAATGTGTCTCGTTATATGGGCTGTGTATGTATACTTTATCTGAAATAAATGTTATTTGATTTGATTATCTTATGAATAAAGAACCAATGAGCGGCAAAAATAATATGAGTGATACACTCACACAAACATCTGTATACAATAGATTACCTGAAATAATTGGTATTCTAACTGAACCAGCGCGAACCTGCTTCCGTCCTCTAGCACGTAGCGACGCCCGCAAGGATCGGGTTGAACTATCGCGGGTAATCACTATAAAACTATGGAAATTTATGTAAATCTTTTATCACGGCCATAAATGAAAGGCCCCGGTTTTCGTTGGCAATCTGAATTATACATTGTGCCGTCCGACGTTTTGAATTTCAGAAATAAACAAATAGCGCTGAATTCTGGAACGCGAATGAAATTTATAATGCTCCGGCCTGATTTTTCAACAGTCTGAATCTAACTGAGAAAATATTTTTACAGAAAATTATAAGACAAAGGCGGCAAGGTGAAGATAGGGCGCTATGGCGCTCATTAGGAGAGGCCTATGTCTACTATGCGTATGACTTATATAGGCTGTTTAAGGCTATTTATACCTTATGGGAACTCAATTATTATGGGACAAAAAGTTTATTTTATTTTAGCCCCAGAACTATTGTATTGGGCATTGTGCCGTCCGTCGCCGCGTCGTTATTTTGAATTACAGACATATAGCGCTGAATTTTTAAACACGAATAAAATTTATAATGCTCCGGCATGATTTTTCACCAGTCTGATTCTAACTGAGAAATATTTACAGAAAATTATATCGGCGCTATGGTGCATTCGGGGAGGCCTATGTATGTATACTATGCCTATGACTTATTTATATACTTGATACTGATTACATATCTTGGTTTGTTTCTGCCCGCGGCTTCTTACGGTTGTTTAAGGTTCTTTCTATCCCACGGGAGCTGATTTATAGGATGAAAAGTAGCCTGTTTTATTTTAAGTCTAGAACTAACTGTATTCAAAACTTCAGCCCGATCCATAACCATACATACTCTAAAATACATAACATAATCTCACATCCTTGTAACCCATGTTTCGCAAAATAAATGAATTTAAATTTGAATCCATTTTGGTGTGAAGAGGTAAAAAAACATTCAAAAATCGAAACGTTCGCATTTATATTATTAGGATGACTAGTTTCTGCCCGCGGCTTTGAAGGCGTTATTTCTATGGAAACATATTATTTCTATCCTATGGGAAGTGTTTTCTGAGATAAAAAGTAGTATGTTTTATTCCGGGCCTAACTGCATTTAAGCAAAATTTCAGACAGATACGTCCAGTAGTTTTGGCGTGAAGAAGTAACAAACATCCATCCATCCATCTAAACATACGTCTTATGTTATGTGATTATCATTTCAAAAGTTTAGATGTTTGGGAGTTAAACCTCTGCTGAACCGAACTGATTAAGTATTATCATTCATGATAAATCTCAAAGCCTGGAATCTATCTATATCTTTACTAATAATATTATAAAGAGGAAAGGTTTCATTTTTTGTTTGTTTGTTTGTAACGAATAGGCTCCGAAACTACTGGACCGATTTGAAAAATTCTATCACCGTTAGGAAGTTTAAATATCCGTGGTGAACATAAGCTATATTATATTTTAAAAAAAGTAAGGGATCCTTACTAAAACTCCAATAATGTAACCCAAGGTGTGAAAAATGTACCTATAAAATTTCTTGCATATCAATACGCAATTTTTTCTAAATAAACGTGGTTGCCTAGCAACGCTCTTTTGACAACAAAGGTTTGATAGCGATTTACTGTATGGAAACTCTTTTGTTAGGTTGTACGCTTCTTGCATATCAATACGCCATTTTTTCTAAATAAACGTGGTTGCCTAGCAACGCTCTTTTGACAACAAAGGTTTGATAACAATTTACTGTATGGAAACTCTTTTGTAATAATATTATAAAGAGGAAAGTTTTTATTTTTTGTTTGTTTGTTTGTAATGAATAGGCTCCGAAACTACCGGACCGATTTGAAAAATTCTTTCACCGTTGGGAAGCTACACTATTCCCGGTGAATATAGACTATATTATATTTTCAAAAAGTTAGGGATTCTTACTAAAACTCCAATAATAGAACGTGGTAACCAAGGTGTCAAAAATCACCTAATAAAGTGAAATTCGAGTTTAACGCGGGTGAAACCGCGGGGAACAGCTAGTAACATATAAACTAATATGTTGTATGATTTTTATCCCAAAAAATATAGTCTTTGGGAACTGCCGCCGGTAGAAGTGAAAACTAAGTTATTATGTTTATACTGGGAAGCGTGCGGTGACGATGACGCGAGTTTCACGCTTTTTGTTCACCCAAAAAGTGCTCAACGTGCCTAAAGAAGTTTTCACTTCAAAAACTCATGAAAATTCGCGGGCAGAAGCTACAATTTTACTATAATTTTTGAGCAGAAAAGACAACAAGCCTGGTAAAGCCACCCTGCACATTGCACATTCGGCCCTTGTAAATAGGTCAACTCAGCTTCAGCCTTTAATTAAAATGTTTGCGCTATGTCTGCCCCACTAAATAGAACGAGATCGCTCGAGGCATCTAATTAATGTAAAATCTCTTTTAAGGACATTCTTGTGGCGCCAGTGGGAAGTCAAAACAAATATCTAGGTATAAACAAAAGCACATAAAAATGTAACAACATAAAACATTGAAAAGCCACATCACACTAATAAATGCGAAAATTTGGATACTTGCATGTTTAAAACTTTTGAAACGATCAAGGTTATTAACACTAAGGTCCTTTGAAACGGGATCAGTTACTCCCTGATCAAGGCGCATGAAACTGTGCTGAAATATTGGATAACTCAAAAATCAAATCGTGGTAAATATCCCGTTTCAAATGACTTTAATTGCATGTTCATTACCTCTGCCTCCGTCTGTTAAAAAGGCGCATGTAACAAAAAGTAAAAACGGAGGAAAAACATTTTAATGCATTAAACGGGAAACCTTCGCTGTCTTTGGCTAAATTAAATTAATTACATATTACAAATATAGAAATAAGTGTTCAATAGTTCTTTTAGTTTTTTTTGTTCCAAAACTTTTTGATTTCTATCCCATGGGAACTGTTTTATGGAGGAGAGGATTAGAGCTACAATTGACTAAACTCTCAGCCTAATCAGTTCAGTAGTACCTACACATCCATAGTGCCACTAGATTTATTTTATTTGTATTAAGATCCTTTATTATTTTATTGTATTGATGGAGCAATAAAGATATTTTGTATTGTATTGTATCCATCTAAATATCCAAACTTACGCATTTATAATATAAGTGTGATGAGTTGCATAGAGTTTTAAATTCCTTTAATGAATTAACTCAACAATTACGTTTAAATACAGCCAAGCTATACGAAGACTATTTCGCCGCTTCCAAAGTCTTGTCTCATCACTATTTCACTGCGGACATTTAAGTTTCTTGCACATGACGAAGGCAATCAGCAAATAAAAGATTGAAGAAAATATAAACATTTTATTTCCTTCTCAGTAGGTAAGTATTGCTTGAAAAAATTATAATGAAAAACCAGGTGGGATGATGTGTAAAAGAATGCAGGTAGATGCTGGATGCGGTAAGTTGAAGACAGGGTGCTTATTAGGGGAGGCATGTCCAGCAGTGACTTAAAAAATAATAACGATGGCAGTTGTCAGAGTCGTGGTCTCCACTCAAGAACACGTCTTAAATCATTTACCATGATTTAAGTTTTGAGTTCACGTTTGAGTCACACTTGTGGCTTTAATAATCCGTGGCCATGGCGCATCAAACTATGTAAATATTGGAAAACTGAAAACTCAAATAATTGTAAATATCCCGTTGTAAATGAATGCAATAAACACTGTTCTCCATTGTATGCTGTTTAATAAGTAAACTGGTGAATGAGTGAAATTGGCGAGTAAGGAAACTGACCAGTGGTAGGCTAATTCTTATTTACCACTGTTTGACGCTCATTTGTTTGCCCCTGCGATCACATTCTGGTCACATAAAAAATCATAGCTAAAAGCCGTCTCCGTAAATACGAGTGCACTTGGGGTAAGTAAATGTAGAATAAGTTATATTTTTAGCTTTAATCTAACAAATAATATTTTATTTTTATTTTTGCAACTTTTGAATACACATTGCGGCATTGACATCTAGATGGTATTTGTGATCGCAAGTTTGTACACAGCTCTCCCTTGGTGTAAGCCACGCCATGTCATGTGTAAGAACCTTTACAATTTCCATCCCCCGCACCCAGAGTCCTACAAAATAGGATTTGTAAGTAAACTCATTAGAAGGCGGCTTTGTCTCGATCCAGCCCAGAAATATCAGCTTCCAACTATTCCCGGCTTTCTTTCATATTGGATTTTATCCAAAGCAATTTGCATCCTAAAAAGTCTGCTATAGGATTCACATTAGCGTCTGTTTGGATAACAGGGTAAAAAGCGCAAGTCGGTAATCAAATTAAAGTCGTTTGCTAGCAGCGTAGAGTCCATTATTTGAATGATAAAACTTAGCGAGTTTGTGAGTTAGTGGACTGATAGCATTATCTGTAGAATACATTCATTAGGTTTATAATACAGTGAAATGCCTAAGATACATAAGGTAATTATAATTATAGGTGGGCGAAGGTCCGGCTGCGACGTAGGAGGTTGCGGGTTCGATTCCCGTTTCGGAACAATTGTGTGTACGATCTGCAGATATTTGTTCCGGGTGTTCTGGTCGTTTTCTACGTATAATAAAAATATCTATCTATGTTATGTATTGTATTATGTATATCAGTTATCTAGTACCCATAACACAAGCTCTGCTTACCATGGGGCTAGATAATGCTGTGTGAATTGTCCAGCATTATTTATTTATTATAATTCATCCGATTTTTACAACTCTATATTGAACAAATAAATCGATAACTGTAAATAATTATCTATGCTTATCAAAATTATGATTATGGTTGTGATTATGATTTTTCCACGTTAAAATATCAATATATTATGAAATCTAAATTGCTAAAACTATTTAGACATACGTTTTATATTTCTTTACCACAAAATTCTATAATAATCTGTTACATGCAAACGAAGAAACGGAATTACAGAATAGGTACATTTAAACACAGAAAAAGTGTTGCCATGATGATGGTTTTGATAGTCTTTGAAGTGTCAGGAAAAAGAAACAAATGGCATCTCTTAAAGGCAACAAGCTACACAACCTTCAGTGGCTAACCCACGCCTTGCCGTATTAATCAGCGGCCCGGGGCCTAATTCTGCTAACCGATCGCTTTACTATGTCTACAATACAATACAATTATTCTTTATTGCACACCAAATAAAACAGATAAACTAGACAGGAAAAAGACAGATACAGAATGTGTTGTACAATGGGCGGCCTCTACTTTTACTACTTGTCTTCCTGTCTACTTTATTGTCGCAGAAACGTTCTGTAAGGATACTATTCCGATTGTACTATAATTTGATTGTTTTGAAAAGTCTTTCAACCTCGAATCCCTCACTTTGACAACATTGACCCCGGAAATAAACTTTTATCGGACCACTCATTCACTAGAAAAAAGCGAAAAAGAAACGGTCCATATCTGACAGAGAAATCGATGAAAATTAGTAAAATAGAGATATGTAATTTTTGTCCATAGGAGTAACATGACTATCAATGTTATTTATTTATTATAATATATTAATATTCTTACTCTGGGGCAAACGTGTTTTTGAGTGTGGATGCACACCAACCATGTGGGATGACGACCTGCGAAAGACTGCAGGTAGATGCTAGATGCGGCAAGCTGAAGACAGGGCGCTATGGCGCTCATTGGGGGAGGCTTATCTCCAACAGTGGACTGCTATAGGCTGATGATGATGATTAATATTCTATGGAATTATTCCCTTCCATCCCTCTGCTCTGCCCCCAGGGGGACAGATATAACTTTTTAATTAATAAAAGTTTCAGTTGTCCCCCTATAGCGACAGAGCATGGTGACTGAATGGAATAATTAGTAAACAGCCCATTATAGAACCTATTCCTTTTTTCGAAGTCGATTAAAAATATATCTATAAATAAAAAAATAAATAAAAATATGTACAAACAACACAATACCACTATAAAGCGCAGTATTTAGGAGAATAGGCCCCTGTACCCATGATCCCTCCCGGAGTGAAACTACCGAATTCCTCCAAACTTCAACTCCAATTAAACTAATTATAGATAGTCACTTGAGGGCTATAGTTACTCACTTGATATTGATTAGGATAGGTAATTGAATAGAGAGTCCTTATCCCTTCGGAGGGTGTAAGTTTCAACGAACTTATCGACACTTAGCGACAATGGTGTCGGCGGGGTAAGTCCGGTCGCGGACTGTGGGGAGTTGAAGTGTTGAAGATCGATGTGGTAACTTGGTAAGATGGCCTGTTTAGTTATAAAATGTTGATTTCTTGTGTAACCTCTTTTGGCTGCCTTTATTAAATAAATAAATTGGTAATAACGATACGATATAAGAACTAATGATCCACCACTTTTTATCCGACGAAAAACAAAAGAAGTAGGTTGTTGGGTTCCACAAGTGGGACATCACTGTAGGGGTTCGCGGAAGTATTCCCGAAAGTCCCCGCGTTCCCTAGCATATGTGCCAGGAGAAGATCGTGAGGTTTTAGTCAGTAAGAGTCTGACATAATCTTCCACCGGGGATGGAAGATATCCATGATGGATTTCCTCACAATAAAAAAAGGTAGGCTATGTTCGGCTGTTCGTATTTAAAATAATTATACATGAGTTTCGAGTGACCCTAAATTATGGACCGATTCGTAAAATTAATTTACTATTTTATGGAAATTAATTAGCTGTCTAACTGTTCTCTTGCATTTGTGTCTATGTAGGTATGTATATAATGTTGACGTACTTAATTAAAACTAATTACTATTATTCTTTTTTAAACCTGTATAATTATGTTATTGTGTAGTATAGTATAGTATGTGTAGTATGTATAGAATTTAGCAGTATATATAGTATTTAGTAGTATATTGAATAAGTTAGTTAAAATTTAATCTTCTGTCTATTTATAATTTTGTTTACCCACTTCTCTCTTCACTTTATCTCTCTCTCCCAATAAGGTTTGCTGGAAGAGAACTCTTTTTAGGGTTAAGTTCACATTTGTATTAATTTTCTAGAATAGGTTTTGTATATACTCGTACTTTATCGTGCAAAAAGTATAAAATAAATAAATTGTTTAACCTGTTTTTGGCCAAATAAATTTATCTTTATCTCAAAATTGATATTGAGGTCGTCGAATAAAAAATGTGTTCCCAAGGGATACGTTTTTGTCCCAAAAACTTAAAAAAACATTGTAAAACTAAGTAATTTAGTCAGTATCTAGTTTTTTTTGTTAAACTAGTAAAGTATTTAACGCATTAAATAACTTAGTATTTCATGTTTCTCGACAAGATCATATCAACGCTATAATGAAGATTGGACGAAGTTTTGGTAACCTACCTGACACAAGATTCCGTACCTACCATAACTACACGTAGCCACGTTACTTAGCGATGCAGCCGCAATCACGTAGTACGAAGCACGTACATTGCATTAATATAGAGGCATATCTACGTATTGACGTGACGTAACACCTTACTAATTATTTATCCCGCTTGACAGCACGGTTATTAATGTCGCGCGACATGCTCTCACTGAAGTAGCCACTTGGATGGCGGACAACGGCTTATTAATCAATTATGACAAAACAAAAGTTATGGAATTTAGACCTTTTCAAAAAAAATCTCTCAATATAAGATTCAAATTTAACAATACATTTTTGGAATGCGTAAACAGTTTTTCACTACTTGGCATTACTATAGACACTCACTTGAACTTCAAAGAACATATTAAAAAAACCAAATCAAAATTATCTAGTTTTACGTACGCGTTACGGGAGCTAATCAAGACAACTGACCTTCCGACAGCGCTAAATGCTTATTACGCAAATACACACGGTCACCTAACTCGCAGTGTGATTTTATGGGGGAATAGCACAGATGTACAAGATTTGTTCATTATGCAGAAGAAATGTGTGCGTATCCTAGCAAATATTAAAAGAACAGACAGCTGCAAACCTTTTTTCAAGAAGTTTAAAATTCTAACCTTGCCATCTATCTACGTATTAGAACTTTGTAAGTTTGTTCGAAAATACCCTAACTTATACACAACACTAGACGAACTTCCCAGAAAATATCCACTTCGACCAGGGAGAAATAAAATCATACAACCATCATCAAACCTGTGTATGCACAGTACCGGCCCATATAAAATGACCATTAAAATATATAACAAACTACCAAACGCAATAAAAGACATAGAATCTGATACCATATTCATAAAAATACTAAAGAAATTATTAATTGACAAATGCTATTATGACATAAATGAATTTTTAAATGACAAATTGACATTATGATAAGAATAAATAAATAAAACTGACATTATGATAAGGCAAATAAAATATAATAATTACTAAAATTACTAGACAAGTAGGTACTACTTACCTTAGTACCTACCTACATATTTATATTTAACAAAAAACAACCTCGGTCTGCCTTCCACTTGTTGTTTACGCCCAATAGGGTTCACATTGTGATACTAATCTATACATAAGAACCTACTAACTAAGCCAATGTGATGACAACAATAAATATATTGAGTATTGAGTATTGAGTATTGGACCTTATTTGACGACCGATGTGGCATGGCGGGTGATGGTCCGCTTGCGATGCAGGAGGTTGCGGATTCGATTTCCGCCGCGGCGCTCCTTGGCTTTAAATTTCGTGTTTTTTCAACCACCCGGGATTTTTTTCATTCAAAAACACTTTATAACGCGGATAGCAAATTAACACAGAACCACACGGATAACTTTGAGACTGAGGTAAATACAAAAAAAAACCGTCCCGCCGTTCTCGAGCTATAACGTTGCAAGTGTTAGTACAAACCCGACTTTGTTATATACATATATTACTAGTTGCGCCTCACAGATTCGCCCGCGTGGAAATCTGTGTCAAATGATTTATAAGACTTCCTCTTGAATCGCTCTTTCTATTGCTGAAAATTGAAAAAAATCTGTTGAGTAGTTTAAAAGAACTAAGCGAACAGACAGCGGAAGCGACTTAATTTCTATAATATGTAAAGAAGATATATTAATTACTAATATAGTTTTTATAGAAAATTTTCGTCGCCGCGTGTAATATTGCTGCGCTTGACGACCGATGTGGCACGGTGGGCGAAGGACGCAGGAGGTTGCGGGTTCGATTCCCGCCTCGGAACAATTGTGTGTACGATCTGCAGATATTTGTTCCGGGTGTTCTGGTCGTTTTCTATGTATAATAAAAAATATCTATCTATGTAATGTATTGTATTATGTATATCAGTTATCTAGTACCCATAACACAAGCTCTGGCTTAGCTTGG
Source organism: Eupithecia dodoneata (assembly GCA_947044415.1). Taxonomy (NCBI): domain Eukaryota; kingdom Metazoa; phylum Arthropoda; class Insecta; order Lepidoptera; family Geometridae; genus Eupithecia; species Eupithecia dodoneata. Next base: position 11,238,351 of record OX345668.1, on the reverse strand, counting down.
GGCTAGATGATGCTGTGTGAATTGTCCAGCATTATTTATTTAATTTAATATCCTTTGGTCAAAACGGCCACATTCCGCTCTCCACCGACCACGAAGCCTAGGCGAAGAGGCTACCACTACGCCATAGAGGTCGTCAGTCAATTCCCTGATCAGTGTAATGTTATAGTTCAATCTGGTTGTCTGTGTGACTGCGGTCGCTATGACGCGTGAATTAACCATGAATCCAATCTGTTAGGGAAAGCTGATTAGCTGTCTGTACTAATGTGGTGGCATAGCGGGGCATAGCTTTGAGAGTTGTGGGTTCAAATTAGGGACAAATTTAAAATACAATGTTCAAACGTGGTTCCCTTACTAAACTTAAATTAAAATTTCAGGCTAAAAGTTGTCGCAGATTTACCATTTGAAAATCACAAAAATGTGTTTGTAAATATGGCTTTTACTAATTTTTAGGGTAATTTTCGCCGCTCAAAAAAAATGATCTTATCATTTTTTGTTTTGTTTTTAGTGTCTTCTGAACGTTAAAGTACCTAATCAAACTTCAAGACTGCGTGCACTATAATCCGTCAACCGTTTTTTTTACCTTATAAAAGAAAGCAATATTTCATTGAGATGACATCTGTCATCTCGATAAATATTAAACCTCTTGTTCAGATGTTTTTCAAGTCCACAGATTCGCAACTATTTTAAAATGTAACAGTCTATGAAATATCAGGTATATGTATAATATAGGGTATTTTACTCTAAAAGAGCAAAAAAAAATTGAAAATGTAAATTGTAATGCATTTTTACGGCACTTATCCATTGAATTATTGTAGTGGTGTATTAGCACCATGGAATCTGATTGAGACAGTTATCAAAAATAGGTGTTTTACACTATTGTAGGTAATTTTTATTCAGCCAAATAAAATAAACGGTTGGAAAGAATATTAGGGTATCATCCTACAACTTGCAACGTAAGATATAGGCCAGTAAAGCTCCTTTTCCCTTGCATCCGACCCACAGTGACCTACCGCTGGTCGGTCGTCCATCAACCACCCAATATTGCCTGTCGGAGTCCAATCATGAAGGCTGAGGGTATGAATGCTCTTGCTTTAGGTATATATGGAAGGGTGAGGAGCTGAGTAGGTATAGCTAGAACCCTAGATGTAGGTAGATACTCGTATAAGGGGGAAACTAAGGTATGAATACGGGTTGCTAAAAATATATCAATAAACCTTTATTTGTATCAGTATAATACAAATTCTAAAAAATTGATTTCGGAAAGCTTTGAGAACGTATTTTTCTTATATAATCATTCATTTAATAATTTTCTAACGAGCGAAGCCGCGGAGCGCAGCTAGTACTTAATAAAATACACTACATATCAATCATATAATTGTGTATTACTAATAAGCATAGAAGACATCCAGAACACCCGGAACAAAATAACTGCAGAATGTAAAAACATTTGTCTCGTTGTGAGAATCGATCACACAACCTTCTGCGACGCAGTAGTTTCTTCACCCGCCGCGCCATTGAGGCCTTTAAAATGTACAAATATTTCCGCACAATTCTGAATTAGATACATTTATTCTGCTTAGATACAAAAACAATACGCAAATTCAAACGTACACGCGTAAAACTGTAATTAGCATACATAAATCCGACGCCCTAACGTGGGATTACGGCACGTAGACCACGGCTTACGGTTAGAGATTACGGTCCCAGATTAGCCTAGATTCACTACGTTTACGGCAGGCTACAGGCGGTGCAAGATTACACCTCCTCCTCTAGAGCCTGGCTGGCGGAGTCGGAAAAACGCTAAATTCAAAAAATCTGCGGTTTTGATTACCCCGGAAACTACAAACTTTTGAGCCCCTAAAAGTGTAAGTTCTTTAGAAGGAATTATATAAGAATCAAATTCAATATTATGGAAGTCTGAATATTCATAACTTCAATATCATTGATGTCCAATAGATTTCAAGGTAATTAATAAACATGTATAGTTCGGTAGAACTTGTGCCAAAGGGTAACTGGCGGTAAGTTAAAACCAGCGAAATAGTATGGTTGTACTTGATGCTGACATGACAATGTAAAAAATCATCGTGTAAAAAAAATAGTAATACTCACGCGTCTCGCGTATTTGACGCGAAGTTGAAGTTGACGGGCGGCGGACGCTGCTATAGCGCCGCAATGGTGTCACACACCTACGACCACGACGAGAGAACTTTTAACAAAAAAGTTTCACGTTGTTGACTGACGCTCTCGCTTCGCGTTCCGCTTCCCTGTCTGACGCACAGGTTTGGCCGAAGCTTGTATAAAGTCGTCCTTGGGTATCAATCAGAAGAGTTAACACCCTGCGCGCAGAGCGTTGATGTTCAAGTTCCGTCAAATATTTGAATCCGAAACCTTACAAAGTTTTCCTGAAAATAGCACATGTATACCAAATATCTCAATATCTATGGAAATTCTCGAGCATCTGGCGATTGTCTAGGACCCTATTGAGTGATAAAATTGGAACATTCATAACATTCGTTATTGTGAAGATTTCTGGGGAACTTTTCTTTGTTTGGTCATCACATCACAATTGTATTATAAAGGAGAATGTTTGGATGGATGTATGTTTGTTGTTTCTACACGCTAAATCTAGGTACTATTTTATTTTCTATTTGTTACGGTAAAACGTTCAACTACCATCACGCTTGGTGAACTGAACTGAAAAGCGAACGAGACGGATACTACTAACTAGTATTAAACGGATCGGCCCCCTGATTATGTAACTGCGACCGGTTTGCGACAGGCGAAAATTAAGCAATCAGTGCTGTCAAAAGCCAATTTTGTATTAGATGACACCAGGTACTACGTCACCCACTACTACGTTCCCTCTGCCGGACAATCGGTGAACTAAAAATTGCTTGCTAAAATTGCGGTCGCGGTCGCGTCGCTGTTGCTGTTGCTTTTACATAATCAGCCTGCCGGCCTAAATTCTGCATAGATGTCGGTCTAGTGAACCTGGAATAACACACAGCCTTTTTTTTCTCAGACATTCCATAAATCAGATCTCTTACTGTAGAAATAATAAGTTTTAACGTTTCCAATGAAATAAAAATAAAAATAAAATAAATAATGCTGGACAATCCACACAGCATTATCTAGCCCCATGGTAAGCAAAGCTTGTGTTATGGGTACTAGATAACTGATATACATAATACAATACATTACATAGATAGATATTTTTTATTATACATAGAAAACGACCAGAACACCCGGAACAAATATCTGCAGATCGTACACACATTTGTTCCGAGGCGGGAATCGAACCCGCAACCGCTTGCGTCGCAGGCGGACCTTCGCCCACCGCGCCACATCGGTCGTCAAAAAAAAATCAGAAAAATAATCAAAAAATAATCTGGACTAATGCGCGGGTAGAAACTAGGAGGTAATTCTATATAGTTCGTTTTAGTTTTGTAGTAATTACACTACCTACTTCATTATCAGTCTTAGGCCCGTATTATGTAAGATTGCTCAGTCATCAACCTTTGGCTGAGTAAAGCTTTTCTATGGCATAAACTTTACTCAAGCATAGATCTATGTCTGAGCAAGCTTATTCATAGCTTTAATTAGAACCTGTCAATAACGGAGTTTTCCGTGTGCATTCAAAGAGGGATGGTACCATTTTGAACCAAAACAAAAGCCTTTTGACATATGTTTACCGTTTTAAAGTTAGGACAAAAAATTGAAGTGAACAGTAAAATAATTTTATTTGATAATAATTTATATATAAAATATGACTTGTCTAAGTGCTTATTTGTAAGCCTAAAGAAATAAATGATTTTTTACTTTACTTTATTAGTTACATCCTAGTTTTTGGATTATATGAGATTGTGACGAAAAATATGTATTTAGACAAGGTTCCGTCCAATTCTATCGCATCATGAATGTAGTGTACTTAGATAGATAGGCATTTTATAAGGATGGTGTTTATAACCCTTTTGAGAGCTATCGGTAACGGATGGGTAGGCTTTACCCGGTTATGTTAATTTGGTGGAAAATAGGGCGTCATCAGTCATGCGTGTGTTCAAACTAACCCTATTGAAAAATAATGTTTTAGGCATAGAAGAAGGCTTTTGCTCTAGAATGATAGTAGACACATGAGGTATTAATATAAGTCTCAGTGTTCTATTCGTATATATTATTGTGTGTTTATTAAAACTTACCTAGGTTGTACTACTGTTTTCTTTTTTTTTCTTTAATAATCAAACTTTTATGCTTGTCAACTTACAAATAATTAGTTTTTAGTTAAAAAATCAAGAAAATTTCAAATTGAATGACACTATCTTGTATTTGTCTAAACACAATTTTGTGAATTAATAACAGTCGCTCCATCGCAGTCCTGTTTTGAACAGAAAAACTCCTAAATGACATGTAGAATACTTACTCAACAGAAATGCAATGTTGAAAATAAGCATTTTACACGACTCACATATCAAAAATAACGTTTATTTAGCCGTGTTATAAAATCGTTCGTGTGCGCTTGCCGCAAATTATCGCATAGTGCTGGATTTAGCTAGTTTGCGTATGTGCTGCGGTGCCCACGGGTTTCAGATTTTTGGAATTATCTTTTTTGGATTTTTAACTTGTTGTAATATAACATAAAACCAGACTTTACACATTCTTAAAATAGTGTGATATAACAAAGTTATATATAATTTACAAATCATCCATACTGAATTTGCTTTTACGAAGACGATAATTTTACTATTTTATTATTCCAAAATAAACATTTTTATTTATTAGCTAACGGATTCATATATTCTCTGCTACGGCGTAGCAGTCTTACTAGGGCGCGGCGTAGTAATACACCTACGGCATAGCAATAGACCTGAGGCATAGCAATAGAGCCACGATGTAGCAGTGTAGCAGTGTAACTTTGGCGTAGCAAAAGAGCTACGGCGTAGCAGTAGTGCTACGGCATTGCAGTTTAACTACAGAGAGTAGCAATAGCGCTACAGGCGTAGCAATAGACCTACGGAGCATTATTCGTATTGGGCAGTGAACGTTCATTTTTTACTAGTTTCTGCCTGCAATTGTAATATGGAAACGTTTAACGTTATTCACATTCCATGTGAGATGATGATCTCTGCGAGTCTCCAATAGTTCCCAGCGATAATTTGGTTGTATCTGTCCAATGGGCTGGATAGTTGAAGAAGTTTTGTCCCAAAAAGTCCTCTACTTCCGTGAATCATGGAGTTACGATAACCCACGGACTGCACGCGGCACAGACTGCACAAGTGTGGACTTTAATGAAACATTCAACGGCTTATTAATAAACGGAGAATAGTGCGGTTTACATCCTCGTATTCAAAATTTCCATATTACGTGTACCTTATAACTTGTTTTTAGAGTAATTTAATAATTACATGGAATTTTGAGTAAATGAATTATCAGGATGCAAATTATGGGCTAGCATTGAAATAGATAAAAAAGATTTTCAGATTACAGCTAAATTCACGAAATATGTAGGGATTTATCTGAACAATCAGTTGTATTTATTTGAGTATGTGTATATAGTTATATCTTTATATCGACGACGAACGAACAAACAAAATAACGTAACTCTGTCGAGATAGGATTTGTTGGATTTGGCATTCCAAGGTCCAAGATAATATAAAAGTTAGTTTAAAAAAAGTTTTTAAATATTCATAATACGAGTAATTAATTAAAAATTTTCTTACAGATTTATTTAGAGAAGACATTTTAGTAGTTAAAGATATAATCCAATGTCACCTTTGTAGTAAGCATACAACAATGAAAAAATATACAAAAATCTTTCTATGAAAAAAGCGAACTCGTATTTTCTTCACAAAATCCGATTAAACTCTTCGCTTTCCATAAATCCCGTGAGAATGCTAATTCCCGAGATCTGGCATAAAAACACCATAAAAACTTTATGTTCATAAAACATCGCTTCCACACGACTGTCTCCGCTTTAATAATATACCACCCTTCCTTATATTTTGACGACCGATGTGGCGCGGTGGGCGAAGGTCCGCCTGCGACGCAGGAGGTTGCGGGTTCGATTCCCGCCTCGGAACAATTGTGTGTACGATCTGCAGATATTTGTTCCGGGTGATCTGGTCGTTTTCTATGTATAATAAAAAATATCTATCTATGTAATATATTGTATTATGTATAACAGTTATCTAGTACCCATAACACAAGCTCTGCTTACCATGGGGCTAGATAATGCTGTGTGAGTTGTCCAGCATTATTTATTTATTTATATCTACCACCTTTTTGTTTCTTAAAAGACTATGTATACGCACTTTACGCAACCAAATTTTACAGAACAATAAAAATCCCTGACGACTTTACTAAAGTTAAAATTTAAACGGTCGCATCGATTTTGTTCAAACATAAATATAATAAATATAATTTTAATATTTTGAAAAAATATTGAACAAACCAAATTTTTTAGTATTTACGCTGTATCTATCTCATGGTAACTGATTTATGGCATAAAAAGTAGAACTAGTTTAATTTGTTCTTATGTATCTCATTTTATGAACATGCTAGTGGTTTCTTTTTCACTTCTTCCACTAGTGGACAAAAAATTTAACTGAGCAGTAAAATAATTTTATTTGATAATAATTTAATGTATAAAATATGACTTGTCTAAGTGCTTATTTTGGAAGCCTAAAGAAATAAATGATTTTTGACTTTTTTTTTTTACTTTTATGGAAACACAATATGTTTATATGAGAATAAAGTTCTTTAAACCTAACTAGCTGTAAGCAAAATTTCATCCCGATCCGTTCAGTAGTTTTGGCGGAAGAAGTGACAAACATCCATCCATCTAATAATCTATTCTTTCGCATTTATAAAATTGTGTTGTGATATTGTGAAAGGTTTTTAATTAATTTGGTTTTAGAATATAATGTTTCAAGTTTCATCATCATCAGCCCGTACAAGTCCACTGTTGAACATGATCATCATCACCATCAGCCTATAGCAGTCCACTGCTGGACATAGGCCTCCCCTAATGAGCGCCATAGCGCCCTGTCTTCAGCTTGCCGCATCCAGCATCTGCGTGCAATATTTCCCAGATCGTCATCCCACCTGGCCAGAAGGCGTCCTACACTATGTTTGCCGAGTCGTGGTCTCCATTCAAGAACACGTTTGCCCCAGCGGCCGTCGATTCTTCGCGAGATATGGCCGGCCCACTGCCACTTCAGCTAATTCTTAGAGCTATGTCGATAACTTTGGTTCTCTTTCGGATGTATTCGTTACGAATCCTATCCTTCAGAGAAACTCCGTGCATAGATCTTTCCTTAGCTCGCTGAGCAACTTTGAACTTGTAGACCAGCCCTACTACTGCTGAACATAGGCCTCCCCCAAACGACGCGACGCTACAAATAGCGGGCCAGTATACCAGTTGACAGATTTTCCTCTCTATCTGTCAAAAGTTACTACTATAGTATTATAAACTACCACACTAGGAAGCAGACAGGGCGCTATGGCGCTCATTGAGGGAGGCCTATGTGCAGCAGTGGACTAATATAGGCTGCTGATGATGATAACACAAGAAGCGGCATAAAGTAATACCTACTATACGCGCAATGTACGCCAAACTGAGTCTTTCTTCGTAATACAGTAGGCTGTCAGCTCAAGTGTTAAATATAAATAATTCATGAGCCATGCGTCTCGCTTAGCGCGTCATTTTTCCGCCGCTGATCCCGCGTAATGTATGACGTAATATGTGACGTAATGTATGACGATGGGATCATGTTTGTGGAAACGAGAAACCTTCAAGGGTTCTTTACTAGACTTAATCAAAATTTATATAATCAATACTATTTTATTGAAAAATCATTTTTACATCTTCGTATCGTACTCGTTATTCGTATGACGGCTCGATTAAAATCGAAACATTCGTAAATCTCCATACTTTTCGAGTCGACAGATATTCTCTATTGTGTCTATGGAATACTTCATTCTGTCATTCAGTTTTAACTCAGATACTTATTAAATAAATAAATCGTTTATTGGTACAGGACATGGAAGAGAAACAGTTTTGAAAAACGATGCCATCTGCAGTAGATTAACACTGTGTCACAGAATGATAACGCCTTCTCACAAACCAGTAACTTTTTTTTTTTTTACTTTTTAACTTGAATAGCACTATTGAATATATTTTATTACTTAGGGACTTCATAGTCATGCAATATACCAAATCTTCTATAATATAAAAATGAATTGTTGAATTTGTTGCTAGGCGCAAATCTCGAGAGCAGCTGAACCGATTTCGCTAATTCTATTTTAGAATATTCCTTGAAGTACGAGGATGGTTCCTACGGAGAGAAAAAGATATTTTTTTTTTAAATTGCCTTAGACAAATGATCACCCGTGCGAAGCCGGGACGGGCCGCTAATATAAAATAAATTCGTGGATGGATAATTGTATAGCACGCCAATACTTATTAAGTGTTACAACTCCATAGTGTATTCCTGTAGTAACTGAAGTACCCCAGTGAAGTATCCCGGTGACCCCGATTTACATGGCCAGGACTGAAGAACTCCTCAACCCTCAAGTCCACTCCAGCATTGTGTCCACTCGGCGATCCACGGAATAAGACTGACCTCAGCAAGGACTTCTATGGTGCAGTAGAATATTCTAAAAAAATATTAGCGAAATCGGTTCAGCTGCTCTCGAGATTTGCGCTTAGCAACACATTCAGCTTTCCATTTTTATATTATAGAAGATTATTATTATTGAAAACTAGTATAATTATAAGTATTAATACAACGGGTATTTATCGTGTTTATTTACCTATTTTTCCCGACGTTTCAACAGGTTTACACACTGATACCTATTTTCGTGGTCGTGGTAAATAAACGCGATAAATACCCGTTGTATTAATACTTATAATGAAGTGTTCAGATCGCGTAAGTTTAAAAATAGTATATTGTACTACGATGGATTTAGGAAGATCGAATATTGCGTAGATGTACTATAAAATAAAGTATTTAGTACGGAAGGGTTGACCGTACGATACTAAGTACTAAACTTTCCCACTGAACTAACCATTATGAAGAGGATGCGAAGCCACATATGACACTGTTCATCTAAAACTGTCACAAGTGCCCCTAAAACTATTCTATCCTGAGAGCTTAGTATAAGTGGTAAGTACGTTTACGATTTTGAAAAAAGTTTTCGTCATTCCATTCATTTCGGCTTGTAGCGGCAAAATGCTGAGACAGGGACCTTTTTGGTCCCTTATGTAACACGTATTTGTACCTATCTGTATGTTCTATCTATTTGTATACTTTCTTATAATGTAATGTGTCGTGTTATGTGTTATGTAATGTGCCAAATAAATGAGTTTTCTTTCTTTACATTCCGCGCTTTACGGCGCCTCTACTGGATACTATACAAAACAATTCTTTATTAATAATACCAAGTTACAAGTCAAACACAATAAGGCAAGCAATACAGAATAGAGAAATATTTAGACATTATTTATTAAAACTTAATTGCAGCCGTTTGCACCAAAATGCTTACTATCGAAGGTACACAATAATTAAAACTAATGTATAAGCCATATAAATTATTAAAATTAAATTAGAAGCTAGAAGAGGTATCTACTATTTTTCGTAGTTTGACTACGTTTAATCAGTTTCATACAACTCGACTATAGTTCTCGTATGGTTTTGAGAGGTCAAAACTATATATCTCTCAAAACCATGGGAAAGTGAAGCTATTTTCTCAGAACAATCATTTATAACGGGATATTTTTTTTTCTGTTATTAACCATGATAGTTTCAAAAGTTTTATCTTCTAATATTGTTGCCTGGAAGAGATCGCTTCTAAGCGATAAGGCCGCCCATTGTACGTGATAGAAGTTAAAATCTATCGAGCTCACGAAATATTCTACAACCTTTCGTATTCTTACTTTGCACACTCGTACTAAGCACACTGTCCTCCGAACCTCTCACAGACCGCTGTTATGTTAATAAAGAGCCCTGAATAACCAAAACACAAAGTTCCTCACATAATTCGATTAACTCGCGAGCAAGTTGCCGACTAAATTATAATTTCGTGTATTTATCACGCCCTGGGCGCGGACCCGCGGGCCTTAGAGGCGATATTTTACACTCGCCGTTGATTATTGCACCACTATTGTATGCTTTGTGGTACCTAGCAGTGAAGACGTACTTTGTTATTTAAATTTATAGAAAGAGGGTAAAAATTCTCAGGTTTTTGTACTTATAGCTATCCGTAGGTAGTTGTTTATGAATGTGCCAATTGAATATTGTACTGTGGTGTTATATGGTGCCGTCTACACTTGTTCTAATGCCCGGGATACACGAGGCTAGTTCTTCAAGCTAGGATAGCAAGCTAGTGTCAGTAAGTACTTCTGGCTTCGTGTAGACTTCATGTCCGTCCACTGCATCCCATGAACACTACGCACGAATACGCGATTAATGACGTGTTTAGTCGTGGGTCAAAGCCGCTGCACCGTCGAGGCGCTGTGCACGATGCGACTTCAGCCACCTACAGCCGTGTACAGCGTGGAACAGCGCCTTAAGTTTCATGTATATGTGTTGCAGTGGAAACGTAGAACCTAAGGTAGAACCACGTTGTCAAACAAACGAGACGCAGCTTAAATGCGCCGCGCCGCCCGCGCCGTGGTGGGGCAGGGACTTGTCAAAAATATTCCTTTATGCCTGTAAAGTTAAACGATGAATATTCTCGTATAATAGCCTGTCTCGTGGCAAAGAGACAGTTAATATAAGTTTATAGACTAGAACACACATAAATCACGAGTCTCGACTGGGGACACGGAACGCTATTTTTAACGCGGCGACTAGGTCGCGGACAGAAATGATTTCTCTATGAGAGCTTGTGGAAATACGCCTTTATACCTGCATTATAAAGACCGGCTGCGGCGTAGCGGGCAAAGATCTGCCTGCGACGCGTGAGGTGGGTATTAGATTCCCGCTTCAGGAAAAATAAATAGTTCGTCTCTAATCTTTGTACTTATTACATAAGCTCAGCTTAGTTGGGCTACATGGTACTGTGTGAATTAATCCAGAATGTTTCTTTTTTATTTATTTATTCAATTTCAATAATTCATAAGGCTTTCGATGAAGCCAACATGGTTCTTGGTTTCTGGTTCTTCATAGTTTTTTGACCCCGTCACTCAAAATCCACAGTACTTTAGTGTAAGCAGCGCTGATTTTGCATCTATACTAATATTATAAAGTGGAAAGGTTTGATTTTTTGTTCGTTTGTTTGTTTGTAATGAATAGGCTCCGAAACTACTGGACCGATTTCAAAAATTCTTTCACCTTTGAGAAGCTGCACTATCCCCGGTTAACATAGGCTATATTATATTTTCAAAAAAGTTAGGGAGGGTACTAAAACCGTGCGAAGAAAACCAAAACCCGTATGTATACACAAAGCAACAGAAACAATTACATCACATCATTTCCATGGCTGCTCAACGCGAAAGACAACAGAAACCGCTGCTGATCAAATACGACTATTTTTAATAGCGGTAAATGCATTCGTGAAGTAGAAAGAAGAATCATCTACCCTTATTTTGTTTTCTTATTTACCTTTTTCCCGACGTTTCAACAGGTTTACACTCTGTCGTGGTCACGGGATGACTAGAGTACTGGAGTTACCGCCTCAGCGAAACAGGGGCTAGTTTATTTGAAACTACCCTCATTTCATTTTCAATAGTAGGAATGTCCATCTGCACACTCGGACGACACACAACAGTAACGGTGTCCGCGACGCACTGAGATACCGGATTACGACGACTACACTTTGCTATCACTGGATTCCACGAGGCAGAGAGTTTGAACCCGTCTTCACGATTGAAAAAAAAAAAGAAATATCCTAATTTCAATCGTGAAGGGTTCAAACTCTCTGATCAATCCTTATAAATAAAACTTAAATTGTACTTTTTTGTCACGTTTCGCTGTTGTACGCTCCAAAAGTCCGGGTCTCGTACTTAATGAAGGTAAAACACTCAGATCCGGTGGAAATATTAACGGAAAGTAATAAATATTATTAAATATGATAAAATAATATTTGCTCTCAATTACAACATAATTCATAATTCATAATTCATTTATTGTTTGTGAATCAGGGTAATGGATAGTCAGATACATGAGACTTATTTTAGATCACTAGATTCTGCCGCTTAGGCGTACAAACATTTTAATAAACAATTAATATTTTAGCTTATACAATATACCATTATTATATTATAAAAAAGCATGCAGTTATATAAATAATCATTTAATGTAATTACTTATAAATTTTAATGAATGTCTAATTATGAAATTTTATTTAAATGATAGATTAATGTACAGCAGGAGATTAAATGTCAATATAAAGTTAAGGTAATCATTTAATAAGCAATGTCAACAAATAGTACAATCTGTAAATTTCATAATATGGCAAATTAATAAGGTATTGATAATTTCATTAAATAACAATTCAAGATAGGTACATACATAGTCAATTAAGTATAAAGTCAAACAATACGGTCATTTAGAAAATCATTTACTGTATAATAAGCTTTTTCTATTAGCAAAGCATTAAGTTTTGCACTAAATTGGTTTCTGGACAAATCACGAACTACTTTAGGAATTTTGTTATATATTTTAGGCGCCATGCCAAATACACTTGAACGCAACAACTTTGTTCTGCATGACACAGTACGTAGTCTGCCCTCAGACCGGCTTCCAATTGCAAAATTTTCAAATAAGTCGGGATTATTTTTAACAAATACTGCAACTTCGAAATATACAACACAATATACAACAATAGCTTACATTTCACTGCTGGACCTAGGCCTCCCCTAATGATTACCTTATTTAGCTCTTAATAGGGGTAGTAATATAGTTGACCATTAATGCCTTAAAGCTGTATTGTTTATTATATTGTTTTTATCAGTGCCATCTTTATTATAGTATAGATATATATCTTTTTTTTCTTCTCCAACAGCTCATTAGCTGCTGCACAGAATCTCCTAGATATTATATCTATTATTTATATTGTATATTGGGTTTATTTTATATTTCATCATCATCATCATCATCAGCCTATAGCAGTCCACTGCTGGACATAGGCCTCCCCCAATGAGCGCCATAGCGCCCTGTCTTCAGCTTGCCGCATCCAGCATCTACCTGCAGTCTTTCGCAGGTCGTCATCCCACCTGGTCGAAGGGCGTCCTACACTACGTTTACCGAGTCGTGGTCTCCACTCAAGAACACGTTTTTTATTTTATATTTGTGCCTTAGTAAACGAAAATAAATGTCAATCAGTGGATATCAACATTCTGTGCTTAGGTAAATATTTGACCCTGCAGCTGCGCCCGAAGGGTCGTAGAAACTAAATAAAATGCAGGTTTAATAAAGGTATAAAGGAATGCAGGAGAAAGTGTGTGTCACGTCTTAAATAAAGCTATAGATCCACCTTCCCTTCCCGTTCTTACGAGCTTTAGGGACTCACCGCATTACGGAGATTAACCTTTCGCCGTTTTGTCGAGACGTAAAATGTGGTAAGTATGGCGTAGTTCAATATTTCATGAAGTAGATATAATGGCTGACTTCGTGGGAGCACCTTTTTACGTCATTTCGTAGGTTAACGTTATTTTAAAAATACGAGAAACAATATTGTACCCAGCTGCATTCTAAGATAAAGTTTAACATATCAACACAATCCTCACAAAGACGATTTAAAATATAATAATAATACAATAAACTTATATATTTAAATATATAAATGTAACAAGCTAAGCAGAGCTTGTGTTATGGGTACATGATGACTGATATACATAATTTAATACAATACCACAGATTACAGAATTACATGTGTGTATATAGATAGATATTTGTATGCATAGAAAATACACAGACTGTGGGTGTTCTGGAACATTTATTAGCAGATTGTACAAATATTTGTTCCAAGGCGGGAATTGAATCCACAACCTCCAGCGTCGCAGGCGGACCTTCGCCCACCGTGCCACATCGATCGTCAACCTTCCCTAAATAATTCATTTTGAATTGAAGCCAAATCAAAAACTCTCTCATCCCAAGCCGTGCGTCCGGTGTCTCCATTGACCGTTCACCTTAACTTACCTGCTCATCGTGTTTCCCTGCATTAGTGGACGAGCACCGTAAGCGCAGCTTTTAGTACTAAGTGCAGTTTCATGCATCCCTATTTTTAGAATTTAGCTTTAAAATTTACGGGCGCAGTAAAAGGTTGGTGGAAATGAATGCAATTTGCGGTAATTTGAGGTCGCGCTCGCTAAAACTGAGTTATGGGGAGGTGAGAATGTTGTTAGAGAATGACATGGTAAAGGATCAAAGGAATAGTGGTGTGTTTAGTAAATGTATTTTTTTTTTCATTTCTTTATGTTTCACAGTAGATATACATATATGTATGTTATCTAGAATTAGCTCCACGCTTCACTACATAGTATAAAACAAAGTAGCTTCCCGCTGTCTGTCTGTCCCTATGTATGCTTAGATCTTTAAAACTACGCAACGGATTTTTATGCGGTTATATGACTACCATAGGCTGACGATAAAGACAATTATTATAGAAAAATAGTTACAAAATTAGCTGTAACCCGTTCAATGCCTCCCTCGGTCACAAGTGGTCTAAAGTGCGGGTCCAAGAATCACGTCCGGCGATACGCGGGTCCACCTTAATGAGCACGCGATAAATTGATAAACGCAGGATCATTGCTAGGGCTGTGACCTTGGCACATAATGTTATATAATATTTAAAAAATCACAAACTTCTAGATATGGATATTTATGGAATGCTTTGTTAGTTTACGACACTATGTTTGATAGATAGATAGATAACTCTTTATTACACCACACAAAAACAGAAAATAATTCAGAGATAAAAACGAAGAATAAAGGTATAAAGGGCGGCCTTATCGCTGAGAGCGATCTCTTCCAGGCAACAAGGTTCGATTAAACTTCTGAGTCGAAAGGACCTGAAATCCGAAAAAAATAAGGTTTTTATTAAGTGTGTAAGTCATCTAACTAGCAGTAATCTCTAAAAAATTAAATAATATCCCAAAAAATATAAAACAAAAAGAAAACGATTTCAACGGGACTTGAACCCGAAACAAGTTTGAGAGGTTTCAGACGACATACAACGAATTCTAAAATTGCATTCATCCGCTTTGGCTTTGAGGAAGAAAATGGTTTTAAAACTCCCTCTCAATTTTTTTATTATCTGCTGAACAGATCTAACCTTAAATTAAATTCCTTGTTATTGATTTGAGATCCTTCTTCAATAAATAACATTATCACCTGAATTTTTGTGGTATTATTTGCAACTAACTATTTAAAGCTAAGCTCGGTAAAAATCAAGATACAGTCTTGATTTTTATCCACAGAAAATTAAGAAATAAAACTTTTAAAAACTTTGAAGTTAAATTTATGTAACTGGCAACCCTAGACATCTGTACCACAGATTAGATAGTGCTACATGTTATACACTTACCTTGCTTGGCGTTCTACTCCGGACGGCAGATTGTGCCCCTCGTAATGGGTTGATAATCCGCTAATGGTCAGCCCACCGGACCAATAGACCGAGACCGATGGAGGGTGCTAATTAAACTTCGCACTGTAAGGGTATTTTAAAGCGTACAGATTTTATTACTCTACTTAGTATAAGTCTCTCAAAGGCACATCGATTACATTCGCTTTGCATCTGACAATATGACTGTTATGGCCTGATATTATGTTGGCATCAGATTAGCCGAGTTAGTCCACTGCTGGACATAGGCTTCCCACAATGAGCGCCGCAGCGCGCCTTGTCTTCAACTTGACGCATCCAGCATCTACCTGCCGTCTTTCGCAGGTCGTCATCCCACCTGGTTGGAAGGCGTCCTACACTACGTTTGCCGAGACACGGCCTCCACTCAAGAACACGTTTACTCCAGTGGTTGTCGGTTCTTCGCGATATATAGCCGGCCCACTGCCACTTCAGCTTGCTAATTCTTTGAGCTACGAGTATGTCGGTAACTTTGGTTCTCTATCGGATGATCTAGCGTAATAAATGAATTATAATATTTAAAGTGTATAAACATCCGCAGAATATGTCCTAGTTTAATTCGGGCCAGGCTGCTAAATCACAGTTTAAAGACCGCTAAAAACCACTATCGGACGCGCGCCGCCCGAACGCGGGCTGATGCCAAAACACACCCGTTAAGGACATACAGGGTGTTTTATAGTCCTTTCATTCAACAAATTCACTTCCGAACGAATGAAAAACCATGAATTGTTTTTTGTTTTACTTTTTCTCTATATACTTTTCTTCTTCCTGAATGTTGCATGCGCCAAAAAACATGGTAAATATCCCATCACAAATTATTTTTATAAATGAATTCAGTAAAATCGCCGTTTTATTTTATATTTCTTGCAAACAATGATGTTGAATCTTTACAGGAGGTAAGTTTTGTGCTTTTACACAGCATTATCTAGCTCCAAATAATGAATCGTGATAGAGCAGGTAACCAGGTAATTTTTGTATGGATTATTAACGTCTATGAATTTTTTTGTCAGTTGGTAAGTTATTTTGATAACGTATGCAATAGGTATTTTATGAAAAAAAAAAACTCTCGTAGTAATAAAATGGTAATAATGAGAGAAGACCTTGTCTCGTCGCCCGAAGTTTTTCATCTGCTAGAACAAGACAAATGACAATCAGGAAGCTATTCCTATCTCTTTTCACGCTGTGATTTCCTGATAAATGATCGTGTGTAGAATGTTATTTACGGGAAAATATGTGTTTTCAAGGGACAAGTATTTTTAACATCGTAGCGTAGTTGTTTGTATATTTTTTTTAGGTTGGTAGGTACAGTGGCGTTCCTTAGGCTGACCCTCCTGTTACGTTTAAAGTGAATTTAATACAGAATTCTTTTGAAACTAGAATCTTGTCGTAAAATGAAGAATGGAAGCTAATTGATGTAAAAACAACAAATATTTGTATACTTACGCGATCTGAACACATAAATAAGCAATAATACAACGGGGAAAATAAGTAAATAAACGCGATAAATACCCGTTGTAATAGTGCTTATTAAAACAACAAGTTAAATAATATAAAAAAAGCTATTGTAATCACGAGCCTTGGAACTTGCCAGGGGGTCAGCTAACGATGAACGTCATTGTACTTGAATAATATTTAGTTTTGACGTTCGATCAATTTTTAATAATTGAACATAAGACAATACTGAATACTCAAACGCAGCTCAGATTTTAGCAACTCTCAAGCTGCGACTTTTTGACATTTCATTGAATACCTATCTGTCAAAAATTCATCACGAGAGAACTGCTTAAATTTTTCTTAATCATAATTTATTATTATTTTTTATTATTCATAATCATAATTTATAGAATTTATTAATTATAAATTATAAGTATAGTGTAAAATAAATTATATTGTATTTTACACAATCCATTTTTCTGGGAAGGCATAATGTCAAAAAGTATTAGACTGGTAAATGATGTTGATAAATTCTTCCTGAATAAGCCCACAGTTTTGTTGTTCAATTGACACCCTGTATATTTATAGTTATAGAGAGCAATATAACCACCCTGTATATAATGTTATTGCGTAAAAATATACGTTGTTGCTGGTTTATAAAACGCAAGTTATTGTGGTAAGGGTGCCAGCACGAGAGGCGGACGATTTAGCCAAATTGGAGGGTTGAGAAGCAAATTGTCCTGTGGACATAATACATTGCATATTGCGTTCTGCCCAGTTCTGCCCCTTGACATAACGGTTCGTAAATTAAGTTAGGAATAACACGAGATTATAATCAGGGGTTGTTGCTATAGGTGTACCTAGATCAGTGGTTCTATTTTAGACCTTACATGACTCTTGACAGGACACAAAATTCGAAATACTACCTCAACTTTTGAAGCTTTTTGCTACCTGACGGTGACATAGACAACATTAGTGGCTAGTCCACAGTGTGGGGCAAACGGGCCACTGCGAGTCGCTCGGGATCGGAACTGCTGTAGTGAGAGGCCGTCATCGCTAAATGTGTGCCGTGCGTCTGTACAAAATATGTATATGCAAAAGTATGCTGGCGACTTAAGGGGCTGTGGTCGGTGGCCCGCTTGCGCCGGCAGCTTAGGCTATGAAGTTACCTAAACATTACGCGTTTTGAAACGCACGTTTTATAATATGGCGTGTTTGAAAAAGCTATGAACTGACTTCGTATTCCTAAATAATGAAGATATGTTTAAAACTTACTTTTAAAAAATGAATTATTAAAATCGGTTCAGCCAGTCGAAAGTTCTAAAATCCCAAATAATACAGTCGAATTGAGAACCTCCTCCTTTGAAGTCGGTTAAAAACCATATGGTTCGCTTAATCCACACACTGATTGGACGATCCACTTTAGAACTTTTGACGTCTACACCGAATAAACGGGAGAGGTCACGCTCGAGGTAGAAATTACCAGAAAACTAGTAGGTTCTCTTTGACGGATCTGACATAGTTAAACAATGGGGACTTCCGAACTCTGCTGGAATGTGAAGCCCCGGGCTTCGGAAGACAGGGGTCTGGTTCCGAGCAGTAATTAGTTGACGGTAGGCGATTTGGAACTAACCTTATTGGCTTAGTGAAGGTTTTAAATCAATACTGGTCAGTTATGGCATAGGAGAACTATGCATATAAGAACTATGTGGAGTGGCGGAAGGTCCAACTGCGACGCATGAGGTTGCGGGTTTGATTCCCGCATTGGGAACTAAGAAGTCAACGGTAGTCTGGTTTTTGGAAATATCATTGGCTTAGTGAAGGTTTTAAATCAATACTGGTCAGTAGTATACAAATAAAAATTATGTGGCATGGTGGGCTAAGGTCCACCTTAGACGTAGGAGGTTGCGGGATCGATTCCGTGGAAATGGTAAGCTAACGAGTTTATCACCCATATTTCAATGTACATAGCCTTGCTGTGTGGTAGTGGTATTGGATTATTATACGCAGAGCTTAACGTTCCCATACTTTGAGATTTTTCTGTGGAAAGCTTCAGCCTGATCTATCCCATACTTTTGTCACAGAATATCCTACTAATATTATAAACGCGAAAGTTTGTGAGGATGTTTGTTGCTCTTTCACGCAAAAACTACTGAATGGATTTTGATGAAAATTCACAATAATATAGCTTATACATCAGAATAACACATAGGCTACAATTTATAAAGATATATTCTATATTATCCAAAATATCTATCACCACGCGGGTTAAACCGCGGGGCGCAGCTAGTATATCATAATAACTAGTTGCGCCCCACAAACATCCTCACAAACGTTTATAATATTAAGTAGGATTATGGCTTTTTCGCAAGGAGGTATTTATCATTTATACTTTTGAAATTATAATATTAGTGGCAACTCTCCAACGTGCTCGGCATTACGACGTTCATGCGTAGAGCTCTGTGATACGCCAACAATAAAAAAAAAAATATAATCATCGCTAGCGTTGACCCGGATAGTTTTAAACTCACAGACTACAGTAAAAAAAAAGTATACAATTTTATTCCATAAATTATTATCAAATAAGATTATTTTAACGAAGCCTTAACGCCTTCCTCAGAGATTGGTGGGAGATCGCGCGTGACCGCACCGTGTGGAAAGATTTGAGGGGGGGGCTTTTGCCCAGCAGAGAGACGAAAATTTTTGCTGTAATACTCTTTATAGACTGCTCAAAGAGTGGATCTAATCAGTACACAGTGTTCCATTGACGCAAACTGATCAGAGGAGATGCATCTGGGTTTCCATTACAGGAGATTGGCAGCCATTGAAGGCAATTAGGGTTACCAGCTAATGCACGCTGTACATATTGTTGTTGCTTCGGTACAAAGGCGTTTGTTGGTGTTTACATAGGCCAAGACTCTCTTATAGAGTATATATTAACTTATTACCTTCTTAAAGATTTTATTTATCGGATATTCATTGCTTACCTTTTGTTTTCATCAAATTAAATTCAGTTGTTATCATTTATACGTTAACAAATTGCGAACGTTTAATACGTTGTATATAACCTTGTATAAAACCCTAAATAAAACTGTAGCGAAACTAATACCGTTATTCAACTAGGAAACGTTTGTTTGTGAGAAATAACAATACCTACTGCTGATAATTAAGGACCTTTTCAAGAAAAACAAATAAGAAACGATGCCGTTCAGAAACATAAGTAATATCTGATTTCCCGTTTTTTACAACATTATGTAGTATAAAACAAAGTCGCTTCCCGCTGTCTGTCTCTCCCTATGTATGCTTAGATCTTTAAAACTACGCAAAGGATTTTGATGCCGATTTAGATAACATAGAGTGATTCAAGAAGAAGGTTTATAAACCATTTGACACATAGATTTCCACACGGGCGAAGCCACGGATACGCAGCTAGTACAATAATAAACAAATGATAAACACACAAACAAGTCAACTTGTTGCCAGGCAGCCTTTGTATCTCGGAATAAAGTGGACGGACAATTTCCCGCAACTCATTAAGCCCAATCGAGTCCTAATCTTAACCACAAATCTGACCAATACAAATCCGAAAGAGACATTTCCACATTTGACAACCATTGCTGGCATTGCTCCACTTCAATAACAAGTAACTCAACAAAAACAGCATTGGATCACGTATTTTTACGGTTGCAGAAAGTAGGGTAACGTACGTAGTGAGGACAAATTCTGGCAATTGTCGACCATAACTCTGTGTTATTTTCAGTTCGTAATAGCAAGAAAACAAGTTAAGTGGACATGTCGTACGGATTGGGTCGAAATAAGAGTATGAGCCGGATAATCTGGCAAATGAACCTACTACCTACTTTATTATTCGACGACCTCCGTGGCGCGGCGGGCGAAGGCGATAATTGTTCTGGGTGTTCTGGTCGTTATCTATGTATAATAAAAAATATCTATCTATGTATCTTTTGTATTAAATACTAGCGGACCGTCCCGGCTTCGCACGGGTATTTTTTATTTTTATTATTTACCATCCATTACTTACAAACTTTCGCGTTTATAATATTAAGTAGGATAAAGGATGTCACTTGGGTATTTAAAATGGGAACATATCAGCTCGTTTTTGTATTTTAAGATATCTTGAGCGAGTCTAAACAGTATTTTCAGATCTGAAAAGTTGAGTTCAATATCGTCCGCCTCCATCCATGATAGACCTTTGCAAAGTTTCTTTGTCAGCCTGCCCGAGCTCTCGCTGTGAGAAGCTCAATATTTCTCGCCAGTCTGTTCCAACCATTATGATAGAGAACTTATGATTTGGGTATTGTAGTCAGTTTTCGCAAATAATCTGAAAGAATAACAATGAACAAACACAACCACAACAAATTATTATCGTGTCTACAGATACAAAATCAAAGATAATGTAAACGCTTTACTACAAAATAATAAAAAAAGGCGTAAAACAAAAGAGTTTCCATACAGTAAATTGTTATCAAACCTTTGTTGTCAAAAGAGCGTTGCTAGGCAACCACGTTTATTTAGAAAAAATGGCGTATTGATATGCAAGCAATTTTATAGGTACATTTTTCACACCTTGGGTTACATTATTGGAGTTTTAGTAAGGATCCCTTACTTTTTTTAATATAATATAGCCTATGTTCACCACGGATATTTAGGCTTCCTAACGGTGATAGAATTTTTCAAATCGGTCCAGTAGTTTCGGAGCCTATTCGTTACAAACAAACAAACAAACAAAAAATCAAACCTTTCCTCTTTATAATATTAGTATAGATATAGATATCAGTCGTCTAGTACCCATAACACAAGCTCTTACCTAGGGGCTAGAAGATGCTGTGTGGATTGTCCAGCATTATTTATTTATTTCCATAAAAACAACGCGTGTGAAGCGGCAAACAGAAACTACTTTAAAAAAAAATCAGCAAGAACAGGAGGTCAGCTAAGACAAGGGGAATACACGTGTTGTCCCTATATAATAATGTGTGAGTGTGTGTGTTTGTTTGTAATAAGTATGGAGTGCGCAAGGTAACCGTCGCCTAGAGTGCTGTAAGTGAAAAGTTCTCGACATAACCCATGTGCGAGAGTCATTAGAGGTAGGTACTGACTGTGCCACTTCCAACTTACATTACTTGAGAAGAGGAACCTTTTTGAACCTTAAGGAACCTTATTTAGAGTTTTGTGAGAAGCTTTGAAATCAGCACAAAGTTGAGTTTATACTGCGCGTTGGTTAGAGGCATAAACTAGGTCAGAAGAGAATTTGTAATAGTTGTGACGGATTGCTGAAGAGGTTAGATTCATATTAAAAATATAATAATATTATATTTATTCATTTATTTGAATATTGTTAAGGATTACAAGTAAACTATTCCTGTATTTTACCAAAAACTTTAATACTTATCGAAATAACTTAATTTAATTTGATATGCCCCGGAACCAATACTTATATAAAATCTGTTGATCGTACACACAATAGTTCCGAGGTGGAAATCGAACCCGCAACCTCCTGCATCGCAAGCGGACCTTCGCCCACCTCGTCACAGGGGTCTTCGAAAAGCTTTAATGTTATTTCTATCCCATGGGAATTGATTTATTGAATAAAAAGTAGCTATTGTATGATTATAGGCCTGAAACTACCTGTACCAAAACAGTACGATCCGTTTCGTAGTTATGGCGTGAGGTCATCATCATCATCATCATCAGCCTATAGCAGTCCACTGCTGGACATAGGCCTCCCCCAATGAGCGCCATAGCACCCTGTCTTCAGCTTGCCACATCCAGCATCTACCTGCAGTCTTTCGCAGGTCGTCATCCCACCTGGTCGGAGGGCGTCCTACTCTACGTTTACCGAGTCGTGGTCTCCACTCAAGAACACGTTTGCCCCAGCAGCCGTCGGTTCTTCGCGAGATATGGCCGGCCCCCTGCCACTTCAACTTGCTAATTCTTTGAAGAGGTAACACGCATCTAAACTTTCTGATTTTTAATATTAGTGTGATGCAGGGTGTCGTGTCGCGTTGCCTTTCATTAGTCACTCGGCTATGAGAAAAGCTCAAGCTGTAATCTGACGATTCTAGAATAGAATAGTTATTCTATCCTATTCAAGAAGAACGAAGAAGAAAGAAGTCGTCAATTTGCACCTGCAATTTGGAAGAAGATAACTCATTCGCTCATACCTTTGTACTTCCATATACTTAGTATTTCTTTATGTATTGTTTTTATAATAAATATTGTGGTACATTAAAGTGTTATCTAACGATCTATCTACGATAACCTAAAAAAGATATTAACCTAAAAAGATTTCGGAAGGTAGACTCTGTTCAGTGGCTTAACGTTGACGTTGAAAATTCAATTCTAACTTTTGAGTGAGAGGTCTAATTCAAATCTAGGTCGCGAGGCGGGAAGAACCCACCGAATATACTGATAAAAAATATACTGAGTGTAAGAACTTAGGTCACTATTTTAATTAGATAAGATAAATTCATTATTTAAATAGGTCTATTGTATATATTTTACTGCTTCTTGTTGCTTGTATGTGATGTGACTTTGGTTAAATATTATAACAACAACATACATAAAAAAAATTTAAAAAAGAACTGTTCGGAGTTTCTCTAAAGGATAGGATTCGTAACGTATCATCCAACAGAGAACCAAAGTTATCGCCACTAAGAATTAGCAAGCTGAAGTGGCAGTGGGCCGGCCATATCTCGCGAAAAGCCGACGGCCGCGGGGGCAAACGTGTTCTTGAGTGGAGACCACGACTCGTTAAACGTAGTGTAGGACGCCCTCCGGCCAGGTGGGATGACGACCTCCGAAAGACTGCAGGTAGATGCTGGATGCGTCAAGCTGAAGACAGGGCGCTGTGACGCTCATTGGGGGAGGCCCTTGTCCACCAGTGGATTATCATAGGCTGATGATGACGAAATGTAATTAATTACCTGTCTTTTTCTTTACTGAGCCCGCGCCACGCAACGCTCGCGACGGAAAGTGGTTAAATATTAGTAAATACCTATGTCCAGCCGTGGGCGTATAATGGCTGATCATATCAGCCACTGCTCTGGACTAGGCTAGACTAGAACCTAGACTTCAAAATAAAGCGCTCTCTCGCTACCGAGTTAAAGTTTTTTTATTCAATAGTCGACTTGAAAAATGGAGGAAGTGTATGTTTTTTTATGTATGTCCGTATTTTATTTGGATTTTTCTTTTGCAGTTGTATAGAAGATGATCCCGAGCTGGATGCATTGCAATTTTTTATTTTCTAGGGATTAGTATTGATCCCGCAAAACTAAATTCGAAGTCAGTTTTTAGTTTTTTTCAAAACAATCAAATCATGTTTTTTAGTTTTCTGTAAAAGTAAATATTCTGTTTTAGGTGAAAATAAATGCTAAAGAGAAAAGTTTGCGTTTTTCTTTAGCATATTAATTTGCAGGTAGGCTCAGCTCTGAGAGTAATTAATGTATTCATTCTGGTGTCGTTCTTTGAGACGGCTCATGAAAGCTAATAATGTCATGGACCGGCCGGCGGCAATTACTCCTACTACTGTACTTTCATAATTTGGACACATAAATACATAAATAATGCTAGACAATCCACACAGCATCATCTAGCCTCAATGTAAGCAGACCTTGTGTTATGGGCACTAGATGACTGAACACTTAATACAATATATTACATAGATAAATATGTTTTTTTATACATAGGGAACAACCAGAACACCCGGAACAAATGTTTGCAGATCGTACACGCAATTGTTCCAAGGCGGGAATCGAACCCGCAACCTCCTGCGTTGCAGGCCGACTTTCGCCCATCGCGCCACAGAGGTCGTCTACAAATCCATCAAGAAAGTCATCAAATACATCACGAATTACTGAAAACACGCAATGTAATACATATTTGTATGTATGGGAGATAAATAATTCTTTATTGCACACTTAGTATAAAATAACAATGTTAAATAAAAACTTTAAAAAAACTAGATACAATTCGCGGTCTTATCGCTCAAGACCGATCTCTACCAGACAACCATGGAGAGAGGAGTCCGTGTCTACACAGTAAAACGGTTTCTGGGGGAGTAAGATTTCAAGTCCCTGGGTACCATGACATTACCATGTCTGCTGATATACTAGGTGGTTATGTACGTCCGGCAGAACCATGGCACATACGCCACGCTAGGCAGCACCCACTCATATGCCACGCGCAGCCGTGATAGACTGGCCACCGTGACGCGCTCGCTGGAGAAGTCGTCCAAGCAGCTAACACACATCATGGGCCCAGCCGTGTACAACCGACTTCCCAGTGCTGTTACAGGAGCCCACAGTCTGCCTGCGTTCAAATATAAACTCAAACGCTGGCTTATTGAGAAAATTTTCTATAGCTACGACGAATTCGTAGTTAATGTTAAGCGATAGTTATAATTTATTATCATAAAAAAATAGTTTAGTCTAGTTATGATATTTTTAATTTGAATATTAATTAATTAATTAAATACTGTTAGGTACATTATTAGGTACCCATAAAAACATGACATTTAATTATTATTACGAATAAAGGACTATTTATGACTTTTATTAGCTGTTCTAAATGACCGTTTCAAGTGTTGGTCAGCTAGGAGCGAGATTCTAGGTCCTAATTTGCAGTTTTCTTATGGTATTTCTCACCAAATACAATGTAATGTGTATCATATAGAAGGTGCGGAAGTTTGTTTTTTGAATTTTGAAATGAAATGAATTTATTTGTTTAAAGATTTACACAGAACATAATAAACTTAAACTAAGAGGAAACGTGTAAGGGCGTGAGTCCAGCAACAAAATGCCTTTGCCTCAGCATGAGTTGGATGACGAGCATGCTAGCAACCAACGCTGGTCTTCCGGCAAAGCAACTTGGTTTGAATGCTGCATGGTCGTAGTTCTTATAGTGGGTTTTAGATTTAAAAAGGCTTAAATTTTTATTGAGTTCGTATTGATTATATTAGTTATTCTGTGTTATTATTTATGATCTTATGTGCCGACATTATTACAAACTAACTGCGCCCCGTGGTTTCACCCGCGTATTGATAGATATTTTGGATAATATACAATATATCTTTATAAATTGTAGCCTATGTGTTATTCTGATGTTAGCTATATTATTGTAAAGTTTCATTAAAATCCATTCAGTAGTTTTTATGTGAAAGAGTAACAAACATCCATCCATCCATCCATCCATACTTACAAACTTTCGCGTTTATAATATTAGTAGGATACTTATCAGCGCCCTAGAGAAAACCATAAAAAATAGGAATCCAAAAAGTGTTGACCTTTTTATTTGTAATCTAGTTTATTTCTCGTAAAATATGAGCGAGGTTAAATCAGCATATTGGGGTAATGTGGCTGCGCAAACACAATAAGGGTTTTTATCGAGGGCGCTGGGGAAGGGTCACTATCGCCGCCTCTACCCTACGGACGATATACTACCCTACTTGGACTTTCGAGGGACCATGCCTTCTTCCTTTTATTATAATGGATTTTATTAAACGAAAGAATTATGGTTCTCATAAAGGTTTTAAAGTTGCGTGTAAACTTCACCAGGCCGTTGAGACAGTACAATACAATAAAAATACACTTTATTGCATATCAAACACAGAAAAACAGTAAAAAAACAACCAAAAAAATATACAGATGCACAATGGACGGCCTTATCGCTAAGAGCTTTCTTCCAGACAACCTTTGGATGGACACGTAGCTATAGTATAGGTATAGACAGGGGCGTAGTATCCTATATCAAAATTAATGTGTGTTATATAATAAAATTGTTATATAATTTTGAATGTATAATGAAATGAAATAATAATGAAATGAAAATTATTGACTAATGTTGTAAATAAGTTATATACAATACAAAACATGTACATATACATAAACACTTGTTTATACGTGACGTACGAGACCTAATCGAATGAATGAATGAATGAACACTTTATTGCACTTAGAACTATAAAACTAAAACTAATTCTGGCTATATGAGTATTGTACCAGCCAGCTTGATTTTAATCTTAATAAATACTTGCAAGGTACTCAAAATTTTGCTTCAGTGACAATTCAAAAGTCTGTTTCCTGAGTTTTAAATACAAAAACCGGCAAAATACCGTTCGTACGATTCTTGATAGTACATTTTAAAAAATATTTCGGCATTCCAGCGATCATGGCCAACATAGCGTTATCCGTGCCGTAGGCCGAGCCTAATCTCACAGATTTATTCCGATACAAGCCTTATATTGACGGTTACAAAATGCACCGTGATTTACGTAGCTATCGACCCACCGCTGGACATTTACAAACGGAGCCGATGTATCGTGCCTGTACCCTATTTTATACGACAAGTAAAATAGTTCCAATTTACAAATTTGTCGTTTCGGTGCTTATATAAAATACGAACATGACTTGTAACTAGTTTAGGCAATATTACTACACAAGCTTTTGCCTGCGGCTTTGCATGCTTGTAAATATATGTTCGTACTAGTTACTGTGTACACATTCTGTGAAAACGTTTTACTTTTGTCCCATGGAATCACGCCGTGATTTATGGGATTAAAAACAGTCTATGTTTTACTCCTGGCCTCAAACTTCCTGTGTGCATAATTTCAGCCTGATCCATTCAGTAGTTTTAGCATGAAGAAGTAACAAACGTTCATCCATCGAAATATCCAAACGTTCGCCTTTTTAATATTGGTGTGATAACTAAAAATAATACTTAATACTTATATTTAATATAAATATATTGAAACTTACACGAAATCACACAAAATTACCTAATTAAGCAAGTTTTACACATGTTAATTTCACGATGTACGAGAAGGTTTCTAAGCTCAGTACTCGTAAATAGATTTAAACAAAACGATAAAAAGTAATCAAATCGAAATAAAACTAACACAAACCAATCATGAGTTTGTGTCTCACCTCAAAACAATTTGGAAGAGAATACACACTAGGCGCCGGAACAGGCACGACCTCCATTGTTTATAAATTAAATTCGTTTAAAACTCTATGAGCACGAGTTAGCTCACAACAGTGATCGAGGTTAAAATAATTTATTTGAAATGTATCATTATTTTTATATATTTATTTAATAATTCAATTAAAACAGTAATTAAATGTTTTGACCACCACAAGAATAAAAGCTGATAAGTTGAAGATAATTATTTTGTTGCATCAAGTGACGTCATTATGTATTATACGCACGAGCTACGAAACTCGAAACATGTGCTACGAAACTCGTAGAATGAGCTACGAAACTCGAAACATGTGCTACGAAACTCGTAGAATGAGCTACAAAACTCGTAGAATGTGCTACGAAGCTCGTAGAATATGCTACAAAACTCGTAGAATGTGCTACAAAACTCGTAGAATTTGCTACAAAACTATTAGCATGTCCTACGAAATTCGTAGCGTTTGTTTTCACTGTGGACATTATCGTGTATTCCGTGTGTTTTCTTCAGGTGACATTATTCAGACAAGGCAACATTTTAAGTAGAAGTTTTTGATTTGTTAAGTAAAAGTAATTAGTTGCGCGGTGAGTCCGCCAGTTGTTCTCAACTGGCAGAGTGCGTATAATATAGTAATAACATTACAGATCAGACATTACAGACATTACAGATTTGCCTCGTTGTTCATCATCAACCAATGTTAGTCCACTGCTGGACATTGTTAGTTAATTTAAATGTTTTTGTTATGTTATAACTATCAGATATAACACAATTACTTCAAACATTCCACCAACAGGCTTAATAGTATATTTTACATTATAAAGTGAGCTAGCTAAGCCACACGCGAGGTCTTGTGAAAATGATATCGACAAAGTTAAATGCGAAGGCTTTGTGTTTTTGGTTACCTTAATTAAAGTGTTCGTGTCACTCGGCTTATTTAGCAGTAGCTGTTGCCTGCGGTTTTACTCCGATCGAATAGACATCGGAGCATAATTCTGTCTAGCCACAACGGTTGCCTGTAAAAGACTGTTTTATTTATTTAAAAACTTTATTGCACTACTAAGGGTACAAAGGGTGGATTTAATGCCGAGGCATTTACTACCCTTGTTTTTTTGTTTTCTAAGTGGAATAATTGCCATTTTGTTGTTTAGAAGTTTATGTATAGACCGTGGGCCCAGAAGATTAGTGCCAGTTAACAATAATATAATGATAAACGTAATCGAGAACCATTGGCTCGCAGGCATCATTGGCTCTAATACATTTTCATAATTTTTAAACTAAGAATTATCGACGCCGCGCCGCGTATGAAAGTTATGTGCTAATGATTTTGTTACATTAAAATACGAATTAAATAGGTAATTTAAAATCTGAAAACTATTTTAGACCTACTTTTCATATTTCTTTACCACAATTTTCTATATTAATCTGATACGCTCATAGATTGCAAGGAAAAAAATTAAATTCAGTGTAAGTATCGAGTGAAATGTTTTCCCGTGTGTTGTTATATTGAAGGCAACGTTTCAGTCGGCTTTATGTCAAAGTGCAACAAATCACTTAAAAGAAGAGTAGAATCATTTGAAAACTATCATCGAGTTTATAAGAAGCGATTGCATCGTTGTCATACTACAAAAAGTAGTTCCTCTTGACCCCGTAGGGGCGCTGCAAGGTGTTAAATGTATAGGAAAGACTAGCTAGAAACTATGCAAATAATCTTAAGGGGCCTCCGGAGGGACGAATTCTTCATACAAACGTAATACCAAAATTATTTCTAATTCAAGCATATTTCCACTATAATATTGCATTATTTGTATTAAAATAGTATTTATCTAGGTTCCCAAATAGTTTTTTTTCAAAATAATTACCTAAAATGAAATGAAAGCCAATCTCATTTTGCACATTTTTATGCGAAAATGGACAAGTTTTCTTGCTATTTGTTTCGTATTAAAAACATCAATATCTTACTTTTTATTTATACAAAAAGTTTTCAGTCATAATTTTTGGTATTACGGAACAAACCAAATTTTGAACGGCTAATATTGCTATCGCGCACGCATGTGGCGCGGCGCAAGAGTTAAACAGGGATAGCAATATTCGCAGCGATTTTTGCAAGCGAGGGTCGCCAGACCCTTAAGATAACGCGTATCTGTCCCGTACGCGGTTTATATGATATTTTCTTCATTTACGGTCTCATCCGAAAGATCTAAATAGACATAAAAAACGCTGATAGCGTTGAAGATGAATTACCCAAACTGATAATATAAACTTTTACCATAAACCTTATCATCCTTGAAGCTACAGCTGCTACCTTATTCTGGCCGAGACCATCCTCTACTTCCTCGTCTTTTAAACTTTAACTCTAAGTTGTTACTCTAACCACCTTTCTTTTCAGCTAAAATTATCGTCAATGATAACGAATACGGTTTTCTCTTAAAATAAACAACATGGTGTACCTAAGTAGGTATATACGTGCACCGGAAGAGCATCATCCATCTCCATTTATTCGCGTTCTCGGCTCCGGAGAGAAGGTTCCGGTTTAAAAATACAAAGGTATTGCTGAAATTCACTATTCAGTGCCTGAAAGCCGGGCTTTATCTTTTGGTATTAGAAGGATGCAAGATAATGAGAAAATCTTATTTACAGAAATGGGTTACCCCCACACCGGTTAAGTAGTTTATTTCTACTTGAATTCATCCGAATCTATATCAAATTTCACACAAATAATAATAAAATATTTGTTTACAAAATACCCATACTAATAAAATGATTATTCATTTATGTATGTCAGATAAAATATCTATAACACGTGCTGAGTGGAGCTATTTCCATAGTATGACAGCAATCCAATTGTTTTATATGCACTTGACTATATATCTATAATATAAAAATGAATCGCAAAATGTGTTGGTAAGCGCATAACTCAACAACGCCTGGACCAATTTGGCCAAATCTTTTTTTAAAATGTTCGTTGAAGTTCAAGGATGGTTTTTACGGCGAGAAAAATTAGAATTATTGCTGGAAAAACCCTAAAAATAGCCCTTTTCTTTTTCCCATACAAGAACTGCCACATTACAAATCTTTTTGACAGGACGAAGTCTGTCGGGTCAGCTAGTTTCAAATAATTTTAAGTTTTTCATCAAAATTTCGACATTTTTGAAAAGTCAGCAATGATAAAACTTTGAAAACTATCATGGTTATAAACATAAAAGTAGCTATAACGGATATCCCGTTATAAAATGCTTTTGTGTTAATACCATACCACGACGATGTGGCGCGATGGTCCGTCTGCGACGCAGGAGGTTGCGGGTTCGATCCCGCCTTGGAACAATTGTGTGTACGATCTGCAGATATTTGTTCCGGGTGTTCTGATCGTTTTCGTATAATAATAATTCGTATAATAAAAAAATATCTATCTATGTAATGTATTGTATTATGTATATCAGTTATCTAGTACCCATAACACAAGCTCTGCTTACCATGGGGCTAGATAATGCTGTGTGAATTGTCCAGCATTATTTATTTATTTATTTATACCATGTTTTAATTTTGTTTTCGGAGAACTCAAAAATCGAACCATGGTGAATATCCAGACTTTAGTAAGCAATGGCCAATTAGGGTGTTGGTATCCCTTTTATGCCCTCCGACCAGGTGGGATGACGATCTGCGAAAGACTGCAGGTAGGTGCTGGATGCATAAAGCTGAAGACAGGGCGCTGTGGTACTCATTGGGGGAGGCCTATGTCCTGCAGTGGACTAACATAAGCTGATGATGAAGATCCAAGCTTGTTGCTGAAGGTAGAAGTGCAACACACGTATATGCAGGAGTTATGTATACGAGTTACGTTAACATTAAGCTTACAGTCCTCTCAGTGGTATGAATAATTAAAACATGAAGTCGTGCCAGTCATTTAGCTGCTAATGCTATCTGCAACGCTGCAAGACCCGCCTCGCTTGCAAATTACATAATCACACTCAGCATGGCCTTATCAGCTAACTGGCTTTATCTTGCTTCTTTATTGATACATTTTTGGGCCTACCTTATCGTATTACGTTGAGAAACAACATAAACATGAAATTTAAGACTTACGACTATGGTTATAAGAAAACCACAAAACTAGCTAGAAACTATAGCTTAGTAACCATAGATTATCTGCAGAAGGAAGGTTCACACTTAGGTTCTTCTTTGGCGAACCTTAGGGGCTACCTAAGACTAATATCTATCTATCTATGCAAATAGAAAGTTAACAAATTTCAGTTTAATAAACGCCAAAATAAAACTATGCATCAACATACAAAGATTCCGCGAGAAGTTGTTATATATCATCATCATCAGCTGGACATAAAGAGAGCTATAGCGCTCTTTCTTCAGCTTGCTGAATCCAGCATCTACCTCCAATCGTTCGCAGGAGAAAAGAGTAGTTATGCCTCTGGAAAATTATAGAATAACGACGTGATTATCGCCAGCAATACTCTGTGCTGTCGCTTCATATTTTGTTATTAGCATCTTAATTTTGTTACACATAGAGGATTTTTTTGTTTATGCTTATTACTTAGTTAAATCTTGTTGAAAAAACACAGTCTGCAGTTTTGGTCCCTAACCAGTGGAATATTGTGTCAGCAGGATAAAAGCAGGATTCCTTGGCACTGCATTACATTCAGAAGTGCGGCAATATTCAACAAGTCTCCCAGGCATTGCGCTCAAATGTATTCCGTGAAACCTTTTGAAACTGTGTAAATGCTCCAGAAAAGATACTCCAACAAAGAATTTGAAAGAAATCGAAAATTTTCGAATTTGCATACAGAAACCAATAATAAGTAGTCGTAGTCGACTTTTCAATCGGGGTGCAGTCGATATTTAACCAACAAATGCATGTATGTTCGTCGATTTCTCCGTCAAATAAAGATTCATTTTGTAAATTATTTCTTTGTTGAGAAAATGATCCAAAAACGCTCCTATAAAACTTATTCATGAGGTTTTAGTATTTATGCTGCAAAACTTGAAACTAAATTAAAGGATTAGAAGTCGGTTTGAAGTGTTTCTAAACAATAAAATTATGTTTCAGTTCATGAGTGTCACTTCTGAATGATTGTAGATATTGTCCAGTAGTACAGTGTTATACATTCTTGTTGTGCCCGTGATGGAACAGCGTGGAGGGATGCTGGAGCGCTCGCCGACTTACAGAGCAGACTAGAAACGAGTTTATACACATCGCCGATTCAGCTTTTACAGGTAATGTTTTTCGGTGGACAGCGTGAGACGATTATTGAGAAGATAAGTTTTGAGGGACAAATAGTAATCGCGAGAAATCACTGGATTTTATTGTTTACTACTAATAAAAATAAGCGCGAAATCACTAGATTATATTTTTACTATAGATAGTAATAAGCGCGAAATTACTGTTATTTTTGTTTACTATAATTTGAACTAAAGATAAACGAAACATGGCTTATTTAATTGTTATATGCAAATGGAACAGAAGGGCAAATAAGTAATTATTATGATTCTGTCTGTTGTGTTCGAAATCACGTGAAATATATTCAAAGGCAAATTCGTGAAACAGAGAAGTAAAAAGGGCGCTTGGGGCTAGATAATGCTTCGATATCACGAGCTTACTCACGTCGACGTTTCACCTTTTTACAGTTTTTTAAAAGTATCGTTTTTAGACGGACTGTAAAAGCTCGTGCAAGTTTTCGACAGTTTACAAAGGATATCTCTCGCACACGGAATATGGAAAACTGTCAGCTTTCCGCTTTTACTCCGCACTCGCTATCTAGCGCCAACTTGGTCTTTACACAGCATTTTTTTTCGCTGCACTGGGCTGCCAAAAAAAGCTATAACAGCAGATTTTTTTTTTCACAGTTTTTAATCGACGCGACGACGGTCTGTGCAATCAGGCGTGTTCTAATGGCAGCAGGGAGTTGCTGCTTGGGTCTCGGGCCCCATACACCGTTATAATGTTCAACTGCTAGTTAAGGCAAAACTACACGGTTCACTTTTGTCTTTCAATTTGGATGAAGCAACCAAATTGATAGATATTGATAGTAGGTGTCAATAACAACTCACTCACAGTAACTTCAGTCATTCCGGTGATCATGGCGCATGAAACTGTGGCAAAATATTGGTAAACTCAAAAATAACACAAATAAATAAAATTTATTTATTATTTATTATATATGATTTAATCATAGTACCTACCATAATATAAGTTTTTCTGAATTATATTTTCCTCGTCATCATTTCAGCCTTTTTATACCAAAATTACATCACTTCAGCATCGAATTCGTAAAATATTTTAAATGAATTAATTATAATTAGTGCCACATTTCAAATAATAATCTAGCAATAAATATTATTATTATTATTTATTCGTAGATATTATTTTTATGGGATAATTAACTTGTTAAACAAAGAGTTGCTACACATCTCCTTGTTCAGTCATCTCATGTAGGCTAGTATAATCTCCTTCTTTAACACATGCACTACCCAGTAAGTCATAGGCAATGAAAGTGTTAAAGTATGCGAGCGCCGACAGGGTAGGACGTCTAAAATACGCGTCACGCTGTCGAGCTTACGACGTCAGTTGCATTTTACGAAAGTTTTTTTGGTCACCCCGTCTCGACTTTTCTTAACAGTAGAACTGACTAGGATAACTGAACTAACTGAATTTTTAACGCGTTACTGTTTTAAAGCAGTTAGCTCCTTATAAGATGCCATAAAAGAACCAACTCGACTGCTGAACGACAAAGGAAATGGGATACTTTATCCCATCCGGAAGCGGCGGGAATACAAGATCGAGCTACGGCGAGGAACCCGCCGGCTATAGCGCTTCAATGTTTCAAATACACTAGGAAATTCTATCAATTTGGCGTAGAATCAATTTCAAAGGAAAATAATCATAATTTATTGTAAATTTCGCAGGCGATCAGTCAATATAAAATGCATACAAAATTAATTTATTTGCCAATACAAAAAATGCCTATACAGTTTACTGGTGGTCCCCGCACTAGGTTCAGAGCCTGTAGCGCGGGAGGCCGAATTACTAATATTTAAGGCTATAGTAAACAGGCCAGCAATTCACACTAGAAAAATACTCTGCATCTAATTGTTACGGGTTAAAACCCATATTTTAAAGCAAACTTCAGTGCTGTGCGGTCCAAATCTGCGACAATCTTTACTCGACTAAACTTGGTTTAGGGTGTACTAAAGATTGATATCTTTTAGCTATAATTTTGTTAATCTCTACTAAAAACCACACGCAATTGCGAACACCTCTGCCGCATAGCACAATTGCATTAAATCGAACCTTAGCTGGCTTGAACTCGGCATTTTATTATCTTCATCAGATAACAGGCTCGCGGGCCACTTGCAAAGCCATTTGTCAATATTTATGTTTGTACATAAATTATTTGAATGCTAATTGTTGTACGAGTATTGTGTGTTAGATTACTGTGACATAGTTTTATTCCATTTCGACAACACTTAATTTCCTCCACATATGAGAAATTACACAATAATTGTATTATTAACGTTGAAATGGTTACGCCTAATTTTTGTACAGCTTAGATTATACACCCTTGCCTACGTAGTTCTCAAAAGCCGAATAAAGTCTCTAGTAAGATCTTCATGAAATTTTACCTTGATTTATTAATTTTCTTTTCCCTGCCTCCTCACAACTCATATTTGCTCCCTCCTACGTAATTTGTTACTTGATGCTTGATGTTCATCACCGAACGTGTCATGAACAGACAAAATGTCATGTCATCTAATAATATTGAGAGTACCGTGATATGGCGAAAATGCCGCTCTACAAAATGTCTACAAATATTCGCAGAATTATTATATTTCGATATAGAAAATGAGATAAGGCCGTCCTCGAGTCAACTTAATTATGTTGGCAAAACGCAGTAGACACGCTCGTAACGAGCTCGTAACTATGAAGTAGCTTGCGACTTCGCTTAACAAATAGTTGACTCATGCTGAAGTGCGAAAAAAAAAAGAAAAAAGTTTTGTGCGATCTTACTGAAAAAAAAAGCAATTTTAAAGTTTTTAAATTAGAATAACTGATAAAAAGCTTCGTTTGAATTCATTTCTTTCCGCAACAAACACAAACCGTAATACAATTGATGTGGTAATTAATTAATGATGGATGACACCTCGTCATGTTTATTTATAATTAGAACACTCCAGTTTTTAGTGCCAGTACCTGCAAGTAGGCACGTTAGATTACGTTAAGTTTGTATGTTAGGTACTGGTGTTCCTAACATACAAAAAATGCCATAGACCATTCAAAGATGGTTTTTTGAATGGTCTATGGCATTTTAGGCAAAATACGATTTAGGCTGATGAATATAAAAGTCTAATAAAGATTAGTCTTTCAAC
Source organism: Eupithecia dodoneata (assembly GCA_947044415.1). Taxonomy (NCBI): domain Eukaryota; kingdom Metazoa; phylum Arthropoda; class Insecta; order Lepidoptera; family Geometridae; genus Eupithecia; species Eupithecia dodoneata. The sequence goes on along the minus strand of OX345668.1, from coordinate 11,201,996 downwards.
GAAGTAAGTAATCTACTTAAAAGACTAAGGCCGTCATAGACGTAAAGCTAACATAATATGACATTTAGTCATAACGCGACTTAGTCCCTCTACGCATTCGGTACACCAGTCTTAAATGATTTCAGAATGTACCAGGGAAAAACAAAATTTTGTGTGCATTTTAAAGGCATAGATATAACACGGTGAAGGTAACGGGTTTTTTTCTTTTGGGTGGCTTTGGTGTCACTTCGTCATGAGGCCTTTTGTGATCGCCATAATTACTAGGGTTAGTTCTGGGCCTAATCCAACTAAATATAATAATTGCTTCACCATAGCAATCGTATCGTCTCGGAGTCACACATTTTCGCTTTATACCTTTGATGAAAGAAACTAGAGATAGATTGACGCGTATCAAAAGCGTCAAGGTTGACACCATTCTATCAATTTCTCCTTACATAGCATGGTGAGTACGGACTCACCAACTAAATTTTCTTTATTTATGGACTATTCTGCGACGGTATAATTGTCATAGTAAAGCAGAATTTGGCCCCAATAATGCAAGTCTGAAATCTTTAGGATAATTGGTGACAGACTTAAATGAGGTAATATTAAAAAAAGTGGTCAGATGGCTGCGAATCAACTTTGCTCTCAAGCTCCCTTGCAAGAATAGAAGAACACTTAGGCACTGCCTAACCTTGATAGAACTCGATGCTTTTTCTACCAATAAAATAAATTGCCTAAAATAACGTTGCGAAACAAAACAATAATAAGTTTGTAAAAATTGTTTCGTATATTGGCATAGCTAATATAGGGTCTAGGCATTTTGTAAGCGCATACTAATAGCATATCACGTCCGAGACGTGCGAAGTCAACGTGCGGATCAGAATGGGACAGAACCTTGTCCAAGTAAATATTTGAAGTCACATTTCCAGTACTAAACGCGAGTTATCGCAGTGGAATGGAATCTTGTCGATGCAAATGTCCAAACGTGTTTCTTTCAACTCAAAATGGTTCCCATTGATGAACCCCATTCTCACAGCAACCTGAAACATTACTACCAAATAGGGTAGGTCATTGCCAACCCCATTTTATTCGGACCTCCAATGACAACCACTCTGGGGTCCAAGTCATCGCGTCAGCATTTTCTTGGCCTTCCTCTCGCCTAGAATTGAAACCAATAATTTTTCCACACTAGCCCCAAGGTCAGCTTTCATGAGATCTTAACCTAGCTAGAACGTGTTACTGCGTGTTAGTAGGCTGGCACTAGCCTAGGCTTTTATTTTAAGGTTCTACTTACTAGCTGTTTGTCTCTGGAGGGGGGTGTATGAATGAAGCTCAGCAAGATATCAGGCAGTCGACGCGAAGCCGCCGCGTAGAGCGCACGTATGAAATGCGAGCGCAGAGCCGTGACGTGCAGCTGACGTGATGTCTCGAGCTTGACCATGCTGCCCCTACTGTTAGTTATGCTCGTTGGTAAGTTGGCTGCTATCAATTGGAAATTACGTATTTTTGTGAGTGAATTTATCTACCGGTTGAAAGGCAAGAGTATATTTGGTAAGACGGGAAAGGAAAATCAGTGAAAATTAGTTTTAAAGTGAAAAGTGATTCATTATATAATTTAAAAAAAAATCGAAGATAATTTATAGGTTGATAAGTGATGATCGGTTAGAAAGTGTGGAAACGGTTCATTATTTTAAGTGAAAAGTGAAAAGTGTGTTGGATTTTAAAAGAGCACGTAAAAGGTTTGAATGCAGAGTTGTCGGTAAGTCAGAAAACTAGAGGAAGGAGCTGATGTTACTGAAGATTGGCTGAAATAACCATAAAAGAATTTATCATTCTACTACAAATAATAAAGAAATTAATAGGGTTTCGTCGTCTTTGTCACACTTTTTACAAAAACTCTATTTCGAGCCCTTTTTAACATTCTTCGGCAAAGGCAAAGACTTCTGTAAAAACCTGTAGGTAGTATCTAACATCCAGTATAAAAATATATATCTACATATATATGACTACCTTATTATGTTATATCTTATTATGTCAATTATCTAGTACCCACACCATAACACAAGCTCTGGTTACCTTGGAGCTAAATAATGTTGAATGAGTTATCTGGCATTATTTATTTATGAAATCTTTTTAATGATAAATAAATTAGGTTAACATATTTATTGAAAGGTTTTTTTAAGCTGGTTCTCACAAAAAACTGTGTTATTCATTGTGCAGACAAAAAACCTCAATGACGGCGATGAGCCTCTTCTTTTTTCTCCATCGAATCAAAGTATCGACGCGGCGACGCGGAAAGATTGGTTTTGATGGATGAGGGTAACGCTTCCGACCATCAAGTCCTCCCTGAGAGGGCGTAGTGGTACTATTAGCAAGTTAATTAATTTACATGGGGGTTCAAGAAGGATTATTGTGAATTGAATTATTGAATTATCTGGTAGCGGGCTATGAAAGTTAGTGGCACATATAATATATCATCTACATTTTAAGTGAGAGGAACGGAACTCCGTCTGTGTGTGAATGTCATCACTAAGACAAGAATAAGGCATGACATGACATGTGTTCGTCATTTATTTATGAATAACTAGCTGCGCGCGGTTTTGCCCGCGTGGAAATCTATAAGTCAAATGGTTTATAACCTTCCTCTTGAACCACCCTGAATATTAAAAAAACCGCACCAAAATTGATTGTAACGGTCTGCCGATAAACTGTTTCATTTATAAATGCTAAGTTTAGTTTGTTTATTTTATTTAGCTGTACATTTATTTGTTAAGATATTAAATAATATCCCAAAAACTAACAGTTTCGGCGGTTCTTAAGCCCATTTATTTGTTAATAGCAACACCAGCTATTTTTTAAACGAAACTGTTTTTTCTAAAACCAGAATATCGTTATCACGAATCACCCTCGAAATAGCGGCCCCGCATAAATCCTTCATGTTGGTGTATCTTTCACTCGAGTGCGAATCTCTCGCACTATTTATTTAGGCTGCTTTTCATATTCAGGGTTTCCATCGCTTTTCGTACCATTATCTGAAACTCTACACAGTTTATTTCTAGCCCCCAACCAAAAAAGGGGTCTTATTCAATTAAAGTGGAAATGTGTGTAGCTGGCACCATATTTCCCGAGAAATATGGTAACAAACGGATAATGTAATGCCAAATAAAGTTTTAATATATAAAATATTTCAAAAACAAGCTTTAATAATCATCTTCAATCTAAAGTGCTGGAAAGACAAACTCAACGAACCCAAACTCGATAGGCTTTTTCGTTTCGCTCAAGAGTTCCTATGGCCACCTTCTGACTTCATCATCAGACCAGCTCGATGATGCCATGACATTGCATTGTCACCGAACTTACATAAGTATGCCAAATCTCGGCTCAATCGGTAACTGGTCTTAAATTCAGTTGCAGAATAACGCAAGGTAATTTGTGAAAGAGCGCTTGTTTTCGGTCAGAACCCGGTAGAGTGACAGACACGAGGGGACTCCAACATCTCGTCTCCGAAGCCAACCTAACCTGCACGTGGTACACCCTGCTAGATAACAAACAATAGGCTCTGGTGTGAAAATATGAAAAAATCTTGATAATTTGATAACTCATTGATTTTACAAATATTTTCCATTACTTGACACTTGCTAAAAAGTGGCCAAACAGACACAATTGCAAAAAAAACAAAGAATCATCAACATCAACATCAACATCAACAATCTATTAGTTCTAAGTTAAATTGTTTTTTGTTTATTTTTTTTTGGAAACGCTTCGTTGGGCCTATCATGGCATGTAGTCACAAATGATGTCATGGACTTTTCCATAAACCATTATGTTAATTTTGCGAATTAAATAGGTACCTACTTGTTAAACATAGAGTGAAAACAACGACAATATTATTAAAACTTCGTCCGAAACTACGACAAAGGAATTAGCATAGAATTATAATAGACACAGTCAGCCATTCAAATTATAACTAGAGTATATATATTATGATAAATTATCCTAAGAAACGCCGACCTAGACGCTGAATGCCTTAATATTAATCTTATGTCTTTCATATAATCTAGGTGATTTATTTGGTTAAAACTTTTGCAAGACCTGCGAAACTAATAATCACTTCTATCTGTACGCTGCTTTTTTGTTTTTGTTTATCACGGGTCTTAATAAAATTTGGCAAGGATATTATCATGCCTAGAAAAAGGGCAATGGATACTTTTTCTCCAAGAAAAAAACATTTAAAACGTTTTTTGGCTGGTTTAACAAAAGTTTAGATTAGCAAAAATACAAAATGGATACAGATGTATAAGTAGATTAAAGTATACACAGATCACTTATCAGTTTATATGGAATTCGTTGCTTCCCGTGGCTTCGTACGAACCGGGATAAAACAAACAACAAACAAAAGTATATTTCCGAAAAACCGACACCAATGAAATAATAAACTTACATAAAAGTATGTTTTAGTGTGAAGAAATAACAAACACGCAAAAGTCTAAATGTAAAACGTTTAGCATTCATCAGTGTTATTAGACGCAGGATAAGGAGTTTACAGCCCAGTTTCAGTGGTGCATTTGACCCCCTTATTCCTGTAACATTTTTCTCATACTTCCCATTGTCATTTCAGTTTGGTCTTTTGCCCACCATCACTCCTTTCACAGAAATCTTCTATATTGTCAGCAATAGAGTCCGTAGCAAAAAACGAGCAAACATAACCGTCCTTTACGCGCGCAGTCGGTTGTGAAGGCTCAATTGAAGCTCTGACCGGCGGGGAAGTTGAAACCTCAGTGTTATTGTCGATCTTTATGTCTATGGGCAGAGAGTTCAGATTGGTTTTTTTTTAGCGTGAGAGATGGCATGCCCGCTACTCTGTTTATTGGCATGGATGTAGAAACTTTACGGGTTTTGTTGAGTTCTATGTCTATGGAGATAGAGTTCAAATTCGCTTTTGTATGCCTAGATAGATACTGAACCGGCGTGGATATTGAAACCTCAGTATTATACAGAGTTTTATGTCTATGAAGATAGAGTTCAAATTTCCTAGTAAGCAAGCCCGTATGGCAGACGATCTCCCCACGCACTATCAATAAAATATAATGCACAGTTACTGTTATCTGTAGGTTCGACTATCTGCTATAGCAATTCTATAACTCACTTGATGAAGTTCGCTTTAATAGGATGTGTAACAATCTAAACATAGGGTCAAGTGTGAGTCAGATCTGCGCGCTATGTGTTCCGTACTATACAGGGTGGTTTTTTTGGATGGGCAGTAACGGTATAACCGGGTGTCTTGTTCTTCTCTAAGAAAAATAATAGCAACAAAATCATAAAAAATTTAAATGTATGATTTTAAAAAAGATGCTTCACTTTATTGGTAGGCTATTATTATATTAAATTAAATAAGGTATATCGGTAAAAACATCATTTAAAAATGTGAAATATTCGTAATATTTCACATTTTTTTAATTTTAATTTCTCATAGTAGGATACCAAACATCTTTCTAATTAGATTTTTAGCCAAGGATCTCATCAGTAGGTTATATTTTTTTCTTAATTAGATATGTCAGTATTTTCTATTATTTTGAGCTTCGAAACTAATGCTGAAAGGGAAATTATGAAAACCTCTCACAAGTTATCTTGATAGAACGCGTACATACTATATTAATCGAAATATTTTATAGTCAAACTATTTGGACACTAAAATTTCCTAAAATTATTAGTAAATAACATATACTATAAGATAAGTGGTTCATGATATAAACGGGTTTGAAAAGTACTGTTTCTGCGCATTTTAGGAATAAACGCTCTTAACATTTAATATATTATTGTGATAGTGTTTGCTACGTAAATAGGTGGCGCATCAATAAACCTCATCACTCGCCCACAGCTATGAATCATCTAAAGAACATCATTCGAAAACTCTAAGTTTTCCGGGATAACACTAGTCACGCGATGACATACCGCGACCACGCAGTGTGTAAGCCCGTCGAAACGTCGGGAAAATTAATCAAATAAATACGATAAATACCCGTAAAATAGTAGGTACTTATTATATGTTCAGATCGCGTAAGTTCAAAAATATTAAATACTAATATATATACTATAATAAATATAAATTTGTATGGGACCATTTTGAGATCATAAAGAACTTCAAAATAATCTTCTAAACAATTTAATTGTTCTATAAATAACGCTTAAAAACATATATAAAGCCGAACATAGAACCTCATCCTTTTTGGAATTGGGATAATGATATTTTTTATCTCAACAAAACACATATAGCTTTATTACTTTAATGAATTTGTTATTTAAAAAAATATATTTAATTTAGTTTATTTGTTAAATCCAGGTATTTGTATGGAAGAGCAGGACATCCTCATCATCATTACTAAAATTACTAGACAAGTAGGTACTACTTACCATAGTACCTACATCTATATATATAAAAGAAAGTCGTGTTTGTTACAACACTTATAACTCGAGAACGGCTGGACCGATTTGACTGAAAATTGGTGAGAAGGTAGGTTAGAACCAGGAGTGTAACATAGGATATTAAAAAAAAACCATTTGACAAATCGATTTCCACGGGGGCGAAGCCGCGGGGCGCAGCTAGTTTATATTATATGTATATTTTACTAAAAACATCCTCAGTCTGCCTTCCACTTGTTGTCCACGCCCAATAGGGTTCACATTGTGATACTAATCTATACATAAGAACCTACTAATTAGGCCAATGTGATGACAACAATAAATAAATTGAGTATTGAGTATCCTGGCACAAGTACACTTAAAAGGATGTCCTATCAACTGTCTGGCATGTAAAGTAAAAATTTTTATACAAATAAATAATCTATCATATAAAAATTAATCGCTGAATGTTTTGCTAAGCGCAAATCTCGAGAGCAGCTGAACCGATTTCGCTAACTCTTTTTTTAGAATATTCCTTGAAGTACGAGGTCCTTCAAGTGTGGTTCTTACGGAGAGAAAAAGGAGATTTTTTTTTAAAATTGCCTGATACTAATAACCTGAGTACCAATGAGTATGTGGTCATTTGACACAGTAATCTGTGTATACCGGGCGAAACCGCTAGTATTTTTATACAAATAAACAATATTCAATATATTATTCCCTATAACGTCATGCACATTATTCACAGTGGTTAGGTTCTGTTATAAATTCGGCAGTGTTCGGCTACGCTCGGGAATTTCCGTGAACTTATGGCCCTTCGAGACGTTTTGAGACGAGGCTGATTGCGATAAGGCCTTTCCACACCTGTGCACTTTCTTTTACCCCAGAAGCTACGAGTACTCAATTGATTGGCAATAGTGTATCGTGGCCTTGTGGTGGCTTTGGAAAGAATAAATAATGTTGGACAATTCACACATTATCATCTAGCCCCAAGCTAAGCAGAGTTTGTGTTATGGGTACCAGATAACTAGTATACATAATTCCTGCATAATAATACATTAATATTTTTTTTTTACTATACATAGAAAATGACCGGAACACTCGAAACAAATATCTGCAGATCATACAAACTTTGTTCCGAGCCGGGAAACAAACCCTCGACCTGCGTCGCAGGCGTACCTTCGCCCATCGCGCCACAAAGGTCGTCAAATTGACGAAGAAATCTATAAACATACATAAAGAATACATACAGGTGAACATAGAACTTCCTCCTAATAGTAAAAATCAAGCAGCCAAGCAGCTTACAAAAAGAAAAATTTGTTACAGATAAAAAACAGCTTTTTATTTAAGTTTGATTATATTTTCAAAAGCCGTGTGTAGCTGCGGGCACATGCTAGTTCTCCATAAATTGAAGTGAGGGATTGGAAAAGTGATTTATCAGGAGTACGTATAATTATTATAAAGTGTAATTCTTGTTTGCGAACATTTATGTAGGTAATTATGAATTGTAGCTTCGGTACAAAAATAATCAACAAACCCCACAAATCGTACTAAACATTGTTACCTTCTCCCTTGTTAATGGTATACCGTGAGTTTTGGTATTGAATACCTTTATGACCCCCTTAAGACCCCTCTACGACCCCCTTAAAGCTCGAAACCGACCCCTCGACACGCATTTATAACTGTTTATTTTAATTTGCGAGTTCGAATGCTAAAATGTTTTTAATGTCGTAAACTTTTACGGATGCGGCTTGCGGGACCCTCAGATGATTTTAGTAGCACGTTCGATTCTGGCTCCGTTAAATATTGTTTACTTTGTATGTACGTATATTTAGATTTTTTTTATTATTAATTATATAATATAATCTATATAATGCTGGACAATTCACACAGCATTGTCTAGCCCCATGGTAAGCAGAGCTTGTGTTATGGGTACTAGATAACTGATATACATAATACAATATATTACATAGATAGATATTTTTTTATTATACATAGAAAACGACCAGAACACCCGGAACAAATATCTGCAGATCGTACACACAATTGTTGCGAGGCGGGAATCGAACCCGCAACCTCATGCGTCGCAGGCGGACCTTCGCCCACCGCGCCACATCGGTCGTCTGATGACGACCTGTGATGGACTGAGGGCAGATGCTGGATGCGTCAAGCTGAAGATAGGGCGCTGTGGCGCTCATTGGGGGAGGCCTATGTCCAGCAGTGGACTAACATAGGCTGATGAGGATGATGATGATGATTAAAAAGCCATAAAACTTTTGAAACTAAAATGATTGTTAACGTAATTTGTAACGAGATATATATCATGATATGATTTGAGTTTTCCAATATTTCGGCACATATTTATAAGTATTAATACAACGGGTATTTATCGCGTTTATTTACCTATTTTTCCCGACGTTTCAACAGGTTTACACACTGTCGTGGTCACGGGATGACTGGAAAACCAAGTGAAAGTCTCGAAAACCAAGTGAGGGTAGTTTCAAATAAATTAGCCCCCGCTTCGCTGAGGCGGTAACTACAGTACTCCAGTCATCCCGTGTCATCCCGTTATAAATATGTGTTCAGATCGCGTTAGTTTCAAAGTATTTATTTCGGCACAGTTTTAAGCGCCGTGTTGCAAAACGAAAAAGAGTACGCAAAACTCATTCTGTGGCCTCATATAGCTCCATATAAATCCAATAACAAAAACTATCCCTGCCTATGTTTTAGGCATAGAACACACACTTCTCTTTGAATATGTAAGTACAGGGCGTATACACTGGGGATTATTCGTAATGTAGGCGACACCCATACAAAGTCAATATTGCTCATGCTAGCCTTGTGAAGTGCTGAATACTCGGGATAAGTAATTCGTTGTTGGAAACGAGATTTATTTGTCTAAAAAAGATTGTTTCTTTTGTGTGATAGAGAGCTAAAAATAATAAAAAAATTACTAAAAGTTTTGCTCTAATGCACGGTTATATTCGCTCTACGTACCTCAATCGTATGATAGAAATTCAATGTTGTGCTTTGTTGTGTTATGTTTGTGCTTTTACTGAGCAGAGGCTCAAAATGGCTCAAAAAGGCTTAAAAGGCTGACAAGAGGGGTCCGGTCAGGATGCGATGTATATAGCGATTTGTATCTAAAGTCGCATTATAAGTATTTAGATTTAGATAGGCAAAATAACCGCTGGGGTAAACGTTTCCTTGAGTGGAGACCGTGACTCGACAAATGTATTGTGACTTGTAATATTTGTCTTTTTCCCGTCCAGTACATATGTTTTTTATTGGGTGTGCAATAAGGAATAATTGTATTGTATTGTTGTTACCAATAAATTGATAATTCCTGATTATTCTAGGACGCCCTAGGTCCCACCTAGGCTGATGACCTGCGAAGGACTGCATGCAGATGCTGGATGCGGCACGCTGAAGACAACGCGCTATAACTCTCATTAGGGGGGGCTATGTCCAGCACTGGACTATATAGGTTGATGATGAGGCAAAACAAACATGTATATTTTCTTTATTAAAAAGAAAGTTACAATGAAATAATATAAACGAATTAGAACTAGTATTTAAAATTGAAACAATTAAGCTAGCTGCCGACTGTTGCAAACAATCTATAGGTAGCTCAACCGATCCATGTCAATACTAGTCGGATGCGTCACCAAGACGCTGGCTGCATTATTAGATTAGCATTTCTAATAAGTGATAACATGAATGTACTAATGGATTCTTTTTCACTTCTCCCACAAGTGGACAAAAAAAATTAAGTAAAGAGAAAATAAATAACATCTTATCTCTTCTTTGATAATAATTTGAATGGTATAAAATTCGACTTCTCTAAGTGCTTATTTTGTAAGCCTAAAGAAATGCAGTTTTTGAAATCTGCAATCTGAAATACGAAACAAGTTTTCTAGATATCATACGTCATGATCATCAATATACAGGTGCCTAGTTGACGCTTTTTGTGATATCAACAACCCGAATGTGTTATTTATTTATTTAATTATTAACTAGCACGATTACTTATAATACAACCAATTACACTAGTTAATTACAATACCTATACATATATTAGAACAAATGAAGCATAAAAAAAGAAAAATTATACATAAAATTACACAATACGAAAAACTAATAATAATTGATCATTTATAAAAATTCCAGGCATATAAAACTGTATAAAACATTTAGTGTTGTTTTATTTCCTTCTATTTGCTCTCAATATTTGCCATCGGTTGGGCAATTTACCGCAAATTGTTCTCAGTAAATACTCCAGCATCAAACTATTACAGACAAACATCTCGGCGTATCAAAACCAAACACAATAAATAAATAAACCTTTTCTCTGTAAAGAAGAGTATATGACAGAACATTGTAGGTAAATAAATTAATACAACAAAAAGCGAGCGATGTGACAGGAGGAGCTTTTACGGAAAAATAACACGAATCACCTTCAAAGAATTACTAGGAAAGTAATTATCCACCTCTCTTGCAGGATTACTTACAGAGCTCTTATTCGGCGTAAATATTGTTTACTTTGATATTATTTTTCGACTGTTGCCTTACTTATTTTTCTGGGCATGGTTTTTGTCCGAAAAAGCTAAGCGAATCAACATTGGTTTACCTCAGTCTTGTTTTCGTTTGCCCTTAGGAACACCTACGTAAAAATCATGGGTTTCCCAGAAGCGGTGGCTTCTGTGAAACATCAAACATTTTGTACAAACAGCGGCTTGGATGTGGCCTCGATTTAATTCCAATCACAATAAGGTGCTGCTTCTGATTTTTCGTTGTTCTAGGTTGTAGTACATATTTAAAAAGTAAAATTGGTTGATTTTATTTGACAAGATTAGTCACTGATCAAAAAGCGATCTTATAAACTATCCCTATATGAACATGGTGGCACTCAGTTCCTACAAAAGATTTATCAATATTGACGGCCGATTTGACGCGGTGGGTGAAGCCTGCGACACAGAAGGTAGCGAATTTGCTTCCCGCCTAGGCACAAATTTTTATATGATCTGCAAATATTTGTTTTGGGTATTTTCTATGACTAATAAAAATATCTATCCATGATGTCACTATTAGTCCTCTAGTACACATTAATACAAGCTCAGCTAAGCTTGGGGCTATGTGATGGTGTGTGGATTGTCCAGCATTATTTATTTGAAAAACTATACCCTCAACAATAGTAAATCGCATATAGCCAGTCCGTCTACCAAAAGGTTAAACGGCCCATCTGGTGAACTCGCGCAGGTATTAAAACAAAAAGTCCCACATTCGCTCGACACAGGCTCATCTTTTTCACGCGCCGAAAGTTCCCTAAATCCTCGCTCGCAGCTCGCTACCTACTTTTTATTGCTGACGACACTAACGGCTGCTCAAATCCTTCGCCTCGCGAGTGTGCATAAACCAGCCCTCGCTGAAGGAAAGCCAGCAAGCTCCGCTGAATTATTCCCCAGCCGTGATTGCCTCGCGCAACGGTTTGGAACAACCGGCTTCAAAGTAAAAATGCTGGAAAACATTATTCTTGTCACTATCAGGAAATACGATTTTAAAACTTGAAGCGACGGAGATGAGCTTCTTTTGCTTTAAAAAAGTCGGGTTGCTTACAAAATAAACGAAACATTCTAAATCGATCCCATTCTAATTACGGATGATACGGACGCGCTGCTGAAAACGTTAGAAGATAAATCTTTTCATCCCTTTTTCTTCAAAAATCTATGAATAGATACTGTGTAGTTTGCGAAACAATAGAGAAGGGTAATGCTTGTGATGCCGGGATAGAGTGACGCGCTCCCGGAGCTCGATTGGATATTAAATTTCGATGAGTTTGAGCGCTTATTGCGTAGAACGTCGATGGTTTACGGAATATGTTAAAGCGCTGCAGCGCTGGGTATAACGAGCATGTGCGCTAGTTTCAGTAAATTTATAAAAGATTACTCATGTAGAATAAGCTTCTCCCAATGTTGCAACTTTAAATAATATAATGATAACGTCCCAGATTGGGGACTGACTTGGCAATCATTTTAACTCAGGGTAGGGTTATCCAAAATTGATTTGACATACTTACAATTTTTTTTTTTCAAGATGCTTTATTTTTTACTTAAGAAATAAGCACTCTACACAAGTCAAATTTTATACTACAAATTATAAATTATTATCAAATGAGAAATAAAGGTTTTGATTTTCTGTTCACTTACTTTTTTTTTCCACCAGTTAGTTCTATACCCAAGTTTTATGAAGTTTGCTTATACTACGCATGCCAAGTTGCTGTCATTAAAGTAGTTGAAGCTAAAATATAGTTAAGGCCATTGGAATCCTGTTAAAGATAGAAATAATTGGTAAAATTGGAAAACGATAAATTATTATTCTTTGACTGGGTACGATGCACTAATGTGACAATTAGGCAAGAGGCCAGAGCAAGGGGCCTGCGCTGCCAAAAAGTTGTCGGTTTGGATTCCGGCCGATCAAACTGTTAGCAAACTAAACTATCGCGGCCAAAGATACCTTACTGCTCACATTTGGAAAAAACTGACTTCTGAGAATCTCTATATAGTTTGAAGTAAATAAATAAATAATGCTGGACTATCCACACAGCATTATCTAGCCCCAAGCTAAGCAGAGCTTGTGTTATATGTACTAGATGACTGGGATATATTATTTTATACATTACATAGATAGATACATATTTTTATAATATATTCAAAACGACCAGAACACCCGGAAGAAATATCTGCAGATCGTACAAACATTTGTCCAGAGGCGGGAATCAAACCCGCAAGCTCCTGCATCGTAAGCGGACCTACACGGACCGCGCCACAAAGGTCGTCAAGTAGGATTAGATTATGTCGTATTCTTGTAAGCTGGGTATCCTTGCAAAATTCGTGGACACTTTAATGTGTTTTATTTTAATACTCCGTAAATATTCACTTTCAATTCAGCAACTTTTTTATTATTAACTCCATTCTGAGCCAGTAAATAGGTTAAACTGGAATAAAAAACGTGATAGTAAGCCTTGTGTTTTCAGACATAATAATAACAGAACATTGTCAGGGCGTATTATTGCTATTTTACTTCGCATACACTTGCACTCATCCTGATTTTGTAATTGGTATAAAACTTTTGAAACTTTAATGCCCTCGCGTCTAAACACAAGTTTTACTTAGTTAGAGCGAGGAGTCGATGCATTTTCAGCACTAAGGGTTTAGGGTAGAGTACTTTACCTAAAGGTAAACTTAAATGTTATAGAGATAGTAATAAGTTTTAGATAAGTACTCTGTTAACCTTTAGAAACCATTTTTTGAAAATAAATACTTTTTATTATTATTATTAATGGTTATTAACACAAAAGTCATTTATAACGGGATGTTTACAATTCTTTCTCGCAGTGCCTTCAGTTATTCTGTGATCATGGCGCATGAAACCGTGCCGAAATATTGTAAAACTCAAAAATAACATTAAGGTCAATATGCCGTAATAAAGGACTTTTCTAGCTTAGAGTAGAGCTAGATAAAATACTTAAGAACATTATGAAACAGGACCTGTCTGAAAATCAGCGCCGCTACTAACTCCGCTTGTAGCGGCATAATGCTGAGACAGGGACCTTTTGGCCCCTTACGTAACACGTCATCATCATCATCATCAGCCTATATCAGTCCACTGCTGGACATAGGCCTCCCCCAATTAACGCCATTGCGCCCTGTCTTCATCTTGCCGCATCCAGCATCTACCTGCAGTCTTTCGCAAGTCGTCATCCCACCTGGTCGGAGGGCGTCCTACACTACGTTTACCGAGTCGTGGTCTCCACTCAAGAACGCGTTTGCCCCAGCGGCCGTCGGTTCTTCGCGAAATATGGCCGGCCCACTGCCACTTCAGCTTGCTAATTCTTTGAGCTATGTCGATAACCTTGGTTCTCTGTCGCATATATTCGTTGCGAATCCTATCCTTCAGAGAAACTCCGAGCATAGCTCTTTCCACATGTAATACGTATGTATAATGTACCTATCTGTATGTTTTGTCTATTTCCTTATATTTTTTTTCTTGTTTGTATACTTTCTTATTATGTAATGTGTCGTGTTATGTTATGTATGGTGTCACATACATATGTAATTGTATTTTCTTTCTTTCTTTCATGAAAAATGTCTGCGGTTTTTTTCAAATTTTTAATATCCTCTCGCCTTTCCGTTCTGGCCGGTTCAATATCTGTAACCCATTTTCCTTTAAACTTGCTTTGATTGAAGCAAAAACATCCGCTACGCTCCTCGCCGCGGGGAAAAGAAAAAGCCTGTTTAGTTGCAAAACTCCAAGTTTATAAAATAAAAACGTCCAAGCGAACAATTAACAAGTCTGTCTGTACGTTTACAATTAAATGTAATCGCTCGCCAATTACCTCGGAGACTGTCGTTCAAAAAGAAAAGTTTCAATTTTAACAATATTATCTTTCCCTTTTGGAAGTTTTTTGATTAACTTCTCTTTAGTTGGTGATGAGCGATGACGCAGCTGTACTAACATGATCATCATTATAATCAGCCTATAGCAGTCCACTGCTGGACATAGGCCTCCCCCAATGAGCGCCATAGCGCCCTGTCTTCAGCTTGACGCATCCAGCATCTGCCTGCAGTCCTTCGCAGCGACTAACATGATATTTGAATGAAAATTATGCCTTGATAACTCAGGAATAATATAAGCTAATTAGCTAACATCTTGACGATCGATGTGATGTGGTGAGCGAAGGTCCGCCTGCGACGCAGGAGGTTGCGGGTTCAATCCCGCCTCGGGACAAATGCTTTTGCGATCTGCAGATATTTGTTTCGGGAACACCCGAAACGTAGTCGTTTTCTATGTATAATAAAAATATTTATCTATGTATGTAATGTAGTGTATTATGTATCAGTTATCTAGTATCCCTTTCACAAGCTCTGCTTAGCTTGGGGCTAGATGATGCTGTGTGAATGGTCCAGCACTATTTATTTTTATCTGGTTCATGAAATCTGTCCGTAGTAAACAGGTACAAACGAAAGACATGAGAATCTGATCATTGCCAACAGTACAGGTATTGTTGGCAATGATCCAATCCAGGAATTAGATTAACCAAATACAGGAATGGTAGGAATTGGAGGCATAAGTTTCCTCCAATCATCTAGTCGGGTTGTAAACCCTGTAGTTGGTCGATTGGGATAACAGTGATAATTTTAATTAATTTTAATAATGAATAAATAAATAATGCTGGACAATTCACACAGCATTATCTAGCCCCATGGTAAGCAGAGCTTGTGTTATGGGTACTAGATAACTGATATACATAATACAATACATTACATAGATAGTTTTTTTTTTATTATACATAGAAAACGACCAGAACACCCGGAACAAATATCTGCAGATCGTACACACATTTGTTCCGAGGCGGGAATCGAAACCGCAACCTCCTGCGTCGCAGGCGGACCTTCGCCCACCGCGCCACATCGGTCATCAAATCACACCCATACTTATCAATCTATCTATTAATAAAAGAAAGTCGTGTTAGTTACACTATTTATAACTCAAGAACGGCTGAACCGATTTGGTATGATCTGAAAATTGGTGGGGAGGTAGCTTAAAAACAGGAGTCTAACATAGGATACATTTTATACCATTTGACACAGAGATTAGATTTCCACGGGGGCGAAGCCGCGGGGCGCAGCTAGTATTATTATAAATTCCAAAGTAATTCTGTCTATCTGTCTCTTACCTTTTCACGCTTAAAGACTGAACGGATCAACTTAGGCATAAGCACTACTAGAAAGAAAAGAGCGTGCCCAACCGCAGGCTATAGAATTAAAAAGTTATGTGCAGCTGTTAAAACACATAGATCGGATTATGGCAACAAACATTTTATTTTTATTTTATTTAATGGTATTTTAATTGTAATTAAATGATTACATACAATGATTAAAATATAGCAAAAGATAAGATCCTTCTAACATTGTATTTTTAAGCATTAATGAACGTTTACTTCATTCAATTGCTGAATGACACTATCCCTCTGCTGTAACAGTAGCATAGTATTTGTTGAGACTGCGTATTTCACTCTATGATGTGAAATACTTGACGTACGCACTTGTATACCTGTGCTCTATATATATATATTTACGATAGCTCCTAAAACAGATCCTCAGAAATACGAGAACCAACTTCTACGGTTTCCGTTACTTTGTGAGGAACCCTAAAAATGCAAATTCCTTATTTTATAACGAGCGAGACTCTGTAACGAAGCTCTGAATTAACAAGTAGGTGAGTGGTAGCTTCGCGGGAGAAAACTCAGCGAAAGCAAAAACTCTTACATGACTAGTTAGCGTTTTTGTAGAAAACGGAACTTTACAGGTACGACTCTATTATGATGAATAGATGTAATTAAATTATCTAGGTAAAAGAAGAAAATATTTTATTTTAAACTAGTTTCTACCCGCGGCTTCGCACGCGTTGTGTCTGTGAAGACGTTTAAAGGTTGTTTCTATCCCATGGGAGTTGTTTTGACGACCGATGTGGCGCGGTGGGCGAAGGTCCGCCTGCGACGCGGGAGGTTGCGGGTTCGATTCCCGCCTCAGAACAATTGTGTGTACGATCTGCAGATATTTGTACCGGGTGTTCTGGTCGTTTTCTATGTATAATAAAAAAAAATATCTATCTTATGTAATGTATTGTATTATGTATATCAGTTATCTAGTACCCATAACACAAGCTCTGCTTACCATGGGGCTAGATAATGCTGTGTGAATTGTCCAGCATTATTTATTATTTATTTATTTATATGATAAAAAGCCTCTGTTTGATTCCAGGCTCAGAGCTACATCTATGGAAAAATTCAGTCTGATTCGTTCAGTAGTTTTAGCGTGAACACACGCAAACTTTCGCATTTCTAATATTAATACGACGAGGATTATTTCCATGAATTCGAAATGTAAGGAGTTGTGAAGCAAAAATGTCATACAGCAAATCCCAAACAATGCATTTAAATTATAAATTTATGTTATAACCTTCACTGCCCAGCTTACGCATGGGCAGGCCGTAGCTAGAAGGTCTGCTGGAACCATAGTGTCAGCCATGTGCCATTAAAGTGTTAGTATATAGGTATGGATTTATGTGTTAGGAGAGGTTTGTACGAGGGTTTATTCATTTTTATTTTATTCATTTCATTTAATAAGGTCATTAAACTATACAATTAGTCTTAGGTTTGTTTCAAAAATCTCTCAGCGATAAGGCCGCCCTTTATACTTCCTTTATTCTATTGTTTATTCCTGTATTGTTTTCTGTTTTGTGTGGTATAATAAAGTATTTTCTATCTATCTAAAGTGTTAGTATAACGCTTTCACTGCCCAGCACTTGCGGCGCGACACGTCGCCGCGCCGTAGCTACATAGAAGATCTGCAGGAACCATTATAATTATTGTCTATATGGGCCATGAAACTGTTGACACAACCTCTACAAAATTCCAAGAAACGTATTAAAATGATACGTTATTTTACCTCGTGTCAATAATCAGCCTCTAAGTAAACGGGCGGGCCTCTGGGACCCGGGGACTGAGAGACCCAGGGCCTGAGAGACCCTCTCCAAACGAAACAAGCGCCGAGATATTCTAACACGGAGTTTTTATCCGGGTTATTTTAGCCGGGTTTTCTTGTTCAGTGTGGATTTTGCACTTGGGGATGAGCTTGTTAGGACGGTGTTATGAGTAGTGGTGTATATGAATACGGGGGTGTTTGAATGGGGAAATTGCTGGATATACATACATTACTGACGACCGATGTGGCGCGGTGGGTGAAGGTCCGCCTGCGACGCAGGAGGTTGCGGGTTCGATTCCCGCCTCGGAACAATTGTGTGTACGATCTGCAGATATTTGTTCCGGGTGTTCTGGTCGTTTTCTATGTATAATAAAAAATATCTATCTATATAATGTATTGTATTATGTATATCAGTTATCTAGTACCCATAACACAAGCTCTGCTTACCATGGGACTAGATAATGCTGTGTGAATTGTCCATATATTTATTTATTTATTTATTACTTTTTTACTAAACTCCATGTAAAATGTTTGTAAACAAAAAACTAAAACTGTTTGTTACCTTTAATGTTTTTTCTTTTACCTGTGGAAACTTATAATTAGCCGTCAGTTACACACTGTGTTTAGTATTTTGTTACCTAGCTGTTAGTTTTCCCAAAATTATAAAATCAAACATTATATTGGATGAAAACTCGATGGCTTTTTTGGCCTAATGATGTCCTCCGTGAGTTGAGACCATGTGTGCAGAACATTATTATAGTGCGCACGTGTGTATGCAAACACAGATGTACTTACTATCATTGTCCAAACCGACACGACCTACTTTTTAAACCTATACTTTTAACAAGGTTTCATTAGAAATCCGAGTGCAACAAGCTATATTTAGTTAAAGCACTCCATTTTCCGAGAAAAATATGCCCGAGGTAGCCGAAATAATGATATTTGGAATTCCTTATACCAAACTAAAGAGCTCACCTATAAATTGTTTTATTATTTATTTTAAGCCATTATTGTCCCACTGCTGGGCAAAGGCCTCCCTTTTCTCCTTCCACTCCTCGTGATCCAACGCTGCAACAGACCATGCTGGAAGATGTACATCGAGCTCGTCACGCCATCACCTCCTGGGCCTTCCACGTCGGCGTCGTTAGGTGGGCTCCACTCTGTGGTGGTCTAAATATATAATAATAAATAAATAATGCCGGACAATCCACACAGCATCATCTAGCCAGTTAAGTTAAGCTATCCGTGCCAAGTCACATGAGTCCCAAGAATTCATTTGTTTCTCTGACTCCCTCGGCGCATTCGTGACGAAAATCGGAGGTCTTTTCGTAACGAACGTACTGGCTTTAAAAGAACCAGTTCCTTATAAATAAACGATGATGCCAACTATGGTAGTCCAAATCGCCGGATATCAGAGTTATTCCCAACGACTCACGTGAGATGTAGTCAGTCTATTTGCAACGTCTCACGGTATATGGTTTATACAATACAATACAAGTTGATTAGAGCATTCCCGTACTGAGGGCAGGTCACGGGTTCAAGTCCTACCGAAACCGATTTTTTTTGGGTATTATTTAATTTCTTAGAGATGATCAAAGCATCGTCATCAGTTAACTTCATACAAACTCGATTACAGGTAGTTTTCGAATAATTTGGAGTGATTTGTTACCATGACAATATGTGCATGTCGCCATTGTGGTGGCGAATACTTTGATCAATGCTTTTGGCAGAAAAATTTTGACAATTCAGCGAAAGAAAAATAAACTTTTCCGTTTTTTATCATGCAAACTCGTACTAGCTCCTCTCTACAATTACTTCACCGCAGCTCGTCCAATGTTTCTTCATCTCACTATACACTAGCTATAAGAACCCACTTTGCCCCATAAAAGTCAATTTTGGCCAGACTGTCGCATCTAGCGTTATTTAGATATATCGTGTTCGCGATCCATTACAAGCCCCTAGACGTCCCAAATTGATATTTACGTGGTTCCGTACATCTCCGTGTTCATTACGTGGAGATGAAAGTTAGCGCTCCCGCGAGAACTGCGACAGACTTCTGAACGGTTGCGCTACATTTTCAGCAATTTCAGCTGAGTTTACATATATTTACATAAAGAAAATGGATCAAATAGAAGCTCGTTATTTTTTAATTGAATTATCATAATCCTTAGATTACGTGTTGTCTTTTAATTTATTTCAAAGCCGGCCAAGCTCGAGTCTTGCCACCTGAGAATGGTTACAGAGGTAGCCTCGGTCTGGCTTCCACTGGTCGTTAACGCCCAATAGGGTTCACATGGTGATACTTACCTATACATTATCACCTACAGTGTGATAACAGAGATCAATATCGTGAGTATTTTGTCTGTGACGGACAGAGAGACAGTAGCTTAATAATAGCAATAAATATTACACCTGTACTTGTTCTAACAATTCATGTCCATCGAAAGGTTGCCTGGTAGAGATTGCTTATAGCGATAAAGCCGCCCATTGTGCAACATATTTTGTATTTGTTTTTTCTTCCATATTTTCATTCCATAGAGGTTGGAATTATAGGGTACTGTTGACAACCTTTCTGTACGGAACCCTAAAAATATGACTTTACGGAGTATGAAGATAACGTTGAGGCGTGAAATTCCCGGGTCAACCTTGGTTGACAGAACAGACATTGTGAAGGTTGTGGTCACACCGCGTTCCGCTGCCTTGTCCGTTGCCGCTCGCTGCGGTTACCACTGATTTATAGCGGATGTCCGCTACAGCTTTTATAAAATTTGTAACATTAGGGCATTCCAGGACAGGGATAGTTAAACGAATGAAGTTGGAGGCAATCATTTAAGGCAACCCTTCTATAGTAACCTATATTTTAAACAAAATACAAAAATCTTTATTAGAAACAAGAACCTTATAGTATAGGGTACAATTACGGGCCGACTACCGCAAAAGTTAAGAAACTAAGCAGCAGTTAATATAATTTGATCCATATATTATAAGTCGTCGTAATGTTCTGGTGCCGCGCGAAACTATTCCGTTTTGGAGTCAATTTTAACTATAGAAATTCAAAATACAGCTTTATGGTGGGCGAAGGTCCGCCTGCGACGCAGGAGGTTGCGGGTTCGATTCCCGCCTCGGAACAAATGTGTGTACGATCTGCAGATATTTGTTCCGGGTGTTCTGGTCGTTTTCTATGTATAATAAAAAATATCTATCTATGTAATGTAATGTAATATGTAGGTATATCAGTTATCTAGTCCCCATAACACAAGCTCTGCTTACCATGGGGCTAGATAATGCTGTGTGAAATGTCCAGCATTATTTATTTATTTATGTTTTCTCCCGCATAACCAGTCCGGAAGATAATTTTAATAAGGTTTAGATCCTATGATTCATATAGGAATCATAGGGCTGTATGCATATTTATGGGCCCATAAATATGTTTTCATTCATTTTATTTCCATTCCATTTCACCCTATGGTCCTATACGTAGGTACTTCAATCAATCACAAATATAAAAATAACTAAGTCTCTAAGTTTTTCTTGTTCCTAGCCACAAAGCCTACATGGCTTGCATGAGAAAAACCTAGAAGCTAGATAAAAGCCCAAAATAAAAGGCACTTCCATTTAATATTATTCTGTGTCCGATTAAGATTCACATCAACGCGCCCGAAGGGTCAAAATGTAAATTCCTCTAAAAGAGACCTCTTTAAAACATCGAAAGGGTTGGGTCTGGTTCATTAACGACTAAATTAAATGCTACAACTTTTCTTAATATATTTTGAAAACTATACTGACATGGTCTCGAATACGCGTCATGAAAAGCGTTACATTTCAAGCATAATATTTATGACTGAGCAAAATTTCATCATTTATACTTGAACTCCGACGGCCGCTGGGGCAAACTTGTTCTTGAGTGGAGACCACGACTCGGTAAACGTAGTGTAGGACGCCCTCCGACCAGGTGGGATGACGACCTGCGAAAGACTGCAGGTAGATGCTGGATGCGGCAAGCTATAGACAGGGCGCTGTGGCGCTCATCGGGGGAGGCCTATGTCCAGCAGTGGACTGCTATGGACTGATGATGATGATAATACTTGAAGTATGGAATGCGAACAGCTATCACCACTCTTGCGGAAAGTGATGGAAATGCGATAAAATCGTCACAAATGTGTATCGACACTAGCGGCAACAACAGATATCATCTTTTCCAAAAAAAATAATTTAAAAAAATCTAAATAAAAAAAATGGTTTTGAGTAATGTCAAAACCATTTTTTTTAATTTAGATTTATTTATATTCAAAAACGATAATGATTAATTGATAGTAACGAAGTAATAGCGTAGACACTAATCTGACTTTTCGAAATAAAAATCCAGTTTTATTATTTTATTATTATAAAGAGAAATATAACATCATAACAATCGCAAAACTCATAAGTACCTCCTTTCGCGAGTTCGGGTTTATACGAAGGAATAGAACATATCGCCCTAGAGGGACCGAGACGATACAACCAGAATACAAAATGAACACCTCCTACCAACGTACGAACGTGTCCATAATTGAACAGTAGATAGTCTCAGTATCGAATATTGAAACTCATATTGAACACGACAGAGCTTATTATCAACTTTTCTACAATAATCAAAGAATTCCGAGAGATATTCTGCTTTATGGCAAAAGGAATTGAGCTCAAAATACTCTGATGTGTTGGTGTCGTTTTTTGAAAGAGTACGGCGTATAACGTTTGAAGGTATTCTACTCTTTATATCCATCCTGGAAGACCACTTATTGATAAAAAATATTGTCAACAGCACGTAGAAAAAAAAATTATACGAGACGATTCAAAGCTATTCATAAAATGCTTTGACGCTTTGTTTTATATAAAAGTATTCGCTGACAGGAATTTGATTGGAAGCCATATAGTCACAACGTATTTTCAGGTATCTTTTTTCAGATATATATATAATAAAATAAATAAATAATGCTGGACAATTCACACAGCATCATGGTAGCCCCATGGTAAGCAGAGCTTGTGTTATGGGTACTTGATAACTGATATACATAATACAATATATTACATAGATAGATATTTTTTATTATACATAGAACACGACCAGAACACCCGGAACAAATATCTGCAGATCGTACACACAATTGTTCCGAGGCGGGAATCGAACCCGCAACCTCCTGCGTCGCAGGCGGACCTTCGCCCACCGCGCCACATCGGTCGTCAAAATTATATATATTATATATTATTATATATTGCGGTGTATTCCCTATCACAATAGATACACACCACGAATGCCTTACGCACCCTTTATCTACAATATTAAAATCCCGTAGACAAAATCCGTTGTTTACATGATAATCCAAAAACTCATACAAACTATAATAATCTGAAGGATGCCTACAGGTTTGCGCTCAGTTACCACGAATATGTACCTTGTATTCTTTGTATACCATAATAACTATAGATATAAGTACCTATAGAATATAGGTACATTATTGCACAAAAGTTATACATAGGCGAGCATAATGCTAGATAGCATTATCTACCTGCTAACCTTTGGGTAGTGTGGACAACAATTTCACAACAACAAGAAGTCATCCCACTTAGCTGGAGGCGTTCTACACTTCGTCTGCCGAGTCGCGATCAACACTCGAGAGCACATTGACACGGGCAACAGATTGGATAGATTGATATAATAAAAAATATCGTTGTAAATTCTCGCTTTGACTTACTTTTGTCGACGTTCTTTGAGCATAAAGATCGTGGCTATAGGAACGTATTCGAGTAAATGTGATAAAAGGACGAAAGGGCGCCTAATTCGAATATGATGGCTGGATGGAGGAAAAAGCATAATTTATATTTAATGCCGAATCGAAGCGCTTTGCACAGTGTCTGGGGAAACGCAGTAAAGAAACTCACGAATTGAGATTTCCCCTCCTGAAAATTATTTGACTGATTTAAAAAAAACTAAAATTTTACGTTGTTTTTTAAAGATTTGTTACAAGTATATATAAGTATTTGTCACGTAAAACTTAAGCATAAAACATTTCTCCCAAACCCCACTAAAATGTTACTTTTGGAGGATTAGGCCATTATGAATAAATTTTTCATGGGACCATTGCGGGTCGCAGGCGGACCTTCGCCCAACGCGCTACAGGAGTCCTATTATTTTGAAATTTGGTATTATCTTACTAAATTTCAAAATCAGTCCACAATTGACGGAGAAATCCATGAAAATATATAAAAAAAATATATACAGCTGAACATAGAACAGCAGAACTAGTATTTGAATACTTGTGTTACTTAAGGATTTATCTACCCTGTGTCGATCAAGCGGCACGTATTGACACAGTAAAACGTGATTGAAAATAAATTCCGTTTCCGCACGGCGTCCGCTCCAACGCAGGCATAAAATTATAGTAATCAATAGACATAGGCCAAGGGACTCACTTATGAAGAAGAAGAAAGTTTTTTTTTTAACTACAACCATACAAGATCTTAAAACTAATTATAAAAGTACATTTGGTAGCCATACTATGCGGATTGTAGCTAAAAAATTAGGAAATGGCTCAGCATGAATGCTACTGGTACTGGTAGAACCAATACACGCAGCGCTGATCTTCCGCCGATTATGCTCCCTCCACGCATTTTTTTGTCGAATGAAATACTGCAGTATTTCACAGATTCTACTTCTTTTTATGAGTGCTGATCCATCGATAATGATGCGAATATAATCGGCTAAAAATATCGAGAGCTACATACAGTCATGTACTACATACATAATAAAACATCCATCCATACTTACAAACTTTCGCGTTTATAATATTATATGGGATATAGGATATACTAGACATTAATGAAGTAGCGAATTATTTGTGCCTACATACAAAAAGAAGACAAACTATCATGGTTATTAACACTAAAGTCATTTAAAACGGGATATTTACCATGATTAGATTTTTGAGTTTTCCAATATTTCGGCACAGTTTCATGCGCCATGATCACGGAACAACTAATGGCACTGCGAGTAAGTTTTTATGGGCAGACATGCAAAATGAGGGTAGATCGGTACCCTTATTTTCTGTCTTTTGCTACGAACGTTACCACTACCACCGGATTTATTAATGCTCCAATTAATCAACAGAAATATCAGAAAAATGTAGCCACAGCTTCTTGCATAAGAGCAGCATGTTTCATAACTACCCACACTACAGCATGTTCCGAGCCACATACAAGATGTTCCATAGCGCCCCACTCGGTTCAATTGAGTTTCTTTCAAAGCGTCACGAGCAAGATTTATTCCTTAAATTAAATGTGAAGTTTTACACTCTCTGGACAAGCGTATTCGAGCTTGCGAATAAGGCGAGCCTTTTGCTTTGAGTGGAATATTATATGTATGCAATATAAGACTTTAAAATCTTTTATACTAATATTATAAATGGGAAAGTTTGGATGTTTAGATGGGTGAATGTTTGGATGGATTGATGTTGAAAGAATAATTTATCAGGCATACATATATCGCATATTTTTTGTTTTATTTTTCCGTTATAGCGATCGTGGTCACGGGGCGACTGATCTTTAATATGTTAATAAATTGCGAAAGTTAAAAAGGATGGATGTTTGTTACTTCTTCAAGCAAAAACTATTTAACGGATTGGGTTGATATTTTGCATAGATCTAGGCCTAAAATTAAAGATAGACAATAAACAGATTCAGCTGAAATTTTGCTTAGGTGTAGAACTAAACCTGGATTCAAAAAAGCTACTTATTATACAGTTAATCGAATCCAATGGAATAGAAATAACCTTATAACCTAACCTTAAGTTTACAGAAAACAGCGCGTGTGAAGACGCGGGCATAAACTAGCAAGATAATACATAATGTCGAGCAAAAATTCAATTATGTTGTTCTACATTTTATTAGCATGAGCATTTTATGCATATTTTATTTTTATTTTGCATATGAAGCATGTATTTAAACACTCTTAAATAAATGCAAACTATGTATTGTATGCACATTTACTACTTCTTCACGATATCTTATACATATATATAAAAGAAAGTCGTGTTTGTTACAACACTTATAACTCGAGAACGGCTGAACCGATTTGACTGAAAATTGGTGAGGAGGTAGGTTAGACCCAGGAGTCTAACATAGGATATTAAAAAAAACCATTTGACAAATCGATTTCCACGGTGGCGAAGCCGCGGGGCGCAGCTAGTAAGAAATAAATCAAAACAACACTTAAAATCACGCGCTAGTTTCTCGTCTAAATAAATCGCATTGACAATTCACACAGCGCTGTTGAGAAGCAAATTAGGTCAAAACACACGCTTTCTCAACGTTTACACACTACCGGGAAACGATTTTGCCACGCGATGTTTTTTACATTAGAGGATAAAGGACGTAGCTCATCTGGGTCACTCCGCTACCGTGTAGGACAAAAATTTAAATTCAGATATTGGCCTAAAATCGTAATTTTTGATAGACTTAACAGTGATAGCATAAAATAGCAGACCGCGTATGGTACGCAAATTCGATGCAACCTAGCTACACCTTGCTTTAAGTGAATGGCAATGACTGATACGAGTGTTCCACGATGTAGCCACATGGACCACTCGTTTGAGCCAGTACACATCGTCGATATTATGTACTGCGATGAAACTAGTGGTGGTTGGCTCGTTTGAAGCAAGATAACGTAGGCTTTTTGTTGACCGTGGGTTGACAGCGAGCTGGCCGCGTGAACAGCGCGCGGTACGCATGATTCAAGGAAGAGGCGTACGGGTGCGGCGTAAAGAGCACTGCTTTTCAGATATGCGATGACCTTTAGACGTGATTATACCTTACAAGAATATCAATATCAATACTTTATTTTCAGTACAACACAACCAACATTTCTCCAATATCTAAAGGTCCCTTTTATTATGTAGGCATCTAACATACTTGAAGGATTTTATCAAAACTTCTATTAATCTCTATCTCGTCATCTCATTTGGAATATGTATATATATATATATATATATATATTTAATATTATTAATTCATCAATCATAATGTAAATAAATAATACGGACGTGTAAATGATTCTATTCTACTTGTGTACCTGAATGAAGGTGAACCAAGAATAGATAATAATCATTCGTTTGTTTGGTCCATCTACATTCGTTCATGTACTAATACATTCATTCGTTCGTGTACGTTCGTTCATGTCCAGTCCATCCCAAGGTTGCCTGGAAGAGATCGCTCTCAGCGATAAGGCCGCCCTTTATACCGTTATTCTAAGTTTTTATCTCTGTATTATTTTCTGTTTTGTGTGGTGTAATAAAGTGTTATCTATCTATCTATCTATCTACATAAAAAATAGGCGCTCACATTTTTTTTTGTCCTATCGCTCAAGCGTTTAGGCCTTATAAAGCTCGGGAAATTCATGACAATAATGAGTAGGTTGTACGTACAGTTGCAATTTATTCATTTTTATCTGTCGCTGTCCTCGTTTCCAAGGACGGGCCCGGGTCCTCGAGTAAAGAGTGGATTACAACGTGGAGGCCCCTCGGATGGAGGGGCCCTCGAGTGGGCATTATGCGCTGATTACGTCAACCGAGATGTACTGGAAGTCTGTTGTAAACTGATATCTATGCGAAAAACACAGGAATACAAGATAGATAGCTACACTGCACTTTATTTTATTTATACTACATTAAGTAACAAAATTTGTCAAAGGTAGAATCCCGTTTGACAAATTTTATTAAGGGGGGTTAATGGAATTAGAAAAAACTGTGAAAAACTAAAAACTTAAAATCCAGTTTTCCCCCTCAAGGGGATTTACTAAGGGGGAAACTGGTATAAACTGATAAAAGTGGCAGTTTATCCTCTAGGAGAAACTAGAAAGGAGATAAAAAATAAAATTTACTACGTACGAGTAGAATGTACCTACGAGCCTTTCATTAAAATCATAAGGTCGCATTTCTAAAACGGATTAGAAACAGCAACATGTATATATAACACAGTTAGCCGGCTATCTGTAGGTTAGAATAAAAAACTGTAATTTACGTTAGGGCCAATACAGATAAGCTATTATTTAAAATAAATCCGATGATTTAGTACACATGCAGAAATAGCAATATGATCACAAAAACAAAACTCAATCCCCATATTTCTCTGTAAAATATCATTACCGAAAGGGATCAAAGTTGTCCTGCTGAAAGACAAATCTTCCTCCCCATCCCTCAAAGACAATGGAGCTCTCGAGACCTCTCCTCTCATCCATAAACCCTCGAATCATCCATAAAGCCCTATAGAGGCATCCATCTATCAGCCAATACATGCAGGCGGGTCGCGGCCCGCAGATCGCGGCCCGTAAAAGCGGCCCTATTGATGGCTAGCGGCCCGCGCCGGATTTATTACCCGGTCATACAGTGGTGGTGGAATAGCTGGGCCAAATTGTGACTCGATTCTAGAGCTTATCGTTAGATTTATGCTCTCCTAGTTACTGTGCTATCGAAGTTTCTAGGTGTCCTGTACGGGGCTTAGGTTATGTTTACGGTGGATAGCGGAAGCGAAAGCGGGGCGGGGGGATGTTTGACAGAATTAAATGGAAATTCAATGGAAAAAAAATGTCGCACGCAGCTAACTGCAATAATTCAATACTAATGGCCAAAAGATTCACTATGCGATTTTTCAATTTTACGAAGTCACCACCATATCATATATGGTGGTAAGTCATGCAATAACTTGAAGAAGATTTTTATTAACAAAAAAAATACATGGATAAGTAAACCTTTAGGCTCTAGACAGACGGACCGCATTTCAACTGCAATCGAACCGCAAATTTGCAGTTCATTTGCAGTCGGCGTGCAGTTGACACGACTGCAATAGAACTGCAAACAACTGCAATCGGACTGCGCAGTTGGTTTGCAGTTCATTTGCAGTTGAAATGCGGTCCGTCTGTCTAGAGCCTAAAAGTTTACTTATCCATCAAGTGTTTGTATTTCAATACTTTCCATTCGCCTATAAAATAACATTAATTTCTTGTAACAAATACTGTAATACATATACGTTCTAAATTATAATATTTCTGAAGCGAGTTCGTACCAACAATAAAGCGAAATGAATGTTATTTGAAAACTCCGGCGGATACAATATCTTGTAATCCAATTAAAGGAGCGCGAGGTGGAAACACAATTATAATGAAAGTTGCCGCGCTAATGCTCGGCTAAACAAACATATCACCGGAGTAGAAAATACCTATACAGTACGAGCACCACTGGGGCCACCGTGTTCTTGAGTAAAGACCACGACTCGGTAAACTTGTAGGACACCCTCCGACTGTGGGACGAGGTGGGACGACGATCTGCGAAAGACTGCAGTTAGATGCTGGATGCGTCAAGCTGATGACAGGGCGCTATAGCGCTCATTGGGGGAGGCCTATGTCCAGCAGTGGACTAGCATAGGCTGATGATGATGATATACATAAATACTAGCTGACCCGGCGAGCTTCGTACCACCTAACAGTCAATGTTTAACAGTTACAAAACCCGTGAATATTTTGTATGGGACAAAGTTTTTTCTTTTTTTTTCATAAAATTTCCAATGTTTTAATAGTTATTCTGTTATTCGGGACGGAGACAAATACAACGAACCAAACACAAATATTAGCTAAACAGAATAGCTTTCGTTTATTTGAGATTCCTCAATCCTAATTTTAGCTAATCCTAGAACAACAGAATCGATGCCATTATCTATAATATAAAAATGAGTCGCTGAATGTGTTGCTAAGCGCAAATCTCGAGAGCAGCTGAACCGATTTCGCTAATTCTTTTTTAGAATATTCCTTGAAGTACGAGAATGGTCCTTACGGACAGAAAAAAGAGATATTTAAAAAAAAAATTACCACCAGGGCGAAGCCGGGACGGGACGCTAGTTAACAATATTATAACTGTTTTTTCTGCTTCGTTGGTCTCGCGGCGGCGTGTCATCCACCGACAATGAGGTCCTTATCCCAGGTGGGACTAAAATAGGTTATTAGTTTATATCAAATAAGTGTAATATTCTCAGCAGTTAATTTGCAAGCAAATATATTTATATTTGAGTTCTTAATTCTTAATTATTTACCTAAAACTAGCAACAACTAAGAAAATTAATAGCGTTAAATTATTCAACAGCTTAGCTGTATTAGCTCTCAGAGCCAAGTACAAGCAGAGCTAAGTACAAGTTAACATAGAAGCATTTATTATGAGAACATGTTTCAAGGCAGCTCATAACTCAATGCAAGAAACACTCCGTATATTAAAACTGCATTGTAATGTGTACAGTACATTTGCTTTAGTGTAAAATGGGCACATTTGCTGTTCTTGAAATATGTTGTAGGGTAACTTGGAGTCTGCTTGACAGTTACAATAGAACCAAGACATAGACATAGTCATATTATTTATTTGCGACTACATATACACAACAACTAAAAATTTACAATTTAAAATTTCGAATATATTACTTAATATTAGTTACACAATAAATAATACATTCATCATCATCATCACCCTATAGGAGTCCACTGCTGGACATAGGCCTCCCCCAATGAGCGCCATAGTGCCCTGTCTTCAGCTTGCCGCATAGTGTACTCGCAAACAGTTTCGAGAAGGTGACCATGTGTACGACCACCGGTCTTGGATCAATGTTATCATTAATCATGACTTTGGTTTTATCCAAATTCATGCCAAGACCGATCGGGAGGCTGAAGCTAGGCCGTCTAGCATTTGGTTCAGTTCCTTAAGCGACTCCGCCATTAAGACTATACATTTAGATATAATATTACATTGTAAGAAATTGAATAGCAAAAACAAGTAAGTAGGTGAACAATGTGTGCTGCAGTAGCTAATGGGTCCAGGCTCAGCATAATGCCAACTGTTATAAACAGAAGGCGCTGTTTATAACAGTTTTTTTTATTTGTTTGTTTTATTTATTTATTCTGCCTAGACCAGAAAAAGAACCATCACAGGACCCTGCGATTACGAGATATTAAAAAGAATAAGTAAATTACAGCACCTAAAATGTTTTAAAATACCTACTCATCGCAGTATTTAACTACATAATTATTTGTATAAGAATTAATACAACGGGTATTTATCTTGTTTATTTACCCGACGTTTCAACAGGTTTTTTTTTTTTTTTTTTTTTTTTTAGCTTTGGGGTGGCTTTCGTTTCGCTGCGGCCATGATAGGCCTATTGTGATCGCCACTTTTACATCAGTCCCGAAGCCGTGGCGTTCATAGTTCGCCACTAACCCTTGCAGCTGCTAGGAACTGTAGGATTTTCTTCGGGGTGATGTCTTTCAGCTCGTCTGGGCTATGCAAATGCTTGCCCAGATGGATGCTGCGTTTGTGCATCAGTGCTCCACACTCACTTAGCAGATGGAGGGGCGTTTCATCCGCCTCCTCACAAAATCTGCAGGATTGTGTGTCGCTTAGCCCTAGTTTGAACATGTTAAGGCGACCGTGTCCAGTTAGGGCTCTTGTCATGATGCGAAGGTTACCTCTACTTAGCGCTAGGATTCGGTTGGTATACCGACTATCGAAGGCTTTTATCAGAGATTTTGAATGATCCATGCCCGAGGAGTTTCTCCAAAGCTTGTGCGATTCCTCGAGGCAGGATCCCAGGAGTGTTCTGTGCGCCAAGCTTTTGGGTATGCCACAGAACGGCTCGGGTCCCAGCTGAGTCCCCTTGGTTCCGGAGCGCGCAAGTTCGTCGGCACACTCATTGCCGTTGATTCCTGCGTGCCCAGGAACCCATCTTAAGAGGACTCTGTTATTCGAGCCCAGAACGTTAAGTCGTGACAGACAGTCCTCAACTAGCTTGGACGTGATGACCTTCGAGTCCAACGCTAGGAGTGCCGCCTGGCTGTCAGAGTTGATAACTATAGTTTGGTTGGAGTAGCGCTTTTTCAGATTTATATCCGCGCATTCTAGGATGGCGAATATTTCTGCTTGGAAGATAGAGGCGTGATTTCCCAGGTTTATGCTCATGCCAAACCTGGGTCGCTCTCCGTACACTCCACAGCCTACATCCGGTCCCATTTTGGAGCCGTCTGTGTACCAGATTAGGCATCCATCCTTGCAGAGAGGTTGTCTATTTAGCCAATCTTCTCTGGAAGGAAGTTCCACTGTGTAGTGCTTTTCAAACACATGGCGTGGAAGCATGGCATCAGTTGTCATGCTCAGAATGGGATGTTCCATAGTTGAGTCTTTTAAAGATCTCAGTTTGTGGGAGAGCCAGTAGCCTCCGCCCAGGCAGCTGGCCCTATACATGCTGGTCTTTGCCTCTTTATGTATGTACATGTGGAGAGGAGGAAGGCCCAGCAGTGCATTTAATGCCTGACCGGGGGAGGTGGACATGGCTCCCGTGGCCATAAGACAAGCAGTCCTTTGTAGGCTATTTAGTTTGTTGATAGCGGTAGACTGAAAGGCCTTGTCGTACCATGCCATAGAGGCGTATGTGATAATCGGCCTCACGATGGCAGTGTACAGCCAAAGGGCAATCCTGGGGTTTACACCCCAGTTGTTGCCCATGAGTCTGCCGCTAGCACCTAGTGCCATCTTTGCTTTATGTAAGACGTTGGCTAGGTGTGTGTTCCACGTCAGTTTTTGGTCGATGGTTACGCCCAAGTACTTTACTTCTGTGGAAAAGGTTATGATTTTACCGTTTAGTTTGGGCTTTGCGAGCTTGTCTAGCCGCCGCTTGTTGGTAAACGGTATAATTACAGTTTTGTCAGCGTTGACCGAGAGTCCACTATTGCTGCACCAGTCGCTGACAGTGTTGAGAGCTCGCTGCATGATGCTAGAGATGGTAGATTGGCAGAACCCTCGTACGACGATCACGAGGTCATCTGCATAACCTTGCGCATCGATATTGAGATCTGCCAGTCTGCACAGGAGCTGGTCCACGGCTAGGGTCCATAGTACAGGCGATAGGACTCCGCCTTGGGGACAGCCCCTAGCCGTGATTATCTCAATGTTTGATTGGTGAAGGGATATTTTTGCTCCCCTACGGGTGAGCATGTCCTCGACCCATCTGGTGGTGGTTGGGTCGACATTTTTGCTTGTCAGCCCATTCACCAGCAGTGATGTGGGGGAGTTATCAAAGGCCCCTTCAATGTCAAGGAATGCACAGAGTGCGATTTCCTTGTCCTCCATAGCTTTCTCCACTCTATCGATGAGGCTACTAAGCGCCGTCTCAGTGGATTTGCCCTTGCGATAGGCATGTTGGCTATGGTGGATGGGAGACGCGACAAGCGCCACGTCTCTAATGTGTCTGTCTACCACTTTCTCCATTGTTTTAAGAAGAAAGGAAGAAAGGCATATTGGTCTGAAGGACTTTGGCTGGCTGTAGTCCTTCTTTCCTGCCTTGGGTATAAAGACAACTTTGACATTAGTCCATGGTTCTGGCACAGTTCCCCAGGCGAGGCTCGCTCTGAAGATTTTTACCAGATATGGAGTGAGGACGTCGATTCCCCTTCTTCCCCTTCTTCAACAGGTTTACACTCTAACGTGGTCACCGGATGACTGACTAATTATTCTTAATTCAAATTCTGGCGCCTCTTCTCATGTATTCGAATTGATTCATGCAGCATCGATTATTTTGCTGTCTTCTTTTGAGTTGAAACCAATGAATGGACTAGGGCTATACAACTGACCAATCAGAAGACTTTCTGGTTTCATAGAGGGCGCTACATGCAAAAACAACAGTGACTCTTACCCCGGATAACGTTAAGTTACCGCGCCGTAAGAGAACGAGACTCTTGCATCTTTCGAAGAAATAAAAGGAACTTGACCTTATTGACGACCTCTTTGCCGTGGTGGGCAAAGGTCCACCTGCGACGTAGGAGATTGCGGGTTTGATTCCCGCCTCACGACAAATGTTTTTAAGATCTACAGATATTGGTTTCAGTTGTTTTGGTTGTTTTCTATGTATAATCAAAAATATAAATTTTTGTCATGTATTGTATTAAGTAAACGTAGTGTAGGACGCCCTTCCACCAGGTGGGATGACGACCTGCGAAAGACTGCAGGTAGATGCTGGATGCGTCAAGTTGAAGACAGGGCGCTGTGGCGCTCATTGGGAAGGCCTATGTCCAGCAGTGCATTAACATAGGTTGATGATGAAGATGATGATTGTATTAAGTATATGAGTCATCTAGTACCCATAACACAAACTCTGCTTAGCTTAACTTGGGGCTAGATGCTTCTGTATGGATTGTACAGCATTATTTATTTAATTTCCGTAGCTTTTTGTAGAATTTTTTAAATACTTTCGTAGCCCAATGCTACGAGTTCGTAGCACGTCTACGCGGCCTCGTAGCACGTCTACGGTTTCGTAGCAATCATTCAATCAGAGTAGACAAGTGGCTCCTCGAGATTAATTGCCGCCGACACTTTCATTTACCCCTTTATTGGCCAGTTCATTTTGTTCTATAAATAACCATTAGAGAGACAAGAGTCTTAACAAGTAACGACCAATGTGGCGCGGTGGGCGAAGGTCCGCCTGCGACGCAGGAGGTTGCGGGTTCGATTCCCGCCTGGGAACAATTGTGTGTACGATATGCAGATATTTGTTCCGGGTGTTCTGGTCGCTATCTATGTATATTAAACAATATCTATGTATGTAATCTATTCTACATATTAAGTATATCAGTCATCTAGTACCCATAACACAAGCTCTGCTTACCTTATGGCTAGATGATGCTGTGTGGATTGTCCAGCATTATTTATTTTATTTATTTTTAAGTAAGAAATTCTTCTAAAAAAGCTATTCGCAAGACCTAACGATAATTCTACTAAGCTATCATATATTTTAGTTTTTATAACGGATTCCTTCGTGATAGTTGTGAACGATGTCGATCTAGTCACCCTGTAAACAAAAGAGAGACATACAGCGGAGCTGAAAATGTCCTCCTTTTTGAAGTCCGTTAAAAAAAGAA
Source organism: Eupithecia dodoneata (assembly GCA_947044415.1). NCBI lineage: Eukaryota > Metazoa > Arthropoda > Insecta > Lepidoptera > Geometridae > Eupithecia > Eupithecia dodoneata. The sequence continues at coordinate 11,167,100 of OX345668.1, read as the reverse complement.
CTAAATCTGAATCGCTTCATCCGCTTGGGAGCTACCACGCCTCAGCCATACAAACATAGATCGATAGAAAACACTTTATTATACCGCACAAAACAGAAATAAATAATTAGTATAGAGAAAATATAAAAAGTGGCGTTATGGCTGAGAGCGATATCTTCCAGGCAACCTTAGGATGGGCTGGACATGAAGGAACAATATAGACGGCGGAACTTTCTAAGAATATTTCTCTCGAAACTATCTAACAGATAGTTAGATAATAAAAACAAATACTTACACTACTTATAATACAAATTATACATTACTAACATTATATAAAACTTAGATAGATAAACTAAGGCTATCAAAGCCCTTCGGCCGTCTACAGAACCTGAGTTTCAGAGTTTTATTATGGATAAATAATGCTGATGCAGCAGTTCAGATACAGGTACGCAGATACAAAACTCCACCGTTTTCAAAGATTAAAAGGAAAAAAATATATAATTTCGTATAATTTTACTTCAGCAGAGAATTTATCTCTCGACACAAACATTTACCGAGTGTGATTTATATCCAAGTGACCCACGCGTTCCGAGTCATTACCCTTTTTTATTTATTGCTTTGTGCACACACTTGTCAAAACCTAAATTCTTGTTCTATTTTCGCAAAAATACGGGCAAAATCTTCTTAATCCCTCTGCACGAGAATTTTCGAATTTTGAATTCATTAATTCTGGAAACCTGTAATGCCAAATTCCAGAATAAATAGATTCAAAATTCTAAAATTTTTGATATTTTTTTACTACCTACCGTAGTAAACAACATACATTATAATTAGACTTTACTTACAATGGCAACATGATTACATGTACCAAATTAACAAGTACATATCTGTCAGTAAATATATATTATTACAGTGTAAGTAAAGATAGTCGAATTGAGAACCTTCCCCTTTTTGAATATCACTGGTTCTGTGTATCTGAAAAAAAAACCGACCGAAGGTGGGATGACGACCTGCGAAAGACTGCAAGCTGAAGACAGGGCGCTATGGCGCTCTTTGGGGGAGGCCTATGTCCAGCAGTGGACTGCTATAGGATGATGATGATGATGACAATAAAACCATAAAAAAGAACCATAGGGAATAAGTGCACAAAATAAGTTGTTGCGAAAGTGTAAATGAGCCCCCGCCCGCGAGACCATAAATCTGCCTAATTCATAATTACAGGAAGCTAATCCCGTCAACCCGTCGTCGTTAAAATTCATCGAACCTTCGCGAACCTTCTCGAAGTTTTAATTGCTGCGCGTTTTGTTTGAACCTGCGAGCTGAATGTTTTTGGGAGTTGGATTTATATTTAGAGGGATTACAGAAAATATGAGTTAAAAGTTACGGGGAAAGGGTTTACGTAAACAATTGGCGAGTTATAGAGTCACATATCTAATTCATGAACAGTATTCGATTGTCGGTAAATATATCATCGAGGGGTAAATATTGTGTGTATACTCCTTAAAGTAATAATATTAAACCTTATTACTATAGGACTACTTGCTTAATGTATTAAAGTTAATATTAAAAATAAAAATTGTTGTGCTCTAACAGGGTATTGTGAATCCACTAAGAATTTTTATAAATTTTTTTCAGATTTTACAACCTTTTGTCAATTTTTATGTAGGTTGACTTAGTAACAGTGAAGAAACTTAAAAGTTAACAAAAAAAAAACCAGTTCTGACCTCCCACTAAGATACTATACACTTGTTTGAGAAACTCACATGGGCCCGTAGCAACTCTAGATATCCCAGTAGAACATATACCCCCATTTTTGAAACACCGCAGCACAGGTCTACTTCATTTCGAGGCTCTTTCAAGTTTTCAGCCTCGAAGTGTTGGAATTCCATTCCTCCTCCAATGCGCGCTGTAAAAACAATTTATATATTTAAGAAAGCACTTAAACAACAACTACTTGATGCTCAAATTAGCACAAATACATTATGACATGACTAACTAATACTAATACAAAATAAGAACTAAACTTTTTCACAATCTTTCTTTTAAAACTTTTACACTTTTCACAGATTCTCTTACCTTTAATGGCTGTCACGACCTGCCACAAAATGAAATAGAATCCCTATCTATTCATTTTCTCTGGTATTCAGAGCTAAAATAATCTCGGGATGCTTCGGGTTCGTCTTCACCTTGTTGAAAATAATTTGTCTCGTCCACTGCCCCCTCAAACTCAAAATCAAACTCAAGGTTTGTCATCTATCTTTCCGCCAACACATAAGTATCTAAACGCAATCACCAAACGCACTTTATAATCTTGTTAAGGACCACAATTTACAATTTATAATGTTTGTTGATAAGATCACGTTTTTACAATCAATAGACAACGTGTCAGATGTCAGAACGGGTTTGTGTTTATTTCTTTACCCATAGATTCTATACCTATAGGCTGCCTGACTTGACTTCGTGATTTGCCTATATGGGTCTACCATGGACAATAATAATTGATGTGTAGTTTTTGTTAATTGTTGTGCTATCTAGATTTAAGGCCTAGATTAATTTAAAGATAGATTTAAGGGTTATTTGCATAGGTTTGTGATGTCCATGGAGGTCTACTCGTATTTAATGGTGCCTCTCTTCATTTTTCCATTTATCTCTGGCTTTTTTATGTTACTTACTCTTGTTTTCTTTTATATATATACCTACTAATGTTATCAAGCTTTGTGCCACCACACCAGGACCTGTCTGATAATCAGCGCCGCTACTTACTTAGGGCTTGTAGCGGCGTCATGCTGAGACAGGGTCCTTTTTGGCCCCTATGTAACACGTATTTGCTCTATTCTATATATATAATAAATTCTTTATTTCCAGACACGAGATCCATATTCTACTTAAAATAGTTAAAACTAATACACAAAACAATAAATATACAATAAGATGTAGGTACATAGGGTACCTAGGTCAGAAAAATATAATAAAAACTATTCTAGGTGGCAATAGCCACCCACCGTTTGTACATATCGGACAAGATCAAACGATCTGCCATACTCCTTATGATTGAGTTTTTACACATGTCAACTCTGGACATAAACGAGGCTATTCTCTTTCTCTGGATGGCATTGAAAAAGTCAACACGGGATGTTGTGTACATTTCTGAAGCGCTACAGTAGCGCTTCAGTCCCATGAGATGCCTGAAAACATTGTTGTATGTCACTCTGATACCATCGTGTGATTTTTTGGTATAGTCTGTCCAAAGTTGACATGTGTAGAAAGACTGACAATAAGATTTGAAAAGGGTGATTTTCACGTCAGACGAGCAGTTAAAAAATTTCCTCGCTATCATGTTGCCAACTACACACAATGACCTGCGCTGCCGCTCTATGTCAGCATCGTCCTTTAAGTTTGAAGTTACTATATGTCCCAAGTACTTAAAACTCTCTACTATTTTTATAGGTCGCCCACTAATGCAGACCCCAGGCACGCTCTCTGGCCCCTTCCCTGACCTGAAAATAACCATTTCGGTCTTTTTGGCGTTATAGATGAGATCGTGATTCTTGGCGTATTCCTCACAGATGGCGAGTAACTTTGTCAATCCTTTGATCGAAGGGCTGAGCAGAACCATATCATCGGCGTAGCTCAGATTGTTGACGTACCTGCCATCCAATCTGAGCCCCACCGGGGTACCGCTCAGCTCCTCGATCAAACCATTGACGTACCAGTTAAAAAGGTCTGGAGAGGAGAGCCCACCCTGTCTTACCCCACAAGAGAGCTGGTAGCTGTAAGATAGCTCGGCTCCCCACCTGACGTTGTTGGTCTGATTCTGGTACCAGAATTCCAGAATGCCAACAACGTCATCCGGGACGTCCGAGCCATCTCGCAGCTTGCCCCAGAGACGGTTGTGATTCAGAGTGTCGAAGGCGCGGCTGAGGTCGAGAAATATGGCGTAAACGGACGTTCCTCTCTGCGTGTAGTAGCGTACGACCTGCTTCATGGAGAATATAGCCATGTCAGTCGAAACTTGAGGACGAAAACCAAACTGTCCTTCATTGTAAGACAAAACGTTAAGATGCGACTGAATAATGCGATCGAGTACTTTGGCCACAATCGTTGCCAAAGAAATTGGTCTGTAGTTAGCCGCGCTCGAGATATCACCCGTTTTATTTTTGGTAATCGGAACCACAAGAGTACGAATCATCTCTTGGGGAAGGTAACAATTCCTCAAGCAGAGAGAGAAGAAACGCGATAGCACCTCACAGATATGTTGGCCCGCATACAGTAAATGCTCTATACTCAGTCCGTCATGTCCCGGAGACCTACCACGGTTCATCTTTCGTAGAATTATGCCGACTTGTTCCGGTGTAATTATAACGTGACCGGTCTCCGAGACCGGACGGATCTTCTGAACATCGTTTCTATTATAAATACTACTACTAATATTATCCTGACTCTGAACATTAAAATGACTACGAAATAAGTTTACTATATTTTTTTGGCTTTTCTCTCCTTCAATACTAATTGGTAAAATATTTTTCTTGTCCATCTTTTTGACTTCTTTCCAAAATTCTACAAAGTTGCCAGCACTCCGATGCCGGGCCAACATATCCATTTTGATCTTATCTTGATTTTTTTGGACGTATTTCAGCGCATTTTTAAACTCTCTGCGTGAGGCACTCATTCGTTCATAGTAATACCCCAAGCGGGGCCTTCCAAACTGAACCCAAATTAAAAAATCCTCCCTAGCATTAAAATGGGCCCGCCTGTTATCTCTGTATATCTTATATTTTCCTTGTAATGTTTTTTTTTCTTGTTTTTATTTTTTTCTTACTATGTAATGTGTCGTGTTATGTATGGTGTCAAATAAATGTATTTTCTTTCTTTCTTCTTTCTTTCTTTCTTTCTTTTAAGAACAATTACCTATATACATAAAATCTCAATTAATTTATATGAAAATGAATAATGTGATTGAGTGATGATTCAGTGACTTTCTATTAGAGGTTTTCTCAGAAAAAAGTACTAATCTATCCTCTATTTGTTAAAGTTCACAGTCGCATAAAAGTTTTTCAATTACAATTAAAAGTGAATAGAAGTTTGCGCCCACAATGGCGGGATCAAAGCCTTCGAGGATCTTCAACGCAGCCGGATCTCGGTAACTCAGCCATTGTCAGCGAGCTTTCACATCATTCTAGTTTCTTCAATAGTTATTTTTCATCAGAGTCCTGGGTTTCGTTTGACGATGTAATAGTGACGACTCATATTTATATATCTCTCTCTCTCTCTCACACACACACACACTCGGCAAACGTAGTGTAGTACGCCCTCTGACCAGGTGGGATGACGACCTGCAAAAGGCTGCAGGGATATGCTGGATGAGTCAAGCTGAAGACAGGCTCATTGGGGGAGGCCTATATCTAGCAGTGGACTAATAAAGGTTGATGATGATGACTCATATTTATATCGGACGAGCTTTCGCCCGCGGCTTCGCTCTTGTGGTACCACAATAAAAAGTAGCCTATATGTTATTCCTATGTATGTTCCAAGTTTCATCAAGTTCCGTTCTGTGGTTTTTACGTGAAAGAGTAACAAACATCCATCCATCCATCCATACTTACAAACTTTCGCGTTTATAATATTAGAAGGATTTGGCACAGCCTGCGTCTATCTATCGTTGGGGATCGTCGTCATGATCACGTCTCAGAACCACCCTTTAATTTAACTCAGGGCTCTGTTCTTCTTCATAAAGAGTTAAAACATTTTCATACAATAATATCTGATAGAGCTTTATGTTCTGATACCAGACGACTGATTACCATACCCTATGTGTGTATGGTGTATTACTATATACACCATATACAATACAAACATCACGACAAATACCTACATATCAAACGTTTGTCGCTGTTGGAATCTAACTGATTCGCAAGTGGGCTTCCTTCATTACATGACAGAGGTTGGCTTAGTTCAAAGTAGTAAAGCCGCACGTCCCACCGCCACGCACGTTTGTCTATATTCACTTGGCAAGAAAATATATTACAATTCAAACATGCTTTATTGTACACCAAATGCAGATCATTACAAAAAAAACATTACATGCGACAAGTTCAATGGACGGCCTTATCGCTTAGAAACGATAAGGTATTTTGTGTATCTTGCTCAAATATGGCGACCACGCAGCCCAACGCTGTCAACGCTATGCACGCGGTACACGTACAACGGTAACGTAGACACACGACAAACAAACGAACCCACAGCTAAAATAAATAAATATAAATAAATAATGCTGGACAATTCACGCAGCATTATCTAGCCCCATGGTAAGCAGAGCTTGTATTATGGGTACTAGATAACTGATATACGTAATACAATATATTACATAGATACATCTTTTTTATTATACATAGAAAACGACCAGAACACCCGGAACAAATATCTGCAGATCGTACACACAATTGTCCCGAGGCGGGAATCGAACCCGCAACCTCATGCGTCGCAGGCGGACCTTCGCCCACCACGCCACATCGGTCGTCAAATGAGTAATATAAGCAAATTAGTTAAGAATTCACATGGCAACATTGTGAAAGAAACTGTTTTATCATTAAGAGTTATTTATGTTACAGGAAGTTACTACACGAAACTTTTGACACATTGCTCCTCGACTCATACAAACGTCGGATATTACTTGACATCTGTCACATAAGTGGAGGTCTTCTCATTTCATACATCTAGTTTATATAGGAAGCTTTATTAGGTACATACATATTATATTCGAACCCTATTCCTCGAAACGTATATTAATTTTATACGGTAAATAATGATTTATAAAGTAAATAAATGGGTATTTTAGCTTGGGGCCAGCCCCAAGCTTTGGAAAGCTGTTATGAGTTTAGATGATCACACACAAATATTATAATTATGAAAGTTTGGATGGATGGATGGATATTTTTAAACTTAAATGTCTCGTATTGTGACGCGTAGACAAGTGTGTTAAGTGTGTTTGCAACACAAATTAGTAAAGTGTGAAAGGTACTGAAATTTCATACGTAATAAAAAATATATTTGTATGAGTAAACCAAAATACCTATCTATGTAATGTAATGTATTACTAGTTTCTGCCCGCGGCTTTGCACGCATTGTTACTATGTACAATTTCAGCTTGATCCGTTCAGTGGTTTTGCCGTGAAAGAGTAACAAACATCCATCCATACTTACAAACTTTCGCGTTTATAATATTATAAATGATATCTCAACATTGACAATTTAGTATTCTTGTCGGAATTCAGCATAAATCTTCGGCCCGCGATAAATCTCCTCGGATGCCCCCGGCCAAATATTGACTGCTGCAACGAGTGCTGCGGACCCTCAGCGGAATACAAAAGTTCCTTTGCTTTTAACACGAACGATTTCTCCATTTCTCGAAATTCAACGTGAAATATGGAAATACCAGAATTTGCAACTTGAATGAACATAGGAACGTTGGTTCGGTTAACCGTGTCCGTATTTAAAAATAAAGTTCTCTTTTAACAGTTTTTTTGTAGAGGTTCGATGGAATGCAAATTTTTATCGAGCAGATAGTAGATAATGCTATCAACAACTATAGTTTTTGTAACACACATTTGAATGCGCATATTTTAATTCAAATAAATATTTTAATAATAAATGCGTCAAGCTGAAGACAAGGCGCTATGGCGCTCATTGGAGGAGGCCTAAGTCCAGCAGTGGACTGCTATAGGCTGATGATGATGATGATGATGATGATGATTTTAATTCAAATATTAAAAAGTCCTTAAAAACTTTTACGGACAGGCTACGAAACCTATAAAGGTGGATAATATCCACATAATAAATCTATATATATAAAAGAAAGTCGTGTTTGTTACAACACTTATAACTCGAGAACGGCTGAACCGATTTAGCTAAAAATTGGTGGAGAGGTAGCTTAGAACCAGGAGTCTAACATAGGATTTCTTATCATTTAATTTTAACCATTTGGACATATGGATTTCCAAGGGGGCGAAGCCGCGGGGCGCAGCTAGTAGGTAATAAAATTTAAAAAATCGTGTCTCGGTCATAACATAACCCATTTTTGTCCAAAAAGGGTAGCTAAGAGTTCTCCCGGAATTTACACGAGTGTCTTGAACCATAATCGCTCTAACCATCTTGTGTTGATTGTCCGACAACCACGTTGAAATACATAACCCGCACCTCGTTGGTAAATGAGGCTCTGATGACGGCAAGCCTCGCTTAGATTGTCGCGGCCAACAACAAAACAGATTCCAACTCAAAACGCGAATAACTAAGTTTCGACCTTCTTGGCGCTGCCCAAAATGCAGATGAGTCATTAAATGTTATTAGAATGCATTGAAAATGCATCGAAACTACCGAAATTGGTAGGAAGCCAACGGAATTAGTTTCCTAGTGAAATTCGATGTTGTTTAACGATACCGTAGGTGCTCTAGTTCCTAACTCGGTTGGAAGTTAGCGTCGTGTCTTGACAAACTACAAAATGGCGTGTCCCGCTTCTTTTGAATTCGAGATTAGGTCGATCTAACGGTTGTTCTAGAATACATTTATCCGTTAGCAATCTGGATTAAAAAGCCTCCTTTAGGTTATAGATCATAGCGGCAGAATCGCAGTACGTTTTACGACAAACGAAACAAAGGCGAAAGTTCATGCTAAGTGTACGCATAGATTTCACTATGATTCTATATCTTTCCCGCGCGTTTCCACCGATCATCTTATGTCGTGATGCTCAAGTAATATTCCGCAATGGAACTCGCTTTGCGGTTCCGCTGCCATGATTTCGCAGCAGAGATGTACTACAGGCCTTGTTGTGCGATAGATAGAATATAGAATCATAGAAAATACTAGATTATATTCACTTTTCACAGTATTCGACGAAATAAATATGAACTAGTTTTGCTTATTAGAGAAATAGATGTTTGTTCAAAACTAAAATACCAAACAAGCAAACTGATAATCATGTTCAACAAGAAAACATTTTAAAAGTTCGAAATTTATTCTTTAAAGTCGCAAATACCAAGACAAGTTTCTTAAAGTAGTGCGCTCTTTTCAAGCAGGATATATTATCAACAGAGCCTGGGGTTCAGATGCAGTTCGAAACTTCAATGGATTCGTTATATTTCCAACTTTCCACATTTCAGTATTTTATTCAATTTTCCTCTATAGCACCGTATTGTAGGATTCTGAGCGCCCGGAATGGTAAGAGGCTTGTCGTACTACTGAAGATCTTTGATGAGCTCACCGGAGGGATGCAAATGTTGACGATGGAGCACTAAAATATATTAGAAACTGTAAAAAAAATCAGACGTATTTAGATACGTTTTTCTGTTTGAAAACAATTGTATAATATAGGTACACTGCCTGGAAGAGATCGCTTCTAAGGGATAAGGCCGCTATTTTACTTGTCGCATGTTATGTCTTTTTGCAATTAATCTGTATCTGGCATACAATAAAGTATTTTTGTATTGTATTATACAGGTCCAGGTTCCAGTTCTAAATTATTTATCGAATTGAAAGTACAACCTATTAAAGTACTGTACATACATAGACTCAATTCGATGTATTATAGTTTGACCGAAACCGCTGTACCGCTCCTTAAGAAAGTGCGGCGAGGTGGGGGGCGAGGAAAATGAGCAAAAGTACGCGTTCACGGCAGACTGATGGATCGGAACGGCCGATATTTCCCCCCCTCTCGCCGCTCGCATACCTCAGGCGCGGTACAGCGTTTTCGGTCAAACTATAACACGTCGACAATGACGTAAGTGTGATATAATTTAATTGTCTTAAAAAAACTAAAAACCCACTTGGGATGTCTTAGTTTTACACTGTTTTTTAAAGTTATCGGTATAAATACATTATTATTTTTACAAGTGTATTCTCCTCGGGAATAACATTCATTCGACCACCTTGAGATTATATTTTATAGCAAAACTTTAGCATTTACTTTGTAACTGGAATTGCATACTAAGCATCCGGTCCAAATTCCGGTATTAGTCGACAAGAAAACTAACCATTGCTAACAAAATTTTTCAAAGTATAAAATACCATCATTTCAGATCTACAGGAAAAAAATACGTAAATACGCGGAGCTCCTAAGCTGTGGGCATAATCACGACCATTCCCCGACATTAACAGGCGATGTAAATCTACGCACTCACAAAGGCTTACATCCCGAATTTTACATTTACATTAAAAGTAATGAAAGAAAAACATCTCTCGGGATCCCGGCGTAGATCGCGATATTGCTAATTTGCCGTAATGTGGGGAGAACGGCGCCTAACTGCAGAGTTGGCAGCACGTGCAAAAACTCTTTTTGTGTGGGGTCACCTCAATTACCCCAAAACGAGGGAGTTTTTTGAATTTGTTCCTACAAAGGATTATGTTTTGTATTGCTCCGCAGTTCGCAATGTTGTTTTCGTACGTTTGTAGTTTTGACTTTATTCAAAGCTTTGGGAAATAAAATATTTTTTTAAAATAGACTTCGGATTTTAAACGGCTGATAAAAACCAATAAATGCTTAATAATCTCGCCCGTCCAGATTTCTATTTTAAAAATACCTGTACAATTTCTAGGTACCTTACCCTGCGTGATCAGCAGATTCCATTTAAGTACAGAGTTTTTGTTCGCCCTCCACAAACAACCACGATTATTGTGCAAACAACTTTACGCGCTCACCAAAGATAAAACATTTTTAAATGAAAATGGAAGCGTAATTCTAAAAGGCTTACAATTAGTAGATTAAAAATACGCAGAATGAGTTAAATAGGCGGAAATATAAAGAAATGGAGATACCAATGTATATTTGTGCAAAATGGAAGAGATGAGTAATATTAATATTCGTTTGGAAATTAAATCACAGTGGTTAAATCGTCAAACGTTAATCGTTTGTAAATATTACACTACTAGCAGCGCCCCGCGGTTTCACCCGCGTGGTGATAGATATTTTGGATAATATACTATATATCTTTATGAATTGTAGCCTATGTGTTATTCTGATATGTAAGCTATATTATTGTGAAGTTTCATTAAAATCCATTCATTGGTTTTTATGTGAAAGAGTAACAAATATCCATCCATCCATCCGTACTTACAAACTTTGACGTTTATAATATTAGTAGGATATATTTTGATGTCGCATGCGTTCTGGTTTAACAGATAAAGGGTGGGATAAAACATCATCGAGGAACAATTCAGAAAGAAAATACATAGATGGTTTGATGAAAAATTTAAAAATATCGCTGGTTAAAGAAATTGAAGTTCCGTGACGTTTAGATTAAAAACCATGGTGCTTAAGTGTAAAGCATAAAACCAACAGGGCTCTACATCTATAAAAAACCCGTAACAATTCGATGGCTAGTTCATGATAAAGGTATGTACTCACTGATCTCTGAATCGAAAAAAGATGACAGTCCGCTCGTAAAACAATGGCTTTACGAGCGACGTAAAGTCGAGCTGAAGCGGAATCGATTTCACTGGGCCCTTCCTTTGTTTTCAATGTACAGTCGGGAAGTATTTTTCAATATTTTAAATTACCTACTTTGGAACAACTTTTATATCTCGCGAAGGCCGCTGGGGTAAACGTGTTCTTGAGTGGAGACCACGACTCGGTAAACGTAGTGTAGGACACCTTCTGACTAGGTGGGATGACGACCTGCAAAAGACTGCAGGTAGATGCTGGATGCGGCAAGCTAAAGACAGGGTGCTATGGCGCTCATTGGGGGAAGCCTATGTCAGCAGTGGACTGCTATAGGCTGATGATGATGACGACTTGGTAGATGCTGGATGCGGTAAGCTAAATACAGGGTGCTATGGTGCTCATTGGGGGAAGCCTATGTCCAGCAGTGGACTGCTATAGGCTGATGATGATGATGACTTTGGAACTGGACTTGAAGTTTGGTGGCATTGTTTTGGGAGAACTCAATACTCTTGAACTATTTGAAGTTTATATTTGGCGTGAATGAATAGCGTGAAAATGATGTTGATATTTGAACATCTTTCTAAAAATCTTGGCTCTATTTTCACGAATTGTATTTTGTAAATTGCGTAACGTTCCCAATGGTGTGGAGATTCTTTGTAGAATATTTAATAGAATCTCTTAGGTTTAGACTGTTTTATGAAATTTAGCGAGATAAATGCTAACCCCTATAGAATACAATTCGTGTCCACCCCGTAAATTGTATTCGATAGGGATAAGCTGGATTATCCTCTATAAAATAAAATAAAAAAGCTTTTTATTCCTGCAGCCTTTCGCAGGTCGTCATGCCACATAGGCAGAGCACATAGAAGTAGCACATGGGCAGTTATAAAAAGAAGAATTTGTTCTAGATCTGGAATAACAAAAAAGTTTCTATAAATAAAATAAAAATTGTTTATTTCGAGCACAGGACTCATACAAAAGATAACATTAAAATTTACATACTCAAACACAAATCAATGACATAAAATAAAAATATGCGGACGCGAGAGACCATCAGTGACCGGGTCTATAAACAGCTTCTCGCTAATAAGTGAGAAGCTGTTAGATAGCTATTTTATGAACAAGGAAATATTCATAGAAATAACTGACAAACTAGGCAGTATTGTGAATAGCAGTCTTCCAACTCGCTCATTAGGCGGATTGCTGACGCGGCGGGTCCCAATTCATCGTCATCAGTAATATCGTCAGATTGACGCTCGTAATGAGGCCAATCGATCTATCACTGAAACGTAGATAATTGCCTGTCGTTTCGATGGAAGTAACACGGTGTTTCTGAGAGATCCTCGTCAAAGGGTTGAAGGTTGAAATTTTACAGGGTTGGAAAATTGTTACGTAATTGAGTGTTTTTACGTACAGGGATAACCTGGAAATAATGTGTTTTAATCCTTTATTGCTTCAATAACCTATTTCTTTATAAAATTACTAGCTGCGCCCTGCGGTTTCACCCGCATGGTGATTTATATTTTGGATAATATAGAATATATCTTTATAAATGGTAGCCTATGTGTTATTCTGATGTATAAGCTATATTATTGTAAAGTTTCATTAAAATCCATTCATTAGTTTTTACGTGAAAGAGTAACAAACATCCATCCATACATCCATACTTACAAACTTTCGCGTTTATAATCTTAGTAGGATAATCGCGAAAGTTTGTTTGTTACTCTTTCATGCAAAAATTTTGCGTACAGGTAACCTGTTATGTGTGTATGTTTTATTCCGGGTCTGGAACTTCAGGAATAAAACGTAGGCTCCTTTTTAATCCCATATCTATAGGTTATAGTTCCCATAGGATAGAAATAACCTTAAAACGTTTCCATAGAAACAACGCGTGCGAAGCCGCGGGCAGAAACTAGTAAGTATTATGAAAGAGTCGCAATACCAAAATCGCCGGCCTGATGTCAGGTTAACGAAACATAGTCAGCTAACTACAATAATCATGCTCTAAATTTAATTATATCCGTCAACTGTATCTAGTTTTTTCAGTTTTTTTTGTTTTACATTGTTCTTATTTACTAAGTGTGCAATTAACAAATTATCTATCTATCTATCTAAAATGTCTGTAACCCGCCGGTCTGTGTCGGCGAGTTTATACTTAGGATGATATTCTCTGTCTTCAATATCGAATTTTCCTTAGAAAATATGAAAGCAGCAACAAAATGGCTACACCTCGTTTAAAAGTAAGTCATGTTATGAGGATTTATGGTGGCTAATCCGCGAAGTTAGATTGTTCGCGGTCACCGGACAGCTAACTTGGATAAGACGACGCCGCTGAGACGTGTTTATTGAGCTGGAGCGTCGGACGCGACTTTTTGTCGCACATTTTAAGTCATCTTTCTTAGTAAACAATAGCTATGAGTCGTTTATTTCATATATCAAAATGAAAAAATACACTGCTTGCTTAGCCATGCTTTCATGAAACGAATGCACCGACTGGGCCCTGACATAAGGATCTCACACATTTTTATGGATAATTCGGAAAGTCATATAAAAATTTCATTATAAAAAATATTGTTTTTGTAGTTTTGTCAGTCACGGAACCAAAAGCGTGCCCAATAGTTCGTATAAGAAGATATTACTATTGCGTTGCCCGTTTCTTACCTCTTTCTGTCTGTATTTTATTTTGTTTCGTGTACTAGTTTGAACTATTTTAAAAACATAATATTGTACGCGTCTAAATACTAATATCGTCTTAAGTAAAATTTCGCGTCTGAGAATAAAATAAAATGTTCAGGTCATTATTATTAGAGACTCAATCTGTTGAAGGAAAAGCAATAATGAAAGTCGATCTCAGGTTTAACAAGTAACCGAGATACGCATGTACAGTCAGCTCCATCGGCACACATTCGTCAACTGCTGAAAATATCTCCCACAAAAAGGGGGGGTTGTACCATAATCACTATACGCTTGGCAGGTGGATTGATAATTGCAGTTGACACAGATATAGAGATTGAGGTACACAGCAAGAAACAGCTGCTTTTCACTTAGTCTTATGACAGCCACGGGCCGAGTTGAAAGGGGCAAACTCAATTTACACACATACAAAATAGTTGCCGAAGATTAATGATTTACGCACATAAAAAATATATGAATTCGAATAAGGATATAAAATCCTTAGTTTTAGATACATTTAAGACTGACAAAATGGCTTCCCACAAGCTTCAAATGAGTGCTCCGCAAGCTGTATATCATCTGATGCCGTCAGTATGAAATGCATCTAAATGTTACGCATTAAAGCCCACATTTGAATGAACATTTCTGTGCTGTGCAGCAGCGATGCTTTTACAAGCTGAAGCCTACGGAAGGCGTTATTAGCCTTCCGTAGTTACACACTGAACATCACTTGAATTACATAATTAAAACAATCAAATTACCTTGTTCTGCCATACAACCCGTATATCTTCGGCTGACTGTACCTACTCAAATAGACGCTGAAGAATTTCCACGGAGATTGGTTTCAACTTTAAACGTATCGATTTTCAGCGGAGAGGTGAAGTCAAGAGGAGCTGTTTCATGAATTCATGTAGATAAATAAAATATAACAACACTGAGGAAAATTCCTTTGAATAAGTTCTGAGAAGACGTTTTATAATTACTATTTGGTTTTATATTAAAGTTGTAACTGTTCTTAAAAATAAATAAAGTAGAAAGGGACCTCGAGGGAATAATTTCAATTTACGTTTATTATTTAGCTTAGTGTTCTATTCAGAAGCTAATTAGTTATCACGAACATTATAGGCACTGTTTCTGAATTTATATGAAGTCGTTATTATATTTTAGTATTTCTTGACATTTAAGTAGTATCATTTGACGACCGATGTGGCGCGGTGGGCGAAGGTCCGCCTGCGACGCAGGAGGTTGCGGGTTCGTTTCCCGCTTCGGAGCAATTGTGTGTACGATCTGCAGATATTTGTTCCGGGTATTCTGGTTGTTTTCTATGTATAATAAAAAATATTTATCTATGTAATGTATTGTATTATGTACATATATCAGTTATCTAGTACCCATAACACAAGCTCTGCTTACCATGGGGCTTTACAGTCATTTGTAAAACTCACTCTTTCTAAGATTTACGTTTATTGGCCAAGCTTATCAAGCCTTATCGTCTTTGTACCTTTGGCTTGATGATGTAACAAACATCCACCTATCGAAACGTTCATAATCACTACATAGTATAAATAAAATCGCTTCCCGCTGTCTGTCTGTCCCTATGTATGCTTAGATCTTAAAAACTACGCAACGGATTTTGATGCGGTTTTTTAATAGATAGAGTGATTCAAGAGGAAGGTTTAAACTATTCCAAACATAGATTTCCACGAAAGCAAAGCCGCAGAGCGCATCTAGTTATTGAACAAAGTTCTCGGTGGTAGCTCGGGTGAAGTAGTCACTTTGCTAACTGTTGAACCGTTGATCCGATTTGTGTGAAATAATATGTGTAAAGATAAAACTTGTGTCTCTATATGTCTTTTTCTTGTTAACAAAACTCAACTGTTGACATGGTTGTTGGTTCTCTAAGAAATCAGGAGATTTTGTGGAGGAATAACTCCCCCTCTCGCCATATCTCTGTATCCAGGGGGAATAGACCCATCATGTGGGGTATCTCAGTGATCAACACGAAGAGCTCCACAACTGGGTTCCAAGGGAATTTATAACCGTCATAACTCAGAACGACTCGAGACTGACTGACCGAGACCGTTGTCGGGTCTCTAAGAAATCAGAAAAATGATACTAAAACAGTCATGACGATTCTTGTTAGAGGCTAACTACTAGTTATTTTAGTTTTATAATGTGTTCTGAATTCCGATATTATACACAATCTATATTTCACTGGCTCGTAAATGTACTTTCGTAAACGCAATGTCTCCCAAGCCAATCTAACCTGCACGTGGTACACCCTGCTAGATAGCGAACTAGACTTCTAAAAAACTACCTACACACACTGCAGTGAGTCTTTGAATATTTAATTCGAAAGAAAATAAATTTATCCTAAAGGAAAATTCCTTGTAAATAAGAAACACGTAAATTGCCGGCCGAATGATACAAAACAGAGGCCGAATCTGAGAGTTACTGAGGGCCAGCCAGCGCCTAATAAAGAGGGACTTATTTATGTAAATACAGGATCATTCGCTATCCGATGCTCTTACACACGACCTGGTTTTGTATCCAACATGCTAGATTGGCCTAGCAACGCCAAAAAACTGACGATAACCTACTACAGTGCTCGAGTGAGAGGTAGCCGCTTGTGGTATCCGAACAGCGAAAAAGGGTGCGTAAATAAAATAGTGATTCCAAGCTGAATCCCTACGAAAATCGAAAACGTCGTAGGTGATCTACAGAAACGCTGTGACCATAAATACGAGTATATACCGTAGATAGTTTTTTAAGTATGCAGCGGCTTGGGGGCAGCCGCTTTACTATCGCAGTCAATTTTTTTTTCTTCTTTTTTATTGTGTTTTTTGTGTTTTTATTTCCTTTTTTTTAATAAACCCTAGGACTCCATGGTGGTTCCGCAGGGATCAGAAAAAAAAACAAACCAAATGCAGCCAAAAAAAAACAAAACATTGAGAAGGGGGTTCTCAATGTTTTGTTTTTTTTTTGGCAGGGGGGGGAAGATATTCCCACAAAACCCAAGGACCGAGAGGTCGTCACCCCTCGACGCCGGGGTAATGAGGCCAAGTCTCGAGGCCCCTCTCTGTGCCCCCACCAGGGCCGGAAAGAAATTTATTGATTGAAATTATTTTTTCTCACTCGGTATAACTACGGGGCACGTAAAGTGTTAGTGATTATAAACGAATACGATATTTTTATTATACATAGTATATAACAGTCGCTTTGCCCGCTGTCTGTCTGTCCCTATGTATGCTTAGATCTTTAAAACTACGCAACGGATTTTGATGCGGTTTTTTTAATAGATAGAGTGATTCAAGAGACTCCTAATCTACCTGCTATAACTGTTTCAACTCTGTGTGTGTACGGTTCTGACCGTATGTTTTTTCAAGATAGGTACCTGTATTAAAATGTATAGCCTTACGAGGTGCGCTGAATGTTTTATTAAGCTGGTAAGGAAGGGTTCTGCGAAGGAATCCTTAACTAATTTTATGCATGGCTGGAGCGCTCGGCGCGGCGGGGGCAAATCACGCGCTTACGTTATGCAAGCAAATCTTATTGCTTTTTACAAGCTTTTATGAGCTTTTATTAGTTAAATTATACTCAATACTCAATACATTGTTGTCATCACATCGGCTTAATTAGTAGGTTCTTGTGTATAGATTAGTATCACAATGTGAATCCTATTGGGCTATATAGTTTTTGATAGTTGGTCGTAATTGGCTCTGTGAATTTGAAGCAATATGCATGAATTGGGATTGCTTATTCATGAATCGCAAATTGAAGTTTTAGTTTCTAGGAGAACATGTTTTATGAGAAGCACGTTGAAGTTTATTGCGGACTGCGCAGAGTGGCTGAAATCATTTTCTTAGTTTTTTAATAAATACATTTCTATATAAAGTAGTTCATGGTACAACGTATGACCTTTTACGCTAATATAAAATAAATAAATAAATAAACAATGCTGGACAACTCACACAGCATTATCTAACCCCATGGTAAGCAGAGCTTGTGTTATGGGTACTAGATAACTGATATACATAATACAATATATTACATAGATAGATATTTTAAAACATTATTTAAATATTTTTTTATAGAAAATTAAACGGAAAACTAATAAATAGCTTCTTTCGAACTCTAAATTACTCTAAATTAATTAAGATTTTTTAAATTAATTACTGTAGGAAGGTATCTACAGTAATTATAAAAAAAAAACGGACACTACTTATTTCACAAAATACTTGTCTTTTACGTACCGAAAGATGACAAAAACATTTTCTATTATAATCTTTTTAAATTTCTAAATTCTTTTCATTTTCTTCCCGTGCGATATTTTCTCCGTAGAATTGTTTAGAATGTTCCTTTTGAGTTATATTTTCTCTATTTCCTGTAATACTCCATTATCGAACGTTGGATGGGAACGGTAACAATATATCAGCGGCCGAAGCCATCTATTTGGGCATCCTATTGCCGCATATTGTCTCTTGTGAGGGAAAATGTTACCTACACAATGTATACCATGTTCCACGAAATTTGACTACCTAACATAAATTCCCTATGCATGGGATGTTAACTTATTATAATGGACGATACAGTTAACCCATCCTACTAATATTCTGTATTTCTATAAACGCGAAAGTTTGTAAGTATGGATGAATGTTTGTTACACTTTCACGTAAAAACTACTGAATGGATTATAATGAACATTACAATAATATAGATTATACATCAGAATAACACATAGGCTACAATTGGATCAAATGGACAGACTTTCAAATGGTCAGGTTTTTAAATAGTCAGTCTTTCAAATCGTCAGAGTACAGTCAAGTGTAATGTAAATAAGATATTTTAATTAGAAAATAGCTATATCTACCTTTTTCTCACAATATGACTATACAGTGTTTTATATATGTATTTTTATGTGTTGTATAAAATATTGTCCAAAATATTTATCACCACGCCAGTGAAACCGCGGGGTGCAGCTAGTATATAATAAAACTTGAAACTATCATGGCCTGTATAACTGTGTCAAAATACTGGAACGTTCGTAACAACATGAAAGGTAGGTAAATGTCATATATTTTTATGAGATTTTAGTATACACCCGTATTGCTCAGCACGAATGGTATCAATAAAAAATATTTTTATGAAGCCGTGGTGGATGCTGGGCAGTCAATGTGTTAAAATGTCAATAACTTCAGATATTTAGGGTAAAGCAATAGTTGGCATCCCAGTTGACATAAGTGTATACACACAGTTAACAAACAACCCTAAGTTTTGTCAAACACGATCTGGGTCATTTTAACCGCCCTCTTAATTTTCCTTTACCGGCCGCGCGCAAACGTATTCTCGAGTGGAGACTACGACTCGGTAAACGTAATGTAGGGCGCCCTCCGACCAGGTGGGATGACGACCTGCGAAAGACTGCAGGTAGATGCTGGATGCGGCAAGCTGAAGACAGGGCGCTATGGCGCTCATTGGGGGAGGCCTATGTCCAGCAGTGGACTGCTATAGGCTGGTGATGATGATGAGGTGTAGTGGTACTTAGGTATCTTTCAAAAATACTTTAAATCCAACCATTGCAATCGTAGATAAGCCACTAATTTATGTTATTATGTTATAGTTTTTACATATTATGTATAATATTACCTGTAACCGAAAGGTATCAATAAAAGATCTATACATAATGTATATTATAGATAGATAGAAAATTCTTTATTGCACTTTAACTATAAACTATGTACAGGAAAAACTTAAAAATTAAGTACAATTGGCGGTCTTATCGCTCAAGAGCGATCTACCAGACAACCATGGATGGATTAGGATCGTGGACAGTACCAGGGGATCTGTGTGCTTGTAAGTTGTGGGATATTATAAATAAAATACTTATAGTACTTACATAAAAATATAATACATATATATCATAAAATATATATACATATACTACTTATAAACATAGGATCTCAGGTATGCGCTTAGTGACAGCAGAACAAATAGTGCTCTTTTAACAGTGTTTTAAAGGTTGGTAATGACTTAGCACGCCTCACCGATATTATGTTACATATTTACCTAGGCCCGACTAATAAAGTTACCCTAGTGCTTGCTCGTAGGCCATGGGAGCCGCCGGTCGAACGGGTATTGAGTACTCGCTTTGATCGCCATCTGCCAGGTAAATTAATCCCCTTTGGTTATAATGTAATCAATTTGAGCCTTAAATAGACGTGGGGTAGTATAGATGTGGGTTGTACTCGTAGTTAAATATTCTAAGGCTTGCTACAGCATCTAACAAACTACACAGATATTTTCTGAATTGTAGCAAATTGTGGTAACTGAAAAAGAATATAGGTTTTTTATTACAACACAAATGCGATGGTTATTTTATTTATTTATTTTTAATTTTATTGTTTCAACAAAATCAACAGCCCTTAATCTTAATAATTTAAACCTATATAGAATAGAATATACAAATAGAATAATAATAGTTAGAATATACAGATTGATGTTTGTTAACTCTTCATGCCAAAACTACCAAACTTATCGGGCTGAAATTATTTATACGGATATAATCATAGATTAGCCCTGAAATAATAATATTGACTGTTTTTGTTCCTTTTTTATGATAATTTGAAATACAAAGCTACAATCTCAAAGTTTTGTTATAATAACAAAAATCACAGTCCTATGTAATGGGACTTACGTATACTATTTCCAGTATTGAAAAGACAAACGTTGGGACGCCAATACACCAAACAACAGTTTACTATTTTAAAAAGTCTCGCTACCATCACTACACCCAGCAACAGTCTACTATATAAAAAGTCTCGCTGCCATCACTACACCCAGCAACAGTCTACTATTTAAAAAGTCTCGCTACCATCACTACACCCAGCAACAGTCTACTATTTACAAAGTCTCGCTACCATCACTACACCCAGCAACAGTCTACTATTTAAAAAGTCTCGCTACCATCACTACACCCAGCAACAGTCTACTATTTAAAAAGTCTCGTCTACGAAGCCAGCTGTGGGTAGAATCCTGCCGCAGCTGATGATGATGGAGTAGTTAAAGTTTAGTAAAGTGTTTACGGTTGGCTCTCGACGGTCCATCCATCTTCCCGAGACCAGAACAATGAGCAGTTTGCCAGTTTGACTGTCAGTGACACTGTCCACGTTCTAGTTCTAGTTCTACTTAATGGGAAATAAGGCCGGCACAGACGTTACCAGTCGACACAAAATCAGTCATCACTACTTATTTTGTAATGGCGACTTGTTTTATATCGCCTACTTGAGACTGGTGAAATAAAATGTTTTTTTTTATCTGTATATGCTATAAATTTGTGTTGAATATATGTACAAGCTAAGTCCATAATATTCTGTTCATCATAAAATAAGGTACAACTGTTTAAAGATTGCAATGCGATGTCATGTAGTTTTATGCATTTTAGTGCTTAACACTTTAACTGCGATTTTTTTTCGACGACTGCGATCTTTTTTTTTAACCTAAAAAACTCGTGCTGCCGCTCTACACAGCGGTTGTGTTGCGCCGCATATGCGTTTCGTTCGAAAAATATTACGGCTGTGCTGAGTCACAAAGATCTGTATTTTCTCAGCCGCTGCGCTAGGGTGGATTTACGCATATTAGTCACTTGTAGAAAACACATACCGTGTGATTTCAGCACTCAAAGTGTTAATTGAATTCAGCTTAGGCTAAAATTCTCTTTCGATTTGTTATAGTCTTTAACAGTTTCATTTCAAACATAAATATGTTAACTACGATTTAAAAGTTTGATTAGTAGTTAAATGGTTAAAACGTCAAAAACTTATCTATTTTATCGATTTCAAATGATTTATTATTTTACAAATTTTTAAACTTTTTGGCTTTTAGCTACTATCCTTGGCTCGTCTGCACTTGGCCTTAGTGTCATAGTTTCAAGGGGACGTTTTTGGCTCATATTTATAGGTTGACCGGCCCCGCGCCGAAAGTTCCGCTTTGTTGGGATTCGGAGTGCTAAAAACTAGTTGAAAAGTTTCGAAAGCTTTTTCGGACAATAGGAAAAGCTTTAAAATAATAATGGAACGTTCTATCCTCATTTTTGTAGGGCCATTGTTTTGTAAATTAATTTGAGTGGATAGTGGATTTTTAATTGGTCTGCTTAATCTGTCTACTGGAATGCATATATCATCATCATCAGCTTATAGCAGTCCACTGCTGGACATAGGCCTCCCCCAATGAGCGCCATAGCGCCCTGTCTTCAGCTTGCCGCATCCAGCATATACCTGCAGTCTTTTGCAGGTCGTCATCCCACCTGGTCGGAGGGCGTCCTACACTACGTTTACCGTGTCGTGGTCTCCACTCAAGAACACGTTTGCCCCAGCGGCCGTCGGTTCTTCGCAAGACACGGCCGGCCCACTGCCTTTTCAGCTTGCTAATTATTGTTTCTACGATCTGCAGATATTTGTTCTGAGTGCTCTAAGTATTTTCTATGTATAAAACACAGGTCCTCCCAGTGCCCAAACGCAAGATAAGGCTGATTTCTCCAATCAGACAGCATGGTTTAGTAGTTTTCGATCAATAACCTTTGCATATAGGTTTACTAAATTTTATTAGAGTTTCTCTTAACAACCGTAGATCAATAATACTGATCAATCCATAAGCTAAGCAGAGCTTCTGTTGTGGGTGCTAAATGATTTATATAATCTATTATATTATGTACGAGTATATGCAATAAACTACATCGTAACATAAATAAATAAAATAAATAATGCTGGGCAATCCACACAACATCATCTAGCCCTAAGCTAAGTAGACCTTTTGTTATGGGTACTAGATGCCTGATATACATAACACAATACATTACAGACCTTTGCATATAGGTTGAACGCCACACAAAGTATAAATAAAAGATTCCCCAAGAAAAACAACGCTGCGAAACGAGATATCCTCAAATAAGCCTAACAAACCGAGTAGGTAAAACCATCGTGAAGGTTCAGGTACGATCCCTTCTTAACAAAAGGGTTTAATTTTAAGATTCTACCCAAACCAAAGACAAACAAGATCCCGGGTTGAAAGACAAACAGAACTGGATTCATTTGCCTTGAAGAGTTGGAAGTTGATGACGTAGCTTTCACGGTCAGCGGTAATCAACAAATCAGCTGTTTGTGGTTCGATGGTTAGGGTTACGGATTTTGGTTTATCATTACAGTAATCCATTAGGTATATACCATCACTACATAGTATAAAACAAAGTCGCTTCCCGCTGTCTGTCTGTATCTATGTATGCTTAGATCTTAAAAACTACGCAACGGATTTTGCATAAAAAATATTGCATTTTGTATAGGTATATGTTGTGGTGTAGTATAAATAAATAATGCTGGACAATCCACAGAGAATTTGGAGCAGAGCTTGTGTTATGGTACTAGATGACTGATATACTTACTACAATACTTTATAACTAAATAATGCTGGACAATCTACACAGAATCTTGTAGCGCCAAGGTAAGCTGAGCTTGTTTTATGGGAAGGGTGACTGATGTACTTAATACAATACATTACATAAATAGATACATATTTCTAATTATGCATAGATATAGACCAGAACGCCCGGAAAAAATGTCTTCAGATCGTACACACAATTGTCCCAAAGCGGGAATCGCACCCGCAACCTCCTGCGTCGCAGGCGGACCTTCCTCCACCGCGTTACAGAGGTCGTCAATGATCAGCTTGAACTTTAGCAACAAATACCTTCATTATTTCTCTTTCCAATTCCATGCGTGACTAGTAGAAAAAGGATCGTAATGAAAAATCACAGCATCTCGTCTGTGCGTGACCCGCATCGGGTATCAGATGAACTGGCACTATTCGACGCGGTACAAAAATACCTTTCAGGGGTGATTTTCTAAATGACTGTGCCATTTTTATAACGTGCGGTGAAAGAAAGTAGGCAAGATGTGTTTTGTTTTTTGGTAATACGGTCGACCGATGTGGCGCGGCGAAAAAAAACAAAAAATACAAAAACACAAAAAAAAATATAAATATAAAAACCAAATGCAGCCAAAAAAACTGAGAAGGGGAAAAAAAGAGATTCCCTCTAACCTAAGGATATATAATGCAATAAATTACATCGATGATAACATAAATAAATAAAATAAATAATGCTGGGCAATCCACACAACATCATCTAGCCCTAAGCTAAGCAGACCTTTTGTTATGGGTACTAGATGCCTGATATACATAACACAATACATTACAGAGATATATTCGTATGTAGGTATATTTTTATTATATAGAAAATACACAAAAAAATACCAGAACACACAAAACAAATATATGTCCCAAGTCGAGATTTGACCCCGCAAACTCCTGCGTCGGTGGACCATCGCTCACTACGTCACATTGGTGAGGACCAAGTCTAATTTTATGAAACCAGGTCTTATCTGAGGAGATAAGACCCTGTTTCATAAAATTAGACTTCTATCGTCTTAGAAAGTAATTGAGTCGAATTTACAGTAACACAGGTGGCGTTGGAACCACTTTGCGCCGTATGTATTTCAAATTAAATTCAGCTTTAGCCAGAGTTTCCTTAAAAGCTGCAACCGCTATATTGTCTACCACGATTACAGTTTTCCCCCTCTATTAATACGTCTGGTATACAGCGTGCTCCGTTTTTACCAGGGCTCGCTAGCCACACCACAAAGTGAATGGAAAGGTAATCCTATTTGCTCTGTGTAATCGCCGACAAAGCTTACCAAATAGTTTGTACGTACAGTCCACAGCTTAGGTCATAGTTACTATGTAATATTACCGGCACAGCTTACCGTATAGTTAGTATGTAAAGTCCACAGGTTAGGTTACAGTTAATAAGTAATATTAATCGGGGTGCCATGGAATAGTGAGCAGTTAGTACGGCTGTTGGAAGTAATTTCTACCTCGGGTTAGCGGTTGATTAATCCGTTCATTGATCAATATTGGATTTAGAACGAGCCCTTTGAAGCGCGGTGGAGCCTTTTCGAGCTGGTTCTTTCAATAAAAATCAATTTTTCTTTCAGTGTCGGTTTCTCTGCTGACTTTTATATCGCCTTCGACATATACTTGTAAGTTCGAATGGGTTTTAACACTTTGACTGCGAATTTTTTTCGACAACTGCGATTTTTTTTTAACCTAAAATATTCGTGCTGCCGCTCTACACAGCGGTTGTGTTGCGCCGCACATGCGTTTCGTTCGAAAAATATTACGGCTGTGCTGAGTCACAAAGATCAGTATTTTCTGAGCCGCTGCGCTAGTGTGGATTTACGCATATTAGTCACTTGTAGAAAACACATATCGTGTGATTTCAGCACTCAAAGTGTTAAAGAATGAAAATATACAACACACATTATAACAAAAAGCCCTAGAATATAGCATACGTAAAATACTTATGTGAATCTGTTTGACATTATTAAGTAGATTATAGACAATATACGTAAGTAAAATATAATAATGTTATTTGTAATATTCACTTGAAATAATACATAAAGTCTCTGATTACGAACTTAAAAAAAACGACTCTAAACACAAACTTCAAAAATATGTTTTCATTATTCCGAACTCAAAAATTTATAGAAAATTTATATATTTTTTTAATTGTAAAATATTGGGGGACTTCACCAATGTTAATTATTATGCCTTCTCGTATTACTCCAATCCGACCAGGTGGGATGACGACCTGCGAAGGACTACAGGCCGATGCTGGATACGACAAGCTGAAGGCAGGGCGCTGTGGCGCTCATTGGGGGAGGCATATGTCCAGCAGTGGACTAATATAGGCTGATGATGAGAAGCATGCTAATATTGAGAAAACGCTTCGGGAGAGGTTCATGACAACAGACTCAACAAGACTGTTCTACTTCCATGTTTTTGTATCAAGTTATTGTGTCGAAATAAACGAATATTCTTTTTTCAGTTGTGATTGTTTCAATAAATCTGAGTATACTTGCAATGTTTTTTTCTGTTTTTCCGCCCAATAAGTTACACTGTTGAAATAATTTACTTACTTATTTTACCTTTAGTGTTCCAACAACCATCTAATTCGCCGACGACTCACCAAAGTCGGGAAAAATAACATTAAATGAAGATGTGTTGAAATAAATCGATATACTGTATAATGAATCATCATAATCACCCTATAAAAGTCCACTGCTGGACATAGGCCTCCCCTTATGAGCGCCATAAGCACCCTGTCTTCAGCTTACCGCATCCAGCATCTGCCTGCAGTCTTTCGCCGGTCACCATCTCAGCTGGACGGAAAGCGTCCTACACTACGTTTGCCGAGTCGCGGTTTCCACTCAAGAACACTTTTACTCAGCGGTTGTTGGTTCCTTGGTATATATGACCGGCCCACTGCCACTTCAGCTTGCGTTGATTTATAAAATGAATATGAATGATTTATATAAGGATTTTAAAATGTGTATATTGTTTCAGCTGGCAGCGTTTCGCACACGATCACGTTGCTCGACGTGCCGCGCTGGCTGGACCCGCGGCGCGACGCCACGCTGCGCTGTGCATACGCACGCCAGCCGCGCGACCCGCCGCTGCACTCCGTCAAGTGGTACCGCGCCGCGCACGAGATCTTTAGATATACGCCGCATGAGGTACGTCACTACATTTAATATTCTCAAAAAGACAATTTATACCGCGTGTCAAGACCACTAACAAAACAAAGGAGGGTGGTGCAGCACCCCAAAATAAAACCAATAAAAAAACCGTCTATGTCACAACATTGAGTTTCTAGAAACTTTTCAATGTTCCAAAATGTTGTCATTGAGTTTACAAATGTTGTTACCAGGAAACGCCGAATGAACATACTGATCATAGAAGTTTCTGTAAAAGGGCTCGCTCTGTGGAAGTTTCTAGTATATTTTATTTCTGTCCAAAGTTTTCCCCGTTCATAACCACGAGTATAGTTGTATAGAAGACTTGCTACGAGATGCTACGAATGGCTACGCCTCTACGAGACAATTTCGTAGCAACTCAGTTGAATTTTGGTCTTTCTGACTTATGTCAGTCCTCGGAAGAATTCTTGTATTTCGTCTCGAGATTTTTAACCGACAAAAAACAATAGTAGGTACTATGTTCGACGAGTCGTATGTTTTTTAAACTATGTTCATCGGTTTCTCTATCTATTATGTACCGATTTGGAAAATTCTTCGCTATAGAATGGATAATGATGCCGTAGTAGTCCTTATAATAATTGTCTACTCAAAGAATTTGTATTTGTCCCGAAATTTTTTAATTTTTTTTAAAAATTTTAATATTTTTCTCTCCGTAACACCATCCTCGTACTTCAAGGAATATTCTAAAATAGAATTAGCGAAATCGGTTCAGCTGCTCTCGAGATTTGCGCTTAGTAACACATTCAGCGATTCATTTTTATATTATAGATCTAAGGAATTCGAAAATGGATTTTATATTTTTCAATACAAACATCCTATTATACAATGTGTATTGTCGAACCTTGATCAAACGAGATGTGCGGATACACGACATATATTTATCGATAAAAAACAAAAAATAAAAAATTATATGTTACCTATCTCAAAAATAAAGCAGATTTAATAATTTTTTTAATGAAAACTAATTCATCTGGTTTTTTCTTCGTTTCTTTTTGAGTAAAGGGTGTATTTTATTCAAAGTAGTCTCATTTGAAAGCTAGATAGTTTACCTAGCTAATAAAATAAGAAAAAAATACAATTTCGGTACATAAGCCTAGTAAAATCAATATTTTTTTATAAATTTGCAAAAAAAAAACGATTTTTATTTGATTTTTGATCTGTAACTTTAAAACTGGGTAATTGAGGTGTACTTTTTTGCATGTTGTATTAAACTTCATAATTTAATCTACAAATCCTCCAAAAATTATGGGTCTATCTTTTTTCATTGTCATGTTATTTACCATTTAAAATAGGTACTTTCTATCTTGTACAAAGATCAACAGGAATATCAACTGATTTAATCTACATCAATTATAAAATAAAACGAGGCAATATAGGAAGACATGGAATGAGGTCTTTGCCCAGCAGTGGGATAGTAACGGCTGTTTAAGATAAAGTTTTTGTTTTTTTTACTCTTGACAAAACAGAAAGTACCTATTTTAAATGGTGAATAACATGACAACAAAAAGAGATAGGCCCATAATTTTTTGAGGATTTGTAGACTAAATTGTGGAGTTTAATACAACATGTAAAAAAGTACACCACAATAACCCAGTTTTAAAGTTACAGATCAAAAATAAAATAAACACGTATTTTTTTTTGCAAATTTCTAAAAAAATATAGATTTTACTAGGCTTATGTACCGAAATTTATTTTTTTCTTAATTTATTAGCTAGGTAAACTATCTAGCTTTCAAATGAGATTACTTTGAATAAAATACACCGTTTACTCAAAAAGAAACGGAGAAAAAACCAGATGAAGTACTTTTCATTAAAAAAATAATTAAATCGGCTTTATTTTTGACATAGGTAACATTTAATTTTTAATTTTTTGAATTTTATCGATCAATATATGTCGTGTATCCGCAAATCTCGTTTGATCAAGGTTCGACAATACACATTGTATTGTAAGGGGGTGGAATAAAATCGGACCACCTCTGTATCTTTCTCTATATAATACCTAGTAATTTTAAATGCGGCCCATTATTAACAATACAATACAATAAAATAACTCTTTATTGCACACAAAAACAGTAAAGAAGAAACAAACAAAGATACAGATGCACAATGGGCGGCCTTATCGCTAAGAGCGATTTCTTCCAGTCAACCTTTGGATGGACACGTAGATATAGGTATAGACGGTGGCGTATTATAGACTAATGTTGTTATACAACATTTTTATATAATGTTGTGTAAAAATTGTATACAATACAAAATATGTACAAATACATAAATACTTGTTTATATATTAATGGAAAAAAAATACTGATTATAAACACTATTACATATACATTATGTACATCCTTCTCCTCTTTTAAAAGTAAATAACTCGATTAAAAACCCAAGCTTTGTACTTTGAGTGCTGAAAACGCACGGTATGAGTTTTCTACAAGTGACTAATATGCGTAAATCCGCACTAGCGCAGCGGCTGAGAAAATACAAATCTTTGTGACTCAGCAGAGCTGTAATATTTTTCGAACGAAACGCATGTGCGGCGCAACACAACCGCTGTGTAGAGCGGCAGCATGAATTTTTTAGGTAAAAAAAAAGATCACAATCGTCGAAAAAAAACCGCAGTCAAAGTGTTAGCCTGCAACATTAGCAAAAACAATGATTTATTTGTATTTCAACTGAATTCAATTCAGGTAAGCAGTAATACGTCGAGTAATACTGTAATTGCCGCGCCGTCACGCCATAGCTAGTAATTATTCGCACACGATGATCGCGCCGCCAGGCGTGGCTTGCCACTACATTCCATTATATTAATCCTAACATTACATTCCATTATATTTACATAACGGTTACCGTACACATGGTTATTAACACGGAAACAGATATTTACTACGTTGTTTTATTTTGAACTAGCTGTGCCCCGTGGTTTCACCCGCGTGGTGATAGATAATATACAATATAGCTTTATGAATTGTAGCCTATGTATTATTCTGATATGTAAAGTTTCTTGAAAATCCATTCAGTAGTTTTGCGTGAAAGAGCAACAAACGTCCTCAAAAACTTTCGCGTTTGTAGTACATATGTATTATGTTTATATATGTATTAGTAGGATAAGATTGGCTTGAGCCTTGGCTTCTGTATGTAGATGTATGTATATTATGCATATATATATATATATTAGTAGGATAGTATTATCTCTGTTTGTATGAGATTTGCGTAGTTGTATGTTACACCTTACGGTAGAAATAATGTCCCAAACAAAAAAATGGGAATGAGAATATTTGATTTGTAACTCAATCAACAAAAACAAAACATACATGATTTTAAAATAAAAGACAAAGCAGACAAATGTTTGCAGTTGAGTCACAATAATGTCTCTGTCTCAGCATGAGTTAGTTGTAACCATGTTACAACCTGTCTCAGCATGAGTTAGTTGTAACCATGTTACAACCAACGCTGGCATTACTATAGAGCCGTTTAGTGACGAAAAGAGCAAAAGAGAGTATATCTTTGTCTTGACGATACTATTGAGTTACCGAACTCAGGGTTCCATATGTGCAAAACGATATCTATGACGCGAGCGAAGGCCCGCCTGCTACACAGAAAGTTGCGGGTTCGATTCCCGCCTCGGGACAAATGCTTGTACGATCTGCCAATATTTCTTCCGGGTATTCTGGTCGTTTTCTATGTATAATAAAAAAATATCTATCTACGTAATGTATTGTATTATGTATATCAACCATCTATTACCCATAACACAAGCCCTGCTTTGCTTGGGGCTAGATGATGCTGTGTAGATTTATCCCGCATTATTAATTTATTTATTAAAAACAGAAGACAAGTGTAATCGACACTTTAGACAGTAAAGTGGTCCCATCCTTTTCCGTGTTTATAATAAATCTCTTAAATATCAGCTGTAAAGGACATGTAGTATATGACTTATGATTATGTGTGCGACAACCTTTACAAAGACACTGAGGCGGAACATTGTATCACTAATCGGGGCAGGCAATCCTAATGGTTATTAAACGGAAAATAGCCGTGACAATAACTAGGAGGATTATCGAGAATTAACATTGAATTTGCCCAAACACAAACTTAAATACAGAGACAGTATTTTATTACACAATAGGCAATTAATTAGGTAGCTCAATCGTCGATAAAAAACCAATATGTACTTAAAATAAGTAGCTCAATCGTCGATGAAAAACCAATATGTACTTATAGTACCTATAATACTTAACTAATTTAGCCTATATACAATATTCGATAAGTATTTTTTAACTCAGTTTATGGATAATTTATATCTGAAATAAAGATCTATTATTATTATTATGTATCTCATTTACCATGATCTCGGGCCATAAAGTGACCCGGTCCTTTGGAAGGCTTGCGTGGGGCCGAAGCCAACAGCACAGAGGCCCTTTGAGAAGTTAATCTAAAGGCGATGGCTACACATAGCGGGTATCATCCTCAGGTGCACAATATGATACACCCAAAGATGGTATCCGCCAGGTGTAGAGACTATTGCAAAGAAAAATGAAAGAAATAAAACCAGGCTACTGTGATGGATGGATGGACTGGGTAATCGGGCTATAGGGGAGATTGCGGACGTCTGCCATAAACAATTCAATCATAATGTTTTATTATTATGTCTCTCATTTACCATGATCTCGGGCCATAAAGTGACCCGGTCCTTTGGAAGGCTTGCGTGGGGCCGAAGCCAACAGCACAGAGGCCCTTTGAGAAGTTAATCTAAAGGCGATGGCTACACATAGCGGGTATCATCCTCAGGTGCACAATATGATACACCCAAAGATGATATCTGCTTGGTGTAGAGACTATTGCAAAGAAAAATGAATGAAATAAAACCAGGCTACTGTGATGGATGGATGGACTGGGTAATCGGGCTATAGGGGAGATTGCGGACGTCTGCCATAAACAATTCAATCATAATGTTTTATTATTATGTCTCTCATTTACCATGATCTCGGGCCATAAAGTGACCCGGTCCTTTGGAAGGCTTGCGTGGGGCCGAAGCCAACAGCACAGAGGCCCTTTGAGAAGTTAATCTAAAGGCGATGGCTACACATAGCGGGTATCATCCTCGGGTGCACAATATGATACACCCAAAGATGATATCTGCTTGGTGTAGAGACTATTGCAAAGAAAAATGAATTAAATAAAACCAGGCTATTGTGATGGATGGATGGACTGGGTAATCGGGCTATAGGGGAGATTACGGACGTTTGCCATAAACAAGTCAATCATAATGTTAAGAGTGGCAGACGGTGGCTTGCCGTATGCTGGATGGGTTCCTTAAAAAGCCGGAGTATATTACCGGAGAGGAACAACATCGGCGCAAACGACTGAGGGGTGTCGAGAGGTGCGACCCCGATTTCACCATCACGAAGACTGCTCGTGAGCGGGTTTCCTCGCTATTACGCCATTAGACACTTCCACCCCCGAGTCTACATCCTAAGATGCATCTCTCGCGACTCCACTCAGACCGGCCAATGAAGGCAAGCAAGAGGTGGGGATCTGGTTCTCTTGGGATGCCACTCCGCAAGCGGAGACGAGAACCAGGAACTTCCCCGGGAGCACTCGGTACCCGTGGTGTCGCTACTCACCAACAGCTGGCTTATTATTATTATTATATTAGACCCTTTATTTCTAGACCCGAAAGCATTCAATCACGGTCTAGCTCCTCAGCTCGATTAAGTTTATAATAACTTCCTAATATACTTCCTTTATTGTATTGTTTATTCCTGTTTTGTGTGTCGTATAATAAAGTGTTATCTATCTACCTACTATTTATTCTTATTCTTAACAACACTTTTCCCTCGCCAAACTAAAGCTGAAAGCATTTTACGGCAAAGATCCTTAACAAAAGCTCGTTACGGTACAAAACAGGTAAGTACCTATTATATAGGTAGGTAGGTAGGTACAAGACACCTATTAGTACCTGCCCGCGCCTTTAGAGGGCGCTTTTACTGAGCATTCTATTCAGAATTCAGATGGTATCTCGTTTACGTTGTGATGCGAATTCACCGGTTACTACAATGGCGTATAGTTAGCGCGGTGAACAGTCAACAACTTGAAATGGGCGAGAGGGAGATTCATTCCTGTAAACTGGGTTCCTATAATTACAGTGTCTATATTGCCCGAGATAGTCCTTAAGGAATAGACGTTATCAATTTAGAATATTCTATTGAATGTTGTGAATGAAATTTCAATAGAATGTTCTAAATTAACGTCGTTGAGCAACCAACATTTTGATGTAGATTTTAAGTAGCAAAAGTGTGAAATAACTAAACTCCGGAAATTAATATAAAAGAAAGTCGTGTTAGTTACACTATTTATAACTCAAGAACGGCTGAACCAATTTGGCTGAAAATTGGTGGGGAGGTAGCTTAGAACCAGGAGACGACATACGATACTTTTTTAAATCATTGAAACCATTTGACACAGTGATAAATTTCTAGGGGGGCGATGCCGCGCGGTGCAGCTAGTTTCAAATAAAATTAAGATTATCTATTCATATCATAATATCGATAAAGGGAGTCCAACTCGTCTCCCAAGCCAACCTACCCTGCACGTGTACACCCTGCCAGATAACGAAAGGCTCTGGTGGAAATATCAAACAATCTTAATAAATTGATAACTCATACAATTTACAATTATTCTCCATTACTTGACACTGGCAGAAAAGTCTCTAACTAGACACAATAACAATTAACAAACATAACATAACATGACAACATAACATCAAACATAACATTACAAGTAGTCATAACAATTATCAATATGATATCGATAAATTCAATGAAATAGATGCTAGTTTTAGTTGAGATCGTACAGGGAAAGCATGCTAAGATAATAAACACAAATAGACGATAAATAGACGCTCTGTCTGTTTGTAGCAGTTCTATGAGAATATTCTAGAGAATATGGCTCATTAGATTATAACTACGCTTTATGAGTTAGTTTGGCAATGATTCTAGTAAGTATGTCTTTACTACCTTCCTTCTATGAAACTAGTTGCGTTTTACATAAACTAAAAAATATATCACAAAGAACCGACAACCGCTGGGATAAATGTGTTCTTAAGTGGAGACCGTACGACAAACGTAGTGTAGAATGCCCTCCGGCCAGGTGGGATGATGACCTGCGAAAGACTGCAGGCAGATGCTGGATGCAGTAAGGTGAAGACAGAGCGCTATGGTGCTCATTAGGGGAGGCGTATGTCCAGCAGTGGTCTATTATATGATTGATGATGAAAAACCTCAAACAAAAACGCATTATGAAATGGTGATGTACTACATAAATGTTTTAAATTTTTATCGATACCTATTTATTATTATTATTTATTAATTGACTTACAGAATAAT
This sequence comes from Eupithecia dodoneata, assembly GCA_947044415.1. Lineage (NCBI taxonomy): Eukaryota > Metazoa > Arthropoda > Insecta > Lepidoptera > Geometridae > Eupithecia > Eupithecia dodoneata. Next base: position 11,132,995 of record OX345668.1, on the reverse strand, counting down.
ATACATTCCAAAACATCACACATTATTTATAACTGAAAGTAGGTAGGTAATCATTTTATATAGCCTATCGTTATAGATACCTATTGTTTTGGGGAATTTAATAAAAAAGGAACCCTAAAAACAGACAAAGAAGTGAAGATAGCAAAGATACCTAGTAAAGCATGAGGTTTTAATGACAGTACAGTCGACCTCAGCGAGATGTTGATGTTAGCGAGGGCAGTGACCTTTAGGGGAGTCTTCGTTCCGCTTGGAATCTGTTTTTGCAGTATTTTTCACTAAAACTTGAGTTCGTTTAGTTAAGTAACTTCAGTTAGTCTAAGATCTTAGTTTTACATAGTTTGTAATAGTCTGCGGATAGATAACCTGTTCCAAGTGTATTTTGCACTTTTTAAAAATAAATAATGGTGCTGGACAATTTACACGGCATTATCTTGCCCCGAGCTAAGCAGAGCTTGGTTATGGGTACTAGATGACTGATATTCATAAATACAATACGATTTAAATACGTACCTGATATTTTTTTATACCTGGGGTTACAAAACCCAAGGAATACTGATAGAGAATATTTAACGACATTGTGACACGTATCATCGAAATTGTTGGTTTTAAAAACGTTCATTCATCATTTAATTTTATTTATTTTTAATTTATTTTATTTTTAGTTTTAGTTTTTTTTAACCAAAAGTTGGCCGACGATCTCATTGAGCCGTGGTTGAGGGCTTTGAGAAAGCATATCCAGGCCAGTATCAAAGATATCTTGCAAATTGAAAATGTCGTGGCTAGTACTTCTTAAGAACAACTAAACAAATGAAAAATTTACGCATTTTGCCCATATCAGAAGCACAGGATGACTAAAGTGTACTGCCACTTCTGCAGGAAGGCCATTTGTGGCGAGCATACCGTTGCTGTCTGCTCAGGCTGCCACGATTAATATTTTAATGTGTTTTATAGTTTTTAATAAATACTAATCCATGTCTTAGCATGTTACCTACTTTTATAATGAACAAATGTGATTTGAAGTAAAATATTGGCGTTTTATTTTGTTAGTCAGAACGACTAATGTTTAGTGACTGAGTAACTCGAAAATAATGTTTAGTGAGCTAGGGTTAAAGAAATAAAAAAATAGATATATGTGTGTAGTGTGTGTGGTGTGGTGTGAGTGTGTGTGTATGTGTGTGTGTGTGTGGTGTGAGTAGGTATGTGAGAGTGTGGTGCTCCCGAGGACACCGGTGTTCTCATGAGAGTCCGGGTAACAGGAGTTACCGCTGTGAGTGTGGGTGTGTGAGTATGAAAGAGAAGGGATATATGTAGGATTTCACGAAGTCATTTTTGATGTTTTAAAATTTCTTTAGTATCCTCGTAGGACATAGATAAAAGCCAATCAGCGCATATACACTTACATTTAATAATTGTGAGTGGGTAGATGTTTATTATTTTGTTTTTTTATTATATAAACGACTGCTCATGTAGTAATAATCCCACCAAAAACATAAATGTAAAATAGGAGAGCCAAGTTCAATGCAAAAATTATGATTGGCTGTGGGCTTCGCGGCAAAAAGAATTGATATCTGAATGAGTGCCAAGTCAAATCTATGTAGGTTAGATTTGACTTGGCCAGTTTTCATTACATCAGTCATTTTATAAAGTTATTCAACGTTTTAATTCTGATAAAAACTGGCCAAGTCAAATCTAACCTACATAGATTTGACTTGGCACTCATTCAGATATCAATTCTTTTTGCCGCGAAGCCCACAGCCAATCATAATTTTTGCATTGAACTTGGCTCTCCTATTTTACATTTATGTTTTTGGTGGGATATCATTACTTTTTGTAAAGAAAACTAGGCAGGTATTGACTCGGCGTTTCCAAATATAATTCTACTTGACAATAGATGGCGACACTTTGTATCATGGGAAATAAACCTACGTAGGGCTCAGTAATAATATATTTTAATAATCAAATGTACTGAAATTTGTTCAACTACACAACTGACCAATATAATTCTTTTTGGATTTTTCTGAATACCGCATCATATTTTAAAAGTTCTCGAACATTTCCATTGCGACTCGGCGTTTCCAAATATAATTCTACTTGACAATAGATGGCGATACTTTGTATCATGGGAAATAAACATTTATAGGTACGTAGGGCTCAGTGTTAATATATTTTAATAATCATATGTACTGAAATTACTTCAACTTAAGTTCCTAAAGACTTTTTAGTCGCCAAAATATTAATTTTTCAGTTTTTATAGTCATTTTTAAACAAGCCGCCATCTATCGTCAACCATTAACTTATACAGAAAAACAGGGCCAGGGCCGTATTTAGAATCCAATTATTTTACTGAATGTCCCACGGCTATGTTGAAACATAGCATGTATGGAATGCACCTATGGAATGTTTTATAATAAATATTCTATATTGAAAGTACTTTCCCTCCGTGAGACAACTATTATAATAGTAGTTGTTTAGTAAATTTAATGAAATTGAAGCCCACCTATTAATGCAATTTTAAATTGTGTATGTTCTAGATTTCCATCTCAAGATAATGTAAGACAGCAATGGATCACAAAAATTAATAGACAAGACTGGACTCCGACGAAATATACGAAGATTTGTTCTTGTTGATAATACTGATAATCATATTATTCTTCTGATTAAATTAATAGCTGAAAAATATATAGGTATTCGTTTTAAGCATTTTGCAACCATAGAAAATGATAGGGCAACCAACCGACAACAATTAACCAACACAGTTATTTTTGCTGGAAAATAAATTTTGTGAATAAAATAATTCTTAGTACGTCCCCTACACTAGTGACATCTAGTGTGAGGTAGTAAAAATATGTAGTTACTTCGAAAACAGAATCTATTATTTGCCGGTCCCTAACAACTACACTGTATTCTATTGCGCAATCGGAGACGTTAGTACTATTGCTTATTCTATGCAATGCGGATTCTATTCGAATTTAAACCTTATTTCATTGACATAAGGTCGTCGTCGCTAACATCACTTATTTTTTGACTTTTTTTTATTTTTTGATTTTTTCCTACGCTTACACACAATTACCGAGCTGGATTCCAAATTTCATCCTTCTAAGTCATCTGGAAGTAGGTTAGAATTAGGTACTATATGTATGTCAGTCAGTCAATGTGAATTTTTACGACTTTTCGACCTTCATATCTTTGTAACCGTTTGAGCTAGCTTCATGAAATTTGGGCTTCTACATGTCCTTATGGATATAATTCAACACACGTAGTTTTATGTGTTTACGTTAAAGAGGTTTTGAGTTATAGAAGGGTCAAAAGTGGCACCAAGTGGTTCGTGTAATGATACACTCGGCGCGTTCCTTTGCTTGAACTTGGCTTGGTCACGCTGCCGCGTGCCCTGATGACGACCTGCCACTATAGTTTTGTGTGATATACTTCTGCACACAATATCAACCATCGTTTCACTGTTGCCAAGTTGGGGTCGAAAACGGTTTGCGAGTGTTTGCGCAAGATAGTCGAAAGTATAAAAAGTTTCCGAACAGTGAGCACATAGCAGATTAGGTAAAGACTTGAGGTGCAGAAGTCTCTTGGTTTGGAGGTCATGACTTTGAGAACCGCTCTTTGTGCTCTCCCAACTCGGAGCATGAGGGTCTTGATGGAACCGCCCCATGCAGAAATACAATAGGAGAGAACTGATTGAGCCAGTGCAAAGTAGACCATTTTCGAGGGCAGTGACCTTTAGGGGAGTCTTCGTTCCGCTTGGAATCTGTTTTTGCAGTATTTTTCACTAAAACTTGAGTTCGTTTAGTTAAGTAACTTCAGTTAGTCTAAGATCTTAGTTTTACATAGTTTGTAATAGTCTGCGGATAGATAACCTGTTCCAAGTGTATTTTGCACTTTTTAAAAATAAATAATGGTGCTGGACAATTTACACGGCATTATCTTGCCCCGAGCTAAGCAGAGCTTGGTTATGGGTACTAGATGACTGATATTCATAAATACAATACGATTTAAATACGTACCTGATATTTTTTTATACCTGGGGTTACAAAACCCAAGGAATACTGATAGAGAATATTTAACGACATTGTGACACGTATCATCGAAATTGTTGGTTTTAAAAACGTTCATTCATCATTTAATTTTATTTATTTTTAATTTATTTTATTTTTAGTTTTAGTTTTTTTTAACCAAAAGTTGGCCGACGATCTCATTGAGCCGTGGTTGAGGGCTTTGAGAAAGCATATCCAGGCCAGTATCAAAGATATCTTGCAAATTGAAAATGTCGTGGCTAGTACTTCTTAAGAACAACTAAACAAATGAAAAATTTACGCATTTTGCCCATATCAGAAGCACAGGATGACTAAAGTGTACTGCCACTTCTGCAGGAAGGCCATTTGTGGCGAGCATACCGTTGCTGTCTGCTCAGGCTGCCACGATTAATATTTTAATGTGTTTTATAGTTTTTAATAAATACTAATCCATGTCTTAGCATGTTACCTACTTTTATAATGAACAAATGTGATTTGAAGTAAAATATTGGCGTTTTATTTTGTTAGTCAGAACGACTAATGTTTAGTGACTGAGTAACTCGAAAATAATGTTTAGTGAGCTAGGGTTAAAGAAATAAAAAAATAGATATATGTGTGTAGTGTGTGTGGTGTGGTGTGAGTGTGTGTGTATGTGTGTGTGTGTGTGGTGTGAGTAGGTATGTGAGAGTGTGGTGCTCCCGAGGACACCGGTGTTCTCATGAGAGTCCGGGTAACAGGAGTTACCGCTGTGAGTGTGGGTGTGTGAGTATGAAAGAGAAGGGATATATGTAGGATTTCACGAAGTCATTTTTGATGTTTTAAAATTTCTTTAGTATCCTCGTAGGACATAGATAAAAGCCAATCAGCGCATATACACTTACATTTAATAATTGTGAGTGGGTAGATGTTTATTATTTTGTTTTTTTATTATATAAACGACTGCTCATGTAGTAATAATGACGACCTGCCACTATAGTTTTGTGTGATATACTTCTGCACACAATATCAACCATCGTTTCACTGTTGCCAAGTTGGGGTCGAAAACGGTTTGCGAGTGTTTGCGCAAGATAGTCGAAAGTATAAAAAGTTTCCGAACAGTGAGCACATAGCAGATTAGGTAAAGACTTGAGGTGCAGAAGTCTCTTGGTTTGGAGGTCATGACTTTGAGAACCGCTCTTTGTGCTCTCCCAACTCGGAGCATGAGGGTCTTGATGGAAACGCCCCATGCAGAAATACAATAGGAGAGAACTGATTGAGCCAGTGCAAAGTAGACCATTTTCATGCATGGAAAGTCAGCACTCCCTCTTAAGTTTTTAAAGATGTTAATTAATTTTCTCACTCTTGAGACAGTGCTTTCAACATGAGGTTTCCAAGACATGGTGTTGTCCAAACAGACCCCGAGATATTTCACGCACGGAGTTCGCTTCAGCTTAGGACATTGGCAGGAATCAGTAGATCGAATCTTTAAATTAAAATATTTAGGTTACCTGTTAGTTGAAGGTACATAGATATTAGTAGTATTTTTTTTTACGGTCTTAAGTCTTAAAAAAACTTTGCGTTAGATCGTTCCCGAGAAAGATCAACATTAATTAATTATTTAATACGACTAAGTAACTCTTATAAATATCCAAGATGGCCGCATCTTCTAACCTTATAACCAAACTTCGCAAGAACAAAATATAACCCGAACTTTGTTATCGCAATCACAAGCTGTAAAACAAGGGACGAACTTAAATTAGCGAGATATAACATTTTTAGCAATAAATCTAACGGATATAAAAACTGCGAATTGTGCCTTACCAAGTTTAATAAGATTAACTTGGTTACTGAGTTATTGTTCGGAGAGAGTGAGACAGAAGATATAATAGTATTTAGGAGAGAAAAGGACAGAGGTTTCAGTATTATTTCAGTGAAATAGTAGCCAATCAAACTTGTGATCAACCAGACGGCTGGCGAGTGCCTCGGGGGATGCAGCCAATCGACGTTGTGAACGTTACTGTTCCATTTTTGAAAATATCGAGCTCTAGTTTACTGATTGTATTTTTATGCTCAAGCGGCTTCCCAGCTCAAATTATTTTCAATTGTTTCATTGATTAATTTATTGTCTACAATTATATACGTTGTTGCTGTGCAAATAGCAAAAAATTATTTAAGTATCTTTCTTATTTATAAAATTTTAGTTTGACAGTGCGTGTTTTAAAACTCCTTCGAAACGGCTTGACCAATTCTTATGTACACAGAATAAGATCTCCATGTACAATCCAACGATCCTATCCATCCGCGATTTTCTGGTAGATATCGCTCTTGAGTGATAAGACCGCCTAATTGTCACATATTTTGTATTTTATTCTGTCTTGTTTGTTTTATTTTTAAGTGCATTTTTAAGCAATAAAAGAATTTTCTATCTATATATGTATCTGTTTTATGTGAAAATTCAGTAGATCTGAGAATAGAACTGAAACAATTTTTCATACCCCAAATATTTTTCAAATTTCCATCCGGGCGAAGCCGCAGGGTACAGCTAGTTTTAAAATAATTATAATTTCAGATTTTAAAATAACACTAATGGCTGACAACTTTGGCATGAAGCTGCTTCAGAGGCATCTTTAGAGGTCATAAGAATGAGTTTTATAAACTTTTTAAGGCGGACACTTCACTTTGAATCTTTATTAGAGACATCTGCTGTAAGAAAACTCAAAGCTATTAAAAAAATCAATATCTTCGGGAAACCTAATTTTCTTTCGGTAAGGTTTTTAGCTCCTGTTTTTATTCCGTATGACTACACCCTAATTTATATATTTATTTATTAATGTAATCAGAAAATTATACTAATTATAATTAGGTTAATTAATATAAAATATCTATAAATATTAATATAGAAGCTACGAACACATGTTATATATACAGTTAGAATACAGCCTAATTATATTCAAGAAGAGAAAGAATAGGAGTCTTCTAAAATCTAGACCTTTGTGGCACATCATCGGCCACATCGACACTTAGCTGGATGGATGTATGGATGGATGTTTGTTACTTCTTCACGCTAAAACTACTCGATCGCGTTAAAATTTTGAGCTTTAAAGCTTTTAAGCCTGGAATCAAACAAAGGCTACTTTTTATCCCTCAAATCAGTTCGCATGGGATAAAATATTTAAAACATTTCACAGAAACAATACGTGCAAGACCGCGGGCAAAAACATATTACGCGATATTTTCCATAAGACCTTGCAGTTTATACAAGCATCAAATCCTTCTAAAACACGGCAGAACTTAATTATCCAGCTCGTAATATGCACATTAAACCATGGCCAGGATATATAACACAATTATTTTGAATAATGCCTTCACCATTAAATGATTGCAGTATGCAAAGCTGTTTATTGCAGTTATTATGCAAAGCACAGAGCTTACCCGCGTAGCGAGCGGAATAGAGCAAAACAAAATAAATCAAACTTTTAAAAAACAAAACCTTCGAAGTCGGGCAATAATCCAGAATTAGCCGGTTTTTTCTCATAAAAACTAGATAAAACCGCCCCTACAGATGCCGCTGAAAAAACTTTGCGAACTCAAACAGAAAGTATTCGCAAGTCGAGGCTGTCGCGCCAAAGTGGACTTTAAATGCTCTGACGTCACTGACTCCAGACCTATTAAGGGAGGTGCCATTGCTTTAAGGTGCGCCACTTCTAAAAATACCCTACATAATTTGAATTTTTCTAAGCGATTTAGTTGAGATCAAATTTACTGGGAGGTTATTTTTTCAAATTGTGTAGGTACACTACGTTTAACCTGCTCTTGGATATCTATAGAATCTCAATCCTTTTGTCCATAATTCCAAAACAAACATGTCTTTTACATCATACAAAACAATCATACCTTTATTTCCTAAACAAATAAATACACAAACAATTTCACCATCCAACCAAGGCTAAATTCCTTCTCTAAATTCTATATTCAAATATCAGTGAGCCGTTCAAAGAATGCCACAACGAGCTTTCATCCGCACGCACGTCACGGATCGCGTGCGTTGGAGCGGCGCCGCGTTGACGTGACGCATGCATGCAAGCGATATTATACTCTAAAGCGAAGAACAGAGGGTGCATTTGTTGAATGTTTGATGCATGCAATATAATTAATAACGTTTTATGACTTGTTTTCTTTTGATTTCAAGGGTCAGAGATAGAGTTAGTTTTATCGGGAACTAAACCGTCGCTGTCTTTTGTTTATTGATAAAGCCTTAAGACATATCTATAACCACACATCATTATCTAGCCCCAAGCTGACCTTATGTTATGGGTAGGTACTAGATGACTGATATAGACCTGCCCTGTATCAGTATCAGGTTAAATCTCAACCGTTAAAGTTTCCTATGTAAACAGGCTTCCCGCAACACAGGCTTGCCTCGTGCGGGGGCCGCCAATTATGTGTACTACAATGTATTTAAGTGTAATGGCAAATAAATAATTTTGTATTTGTATAGATAATACTAAAGATAATAAATAGACAGGTATCTTTTTGTTCTACGTAGAAAGCGACCAGAATACCCAGAACAAATATCTGCAAATCGTACAAACATTTCTCCCGAGTAGTACTTATTATAAAAGCCTAAAGAAATGAAGTTTTTTACTTTGAATTTAGGAAAAAACAAAAAAAACGACTTATGTATTTTGATGCTTATCCATACGTCATCATACCATTGGACGAATACTAAAATAATTTAGTCTTATAACTACTTATTATTTGGCGATAACCTACTCCCTATGACCTCATGAACTTCAATGAACTTCCTCTCAGCCGCAGTATAACCATATAACCCGTAAATCCAGTAACTCAGGGTTCAATATCCCGGTTAATATTCGTACCCGGGTCGGATGCTGCCCGGATCTCGTGTAATCCGGGTAGAACGTGCCATTAGCGCGCTCCGTCACCGCTCGACACGCCTTGCGCATGTCGCGCTGTCACTAAAATGGAACGTTTCGAGATACTAACAGAAAGACAAAAAAATTGTAGATTTGTCTAGATTGTCTGAGATAAATGTATTCTATAAAAGAAATTTAGTTTTGTTTTTTCAATTTAGTATTTTATTCTGATCTGAATGTTACTGTTGATTTTTTATTTGAAATTCGTAATTTTATTGACGAAATAAATCTGAATTTTATGCTATTTTGTACGCGTCATTTGATTTTTATTGTGAATTTGTTCGTTTAAGTGGTATTTGTATGACCGTTCTAATTAAATAAAAAAGTTAAATTGGAATAAGATGATCTCGTATTGGCTTTGCAGAAGTTACTTTTGTGGCTCAGCGACCTAATTCTAGAGCTATATCGATAACTTTGGATCTCTGTCGGATGTATTCGTTACGAATCCTACCCTTCAGAGAAACTCCGAGCATAGCTCTTTCCGTAGCTCGCTGAGCGACTTTGAACTGGTGGACCGGCCCTTTCGTGAGTGTTCACGTCTCAACTCCGTAGGTCATAACGGGTAGTATTACCAGTGTACGCATTGTATGGCTGTCATTATTGTCTATTCTACTGTAGAGAAAAATCATCTTACTAGGGGGACAGGCTGCATTGTCCCGCTGCGGTATAGCTGTCGAAGCGCTGTACCAGATACTTACTCTTCAAACTTCTACCAACTAACAAATCATGAACAGTGCGCGTCAGATATCCTCCTTGTCTACAAAATATTTTCAATAACTTCTATTGCCTTGTAACTTGTGACCAATTTTAACATGCAAAAACTAATCACGCCCCTCAGGATCGATCCTCCCCACTCATATCTAGGAAGTCTCGAATTCTCGACAATAAACCAACTGAGCCATTTAGCTGTTCATTGCTGCGTCGAATTTTATGTACGCTCCTAATTATTCCCTTGTTTTAATTCCAAGTCTTACCAATATTTTATTTATTTTATGGATCAAACCCTACCCGCGGGTTTGATTAGATATTGTTTGTAGCGAACAAAGTATAATCGTCACTCGTATTATTTCGTGTGGTTTGCTTTGTTAATAAAATTCACTTAATACTAGAAGCAAGTATGCACTCTCGAGTTCACAAAAACAACGTCCCGAAACAGATTGTTAAAAGTCAATTGCAACGAATTGACCGTATCTCTCTCGACACAGCATCGTCTCCGTTTTACAGCGTACCTAGTACTTGCTAGTTTTACAATTATTGCTTCGGTTTAAAGGTTGTTTACAGTTTAAACGGATCTATATATACTTGTTTTAAAAGTTTATTTTCTTATTTAAGTATTTAGTCACTTGCCGCATACTCGTAGTTTGGTTTCCTAATTATAATTTCAAAGACTGTTTTGTTAAATCAAGAAATGCTATCTATGGTTTTAATTTATTAGAAAACTAGCTGCGCTCCGCGGCTTCGCGTGGAATTCTATATGTAAAATGGTTATTAAACCTTTCTTTTGATTCACTCTATTTATTTAAAGCAACCTCATTAAAATCCGTTGCGTAGTTTTAAGCATACATAGGGAAAGACAGACAGCGGGAAGCGAATTTGTTTTAGACTAGAAGTAGTGATTTATTTACACAAATCAAACTGATCAATAGTATTTCTTATTTCCGAAATAAATTATAAAAGTTCTCAATACCATTAACGTCCCTAGCTTTAGTCCGTTCTAAAGTAGCGACACGACAAGTTGATAGTATCGCGCACGCAACTACGCTTTTACGTTTGCGCCAATTTATGACGTAGCCGGAATGCTCATCCCGCCGTAACTTACGGGAACGTTTCAATTACGCGATTGTCCGCGCGCGTTACAGTTTTCACATACCTACCGCGGGTCTATCACGAATAGGGTAGGCATAGTCACAGCGCCTTATTTTCGGGCTACAAAACCTTAATTGGGATGTTTAGAAGTGAACTTGGAGCACTTATCTCTCAGGGAGCGTCTAATATTTAAATAAAAAAGCGTCTTTAATGTTAAATAAATTTATTTAATTGTTAGTATGTACTCTGATTTTTACTATTCGACTTGTAAATTATTATTTTACCAATAAAATAACTATCTGACTATCTAGCCAGGGATTACCCTACTAATTTATATCCCAAAATAAATAAGAAACACATATGTTATAAATACAATAAAATATAAATAAAATAAATAATCCTGGACAATTCACACAACATTATCTAGCTCCATGGTAAGCAGAGCTTGTGTTATGGATACTAGATAACTGATATACATAATACAATACATTACATAGATAGATATTTTTTATTATACAAAGAAGACAACCAGAACACCCGGAACAAATATCTGCAGATCGTACACACAATTGTTCCGAGGCGGGAATCGAACCCACAACCTCCTGCGTCGCAGGCGGACCTTCGCCCACCGCGCCACATCGGTCGTCAAATATGTTCCTTGATTGAGATAAAGACGTCGTTGTAGAGGCGTAAGAAATGATTTCAACCCAGGCCGTGTAAATAGTGTATATATATGTTCTAATCATATGTAAAAATGGCCGTTACTGTTATTAATATAAATAGTAATACAATACAATACAATACATTAATATACAACATTTACTTTTCTGTCAAAAAATGATTTCGAATTATGATTATTTTTACAACACAATTTCTTTGTAAAGGCAAGGCAAGCAAATAAAAAAGTACTCAAATAAAAATATCAGCGCTTGTTCAATATAAAATTAATTGGTCTACCCATTGTGTGTCCACTAACAATTTTACGAAAATTAGTGTAAAGTGTTCCACAAATAAAATATACAATTAGTGCTTACCGCAGTCGAGGTGGTTTACAAACTTTATTTTTATAAGCGAACAAATATTTTTCTTTGTTCGTTGACTTCTTTTATTTATTTGTGGGGCAAATAAACTGCTGATTTTATATTGACTCTCATAATTTTAATGTTTGTGGATTGGTCAGTTTATTTGCCCTTTTAATTTATGAAACCTGATGGAGGATTTAACACTAATAATCAGAAAAAATGCAATCTTAAAAGATTGCATTTAATCTGGTAACAAACATTATCTACCTGTCTATCCTTAAATGCTATCTTTTAAGATTGCATGAAACCTAAAAAAACCTAAAAAAGAAAAAATGCAATCTTAAAAGATTGCATTTAATCTGGTAACAAACATTATCTACCTGTCTATCCTTAAATGCAATCTTTTAAGATTGCATGAAACCTAAAAAAACCTAAAAAAGAAAAAATGCAATCTTAAAAGATTGCATTTAATCTGGTAACAAACATTATCTACCTGTCTATCCTTAAATGCAATCTTTTAAGATTGCATGAAACCTAAAAAAACCTAAAAAAGAAAAAATGCAATCTTAAAAGATTGCATTTAATCTGGTTATTAGTTTTAAATCCTCCATCAGGTTTCATAAATTAAAGAATATAACATATCATTTTTTAATTCATTAATTTAAATTTATTTCAGCTACAAATACATTTCCCACTAGATTGCTCACATTAGATATTGAAACATAAAACTTTGTTTATTATACGTGCTTATTTCATTCCTTCATCTTATATCAGTAATTCCTGATTTTAATTTGTTTTTTGACGGTACATATTGGTAAATACTTACATATACATATTAGTAAGTATTTAACAATATATATCGCCACAAGTATAGTAAGACTCTCAAAAGTTATCTTACACCTACATAGGAAAACAAATCTATTTTCATACAAGAAGAACAAAAAAACTTGCGAAGTCCTCCAGGGACTTGTTAGCGAGTTTTCCTTTCATCGCTCTGAGCCCTGCATAGCCCTACAGAGCCCTACAGAGCCCTATAGCTACAAATCGTCCAATTAAGTGAATCGCCAATTAATTTCCTCACTTAAATGAAACTTGGAGGGCGCGTGTACTTCGCCTTAACTTGTGTTCAAATATTGTTTTAAATGTCTTTGACTTTCTTTATGTTTTTCGAGTTTTATTATGAGGATGTCGGACGGTTTCATTAAGTGAATTTCTTTATGCTTACAAATAAGTACTCGAACAAGACAATTTTCATACTATACATTATTTTTAAATAAAACAAAGGTGTTATTGGTTTTCTCTTCACATAAGTTTTTCGTTCACTAGTGGGAGAAGTGAAAAAGAAACCACTAGTATCTTTTTGAAATATATCAGATATATATTTATATATTTGATATATAACACTTATGTTTATGTTAGTTTCGTCTACCTATAAATTGACGGAAAATTTCATAGAGTGATTTCACACAACGTATCACCGTGGCGATAGTAATTTTTTTTTATATGTTGTCTGTGTATGATCTGGGGGTACAATTTTACTAATGATTAATACATATTTTAAAAGAAAAAAAAAATATAGTATATTATGCTGGACAATTCACCCAGCATTATCTAGCACCATGGTAAGCAGAGCTTGTGTTATGGGTACTAGATAACAGATATACATAATACAATACATTACATAGATAGATATTTTTTATTATAAATAGAAAACATCCAGAACACCCGGAACAAATATCTGCAGATCGTACACACAATTGTTCCGAGGCGGTAATCGAACCCGCAACCTCCTGCGTCGCAGGCGGACCTTCGCCCACTGCGCCACATCAGTCGTCGAATTTATTGAGCTATTCTGAATACGCGACGTAGTAAAAAGTGTAAAACTCCTTTATCCTTAGTATTGGGTCGTTGAACAAATTTAATTTCCGTAAAATTAAAAATTAATGATTCCCTTGTTATCGTTCGGCCCTCGTTTAGTAGATGCAATTAATATGTTTTAATTACTGCCTCTCCTGGGAGTGACTTGAATGGGGCTCTTAGTTTATTTCATTCTTTGTAATCATTATTATTTGAAGAGGCAGATAGATCTAAGTCTACGCCGTAGACCTGCTACGCGACTCGTAGAGGGTCTACGATCCGACGCGTAGCACCATGAGCTGGGCAATTTTATAATTTGTTATGATTTTCTTGGACTCTTTTGCCAGAGATTCAAAATAAGAAGTATTTATATCTCAAGGTGTGAAAATACAAACCGAAGCAATGGACCCCGAACTAGGAGCAGCCTGAGTCACGTTTTTCACAAAAAAAATCGTGGAAATATAAAGTCATAACGACAATTATTTTGCTTGTTCGCGTCACTAATACGCGTCATAACCTTACATAATTGTAAGTATTTGTTTATGTATGTCCTGTTTAGTATATACATACTACATAGTCTATAATACGCCACCGTCTATACGTACATATACAATATGAGCTGTACTGCTTGAAATAAAAACATTTATTTTGTTGCGACGTCCATCCAAAAGTTGCCTGGAAGAAATCGCTCTTAGCGATAAGGCCACCCATTCTGCATCTGTATATTTATTTGTTTTTTTTCGGTTTTTTCTCTGTCTTGATTTGTAATAAAGGGTATATGCATAGTATTGTATTGTATAGGTATTTGTTAATAAAAATCCGCGGATTCATTCAATTCCGGCTTCCGATTGACTCTGCATAATCTGAACAGAGGTACTTACAAAGGATCCAAATAATCATGGCGCAGGCTCCTCCAATACATTGTAACGTTCTGCAGAGAACTGGCTATAAAAATAGCTCATTCTATACAGCTAGATCATTCCTTGAGTCGGTTTTCAAATGAATGTAATGACACAACATAACCACACAATAGACGTTTTAACAAGTAATTTATGGTTTTTCCTCATAGAAATTAACTTTTTTGAAATCCAATCCTAAATATCGTATCTCTAAATATTTGCTCGGTGATGCCGGAGTAGAAGTTTCTTTTTTATGGTCGATAAACCTTTGTTAGGCAACAATCTCACTGATGGAAAGTGAAGATGTGGCCGACGATGAATAACGAATGGATAACTATTCGAGAGAGATTTAGAGAGAGAAAAGAGAGACCCAGGTTATAATTTACCGAAAATACAGTAGCTGGGAGTGTTTTCCAATCTCCAGCGGTACGAATGATGAAGGTGGAAGAAAACCGCTTAGTACGTATGGACGATATATCCACCAAGTAGAGGTGTGCGTATGTTTGTCCTGGTGTAGAAGGGGGATGGTGGAATCAGATCATGTAGTTTTTGTGAGCAATCTCCGAAATGTACAAGTCACACACATACATATACACTATATAATCACGTAAAGTCCAGTCCATCGTTACCAGCACTGACCCAGCGGTCCTCCCTCGCCTGTGCTATAAAAGTAAGCAGCGCGTGAACAAGTGCGTCATTCGTATTCCCGTACAGCAACTATGCCGCATTACATTCAATATTCATAATGCGATCGACTGTGTCATTCGATCCGCCATAAGGTTTTGTTGTATGATTGCTCTCAGTACCAAGATATTTGCAAATTGGGAAGTCTCAGATATATTATTATGAGTACTATATTTTATTATGTTTATAAGTAAAAGTTTGTAGCACTACCTACTAATCTGTTGTCCACACTACCCAAAGGTTAGCAGGTAGAGAATGCTATCTAGCATTATGATCGCCTATGTATAACTTTTCTGCAATAAAGTATATTCTATCATCATCATCAGTCTATAATAGTCCACTATATATATATATATATATATATATATATTATTTTCTCTCCATATTTATAAAGATTCCAACTTTATTCATTTATGTATTTTAGGCCATTATTGTTCCATTATTGGCCATTATTGGGCTGGGCAAAGGCCTGCCTTTTCTCCTTCCACTCCTCGCGATCCAACGCTGCAACAGGCCACGATGGAAGATGTGCCTCGTGCTCGTCACACCATCTCATCCTGGGCCTTCCACGTCGCCTCTTAGCATTGGGTGGGCTCCACTCTGTGGTGGTCTTTGCCCACAAATCGCTGAACATATGGCAGATTCCAACTTAGGTACTATTTAGTTATTAAAAGTTTATTGCTCTCGGTAAGTTATATTACTACGTTCTATTTTAGGGATAGGTTAAGCTTACAAATCTAGGTAAGCAGAAAATCGGCCGAATCCATTACAAAGTGACGACCGATGTGGCGCGGTGGGCGAAGGTCCGCCTGCGACGCAGGAGGTTGCGGGTTCGATTCCCGTCTAGGAACAATTGTGTGTACGATCTGCAGATATTTGTTCCGGGTGTTCTGGTTGTTTTCTATGTATAATAAAAAATATCTATCTATGTAATGTATTGTATTATGTATATCAGTTATCTAGTACCCATAACACAAGCCCTGCTTACCTTGGGGCTAGATAATGCTGTGTAAATTGTCCAGCATTATTTATTTATTTAAAGTTTTTGTATGGGTAATTATAATTATGCAGATGTGTTAATTAGAGATGGCAGTTTAGATTCGTTGATGAGCTCGCGATTAAATTTGGAATTATTCATGATATCGTATAATCAGATAGGTTTAGTTAGAAATGTCGCAGTTTGGGAGTTGAATTGGATTGATTTTAATTAAGGTAAAAGTGTTGCTGCGTTACTTTTACATGAAAATGAAATTAAAATATTTTTTTTTATTGTTAAAAGACACAGAACATAATAAACTTAAACTTAAAGGGAAACTAAACGTGTGACCTAGCATGCTAGCAACCAACGCTGGTCTTCCGGCAAAGCAACTTGTTGGGGTTACGGACTGACTACTCACTACCGCTATACAAACAAATAAAAACATACTAATATAAATAAAATCATAATATAAATAAATGTCCTATTTCAATTAATAGAAAAGAAGAAGAAAAATATTTATTTGTACCCATACTACAAACAGACTAGGCACTAAATCTAAAATTCAAAAACATAGAAGTAGAGAAAATAACTTGAAAATAGGATGAATGTTTTATTTCATTTTGTTCATTAAAATTCTGATTCTGCGTATACTTCGTACTACGTTTTTAATGTAGTCTAGTGACGTCCTTTTTACTTTGTAAGATTTTTTTGTGTAGACAATTTATGTTTAATTTAGTAAAAAGCTGATCCTCTTTTGGCTGTCAGTGACAGTAGACAAGATTTTTGTAAATTATATTTATGACATAATACGAACTACACAGGCGATTTGTGTGTTAAACAATCCTAATAAAATTATAAACCCTTAAGTTTGTATGTTGGTTACTTTTTCAAGCAAAAAGAACTGAACGGATCAGGCTGAAATGATATGAAATGAAATGCTGAAATACAGGTAAAGAAAGAAAGAAAATACATTTATTTGACACCATACATAACACATGACACGACACATTACATGGCATTACAGGTAGTACTAGGCCTGGAATAAAACATAGGCATATAATTTTTATACCATAAGTTCCCATGGGATAGAAATAACCTTAAAACGTTTCCATAGAAACAAAGCATGCGAAACCTCGGGCAGAAACTAGTATTAAATAATAATATTCTCGTGTGCTGAGAGATTCTTAGATGATATCCAAACATGACTTTACATGGTCTAAGCCCTGGTCTTTTGCTGGGTCCTATTTAAGACGAAGTGAGTTAGCTTTTTCGAGACAACGACGAACGAACGCCGCGCAGGGAAGGCGAGAAAGGGAGGCAAGAGTGGCAGAATGACCGACCCGCGCGCAATTTCACTGGTTTTTATTTTTAAATTTGTTATTGCTCTAAATTTATACTGTTTCGCAAAAAACTAAAACCATAATCATCTTAAGTATTTATTAGAGAACACGTAAAAGACATTTTATTACAATAATTAAATAATGTGTTTTGTTTCTTTAAAATTAATTTTCCGTTAAGTCAAAACGTGGGTTTTGGGACCTATTTCACCTTATGACCCCACACGTTACGAATTCCCAAAATATAACCTCGTTCCCTCAAAGTGCCCTTCTATGTTTTCATTTTTAATGAGCGCAAACTTCCACCATAAATCCATGTTCAACTAATTAGAACGAAGCACTTTCTAGCTAATAAAGTAAGGTTACAACTACTCAGATGTTTCGCAGAATTCGTGAATACCTTTTCACATAAAAGTGTTGTAAAATGATGCCAAGTGACCGCTAAGGTGAGTAAATAAAATTACGGTCGGGTATATGACCACACGACTAATATCCACCAGACCACGTAAATTACCTTTACGCTTCTACAACAAAACTCCAAGACAGTTGCAAAAATTATGAATAAATACATTTTAAAAAAATTGTGAAACATTCTCTGTAAAAAGCAAAATATTAGATTATCTAGAAGATAAAAATGCTTGGAACGAGTTTCGCTCCAACTCAAAATCTAACAACTTACAGATAAGCAAATCAAATGTACTAGACACATAAGTTATGAACATACTAGTGGTTTCTTCTCACTTCTTCCACTGGTGGACAAAAAATTGAAGTGAACATTAAAATAATGTTATTATATAATGTCCTGTCTAAGTGCTTATTTGTAAGCCTAAAGAAATAAAAAACTTCATTTAAAACGGGATATTTACCATAATTTGATTTTTGAGTTGTCCAATATTTCGGCACAGTTTCATGCGCCATGATCACGGAATAACTGAAGACACTGCGAGTTCGTTTTTATGAGCAGATATACCGATATACCCTCATTTTCTGTCTTTTGCTACGTACTCAAAAATCAAATCATGGTAAGTATCCCGTTTTAAATTACTTTAGTGTTAATAACCATGATAGTTTCAGAAGTTTCATTAAAATCTTTCTATGTTAGACATTTTTTTTTATAATTTTATCGTAATTTTACATAAATTGACGACTGACTGCTTGTGGCTCAATTTTGATGATTATTTTAGTTTATAATAATGCTGAGGTTGTCCCAAAAACATTTAGTAAATTATTTCCGATACTAACATACTTACTATTTGTCTCGTGTGGGGCCCAGTTCAAAGTCGCTCAGCGAGCTATGGAAAGAGCTATGCTCGGAGTTTCTCTGAAGGATAGGATTCGTAATGAATACATCCGACAGAGAACCAAAGTTATCGACATAGCTCTGAGAATTAGCAAGCTGAGTGGCAGTGGGCCGGCCATATCTCGCGAAGAACCGACGGCCGCTGGGGCAAACGTGTTCTTGAGTGTAGACCTCGGTAAACGTAGTGTTGGACGCCCTCCGACCAGGTGGGATGACGACCTGCGAAAGACTGCAGGTGCGAATGCGTCAAGCTGAAGACAGGGCGTTATGGGGCTCATTGGGGGAGGCCTATGTCCAGCAGTGGACTAATATAGGCTGATGATGATGATGATGATGATGGGGCCCCGTAGCAAATCTTTTAAGACACCTATTAATTATCAAATTAGCTATAAGTTTCCCTTTTTTTGTAATATTTTACTGTGCCTAAATGTGATGTGTTTTTGTTGTGATTGTGTTTAGTAAAAAAAGTATTGTTTAAATTATTGCATGTAGATGGATCTAAAATAAATAAAATATAATAAATGTTTATTGCATCAACTTAAAAACTATAAATACAGGTTCTGACGTCACCCTTTAAGCAAAATTTGCTTGTGTTAGGAGACCCCGCTCTTACCAATAATATATTAACAATATTTAAGTATTTGCGTAACAATCTATGTAATCCACCAAAGTCTCGCCCTCTCATGTATTCTACACGAAAACTATTTAAACGTGAAGCCAGCCTTGAGACTTTCTCTGAATATTTTAGAGCACTTCTCTTATCAAAAACTCGGAACAAGGTTGCCAGACTGAAGTTTTGAACAAACTGAGCCATATACCAACTTCCACTGCTATTCTATACTAATATTATAAAGAGGAAAAGGTTTGATTTTTTGTTAGTTTGTTTGTAATGAATAGGCTCCGAAACTACTGGACCTATTTGAAAAATTATTTCACCGTTGGGAAGCTACACTATACCCGGTTAACATAGGCTATATTATATTTTCAAAAAAGTTAGGGATCCGTACTTAAACCGAGTGAAGCCGGGAAAGGTCCGCTAGTATATATATATAAATCAGAAGTATTCCTGGGTAACACTCACTATTTTAGCCGCTCATTGACTGCATTTTGATCACGACAAAAAACAAAACAAATCGAAAGAACCAATTAGCGGCGGAAAATAGTATTAGTAACACACTCATGAAAACAAATTAATTGACTATCTGTCTTTGTTCAAAAATGAGGTTCTTAAAACATTAAATATCAAACATCAAAGTGCTTTATTACCTTTAGACCTTAGAAAACTCTTGGACACGTCACAGAATTCATATTACATAAGAAAAAAGCAGCAAAGTTTTTGTTCACTTCAATCTTTTAAGGTAAAGTAAAGAAGTGAACAGTTCGACGACGGATTGCGCGGTGGGCGAAGAGCCGTCTGCGACGCAGGAGGTTGCGGTTTCGATTCCCGCCTCGGAACAATTGTGTACGAAGTGTACAATCTGCAGATATTTGTTCCGGTTGTTCTGGTCGTTTTCTATGTATAATACAAAATATCTATCCATGTAATATACAGTATTATGTTATCAGTTATCTAGTACCCATAACACAAGCTCTGCTTACCATGAGGCTAGATAATGCTGTGTGAATTGTCCAGCATTATTTAGTTCTATCTATCTATCTTGTTATTTCCGGCCCACAGGCTGTTAGTGTTGGTGATGACGGCTATACAGTTCATTAGGCTTACTCACTTAATAGTCCTCAAGCGCGGCCTGCAAAGCTTTTAGGTTGACAAAAGCGTGCCAGAGCTATTAAGTAGGCTTTCAAACTTGCACTAAACAACAAAATATGTGTTGTTTTGAGGTTATAAATAAGTTTTATTTCAGTGCCTTCACTTATTTCTACTTCCTACCAATAATAAATAAGCAGAGCTTGTGTTATGGGTACTAGATAACTGATATACATAATACAATACGTTACATAGCTAGATATTTTTTAATACACACACACACACAGAACACCCAGAAAAAATATCTGCAGTTCGTACACACAATTATTCCGAGGCGGGAATCGAACCCGCAACCTCGCAACCCGTAGCAGGCGGAGTTTCGTCCACCGCGCCACATCGGTTTCAATATTATACATGCCTCTTTTCCTTACAAAGGTGTTTTTGCCATCACCACGCTTGGCGGGCGGACTGCCGATTGCATTGGAAGTGTTAAAAATACACAGAAAGAAACTGCTGCCACAGGAGCGCTCTGATAGGTTCCCTTAAATAAATAAATATTGCTGGACAATTCACACAGCACTATCAAACTCCAAACTAAGCAGAGCTTATGTTGTGGGTACTAGAAAACTAATTAACATAACACAATACATTACATAGATAGATATTTTTTATTATACATAGAAAACGACCAGAACACCCGCAGTTCGCGCTTCGCAGTCGTTCAGTCGCAGGCGGACCTTCGCCCACCGCGCTACAGAGTCATTATTTCATTAAATTCAATTTTTGACACCTTTCATTGAAAACTGTCATATAATCAGGATTTAAGACACGCTTAAATCTGCGCTGGAATATTCAGGCGTTAAACACCTATCAGATATCAAACCAAAGAGAACGAGCAAAGAAGCTTAAGCCGCCATTCCCTATTCCTAAGATTACAGCGCTGTGTAAGATATTCAGGTGCTATACTCAAGAAGCCGCATATCAACCAAGTAGGTAAACGACGTGAGATTCTTTATTCCCTCGCAAAAATGTTCATACGCGGGATAGTGAGACATAACGCTCCGCGCACGTGCCACGCTAATATGAACCACAAACACACTATGCATGTTATACAGAAAGAACAATTTATACGCGATAGAAACCTTCTATTTGTTCCCTGAGAGACAACTCCCGCAATTGGCCGATATTGCCTTGGTATAAGTAACCCACAGGCAGCTGGTGTAAAAAGATCGGAAGAACGATTTAAATAAGACTTTTAATATACCATCAATAATGAACGAACCACGCACAAACAATGACCAATCCGAGTCGAGCACACACAAATTTGTGTACTCTTGTGTTCGCACTATACCATAACCATAATGGTTTACTTTGACTTGTTAACTTTGAAGACCTCAAAGGCACGGTGGGTGAAGGTCCGCCTGCGACGCAGGAGGTTGCGGGTTCGATTACTGCCTCGAGACATACGATCTGCAAATATTTGTTTCGGGAGGTTTGGTTGTTTTCTATGTTAAATCAAAAATATATATCTATGTAATTTATTGTATTATATATATCATAAAATCAGCTCTGCTTAGCTTGGGGCTAGATGGTGCTGTGTGAATTGTCCAGCATTATTAGATGAAAGTCCCTGATAAGATGTAGATAATAAAACCGCGTCAAAAACTTAACGTTGTCTGTCACCGAAAAATATTATCCCCTACCATAATCCCCAAGCTTTCAGTAACCCATAAAAAACATATCATACCTTCCCTTCTGTACACTTACAGCTACGTGAGTCATAAAATCAGTTCCATGCGTGCGTGACGTCACGCGAACGCCGCAAACGATGGCTACGTGGACGGATGAGCGGCTTAGGGTGTGTTTATAGCTAGGAGCCATACACATTATAGCAAACGTGAGAGGAGACCACGACTCGTTAAACGTAGTGTAGGACGCCCTCCGACCAGGTGGGATGATGACCTGCGAAGTACTGCAGGTAGATGCTGGATTACAATACAACACAAAAGTTCTTTATTGTACACCATAATCAAATCATTACAAAAAACAGCTACAACTAGTCCCGTAGGGTAAAGACGTAGCTACCGGGTTGTCCAGAAAATAATCCACAAGCTCATCCGGCTCCCGGACTGCTCCCGGGTCAGTCCCGGGTCAGGTACGGGTGCGATAATCCGGCTTATGTACAACATTGCTGTCTTGCTCAGGAGTAGATTTAACGATCGCTATATGATAAACATGGACGGGATGTGTCGATAAAAGTAAACACTGAAAAGGTGGAACAAATTTATATTAGATTACCACAATCTTTGTACCTATATTACTACATAGTATAAAACAAAGTAGCTTCCCACTGTCTGTCTGTCCCTTATACATGATCAGATCTTTAAAACTACGCTAAGGATTTTAATGTGGTTTTTCAGAGTGATTCAAAAGGAAGGTTTATAAACCATTTGACACATACATATGTTTCCATGCGGGTGAAGCCGCGGGGCACAGCTAGTCTATAATATAAAAATGAATCGCTGAATGTGCTGCTAAGCTCAAATCTCGAGAGCAGCTGAATCGATTTCGATAATTCTTTTTTTTTAGAATATTCCTTCAAATGTACGAGGACGGTTCTTACAGAGAGAAAAAAGAGATTTTTTTTTTAAATTGGCTGAAACAAATAAAAAACCCGGGCGGAGCCGGGACGGGCCGCTAGTAATTATATAAAACAAAGTTAGGTTTATTCGAACACTTATTAACTCAAGAACGGACCGATTTTCATGGTTTTTCCTTTGTTGTATTTGTCTCCGTCCCAAATAGCAGAATAACTATTAAAAACATTGTAAAATTGACGAAAAAATAACCTAAATAACATTTTCCCATACAAAATGTTCATGGGTATCGTAACTGTCCAACATTGACTGTTACGCGGTACGAAGTTCGCCGGGTCAGCTAGTAATGTAATAAAAGCAATGTTTTCGATCCATTACCAACTGTTTACCATATTTACTAATGCTAATGCTTCTCGATTATCAACCGAGTTGATAATCGAGTAGCACCGACATTGTTTTCGAATGCTAGTGATCTAGGTATTTATCGATAGAACTCACAAACAAACAAGTAGGTCAATTCTTTTAAATTATTCAGTTGTTTTTCTCATCAATTATTTTCTAACCGCTGCTTTGTTTTGCCTTGTTTTATTTTATTATATTATTTATCTGCGTTTAGCTCACAGTTTTTCCGAGGTCTTTGTTATTATAATGTAGTAGGTACACTATAATACCTCATGGGGTATAAGTAAAAGTCAACGTTTCTTATTTAATTATTATTTGCAAATGGAACAAAAAGGCGAAGACTAAAATACAATTATTATATTTGTTGCGGTCAAAATCAAGTGAAATATTATAATGTATATAATATATACTTATGACATATTCGTGAATTAGAAAATGTGCAATAGGTATGAAGGTAAGTTATGATTTTTTGATTTTCTCATAATTGTGAAAAGCATTGTTTTTTACTCGTGCCAAAACCACTCATTTCATTCAGATTCAGATTGAATTGAACATGATGAATTGATGCTGGAAGAAAATCATCTAAAAAAGATTTTTGCACCGAACAAGTAAGATTGCGAGTCACATTTTTAGCTACGTTAATGAAATAATTGTAAAAATAATTAGAAATGTCAACATTGTCAAAAATAACCTTATTACAAATATCACAGAAAAGTTTATCACAGATTATTTGGCTATTACTTTCCTAACAAGGTCTAGTTGGTATATCGTCAATAGGGGTATTTTGTTCCTTTGTGTAAAAATATACTACCTATTGTTAGATTCTGTATTTTTACACTACAGCTTCATTATTTTACCGCAGGCCAGTTAGTTCAGCACTAAGCTCAAAGAATACTAAACTTAGACAAGCGTAAGCGGATTGCCGCCGTACCTACACTGAATTAATTATTAGGAATAATTTATCGGTAGCTCTCGTAAGCCGCTTATTTTCCTATCCCCTGTTCCTGAACATAATTCACTAACTTGGGTTTATAATTGGAGTTACTATAGCTAAGGTAAGTAGTTATTAATTTATTTCAACGAAAGTCCTACCCGTTATGACCTACGGAGCTGAGACGTGGACACTCACGATAGGGCTGGTCCACCAGTTCAAAGTCGCTCAGCGAGCTATGGAAAGAGCTATGCTCGGAGTTTTTCTGAAGGATAGGATTCGTAACGAATACCTCCGACAGAGAACCAAAGTTATGGACATAGCTCTGAGAATTAGCAAGCTGAAGTGGCAGTGGGCCGGCCATTTCTCGCGAAGAACTGACGGCCGCTGGGGTAAACGTGTTCTTGAGTGGAGACCACGACTAACGGTAAACGTAGTGTAGGACGCCCTCCGACCAGGTGAGATGACGACCTGCGAAAGACTGCAGTTAGATGCTGGATGCGTCAAGCTGAAGACAGGGCGCTATGGCGGTCATTGGGGGAGGCCTATGTC
Source organism: Eupithecia dodoneata (assembly GCA_947044415.1). NCBI lineage: Eukaryota > Metazoa > Arthropoda > Insecta > Lepidoptera > Geometridae > Eupithecia > Eupithecia dodoneata. Next base: position 11,107,986 of record OX345668.1, on the reverse strand, counting down.
CAGCAGTGGACTAATATAGGCTGATGATGATGATCTATCGTTTAAGAGGTGGTCGAAACTACCTATAAACTTTAAACACTTACCTATCCAGGCAGGTTTTCCTTATGGAGCGTAAGTTATCACAAGACGTTTCAACTTTTTCGAGTAAAAGTTCTAACATGAGTGTCGTCACATAATAATTGCCCTCATTACCAATTCAACGAATAAGTACAGACCCATAAGGAATCCATTACTCCGCTGAAACGGCCGAACTTCGCGACTCCACGTAATTTAATTCGAGATCCGTGTGTGACGTGCGAGTTTTATCACTTATATCCAGTTTCCAAAGGCTTTGCACAGGCTTTGCAATTTAAAACGAGACAATATGAACCGTGAGGTTTTCGACTGAAATTTTAAACTAAAGACGAGACTTGTTTTATCTTGAGAATAGGTTTACTTAGGCGTTGTGAAGCGCGCTTTGTTAACGCGCGTTTGAAAAACTATCCATTCCCATAATATTATTATACGCGCGTTTCTAGATGTTCAAACGCGCGTTGCGGTGTGTGGGTATTTAGGCATCTACATTCCAAATTTGTGTTTCAAGAATTATCCGCGTGGAGATCGGCCGGGTGATTATGTCACTCGCGACCGGTTTGCGACAGGCGTAAATTAAGCAATCAGTGCTGTCAAACGTCAATTTTGTATTGGACACCAGCTACAACGTCAAAATTGGTCAAAATTGGCGTTTGACAGCACTGATTGCTTAATTTACGCCTGTCGCAAACCGGTCGCGAGTTACATTATCACCATACGGTTGTCTCTTACCTACATCAAATAAATAATTTTCTAGCGTAAACTATTGTTGCTATAAACTGATTGTTCTAACTTGTTTGATTGTTGTTGTTATTACAGCACTGCCAAGACTATCCCCTACTTATTATAGATTAGTTAGTAGAGATGACCATAACATATTAAAACAATAACGACATTAATAGACGAACGACATGAATCAAAGTTATCGACTCAAAGAATAAGTAAAGCTGAAGTGGCAGTGGGCCGGCTATATATCGTGTTCTGGAGTGGAGACAGGTGGAATGACTACCTGCGGAAGACTGCAGACAGATGCTGAAGACAGGGCATTAGGGGAGGCCTAAGTCCAGCAGTTGACTATTATACTTATACTAGCAGCGCCCCGCGGTTTCACCCGCGTGGTGATAAATATTTTGGATAATATACAATATATCTTTATAAATTGTAGCCTATGTGTTATTCTGATGTATAAGCTATAATATTATTGTCAATTTTCATTAAAATCCATTCAGTAGTTTTTACGTGAAAGAGTAACAAACATCCATCCATCCATGCTTACAAACTTTCGCGTTTATAATAATAGTAGGATACTCATAGCTTGATGATGATGACCACAATCGAACGGAAGTCAACTTGCGAGTTTGATCCACCTATGTCATTTTTTATCTTTACGACCAACCATTTTAAAATTAATATGAAGTGGGTGATAAAATATTCTAGAACTTACGGCCTAGTTTCGATGTAAGGAAGGTAGAAGTTTTTTCAAATTATAAAGTTTCCGTATAGTCCCCGTGCGCCTAGGTAGCTCATTTCACACCTCGCTTCCGCCGTCGGCTCAGATTAGTTGGGAACTCAGGGAAACTTGGAGGGACCATGATCTTACACTACATCTGCCTCAGTGAAAAGCCGAGGATATAATGACAGGAAGAGAGACAAAAGCCTTTATTGGATTTTGAAAGACAGAAGTTCATGGTCGTTTTATTAGACCGTTGGATTTCGGTTGGTAGCAAAAGTATAAGTGAAAGCGGATATTTCTATATCCGCTTTCACTTAGTATTAAATGGTTTTTTTAATTTAATTCCAATACCTCAATATTTGAGTACATACCTCATTTTTTTAAGTTGAACGTCTCTAGTAGCGCCCGAATTCCCAATACTGTGTTTTCTAATTATTATTTTTGATTCGTTATAAACAAGTTCAGAATATTTTGCTTTCTTCAATTTCGTAATTTGTAAACAACAAACCTCAGTTACCGTGGTTTTGCTTTTGGGGCTTCGCCCATGCACCTTTTCGTATATAACATGAGCAATGGCATGAACATTCATGACATTTTAAATCGAATTAATCGAAAATATTTTCGTAATTGAATTAATCTCGTAACCGGATACGAACCACTTATTTCGCGTGATCGGATTCCTCATACCTCGTAATCGAACTCGCGTCATTGCTGTGCATTCGTGTGGATGAATAGCTTAATTAATTAATATATACGTTTATCTACCTAACGGAGGGTAGGACGCCCTCCGGCTAAGTGGGACCTGCGAAAGATTGCGGGTAGATGCCGGGTGCGTCAAGCTAAAGACATGGGGCGGCGCTATGGCGCTCATTAGGGAAGGCCTATGTCCAGCAGTACACTTACATAGACTGATGATAATGATGATAGATACCTACTTCCGCCTCCGACGTAGGAGATACGGTGTCGATTCCCGCTTCGAGACAAATGTTTTACAATCGATGCAGATATTTATTTACAAGTCTTTTGATTTTTTCTATGAATCATAAAATATATCAATCTGTGTATTAAGTATACCAGTTATTTAGAACTTATAACACAAGCCTTTGGGGCTAGATTATGATTTGAGATTATGCTTTGTAAATTGTCTAGGCCAGTTCAATATAGATAATAATTATAGATAATAAATGTGGTTCTATATAATAAAATCCCTAATGACGTCAAAGATTTACCTTTAAAAACATTTATGAAAAAGTTAAAATTATGGATCATGATCGAGATTATGGTAATAGATATTTATTATCTTACTTAAGTGAATCAGGAAGCCTTAAGCGATATATGCAGTTGTTGTTGGACTATTGACAAAAGCAGCAGTTGACGAAATAAAGTGCCAGCAGCCCTTTTCCTAAATTTCCTCAACTTTGCAACTTTTTGTCCACCGCTCGAGTTCCCAAACACTTTTTCCCCAAAAAAGAAAATACCAACAAAACTTTAGGTAACAACATAATTTACGAGCTGAGATTATCGTTCGAGAAATCAAACCCGAATAACTTAAAGTCACACGCAATTCCAAACACATTGTTATAAGTTTGCAGAGTTTGCCAACTTTGTAAGTTTTTCCCGGTGTCGGTATACTTTATAATAAGGGGAATCTGGACGTTCTATGAAGTTAAAAGTTTCAAAAGTTACGGTCAGTTTCCCTAGGGCGGTTGACTGGGTTTGGATATCATCATCGGTGTGATACGGTAGAAGTATGTACGTTTAAAAAATATTTATTTGCGTTTCATATAAAATAATATAAATTAAGAACTATAATATAAACATAAAGATAAAAAAGAATTCAAATACGAGAACACAGCAAGGCTTTAAGGATTGACACAAGTGCCAGTGCAGCGCTGGTTTTCAGCGGCGCCAGAGTGCTGAGTGCAGCACTAAATAATCTTCGTCTATACTTGTTCAAACACTTCATGTCCATCCAAAGGTTGCCAGAGATCGCTCATACCGATAAGGCCGCCTATTGTACAACACATTCTGTATTTGTCTTTTTCCTGTCTCGTGTATATGTTTTTATTTGGTGTGCTAATAAACAGTAATTGTATTGTATTGTAATTTTTTTATTATGTTTTTTTTTTCGTGATTGTTGCTTGTATCAAATAAATAAAGAAAGTCAAGCCCCCAGCTAATCCGAGCTTGTGTTATCGGAACTAGATGACTGATGGTGATGACTGATATACATAATAAAATACATTACATAGATATATATTTTTTATTATACATTAAAAATACCCAGAACACCCGGAAAATTTTTTTGCAGATCGTACAAACATTTCTCCAATGCGGGAATCGAACCCGCCATTTATTTATTTTTTTCGCCATTTTTTTTTTTATTAACTACATAGGTGGTGATGTAGATTAACCAATTACAACTTAATCCAACCAACCACACCAATTAATCCATATTTTATTCATCAACAACGCAAAACCTCTGGCAGACTAACATTATCAGATTTCAAATATTTTGTATGGACTTTTGTACCTCCATACCTGTACTCGTAGTGTAAAAGTAAATTATCCAACCTATTAATTTGTTGATCGACAATAACCTGAATAAATATTGTTATTCCATTGAAATGGAGAAATTCCCATAATTCGGGCACAGGTAATAGGAATTACATAAAACTCAAACAACATTATTCCGTTTCAATTCCGTGGGACTCAAATAAATTACGTTTTCGCATAAATGCAAACAAAATTCGGTAAACGGTCTGGATGTTGCGAAAAAACGTGGAACTGGATGTAATTGTGTATAAATATTAGATGGCAGTTGAGAGGCCACGACACCAGCGGGTCTTGTCTATTGTGTTCGTGGGACGAGCTCTGAGCACCACGTTAATATATTGATTGGTGCTCAATGCATAGGTGCCCAAAAAATAGGTGCTCAAACGGGAATACTTCCTTTTTCACACCTAGTTTTTGAAATATTGAAGTGAAGAAAATAAAATAACGCTTTATTTTCTCTGTTTTTTTGCAAGCACAACATTATTTTATGGCTTTCCTGTTGAAATAAACGTCATTGCATCAATCGATCCAACCAACCTCTGCTTTTTTTATCACTAGTAAATAGGTGAACAGTGTATTGTTTTTGGTATATAATTTAATTTTTTGTAAAAAGTATCGTAGTAACAAAATTATTATTGTTCATGGTGCAGATAATCAAATTACAAAATGGTACAATTTAACTACTTCCCATTTCATGTCTGAATTAAATTCATGTTAACTGACGATATGGCCGAAAATTTACTTGAAACAAAAGGTTAGAGAAATAATTATCTGTACACAAGCTTAACGCAAACCCGCGTATTTCGTGGCCACATCTCAAAAGTGCCCGCTCTGTTTGAACTTTCACTTCTCATTTGAACTCATAACTCAAATAATTTAATACAAATTCAGCGAACGACGTCTCAAAGTGTGTGAGCATTCATTATTAACCGAATGAAGTCTGCCCGAGGCATTGTACTCGCCTTTGAGGCAATGTTTAAGCAAAGTCTGACTGTCTGCAATGCCTAAATCATGTTTATCTGATTTAATCCTAGAATATTTAAGTCAATATTTAATCAAAATGCCTGGTGATTATGAAATGGTGTAGGTAATGTTTAATTTAGTTTTCTCAGAATACGATGTCTTAGCCTTCATCTGGGCCTGGTTCTTATCGTAAGGGCCAATATTGCCGCTTATTCTTATCAGGCGGACAACTTTGTGGTATAAAAAATCCACTAATATTATAAAGGCGAAAGTTTGTATTTAGGTACGTCTATGTTAGTGTATCTTTGTAACCACTTCACACTTAACGTCTAAACTGATTTGGATGATTCGTACTAAGATATCTTATGTACAGGGTATCTGCCCCCCCCCTTTCGGCTTAATACGCATGTTTTGATACCGGGTTTCCTACACTACGTTTACCGAGTTGTGGTTTCCACTCAAGAACATGTTTGCCCCAGCAGTTGTCGTCAGCCATGTACGCAGAACATATTATATTGTATGAACTACAAAAACAAATACTGAATGTTCTTAACAATTCTTATTCCTTAGTAGTTCTTCTCTGTAACAAAATACGCACAAGACATTTTAATTATAAAGAACTATAAGCCTTAAAACAACCTCCCTAGCCTTTTCTCCTCAAACAGAACGAAGCTTTTTCCTCCAGGAGTAAACAGACTGAAAAGCCCTTTAAAAAAAGACAAAGTGATGGATCCCCTCTGTTCCCGTGAAATTAAGAGGAATTAGCTCGGTTCAGCTGTGAAAGAATTGCCATTTTTGCCAAATCATCTTTAAGAGGAATTTGATTCCCTGGGCACGGCACAGTAACTAATAGGTTTAATTACAGTATACACACATTAATATATTTAAGACAATAGAATATAATTTTACGATCTCTGTGGCGGTGGGCGAAGGTCCGTCTGCGACGCAGGAGGTTGGGGGTTCGATTCTCGCCTCGGAACGATTGTGTGTACGATTTGCAGATATTTGTTCCGGGTGTTCTGGTCATTATCTATGTAGGTATAATGAAAGTTGTCAATATGCAATATTGATGGTAAATTCAACGGACATACCTACATAAAAACATACATACAGCCAAACATAGAATATCCACATATTTTGAAGTTGATGAAAAACAGGCAGTGATATTCATCATTATTAGGCTTATAAGGCTAAGAATGCGTTTCAGTATTTAGATGTTGTCTTCGCCAAAACAAATTAAAACTAAATACCCAAGGGGCTTTGCTTGTAATTTGTCATTAATAATTTTACAACGATCTGTAAAAATAATTTTAATAATCTAGAAACAAGGGCTCTATTCTGCCAAACTAATCGCTCTAAGCTGTGCGTCCATCGGAATTGTACGTAGCGTACGCGGTAGGGTTTTGTCCCGAGATTTTCCTGTTCTTAGATGAGAATAATTATAATGATAAATAATTATAATTTGTCATTACATTTCACGCAATCATGGTGTAAAGGGTCTAGAATATATAAGGAAACAATTATGAATCACTAAACAATTCATGAAACAGTTCATTAAAAGTTCGTATTCAAAGTTGTAATGGCTGTTGTAAATGATCGAATGATTTTCCGTTTGACAAATCAGACTGAGCTGAGTTATGTTTTGGATTCCCTGGAAATATAGAACCGGGGTTCCCGGAAATTTATGAACAAGAAATTTCCGGGACCAAACCCTACCGCGTACGCTGCTAATGATTCCGATGCAGTGGTCGCACAGCTTTAGATGAAAGAAACTATAGATGGAGGGATGCGCTTCCAATGCGTGATGAAGAATGCGTGTCAATCTGCATCATCATCATCAATATCAGCATATAGCAGTCCGCTGCTGGACATAGGCCTTCCCCAATGAGCGCCATAGCGAGGCGCCATGGCGCTATGGTGATACAGGGGTCTCCAGCTTGCCGCATCCAGCATCTACCTGTAGTCTTGAAACCATCTTGAAACCATTCTATCAATAACTCTGTGCATCATATCGCACACTATATCTAGGCTTTCAATTATCAAAGCCAGACATGATTGTTCGCTGTACTATCACAATAGTACCGTCAGAGAGTTGTCTCGTAGAATCCTTAGATTCAAAGAGCCTGGCTATAATATTATTGCCATATGAAAGCGGTGGTTAGCCAAATGCAGCCCCTTTTGTAAATAATGATGACAAAAACATACAAAGAATGCACAGGTACTAAGTTTTTTAGGTTGCGTTATCACTACATAATTAAACAAAGTCGCTTCACACTGTCTGTCTGTCCCTATGTATGCTTAGATCATTAAAACTACGCAACGGATTTTATCTGTTTTTTTTTTATATAGATAGAGTGATTCAAGAGGAAGGTTTATAAACCATTTGACACTTAGATTTCCACGCTGACGAATCCGCGGGGTGCAATAGTAAAGAAATAAACCATAAAATTAACGAACTTACACCCAATCAGTCAATCATCCGTAAATAATATTGCTCTTACTGATTGAAACCTTATAATACTGTGCCGCTGCAAAGAGGGGAAGGGTCGAGAGGATTAATAAAACTCTCATAAGCTGATCAATCTTTTTTCAATCAGTGTATAAAGCACCGGTATCTCTTGTTATTAAATTAGATTATTTTTTAATCCTACATATACCTTTTAAATGTTTACGCAGCGGTGAGGGTACTTACATTATTATTCATCTTTTAATTGAAACACAAATATTAATTTAACCATTTTAGGTGCTTTATGCTCAACGCACACATTTCCTCGCGGAATAGAATCCATAATTTTCGTTGTATAAAATCGTTGAAAATCGCAACTGTTGTTTGACTGCCAAATACTTTAAATTCGTGTTTTTTTCATTCAATGATTTCGTTGTTGAGTGTTCCTCGCTTTATGTTTAATTTAGTAACCCAAATCTTTGCATCGCGTGAGATATACAACAAATTTGAAAATAATCATTTTGACTACGGAACCCAACACACAACGGCTTACAAAATGCCCCTATTTTTTAATTCATTACCTAAAATATAGCTTAATTGTTTAACAATAACACAAGCTCCTACTCTAAGGCTAGGGCTACACCTAAGTCTAGGGCTGATCCTCTGTGAATTTTACAGTATAATTTATTTATATATTTTTATTGCAGTTCGAGACTCGTGCATTCAACAGCAGTGGAGTGCTGATAACCAATAGTTCCTGCGATACCTCAGCCTGCACAATCACAGTCCGCGCCGAGCGAGGCGCCGCCAAGTATACCTGCGAGGTGTCTAGCGAGGGACCACGCTTCGCAGTAGACCGCCGCTCCGCCAACATGACGCTAGCTGGTCAGTACTGTCCTTTCTAGGATCCCTCGGCCGGTGCCTTTATACCTATACATATAGTGCAAAGTATACCTGCGAGGTATCTAGCGAGGGACCGCCGCTTTTAATGGTATCTTGTTGTTCCTCAGTTCTACCGGAGTATGACCCACTGATCACTGGTCTACCGACACTGGTGCCGGTGGGTGAGAATGCTCTCGTCAACTGTACTTCGGACTACTCGCTGCCGGCGGCCACCCTTGACTGGTTCGTGGATGCTGAGCCGCAGGAGGTAGGTAACCATGTCTGTTTAAGTTAGATGCTGTCATATCTTTGCATAGTATAAAATGAAGTCGATTCCGCTGTCTATTCGCTTAGATCTTTTTAACTTTTAATGCAGTTTTCAGCAAAACATAGAGTGACTCAAGAGGAAGGTTTTGAAACTATTTGTCACAGAGATTTCCACGAGGGTGAAACCGTGGGGCGCAGCTAGTAATGTAATAAATAAAATAATTTATTGTTTTTTTTTATCTTTTACGATAATTTACTGTTTATATATAAGAACTGTAACTCTGAATGTGGCAAAGCCCTAATAAGTAGATTCTACCAAAAAAAAATTAGCACCTTGTAATGAACATGAATGCAATAAGTACATATAAATATAATTGATCTGTTACGAGAAGGAAAAACCAAACAAGGCTGTCAGACAGATTGGTGATGGCAGTGGAGGCGTCAAAAGTACCTACACAGAAAGAAGGCACTCGGCCTTTCCTCTGCCAGGGTCCCTTAGTCAACTCTTTCTGATGACATCCACGGGATGAGTTCAAGAAATCAATTCAAAATTATTGCTTAGCTTGGGGTTAGAGGATGCTGTGTGAATTGTCCAGCATTATTTATGCATACTAATATTATAAAGAGGAAAGGTTTGATTTTTTGTTTCTTTGTTTGTAATGAATAGGCTCCGAAACTACTGGACCGATTTGAAAAACTCTTTCACCGGGGTGGGAAGCTACACTATCCCCGGTAAACATAGGCTTTATTATATTTTCAAAAAAATTAGGGATCCGTACTAAAACCGTGCGAAGCCGGGACGGTCCGCTAGTTAATTAATACAACATAAAGTTACGTACAATGCAAGTGCTAAATAGATAACAATAAACTTATCACAATATGTCACGTCATATCCATTCACTCCACAAGCCGCCTGCAACTGATCACTGACGTTTGCACAGCGTTAGGTTTTGGTTGCACTGCGCGTGTAAACTAACATCAATTCTAGTCTGTCCCTGTTTCGAGTCGACGCTTCATCAATCCAAACGCGAAATATCCATTAAAAAACTTGTTATTCAATAGTTTTACGTTTCACAAACCACCTGAGCCCACTCGCTGCAGCGCCGCTTCTCGCGGTAAATTTTAATTGGTTTTAGCTCATATTTTTAGCCAACTGCGAAACGAGAAGGTAAATAAGTAGATACTGCTGGACAATCCATACATCAAAAGTCATTTATAACGGTATATTTACCATGATTTGATTTTTGAGTTACGAAGATGACTTATATAAGTGACTTCTGTGCAAATAACCATGATAGTTTCAAAAGCTTAATCCAAACATCATCTAGCCCCAAGCTAAGCAGAGCTTGGGGCTATGGGTACTAGATGACTGATACACGTTACGCAGATTTTATTATGCTTACGTAGAACACCCGGAACAAATATTAGCAGATAACTATGTGTTCATAATAATAAAATATAATTTCAGCTCGAAATAGTTACATCCTATGATCGCGTCTGATCGCGTGTGGATCATCATCATCATCAGCCTATAGCAGTCCACTGCTGGACACAGGCCTGCCCCATTGAGCGCCATAGCGTGGATATTTAATTTATAATCTCTTTAAATCTCCCAATCTGTTCTGAATAAACGACACAATCAATTGACCTGCCCAGATTTAGCAGTAAAATGGTTTTAACGTCGTCGGTTGCGTTATCGCGTCGCTATTAGTGGCGTGTCTGACGTCAGGTCTCCTGACAGGAAGTGACGTGTCAGTTTCAGAGATGCAGATAAAAGCTATTTTCCTCTCGTCACACATAAACTTAATTAAAAATACCGGAGAACACAATAAGACCAAACTATCTAAAATTACTATTTTGGTTTTCATTTATTTGATGTGAAAGTAATTAAAACTAATAATGTAGTTTTACTTGACAAAGGGGGAGGCCTATGTCCAGCAGTGGACTAATATAGGCTGATGATGATGATGACTTGACAAAAAGAACCCTCAGATTTAAAACCTTTATTGAACTTTAGGATTCTCTTTACAATGCGAAATAATCATTATCGATTACAAATTTTATTGCCAAAGACAGAAGATAATCGAGAAACTACAATAAATTACTCGAACTCAGTTTTACTTTTAATTCGGTTGAAAAATGCATTTGTACCTCTTCAACTATCACTGATGGTCAGGAGGCACGTTTTAACGATTATCAGAATTCGCTGTTCAAGTACATAGAGTATATCGTATCTATAGAATTTTTATGAAGCAAATTTTTTACCTTCCGAGGGAATTTCCAGCAATTCATCATTAGATACCCTTTGAACTCGATTTTATGAAAAGAAGCAAAATGAATAGCCAATATCATCGAGAGTGCAAGACTCCATTATGGCGCCGGCACCTTTGTACTAAGTCTTCCATTGTCACTCTATCATTTTAATTTTTACACCGTTTCAGGTATTTCCTACGAATCGGGTCACCCTTTTGTAGTAAATATAAATTACCCACGTTCTCGGAAATTCTAACCGATTTTAGCAGTGGGAGCCCCGAAATTGGATTTTATAAAGGATGTTTTTAATTATTTTGAATTATATAAGAGGAACATTATTAAAATTGCGTATCGTAAGACATTTTTAAGGCGTAATTTTCGAGTTTGATAAACAAGTGGTTTTGAGTTTGACACAAAATCAAATTTTCGCTTCTACTTATTTGAACTTGGAAGTTATTTTTCAATAACGAAATGAATTATGTTACTAAATTACCTCTCCTTCAGTCACAGATTCGACCGTAATCCGTCATCTAAGGAATCTATTTGCGCCAAAATTGGTTCTACAAGTACCAACTAATAAATAAAACTAATGTTCCGCCGGATATGGCTCGTAGACGACCTAGTGTCGTCTACGAGCCACATCTGGCGGACCTCAATATGTTTAATCCACAATATTCATCAATAATTTTGGTTTAGTATAACTAATAATTTCTGGGTAAATTAATTTCTGCCGACGAACTAAGCTTCAATATTTAATTCCAAGTAAACGTGAAACTGTAATTGTGTTTAGTTTCAAAACAGTTTGAGTTTTGTAGTTTAAATTTAATAATGTTGTGTGTTTAGTTCACAGTGCGATAGTCGATGTAGTGTAGTCTGCGGTGGAGTCGGCGCGCGATTAGAATGGGATGGAACCATTACGAAATATCACAAGCGCGGTCGGATGGATTGAAACAGAAATCTGATGCAAAATATTACTGGGTTCTAGAATCTCATCATCATAATCATCAATCAGCCTCATAGGTCACATAGGCCTCCCCCAATGAGCGCCATGGCGCCCTGTCTTCAGCTTGCCGCATCCAGCATCTACCTGCAGTCTTTCACAGGTCGTCATCCCACCTAGTCGGAGGGCGTCCTACACTACGTTTACCGTTTTTCTAGAATCTAAGATACTAATATTCTAAGTCAACAATGACATTTTATGACTATGACTAAAAATCTAACAATAACAGAAAACAACATGGTTATCACTAAAAACAAAAATTTCAATACGGGCAGCGAAATATTATCAATTCGAGTTAGAAAACGACGAGGGAGACGAATGAAATGATGAATGAAAGCTTTTCAAACAAAAGCTGTTTTCAACTTCCCATGATACCAGTGGCATAAATTATTTTCTAACAATATTTATTTGGTTTTGAACCTCTTTGTTTACAAAAATACCTGCGGTTCCAGAAACGAGTAAAGTGTCCATCCCTTTTTGATAGCTGCTCAGCATTTTGAAAGCTAAACTAATTGACTATTCCTTCTCCAAAACCTGCTAGCTAGATAGTTAATGTGCGGCTCTTTGGAGAAACCGGCTTGTAAATTGTACCCTAATCTGTCTTAGGCCTGTACTACTTGATGTATTCGAGATCATTTATATAGGGCTATTAGGATTTTGATTACAATCTGGGATAGGATGAATTAGGCTTATTATAACGGGTCCCTCAGTCTACAACAGACTGCCTGATACGACGATGAACAAGGATCAAAAGTCAAAACTCATTTATTCTTTAGGCTTACAAAATAAGCACTTAGACAAGTCATATTTTATACATTAAATTATTATCAAATAAATTTATTTTACTGTTCACTTCAATTTTTTGTCGCTAGTGTAAGAAGTGAAAAAGAAACCACTAGTATGTTCATCTCTTATATGTCTAATACATGGTTATTTGCCTATTTAAGTCTAAATATAACATGATTCGATACAATGTCAATATTTAAGTAAAGCTATGCACAACAACAAATTACTTACATACTATTGTCGGTGCGAAACTGAGCGACATCTGGCCAAGCATTAACATCATTGAGATAATCATTTATGGAGTAGGAAGCCTTCTTGATGAGATCTTGTTTTATGTATGCATACATCTTCCACCACGGTATTTAAAAATAGTTTTGGCTTGAATAGGTAACAAACATCCAAACTGTGGGGGACACACAGTTTGCCTTTTCATCCTGCAAGCAGCCTTGTATGCCCATAACGTGAACGTGTGAACAGAACTTACGTACTCGTTGTACGTAAGTTCTGTTCACACCTAAACGACTAGGAACAGACAGAAACTGAGGGTCATGCAGCTGCACCTTACTAAACCCTCGAAACTGATCCTTGTTGCTGGCAGTCAACATTCGTGTCTCTATTTGTATTATTTATTGAAGTAATGTAATTTAATTAGTACCATCGATTTTATAGACTTTAGTATATATTCAGTTATAGTATGTACCTACTATTTGACGGGTAAAAGAAACGATATTTTCTATACCAATACCAACAAATGAACCATTGAACCACTGACGATGAGGTAAGGCGACCCGTTTCTTGTCGATATATCTATCGACTGATTCCCTAAAACATGATACTCGTACAAAAGGCGTTTTTTCTATTCCATATGAGGTTTGACATGCGTTACCTTACTTTAGTATAAATCATAAAGAATTGACAAAAAGGCACAAGTCTACGTTAAAACACGAGCATATGTTTCAATTAACAATGGAAACTGGTCGACAACCGATGTCTCTGCCCGGATGGAGACCTTTTTTCCACGCCGCCCCGATGCCACGTAGAGCCGTGTATTTTTAAACGGTATCGGACACAGCTCACTTGAGGAAGGTAAAGATTTAAGAACCTAAAAACAGTAATTTGGCTTTTTTTTTCATACTCGTAGCTTCGTTTAAGATATTTTTTATTGATTTTCCGTAATGACTTGTAAAATTACGTTGTAATCGTAATTTTAACACCAGCCTGAAATTCTGCCAATAATAACCGATCCGCCTGCTAATCGTGGTGATTATGACCATAAAGTGTTATTCCAGTTTTCCCCCTGAAACTAAACTAAAAATTTCGGTTTTCTTTCCTCCTTCCCTTGACGATAGAGGAAAACTGGAATAGAAAAAGTAATCATTGTAGTTTCACCCCTTGAAAATGACCTTATTTGGGAAAGGCATGTTCGGCATTATTGTGTGCTGAGGAGAATCGTCGAAACAGGCCGCGAATTGGGTTTTGAGTGGATAAACCAATTTGTTAGTCCTCGGCGAACATTCATCTTAGAATAATCTGCGAATTTTCATCAGATAAATTTACTGTACCCAATGCTTACTCTTTATGTCAGTATCTGCATTAAATATTCAGTTTTTTGTTTTGTCTGTATGTTTTGTCTTGTTATTCAGTAGGTCTTATATTCGTGTAACGAAGTTTGTTTGTGTCTAATAAATAATTTTCTTTCTTTCTATTGTATCCAAAATATATAACTTCATAACCTGCAGGCATGTGGGTCATTTGGCTTATTCGTCAACTCGCGGGCGTGAAAATCGAAATCACCCGCGAGTTGGCACCTTCCAATTTTACCTATTTTTTCTGTCGTCAACTCGCGTAAACATCATAAACGGGGCTTTGTACAGAATGTACAGTCAGATGAATAAACGAAAACTGCCAAGACGACTATATTATTGTAGCGGAGTTCCTCATCCAAAGTACCAGGTTAACAGAAATATGTATATCAGAGGGTGCGCAAGTGACCGAAATTTAACATAAAAATGTTCATTTATCTATTTCAATTTATTTACAATGCCTCTGGAATACCAGGAGATTAGAAGTGCATTGGAAATAATTGATTACTTGGCGAGTATACCTGATAGAGTTTCTGTATCGAGACGATAGGACAATGTTGTGTTCTAGCTACCATTAGAGATCATATTATGGTCTAAAAGTAGGTATGGTACTCAGTAAGTAAGCTATTTCGATAATTTTACTTACTCGTACCTACGTACAAAGTTAAGTACACTTAATTTTAAGATAGAAACCCGAGAAATGTCATATTCGGGTCAAACCCCCGCGGGTTTAAGGAGTGTTATTTATAAATGTAAATAAATATATTTAAAAAAATACAAATTACAGCTGGAAATTTTTCTACAACATGTGCCAGCCGTCCTGCAGCAGCTAGCCCCCGCCCTATACGGCAGTCTGATTGGGGTATTGTGTTGACATTTATTGCTCGGCATGTCGACGATTAATCCCGTTGTGGAATGGACCTTTCTAGAACAAACACTTTATGATCCGAAAGTATATCGTACGTTTGTTTACATTGTTTGATTCCCCTAACTCAGATAATTGTAAGCGTTGTATCATTTGATAATAACCTTTGGCGAGCGGTAGAGGGTGCCACCGGGTTCGCATAATTTAAGTCAAACCTTTATTACTTTAATAAACAAAATTAATAAACCAGTCCTTGTCGCGCAGATGATTAAAATTTCACGCCATAACGTTATGAAACTCAACCAACCCCAGAATCGAACCTGCCTCAATCCTGCCACTTAACGAGCCGTAACGTGAAACAGCTAATCATGAAAAATCTCATTAATTTCAACCTTTTCGGGGCGGCGCCCAGGAAATTAACCTTCGCAGGGCGGGCGGGATCGGGCAACTCATCTTGCCCATTGTCCTCTCGATGTTCTGCGAAAATTGTTTTGGATCTCAATTATTGTAATTTGATTGTTTACTAGCTCGTTCAGCGCCATTTGCATTTTAATAACTGTGAACAATTATTTACATTGGGGGTCGGGAGCCGGGACCTTCAGTAATGATCTTACGAAATAGAGGTTTGAATGTCGATCCAAGAGACAATTGTATTTTTTATGAAAACATTTTTCAATGATTAATGTTGCTGATGCTCCTAGAACTTGTTTTCCAAAAAAAATATTTTAAATGTTCAGTTTCTAATCTTTGTAAAAGTATTTTAAAACTGATATGAAAAATAAAACAAAGTTCAAGAAGATATCACTTCTTAACAATAAGGCCACCCATTGTACATGCATGTAATTTCTTTTTTGTAATTTATCTGCATCTGCTGTAGAATAAAGTATTTTTGTATTGTATTGTATTGTATTGTCACTACACATTATAAAACAACGTCACTTCCCGCCGTCAGTCTGTCCCTATGTATGCTTAGATCTTTAAAACTACGCAACGGATTTTGATGTGTTTTTAATAGATAGAGTGATTCGAGAGGAAATTTTATAAGCTATTTGACACATACCTAGATTTCGACGCGGGCAAAGCCGAGGGGCGCTTCTAGTATTCTATAAAACACAAGTTAGCAAGTTTTGAGTTGAACGAAACAATCTCGCCGCTTCAAGAATCCCACTACAGCCCCGAATTCAATTAGACAACACAACGTCCAGCAATTACCATTTCAATTGGATGACTTTTGTTTTACAACTGATTTTCTAATTTTCATCTAGAAAATATTTAATTAGAAGACTCTAGTTAAACGTTATGCTATCATAGCGAAACGAGCATGCTAGTAGGTACATTAAATCATATAAATAAATAATTTTAATCAAAACAACTTAGGACTAAAAGTTCTAAAATAATACATTTGCCAGAACTAGGTTAAATATAGATTAAAGATATCTGTAATGTGAAATCTGTACCTTAACTATCTGAAAAACGTTAGCAAAAATCAAATCTTCATCATCAGCCTATATTAGTCACTGCTGGACATAGGCCTCCCCCAATGAGCGCCATAGCGTGCTGTCTTCAGCCTGACGCATCTAGCAAAAATCAAATAGGACATTATAATATCAGAAAACGCTATAATAAAGTACCAACAAATTTCATACATACTCACCACTGTAGTAGACCACTATAATAGATGCGTAAAGTAGATAACCCTCCCCCATCCAAACCAAGCAAAACCTAACCTCATAAACCGTCGTATTTCTGGCAAATAAACGTATTACTGCAAAGGACATTCCCGTCCCATTGCTGTTGGCTCTATCTGATCAGATAAGGCTGGCATTCAGCCTGTCCCGTGAATAATACGGACCGCAGCTACTTTGTATGGAAATGAACAGGCACGGGGATCTAACAAGCTTACAAGATGTCTCATTTCATAACTTCTGGCCGATTGTTTCTTGCGTTTGCATATCATTCCGTGTAATCATGCCGTTGGTTTATTCATTACGATCCTTTGGCGTCGCGATGGCTATCAGAGTGGTTGTTTGGTTCTCTGGGGCATTAGGGGTCAGTTTCTTGTAGCGAATATTTATGGGTTGGTCTATTGATGCATAGATTGACGATATATACTCCGCTTTTACGAGATATACTGTGTCCGTACTCCTTACGATTCTACGTCACAAGTGGAAACACGACTAAGCACTTTTTTATGAGGAATTATTTTACTATACAATTATTATAAATTGACCTTGAAAATGAGGAGTTTGTATGTTTGTGTTTGTATAGTATTGATGTAAGATTTTCAAGGTTCTTTTGGTTTTCTATAGAGAATGATCGGTAGTCCCATACAAATTTAATATCCGAGCAAGACTTATTAATCAATGCAAAATGGGGTCGAAGTTCGAAGCCATTTTGCATTGATTAATGAAGCTGTTTTCAGTTTTTGTAAAAAGCATCACATTTTGTATTATAAAAGATATAGCCAAACCAAGATACAAGACAAGACATCAAATTATTATTTATAGAAAAGATATAGCCAAAGCAAGAAGACGCTTAGGTACCTATGTAATATTTTTTTAACATTAGTCGTTCTAATATATTAATCGGTCAATGCAAACGAAATCACGTGCATTCAAGTGATAAACTAGTTAAATATAATTCACAGTAGTAAATGAGTAAAGTATTGCATTCTCGCTCAGACATATTAGATTAGTGCATGATGGAGGAGTTTCCATCAGTGAGTTCGAAGTAACGGAGGAACAGCATCGATCATGTCGTAAACTTTACCTTCTGATTCCGCATCGAACGAAAAATCTACGAACATTTATTTGAATTAACTGAACTGAAAGGGAAATCCATACTTACTAATATCTTCAGCTAACATTATAAGTTGGAAAGTAATTAGTCTGTCGGTATTTTACCTTTTCGTATAGGTACCTAAATGGCTAAACACATTTGAGTGTACTTTGGCAGGTCTATATTCCTGCCAAATTTCATTAAAATATGTAGGTATCCCAGGCATATGGTAATTTGTATCTCGGAAAAATGAATTAATTAAATAAATAATGTTGTAGAATCCAAATAGCATCATCTAGTTTAGCTCCTAGCTAAGCAAAGCTTGTGCTATGAGTACTAGATGACAGATATACATAAAAAAATACATTACATAGATTATATGTTTTATTATACATAGAAAACGAACAGAACACCTGTAACAAATATTTGCAGATCTTACAAACATTTGTCCCAAGGCGGTAATCGAACCTTTACGCACTGCGCCACAGAGGTCGTCGATTGCGAAGCCGTGGGCTAAAGCAAGTTACAAATATTTTTATTATTTTGCAAATTTTATAGAATTTTTTCAATATCCAGCAAACTTTTTAAGGAAGCCAGAAAAAGAAGCCAGCCGCTGCAAATTAATTTTACCATT
Organism: Eupithecia dodoneata; assembly: GCA_947044415.1. Lineage (NCBI taxonomy): Eukaryota > Metazoa > Arthropoda > Insecta > Lepidoptera > Geometridae > Eupithecia > Eupithecia dodoneata. Next base: position 11,089,448 of record OX345668.1, on the reverse strand, counting down.
CTCATTTTGTGATTTAAACTCGCGTTACGTAACCCAGCAACCACTAAACGGCAATAAAATGGCGGCAATCGCCTCTAGATACTCTAGTGTATATTTAAACGGGCTACAATTTACATAGTCTGGCACAAACCGATACGTCTCTTCGGAACGACGTGAACTTGCCAAGAGACTACGAACTTTGGTCTAACTCTGGTTTACTCAAACAAGATTCACGGTGAAAGTTTTGTGATAAAAACAAATCCGCTGCGACGTTCTTATTGGTTGATGATACAAATATTATGCAACATTGAACTTACTGATAAATATGTTTAATGAACTCTTATCATTACAAGCTTTTATTTAATCCGCCCTGTGAGTATATTTGTGTCGGTTATAATACGTTTGTGGTAACTACTGAATTTTAGACCAGTGAGCTGATAACTAGGCATATTTTTGTAAGTTCAATGACATGTTTTTACATGGAAAACAAAACAAATATTTGGCGCGGCGTGTGTAGCTCCTCCTTCGCAGGAGGTTGCGGGTTAAATTTTCGCCTTGAGACAAATGCGTACAAACATTCGTCTCAAGGCGAAAATCAAACCCGTAGGCTGATTATGTAAAAGCAACAGCAACAGCGACGCGACCGCGACCGCAATTTTAGCAAGCAATTTTTAGTTCACCGATTGTCCGGCAGAGGGAAACCTAGTGCTCGATTGCTGGGTGACGTAGTACCTGGTGTCATCTAATACAAAATTGGCTTTTGACAGCACTGATTGCTTAATTTTCGCCTGTCGCAAACCGGTCGCAGTTACATAATCAGGGGGCGGATCTGCAAATATTGGGTGTTCTGTGTAAAATAAACAGAACACTATGCATAATAAAAAATATCAATCTATGTAACGTATTCTTTTATGTATACCAGTCATCAGGTACACATAACACAAGCTCTGAGTCTTAAGCATTATTAATTTATTTATTGATCTAAAGTTTCTGAAAGAAGACTAGCTGTATAGAGACTATTAGGTCAGTTATTTCCTCTTGCCACTACCATAGAAACTACGTAACTGAATCAAACACAAAGTGCTCGAGTAGACGGAGGTCGACTTCGACGTCCAATATTAAGTTTACAACTTAAACTATAGCTGAATTACAGTACTCTGTATCAAAATATATTCGAAACAGTTTCATAGGATAAGGTTATATAGGACCGGTTTCAGTATATAGGTTACTAGATGTGCCCCACGGCTTCGCCCGCGTGGAAATCTATGTGTCAAATGTTTATAAACCATCCTCTTCAATCACTTTATCTATAAAAAAAACTGTAACAAAATCCGTTGCGTACTTTTAAAGATCTAAGCATACATAGGGACAGACAGACAGTGGGAAGCGACTTTATTTTATACTATGTAGTGATACCGTATATGTTGAAACCGTTTCAGTGCGGGTACAACCAGGTACAACTGGCTATTACTCACCCGCGGGCTATCCGGTCGCGTAATCGGATAGTTTGGGTTACCACCAGCTATGTAGCGTAGTCTTGCCATGTAGATTATCCTACCTCTGGGCTCAAAGGGCGTAAAGGACAATAGGCGAATTTGCAGGAGAGGCAAAAAACAAAAATATCTTAACGGTAGTTTTTTTCTTCTTTCTGGTGCTATTTAGACAAAGCCTAGATACTTATACAGTTACATATATGATACAGTTCGATATAGAAAAACTGAATAAAACTGCTTTATAAACTCAATTTCGACCAAATGTCCTTTTAAATAAATAAATAAATAAATATAGAGGTATAGTAATAAACGTGTATATAAACGCAGATAGTTACACGTATATACGTGTAACTATCTGCGTTTATATACACCCTGCATTTTATACGGGTGTGTTCAGTTCTCTGAGATATAACGATTTAGTGATTGGTTCAAATCTGCACCGAGGAGACCCCCATGTATTGCTCTGGCATTTGTTTATTTTTCACCACTGCCCAAAATGTAATGTATCCAAGGTCTTGTTATATTGATTATGAGTTTGTCTTATCCACCTAACTTTTGTACTTTTGGGTATAGTATGTAGTGAATGCATTAGATTTAATAATACTTTGCCTGAAAAAGTAACTAAATAAAACAAAATAATATTCAAAAATAGCTTTAAAAAGACGCTACAAAAAAGTGTACTATTGTTTAAAAGGTCTTTCAGATAACGATGCTTGGAATCTATAAAGAAGTGTCTCCACTCCAAGGAGAGCAAATGTGTTGACTCTGTCGAGATCTGACTATTGTTTCTCTTGAGATCCTCAGCCATATTTACCGCCACACCAATATAGTTATCTAATCCACCCATTTCTTCCAGGATCCAATAATAACCCAAGAGACGCACGTGTCCGGCGCAGACGGCGACGGTCTACGTGCCTCATGGCGCACACTCCACGTCTTTCCCGACGACTATCCGACGCACCGTGGTTACCTCGCGCTGAGGTGTCGCGCGACAGTGCCTACCACGCCGCCCCACGTGCGGGCCATGTCCGTGCGACTTTATGTCGCGGCGCGCCCGCATATATCCTCGTATATGTTAAGTAATAATAGTGAGTATCGATAACCTATCCATTTATTTCTATACTGTGACGCAGTCTTGACTTCTCCAGTCGAGTTCGAGTTCGAATTGAGATTACGAATGTGTCACAACCACGATGGTTCTGGCATACTCGTAACTCGCAGTGACGTTGTTTTGTGATCATGCATGCATCTGTGCCGTTATATTAGAAAATTTTATGCCACATATACTCGTATCATGTTAAATACGTTATTTGATATTTACAAAAGTTCTTGGTTCTGTTCTTGGGCTGTCTCTCTAGTAGCTTTGAGCTAGGTTGGCCTTGTAATTCTTCAAATACCAGCGTATTTGGTCATTTTTTTATGCAACTTGTAGCTAGACCAACCAACCGACGCACGGCTTGAGCCCACGCTAAAAAAAACTCTAGCGTCCACTTACTAGGTATTACTCAAATTAATTTATATATTAGAACGTGGTACAGCGGTACAGCAAAGCTCTTTGTTATAACGTCGTTCCGGGGTGTATTGTATGAATGGGCCTTCCTCTACAATTCTACATGGATAGTATCTATTTCTGCAGCGGAGCCGCATTCAAAGGTTCTAAGATACGGTTCCTGGAATTTTAATTTTGCCTTTTTTTTAACATTAACTATTATGGTTCTAAAAAAAATTTTGTATATATTTTTTTCTGCAACCTACCTTAAAAACATCTGGCTTTCATGAAGAATAAACCCTGTAAATTTAATTTGGCTAGTACAAAGGCATCATGTCGAAAAATGTAATTAAAATAGTGTAAGTGCAAAAAATCCGTGATTTGTTATCAAAAAGCTACTGAATCATATCAAGGAAGAGATAAATAAAATAATTATGTCTTCTTATGATTAAAAAGAGGTGAAAACCTTTTTCGTCTTCGTAAACCAAAGCACAACTCATACTAAGGATGGTGCTTATAGACGACGACGTTCTGAAACTAAAAGTTCCATTTGTGTTTATTCCTACCACGTGAGATGTATGCGTTGAGTTGAAAACTTCATCTCTCTACGGAGAATAAGCGAAATTTTCCAACAGCATTTTGTTAAACTTTTATAAAGGAAGGAAAGAGTGTCGGTTAAAAGCATGTCCGGAAATGTCAGTATTCCGAAAACATAAATGATAACAAAGTTAGAATGTTGTACAATTGGCAAAACATTATGAAAGTGATGAATATTCAAAATGGCGCCGGAAGACGACTGCGGATTAGTAAAGAATTTACATTTTGAATAAATTGCCTCGCGACGTGTAGTTATTTACCATTAAATGCAACGATGCGCGTCGTTTCGTACATTTCACTCAATAAAAAAGCGGTGTTTTAAGAATTTAAATGAAGTTCATACTTACTGATATAAGTTGTGAAAATATGTATAAGCTTTTTAATGTTAGATGTGCCTCTGTGTCCTTGTTGTTAATGTTAGATGTGCATCTGTGTCCTTGTTGTTAATGTTAGATGTGCCTCTGTGTCCTTGTTGTTAATAAAATACAGAACTAAGGGGCTTTTCAAGCTTTTATTTGTATTAACGGGCCTTTGTGACACGTTGATTTTAAGCACGGTTTTTTTTTTGTTTTATAACTTGAACTTTCATGTTCGCCGTTTGACTTCAGTTAAACCATTCGGTTGATAGTTATGTAGTTGAGATTGCAATAATAGATTCAACAATATAGCTAGCTCCAACACAATTATATTTGTGCTGTGGATCTGCAATGAACAACGAAAAAACGACCTCCGTTATCCTTCAATTACAAATATAAAAAAAAACAATAAATATGATTCGCGCTGGGTCCAGCATAAATAAAGCCGGATTGAAAATGCTGCTGGATTATAATCCCTAATAGTCGGTGTTTTAATCTATGAACTGGCTTCAGGAAAAGCGCTTGTTGGTTTTACGTTATCAAACTTAGAAAACATCACGATAAAACAGCTTTCATCTTCACCTGAACTTCATTATCATCGCAATTCATTACGTCGGTAAACGTTGACTTTACATAATTAAAACGCTCAACTGATAAACGTTACGCTCAAAGTAAAATGTTTAAGTGGCAAGCAATTCTTTGGGAGAATTTCTTGAGATTTTACACGTAGCGGTTCAATATCTTAAGTATTTTTGCTGCTGAGTATTTCTTTTGAAATATTTTTTGTTGTTGTAATAAACTGGCTATATCTCTGGCAGCCCTTGAATACAGCCCCGCGGGAATACCACGAAAGAGATAACAAAACCTTTTGCCAGGTACAAGTATATTTGCTATCCTGTCTCGGACAAAGAGGATAAAATTATATTAACATGATGCTCGACACTTAGTGTGTAAGTGGGACAACCATATCCTTATGGAATATCAAAAAAATGTAGGTATTATAAAAAATATACATATAAATGAAAATGAAATGAAATGAAATGAATTTATTTGTTAAAAGACTTACACAGAACATAATAAACTTAAACTTAGAGGTAAACTAAACGTGTCGGTAATCATGTAAGTCCAGTAACAAAATGGCTTTGCCTCAGCATGAGTTGGATGACTAGCAAGCTAGCAACCAACGCTGGTCTTCTTTTCTTATATATAACATTTTATTTTATAAAAAAAACTCATGACACACGAAACTAAGGGTAACTACTTAACTATGGGCTTCTGGCCGCTGCTTCACACGTGCTTTTCAAGACAAAAAATGGATTTGAAAAGAAGGATTCGTTCATCCATTTGGATGTGAAAAAAGTCATACATACAGAATTAGTTTTGCTTTTATAATTAAGTATCTATGGATTTGTTTGAAAACGGAAATGGGATAAAGAGGACGTGATTGACAAATCGTGTTCTTGAGTGGAGACCGGGACCCGATTAACTAGTGTAGAATGCCCTGCAGCCAGATGAGATGATGAAAGACTGCTGGTTGATGATTAACGTGGATGTATGCGGAAACAATGGATAGGATAGGGTGCTATGGCGCACGTTGTAGGAGTCATCGATGTCTAGCAGTGGAATCGCATAGGTAGATTTTTGTATCAGATGAAATTGGTTTTATTAGGATAAAAAGTAGCATTTATGTTAATCCAGCTAAGAACAACATCTGTGCAAAATTTCAGGCTGAACAATTTAGTAGTTTTGGCGTGAAGAAGTAACAAACATCCATCCATCTAAACATCCAAACTTTCGCTATTAGAATTTTCGCTATTACTGTAATATGATTATTGCCGTTTCTATAATCGAAATCGTAACCACAATTTCTTATAAATATATTTACTTTACCCTTAGTCCTTCGCATTACAAGAATTTACACCAAAATTATTCGTTTACGTCTATCCTTCAGATGAAAGTAATATTTTTGCTCAACTTTATTGCAAGCAACTTGACAACATTGACGGCCGCCCGGGGAGAGGAATATTGGACTTTATTACCAGGCAAATAAACTGATATTGCATTTTTAATGGGCGGGTTATCGAATTACTGGCCCTGTCTTGATGTAATGAAATACGTTTCATAACCGCAATGGACTTTAATCTAACATAATGTGTCCCAGGGATGTTGACCTACTGGCTTTTGGTGAAAAATATTGGGAGCTAGCTTAAGCACGCGGATTCAGGATAAAAAGTAGCGTTTATATTATTTCATATTGTCCACACCTTCATGTTGGCAAGCTTTTAACTACGAGTACAACACTGCACATAGCTACACGTAGCTGCAATATATCCTAAATATCACATACTTTCCTCCTAAGTTCCTCCGTCGTCGCTGTTAACACTTTGAGTGCTGAAATGACACGGTATGTGTTTTCTACAAGTGACTAATATGCGTAAATCCACACTAGCGCAGCGGCTGAGAAAATACAGATCTTTGTGACTCAGCACAGCCGTAATATTTTTCGAACGAAACGCATGTGCGGCGCAACGCAACCGCTGGCTGTGTAGAGTGGCAGCACGAATTTTTTAGGTTAAAAAAATGATCGCAGTCGTCGAAAAAAAATCGCAGTCAAAGTGTTAAGATGTTTGTGCGTAAACAACGCAAAAGCTACTGAATGCATCGAGCTGAAATTCAGGCAATCCGAGGTCTAGAACTTTATGGATTACATAAAGTTCTGGACCTGAACTAAAATAAAGGCCACTTTTAATCATTGACTTTGTAAACGAAATGAATCTGGAACAGTTCCATTGAAAGTTAGATAATATTTTTAAATATAGAGAGGAATCTTTGTGGCGTTCTATGTATTAAAACAACACTTATACATAATAACGTCTGTTCTGTCTGCTTTAGGATAATCCTGTATTTATATCGAAGCAAATGTTTATGTCTTTTGAGAAATAAAATCCTCGTAGCTCTCCAGGCAAATGTTTATGTTTTTAGAAAATAGAACCGTAAACCGTACAGTGATGAGATAGTCTGATTGTACTAACACAAGCCCCTTTCTTCCAGATGCCGTCGCCAGTCCTGGAAGTAGGCTCCACGCGAGGCTGTTCCTCTGGTCGCTGTCGGCGCTGCCTTTCCTCGCGAGAATCCTCAGTTCTCTCGTCTAGAAATAACAATACAATCACAGGGCCATTAACTCAAATCAGAAATAATATAAGGATGTAATAAGGACCGTTAGAAATCTCTGCAAAAATATACAGTGTACTCCCTGTATATTTAGTGATAATGACCGTGGTACCAACGTTTTTTTGTGTGTACTCTACTGCAAATATGATAGATAGATAGAAAACACATTTATTTGACACTGCAGCACATGTTTCAAAGGTCACAAATAGGAAAGAAACAAAAATAATATGGCATATTGACCCGAAGTGTTGCCTCTCCAGGTGTCCAGGGGCCCTATTCGGCTTAAGTAATGGCTTCACTATCATATGACAATGGTCAATCATAGAATGACGCATTTGGTTTTGTACCTTAGATAAAAGAAACTAAAATGCATCTCTGTGTAAAGCACCGAACGCTCGATCTGGAGTTTCTTTATGCTAAGGATTCAACTTGACGTTTCTGCGACAAACCAACAAACAGACGATCGGCAGCGGTCCAATTCTGTTGATCGGAATTGGACCGCCCCGTCGGTCATCTGTCATTTGAGTGTTCTAGGAGTTTTTCATCATTTTGTCGGGCCATAAGCACTTACCTCAAATAAGAAATCACAATATCACAAATACTCCCAAAAGACCATCTCAAAGCAGGTTTCAGAGCTGACAATCCGAAAATTTTTGGATTGTGTGAATAGAACTCCCCAGCGGACATTTTTCTGTTTACTTTTACTCGACAGGTTCTCTGGCGGTCTCTGCTCGGTTCTTTGGGCCGGTACATTCAGTTTTATGTAAATACGTTTCCTAGAGAGCAGGAAATATACATAAATTTTGAATATGTTTCGAGTATTTTGAATCAAAAATATTTTACTCCTTACACTACAGCTTTACCAACTTCCTTCAACGGAATCAGAATCAATAAAGTTTGTTTATTTAGGCTTATCAAAATAAGTCATATTGCTAACCTAATATAAATACAAGTATTAGTATAAAAATATTTATAAGCTATTTCGCGTTAATCCTCTTAAAGATGCAAAAAGATGCAAATTCTCGTGCACCGCACAGCCTTCCATATGTTTTTATTGCCATGCAATTAGAGGAGGAAAATAACAAACAAACTCAAAAAATGCAATGTACTCGTATTCATCATCAATGGGTTTCCGCAAAGTAACGCCTAAATCTATTATTGAAAAGAAATAAGCTTTGGTAGGTAATTGATTCACTTCACTTCATATTTTTATCCACTAGCAGACGATATATAAACTATATACAGATAGAATAAAAAGAGAGTTACGGTTAAAAGGTAGCATATTTTAATGTATGTTTAAAACATTCAATATATTATTACAGGTTGTGTTCACGTCAAAAAATGCAGTTCGATAAAGACACTGGGGTTCGAGGATCAGATAGTTCATTTTCAAGCATTTAGTTGTAATGGCCCTGGATTTTATTGTATTACTAAGAAACTAACTTAGATTAAGCCTAAGCCTACCCTGGAGTACAAGCACGAAGTCAGTCCCCGTTCGACTTAGTACAGCCTGTATTGTGGCTTGAACTTTTGGAGATAAATTTAAGAAATACATTTCTCACAGGAAAATATACGTTTTGATTTGACGAAAAACACTCTCATCTTGGTAATAAACAAATGAACTGAATTAAAATATCATAATTTGACATTTCCTGAGAATAGCTGCTCAACGTTGAATAAAGGTAAAGACACTCAACGGACCTTTTTGCTTCTTTAAAATATTTCTCCGAAAAAACACTTGCTCAAAGTAATAAAATTCGGTAAGCTGTTTATTTTGAATACATTTGAATATATTAACAAGCAGACTTTATGCTCAAAGTTAATATTGTTTAAATTTAATTAAGTGATGAAATATAAAGTAAGTTATGTAAATAATATAAATTGGCACAGTTGTTTTTGTTGTATTAAATCACGTTTAACGATAACTCACGTTTTGAAAAAATTTTATGAGTAAACATAATGAATTAATCTCAATTCTAATGTTTATGTAAATTTTAATTGTAAAAGAGGTTTTGGTGTTGCGATACTGTTTAGTTAATACACAGGAGTAAAAGAATAATAATTTGCTCAATATAGTGTAAAATAATTACTAAAGTTTATGGCTTTCACTTTAAATGTAATTTGAATATTGTAAATAGTTATTATCGTCGTGAAATTAATGTAATATTCTTTAGATAATTATTTGTATTGTATTAAGAAATCGATTGTGTGACAACGATGAATGAAGAATGTCTAAAATGTATGGTCATAGTATTAAATCAATTATTAATTTCTACTAAGGAAGAATAATGATGTTGCTTTAAATACGATGGCTTTATGACGGTACATGTAGCACCCATTCAAATACTTTTGACCAAAGGGGTTTTTATTATTATTATTATATTAGCCCGGATTGTCCCAATACAGAGCAAAGACCTCCCTCCCATTTTACCTCTCATCTTGGTCCTCAGCAAGGAGAACCCACTCTTTGTTGTATAGGTCGAGCTCATCCCGCCATCTCCGCCTAGGCCTTCCACGTGGTTGTCGTCCGTCCGGGACCCAGTCAGTGGCGATCTTCGCCCACTGCTGGTCTGACGTACGCCACACATGTCCAAACAATGGCTTACACAATGTTTTTTCTAATAGCCTCACACACATTCCAGCTCGAAACTTTTACAAACTGATAAAAGTTCCTACCGATCGCTGCCTAGCAAATGGGCTTTATTTGGTAGTCAATCATTAAACTCAAGTTTGACTATAGAAGCTCTTACTTCTCAAATCAACGCCATACTTCTAAGTAAACACATGCAATGCTATGTTACGTAATTACAAACACAAACAGTGACGTCATCATCTGACGTAGCGCTAACAGGCTCTGATTGGCTAAATACTATTCAGTATAGTTGTCACTGTAACGAGCTTGAGGTAGCTGGAGGTTCGTAGTGGTTTCGTTGCTCTACGAATCTCTACTACTAGTTAAACTTGGATGGCATTTTCTGAAAGTTAGTCAGGCTATCAGCAGTTTTGAAAACTTATGTTAAATTGTTGATTTATTAATCCACTGTTTTACAGAAGTTTCTAGCGCCTTTTTTATATTATAATCTCCTTAACAACAGGTTTTGTCAGGAAATTATAAGGAAGTTGCACATCTATGCACTCATTGTAGGTTATCAAAAATAAAATGAAATAAGGTTAGACAGCGTTCAACTTTCATAGAATAAAATCATTTTATTTGTCAATCAATATATTTCTTTCCGGCCCTGGTGCACAGAGAGGGGCCTCGAGGCTTGGCCTCATTACCCCGGCGTCAACTCGAGTTGACGACCCATCGGTCCTTGGGTTAGTGGGAATTTTTGTTCCCCTTCTCATTTTTTTTTTGGCTGCATTTGGTCTACGTTTTTTTTGTTTTTAATAAACCCAAGGACTCTATGGTGGTTCCGCAGGGATAAGGTCCCGCAGAAGGGATCGCCATGGGCAGTCGTCTTCCTGGGGCCGGAGCCATTTTATTTGTTCATGGTTTGATTGTCTCTTCGCTAGCTCAGGATTTAATATCAGTACGTTCGACAAAAAATCGTTTGGCCTATTGTTAAACAAAACTATTGCTTAGAAAATATAAAAAACAAAAGCAGTATTTTTTGGTGTGGAAAAATATAATACTAGCGCTTCAAAAAAACAAAAGAACGTATTCTGCGTAAAATAATACCGGCCGCAAAAAAAGCTAAAATCCGAGTGTGCATTTGTTTTGCGCAAGGCTGCTAAAATGCTCTATAGGCCCGGTTGTTATCCATTGTAGAGTATCTAAAAACGAACGTTGCGTCATCATACATTGCGCAAATCATTAAAGTAGAATTAATAAATTTCAATCATTTTACGCATTCGACAACGATCGAAGTATTTTGTGCAAGGACTACACGTGAATTTAATATACCTTCTCAGTTTCGAATACACAAATTAATTTATTGTTTTATTGCCTAAAATCCTATGTATTGTGGAATTTCCAACTAACTAACTCCTAACTCATTGGCGGAAAACCTGAGCTCAGTATTGATCAAAACTTACGTAGAGTTCTAGAACTTTCGCCTTAGTTCAAAATCTACATACCACGAGTTCACCATTTTTAACCGACGAAACAAAAGTGGAGGAGGTTCTATGTTCGTCTATTTGTTTTTTTTTTGTTCATCGATTTTTCTGTTTATAAACCGAGTGAAAAAGTATTTCGTTATTATATGGAGAACGATCGAAGAAGGAGGTGATTGCTACAAAAAGTATTCTCGGGGGATTCGTATTTTTGCCGAAAAACTTAAAAAACTATGTAAATAGTAAGGAATTTGAAGAGGTTTTTAATTTTTCACAACAATCAAACTGTGTACATAACGCTATGTGTATCGTCTCTGTGTGAATGGTGAAACAATTGTGATATAATGTATTTCAATATGTAAATAATAATTTAATGGTCGTGCCAATGTAATTTTAACACAGTTTGAAGTTTTAATGAATGTGGGCAATTCGCACTATTTTATAAATTGTAATTATTGTTCCGTGGATATTAGGATATGTATAGACTAGAGCATTACTACGTTATTTAATGCTCCTACGAATTGTAAAATACAGACAAATGCTCAGTTTCCTAAAGCATTTCCACGTAATGTAAGGTAATGTAAGGCGAAGGCTCGATGTGCATATAATGCTCAAGCGAGTGAGCATTTACCTGTAATATATCGTACATTTTCCCTCGGCCCGCGCGCCTCACTCCCCGCCGCCGTCATCCCCCGTCACTCGTCGCCTTAAATTGATAAAATGTGCCACCAAACTGCACGTTGGTTTTTAAAATCAGTTCAACAAATATCGTTATGCTCGAAGTATGGTCCGAGTAAATTTAACTCAGCATTAAAACAGCGAATGCTCAATCTGTTACTAGTAAATGTTCTAGTCTATACTCCCCTTTATGTTCGTAACTAAGTAATTATTTTGTTTAAATTCGTTACAAATTTGTTAGGTAATTATCATGTTAATTTAATATTAGTAAGACAATTTTGGACCCGCGTTTAAAATAAAATAAAATAATTATTGTTCTGTACATAATAAATAAAAATAACTATCTGAATGTCGAAAACTGTATTTTATTTGAATTCCTTTCTTTGAGAGTGTATTAAGGTATTATTGATGCAAACTTCTAGGTTGGTTAAGCTCGCGTCTCCAGAGATGACAACAGAAAAAAATATCAGCACCTCGACTAAGCGGAACGAAATGAAATGTACATATACAGCAGATTAGATTGTCTAAGACATAGATGGGTATAGATGTCGACTTGGATTTAAATATAGGCTAATTAATGTCCCGGAAAAACTCATGTAAATCCGCGGGCAGAAGCTAGTTATCTAACTTGATGCTAAATGATGCTGTGTGAATTGTCCAGCATTATTTATCACACTAATATCATGCGTAAGTTTGGATGTTTAGATGGATGGATGGATGTATGTTATTGTATGCTTCTTTAGATCAAAACTACTGGACAGGCAACATTTGTACAGACGTAGCTCTAAACCTGGAATCTAACATAGGCTACTTTTTATTCCATGGGATATAAATAATTTTTAAACATCCTTAGACATAACGCGAACGAGCCGCGGGCAGAAACTAGTATATTAATAAATGATACGTAGCTTCTAATGTCCCTCACGATATAGCAAGCCCTATCTACTTAGTATATTACTATGTAATTCCTAGTACATTATGTAATTGGTAAACCTTAATACCTCCGACCAGGTGGGATGACGACCTGCGAAAGACTGCAGGTTGATGCTGGATGCGTCAAGCCGAAGACAGGGCGCTATGGCGCTCATTGGGGGAGGCCTATGTCCAGTAGTGGACTAATATAGGCTGATGATGATGATGAAACCTCAATACTCAATGGATTATCTATCACATAGTCTGCATTGAGCTGTCTATAAATTGATACATTCGACAGAGAACCAAAGTTATCGACATAGCTCTAAGAATTAGCAAGCTGAAGTGGCAGTGGGCCGGCCATATCTCGCGAAGAACCGACGGCCGCTGGGGCAAACGTGTTCTTGAGTGGAGACCACGACTCGGTTAACGTAGTGTAGGACGCCCTCCGACCAGGTGGGATGATGACCTGCGAAAGACTGCAGGTAGATGCTGGATGCGGCAAGCTGAAGACAGGGCGCTATGACGCTCATTGGGGGAGGCCAGCAGTGGACTGCTATTAGGCTGATGATGATGATGATAAAATGATAGCTTGGTACGTATATTCCAATTGAATACATGGAAGTAGCATCACGAGCTTACGAAAAAGGCGCTAAGCACCAACACAGCCGTAGAATAAATCTAAATAAACTCCCTTGAAGAGGGCGGATTTGCGCCCTTAAAGGAACATACGACTATCATTTCCCCTACACACAAATCTCGAGAATCCAATTCGAGATAGTTTTCCTCGAGGAAAACTGTTTTACATCATAATATTATCAAGATGAAAGGACAATATTAACCCGGCGACGGGAATTTAGAGCTGTTAACGTCACTACTAAACTTGGATCTACAATAACTACACAAGAAATAAAATACAGGTATGGGAAAGAAGTATACTAAATATAAAGAGAAGAGACAGAAAAAGAAATACAGTTATAAGACAAACCACAAATGTCATCGATGCTTTGAAACACTGTAAAAAATTAAAATGGAAATGGGCTGGCCATATCATCATTAATTTTTAATTTAATTTAAATCTAATCTTTTATATAATTAAGTGTCATATAATATTATTCTATTCATTATGAAATTTTGTAAATTCTATGTATTAAGGAAATAAAAAGGCTTTATTATAACGTCACTACTGTATGTTGTTTATGCAAAAGTGCGCTGAGAGCGTTGAAAAAGATTGCTCCGGTTTTTTTAATAAAACACAAGAGGTGGATGAGAATTTTAAAGCATTTTCTTGTAAATATCTCTCAGGGCTTGTTTCAACAAATTTTTATTATGAACTAGCTGCGCCCCGCGGTTTCACCCGCGTGGTGATAGATATTTTGGATAATATACAATATATCTTTATAAATTGTAGCCTATGTGTTATTCTGATGTATAAGCTATATTATTATAAAGTTCATTATAATCCATTCAGTAGTTTTTACGTGAAAGACTAACATCCATCGATCCATACTTACAAACTTTGACGTTTATAATATTAGTAGGATGCGAAAGATTGGACATTTGAATAGATGGATCTTCTTAAATGTGGAGTATTAAAACAATCAAATAATGGTCCGGAAGCCAGGTACAAAGTTTGTACCTGGCTCCCGGACCATTATTTGATTATTATTATTTCACTCGGGAGGAAATAATTGACCATATTTAATGGTCAATTATTTCCTCCCGAGTGAAAATTCGTTAAATCCATTAGGGATTAAAATTATGAATACTCGTGACCGTCAGCTGCGACTCCGTGGGAGAGTTGGGCAGTGGCAGCGATGACGACATTATTCCCATGTAATAAGGCTCAAATCACAAATTAAAATTCGCATATTCTAGAATATCTAAACCTACTTATTGTTCGCAAGTATAGATAGGATAAGGAACAGCCTCTTGAGAATACTTGTATTAAGTCCCATTAATGACGGATTTCAATAGACATCAGATGTTTTGTCCCTCAGCTTGAATAGCAGAGAAGTAGAATCAGCTTGTTTGCCTCCTGAATAGCATTCAAACGTATCGGATTCAAGTAATATAATTCATTTTACCCCACTCCCGGTTGAAAACGGGGGCTTTGCTTTTCAAAAACAAAAAAAAATCGGGTTTGCTATAATTGCTAATATTAAAATACGAAAGTTCGATCGCGATGGATTTTATATGTTTTTTTCTGTATAATTGAACTATGATCTTTGAGGATTAATATCTTTTACCATAGTATAGATCATAATAAAAGAAATTATCATATATATCAAAATAAAAAAAATTATTTGTTAAAAACTAGATTTCATTAGATTCTAAGCTAGATTACAATTAGATGAAGAATCTTAATTTTGTTTCTGTACATTAAATGAGCAAATAAGTCAGCAATGTATTAAGTAATATCTGTTATAGAAGAGCGAGACCTTCTAACACAAGTACTTATACTTAAATGAAGGTCTCCACTACGGTGTAAACAATTGTTGTAAAACTGTTACAGAAATAAATTTTATTATTATATGTTATATTACGACGTGGAAGGCCCAGGATGAGATGGCGCGACGAGCTCGAGGTACATCCATCATGGCCTGTTGCAGCGTTGGATCGCGAGGAGTGGAAGGAGAAAAGGGAGGCCTTTGCCCAGCAGTGGGACAATAATGACTTAAAATAAAATAGAAATAGAATGTTATATTACATGTAGTTTTAGACCTGGCTTAACATGACGGCCTTTTGACTAGATTCTGCAATCTAGTTTGAAATAAACTCCTAACTATCCCGTTTTTATCGGCGTAGGTACAAGGTATTTGTATATTGTATAACTGAATGGATGCTACACGCTTTCTATTTAGTCAGGTCCACTATTTGAATGAAAATTGTCAAAGCACATGCTTCGATTACGCTGTGCACCGCATCTTAAATGTATCACCCTGTACAGAGGCAAGTCGCAACATGCGATTGAGTAATAAACTACAAGACTGACTGTCTCCCAGCAGAAATAGTTCCAGTGAATCAAGTCTCTGTGTGGTGCACCATGAATAAATTCTACGCCTAACTTGCTTGCGGAGCTAGACTTGCGAGATGCACGGTAGTCAGCGACTAGAGCCGCTTAAAAAACATAAATAGTGGAAACACTATTAAATCGCCACAGAACCCGATATACCGTAGCGTGGATTGTTTATAATGTGATTTTATCATGGAATTTTATACGTTACTGAATGTAACGTATAAAATTCCATGATAAAATCACTCAATACATATAATTCGCGATATCAGAATAGGACGGATAGTTATCAAATTAAATAATTCGCAACATATTTCTCTTCAACCCACACGTTGTCAACGAAATAAAATGAAATAAATAATGTCCGACTGATTTTGTTCTACTTAGTAATGATTCCTTGCAATTCTGATGGCGTGTGGGCTGTAAATAAGTAGAATAAGTAGGATTTATACTTGAAAATTTTATATTCTGGGAAAATAGACGAAATCTCATTTTTTCACTAGAGGAGGAAGACTTTCATTTTTCTTCGCCTTAGCTTAACTTAGGCGTGATCAAGAACCAACGAGCGTTTATTTTCGCTAACTAGCGCAACGACCTGCAGTTTACAGCATAGATAGGAGAATGGACTCCGGTGCTCCAGAATGTTGAAAATTTAAAGGAATCCTTGACTCGAGCCTTGCACAGTCAAACTACTAATAGTAGTAGTAAACTAGTGTAGTAGTCACTAAAGTTAACGGGACGTGCCAGCAAAGTGCACGAGAGGTAGGATTCTCAATCTTCACATCTATTATTATGGGTTCAAATTTCACTGACTTTAAATCCTCGCGCGGTTAGAAAGGAATGGATTCATTTCGAACCGAAACAAAATCAGTCTGACGTTTTCAATAACAAAGATCTATTACATTTTGACAATACGCAAATATGAGAATGCGACATATACAACTGCGACTTTGACAAGGTTCTGTTCCATTCTAATCGCGCGCAGGTTAATAGCATGAAACCATAAAAAAACATCAAATAGTGTTAAATTTCAAAATTGAGAAACAATATTTGCATAGTAAAAGGTATGCTTATTGAAGCTATGCGTTGTGAGATTTGACTTCCATATTTTACTATTATGACAATGGTATCGTCACAGAATGATACAATTTGGTATTCTACTTTAGGTGAAAGAAAATACAGATGGACGCACGTCAAAAGTGTCAAGGTTGAATTAAAATTATTCTATGAATCTCTTCGTGCGAAACACAGAACGCAGTACCTATCTAGAGTTTCTCTCATCTGAGGATTCTACGTGTCGATTCTGCGATGATACCATTGTAGTGGGTGTGTTTGTTATGTGTGTTTACTACAAACAAAAACACACACACATAGGTTGGTTTAAAGAATGTACCTCAGAGAAATCATCATCATCAGCCTATATTAGTCCACAGCTGGACATAGGCCTCCCCAATGAGCGCCATAGCCCTGTCTTCAGCTTGACGCATCCAGCATCTACCTGCAGTCGTTCGCAGGTCGTCATCCCACCTGATCGGAGGGCGTCCTACACTACGTTTACCGAGTCGTGGAGAGATCCATTCTTTAAACCAGCCTGTGTGTGGAGGGGTCACTTCTCCCTGGGGTCATAAAGTTGATCTATGGTATCTTGGGATCAACAAGGTTTTGAAGTTATGCAATGTAGCGATATACATTAGGTTATATTCAAATTCGTAAAGGACCTAATAAAGTTGGAATTATTGGTATTTTACAGCCTTTTTCTGATGCTATTAAATTATTTACTAAGTATATTTTAAAAAATCGCAACAAAACACGGCTTGATTCCTCGGTTACACCAATGTCCTTCGACTTTGTAAATGAGGCATATAATGTAAACAAACTCCACAAAATAGTAAGGTCCGTAAAAAATTAGTTAAGCGTTGTTGACACTATAAATCAGCTGTTAAATCCCTATCCCGAATGAAATAGATTGATTTAAAAGCTGGATTTAAGTTGGCCTGTGGCGTTATAAAATGATATTGAGTCTCGTATCACTATTAACAAGCAGCGTCATCAATCAAGAATCTTAAGAGCGTGTTTGTAGGTTGCAGTCATCATCGCCACTGCGCCCTGTAGTCAGCTTGACGTATCCGGAATCTGCCTGCAGTCTTTCGCAAGTCGTTATCCCACTTTCGACTTTTAGACGGCCACTACCACTTCAGTTTGTTAATTCTTCGGGTTGTTTGACATAAAATTTACATTTTCTTGCAAATTGCTAGACACACTTGCGTAGCATCTCCATGCATAGCAGTGGGACAGCGGCTTTAAGTATGTAGTCGTATAATAAGGAAATAAACTGATTTCTTTCATTTGTTTGTTTATTCAATCATTTTTGTACATAATTGAACACAACATTTTTAGCTTTACCTTCTTAAATTGTTAGGCAAGTTTATATCTATAAATAAGTTAATAATTCTGGACGCTGTTCACAGGGCTGTGTGAGATAAGCACTAAACTATGGAAAAGAAATGAATTTTGTTTCTACGCAGGAGAATGCTGCTGGAAATCCTTTTTTCTTTTTCAAAGGTTGAGTCAGTCCGGGCTCCTTCCAAAACATAGCGAAGCGGAGATACTATGTGGCCTATAACACTTGCTCAGTCTCTAGTGATCTATGCTTGAGGAATGCTTTTCTTTGGCACAGTTAATCGTCACTCAAGCATATTGTTTGTTTGTTTACTTATTTCCACCGTAGGTACACATGTTACTTGATGTCGTTGAGTTCTTTAAGTTGTTAATTGTTATATTACATACAATTATCTAGCAAACACTATTCTTGAAATAGGAAACACCATATTGTGCAAAGAAAAAGCAGACAGACATGCCTCATTTAAAAATATATCAAAGATCTAATCTGAATATACTTTCATATTGAATAAATAAATAAAATAAATAATGCTGGACAATTCACACAGCATTATCTAGCCCCATGGTAAGCAGAGCTTGTGTTATGGGTACTAGATAACTGATATACATAGTACAATATATTACATAGATAGATATTTTTTATTATACATAGAAAACGACCAGAGCACCCGGAACAAATATCTGCAGATCGTACACACAATTGTTCCGAGGCGGGAATCGAACCCGCAACCTTTAGCGTCGCAGGCGGACTTTCGCCCACCGCGCCACATCGGTCTTCAATGGGATATTATGGGCATGTTGGTATAAAATAAAAATTTGGAAACCCTTTACGGTTTTACTTTGCGGTATGTATTATTTGAATATCAGTTGTCCCAATTTTATTTATTATTTAGAACACTCAATATTATAAAAACTTTCAGACGCCCTTAAATAAACTAAACAACAATGGATTTCGTTTATCGTGAATTTAGCTTGCTAGTAGGTTTAATATTCATTGTTATTACTCCTCACGTCGCCGCATCGTCGTCGCTAAACAGCCTGAGTCTACCATTTTATTTCACCTCTGACATTTTCAGATAATGGCCGTTCTTGGAGAGTGTCACGAGGAATTAATTCGAGCTCGAAACTGTTTAAAAGCGAAAATAAGGTTTTTTAAATGAGCGCATGCAGAATACGTTTACTTATTTATGTGACTTAAGCCGGTAGAACAGAGGAGCTGGTTAGTTATGTGTAATCTTCTTCCTATTTTTGACGACCGATGTGGCGCGGTGGGCGAAGGTCCGCCTGCGACGCAGGAGGTTGCGGGTTCGATTCCCGCCTCGGAATAAATGTGTGTACGATCTGCAGATATTTGTTTCGGGTGTTCTGGTCGTTTTCTATATATAATAAAAAATATATATCTATGTAATATATTGTATTATGTATATCAGTTATCTAGTACCCATAACACAAGCTCTGCTTACCATGAGGCTAGATAATGCTGTGTGAATTTTCCAGCATTATTTATTTATTATTTTATTTTGTTCTAACCTATCTTTTATATTAATTTGTGCGATCTGTAAGAACCTACCTATAGATCAAACTACTTATATTTACTTCTACAAATTGCTTACACTAAGCTAAATAACTATTCCAATATTCCCATGTAAGTGACTGTGTATTTTTTGAAATACATATATTTAAACCTAACTGTTTAAATATTTGTTCTCAAAAAAGACAGTCATATGATGGTTAGTTAGGGCAAATATTTTAGAAGACGTTTTTCATTTTAAAATTAAAAAAAATGTTAATGCGTAAAACTGATAGCACATCATTCATCAAACCGATGAAAAACGAAAGAAAGATATTCACTGGATTAGTGGGTACCTATTCCCCGCGTTCTCTCTAGTTCTACCTACACTACACAAGATGTATGTAAAGTGTTTTGTATTGATTAATTATAATAATAATTTTTAATAATTAGATTAGAGGTACTGAGATATGCAACAAAAGGTAAATATTTATATTTTTACTAATGTGAATTAGGAAATAGTTTAGAAATGGATTATTTTATTATTCGCTATAATTGATTTGAAATTTATACCTTTAAGGTAACAGGTAAAAAAAAACAAAAAATAACACTAGTTTTAAACATTTTGAACAGTTTGTTTTATAAAATATAAAAAAAACTGTTTTTTTTCCAACCCTGCTGGCGGGGAGTTACCTATGCAGTGTATAAATACCACAGCCTGTCTGTGGTATTTATATAAATACCACAGCCTGTCTGTGGTATTTATACACATTCATTTGCATTTAAAGGTAGTTTAAAAAACCATGTTTTTTCTTCATGTTTTAAACATTGTTTAAAACTTGTTTTAATCTGTGTTTTGAAACACTTAATAAAAAACATAGTTTTATTTCAAACTGTTTTAAACACGTGTTTTAAAACAACTTGTTTTAATCATGCCAACCCTGTATACATGTATATATATTATATATATATAGGTATTATATTATATATGTATATATATTATATATATGTACATATATAGGTATTTTACATTTATTTATCTTTAAATTTTCATCTTGTATTCATATTTATGTATTCTAGCTCTATCCTTGATACACCCCCTGCCTTTTTTTAATTCACTCGATTCATTCCATCCTAAGTTTGCCTGGAAGAGATCGCTTCTAAGCGATAAGGCCGCCCATTGTACTTGTCACATGTAATGTCTTTCATAATGTTCTGTATCTGGTGTACAATAAAGTATTTTTGTATTGTATTGTGTTGTAAAAACCCTGAAGTACTTTTCGTTGCCAATAAAAAAGAGTTCTCAAAGGTGAATTCAAAACGTTTCACCAGCGTATTCCGATAGTTCTGCACAACAAGTAATTGTGCAAGGGGATGCCTCTATCGAGCGTTCAGAAACGAGAGAGCACATTGCCCTGTAATCTCGCCGCGAAGACTGCCTAGAGTACTTACTTTATAGGTAGAAAAACACAGAAGGCTTCAGCCATTCTGCTCTGATAGGTTCCTAAAGAAAATATTTCAATAAGTATAGTAAACGGGCAATGTATCGTCAACACCATTAAAACTGTTACAAAGACTAGCAAGTACTATTGAGAAAAAGTGTTGCAAAAAACGCTCAAAAGCCGGTTCAATTAAGCAACAGGACTATTGAGAAAACTGTTGCAAAAAAACACTCGAAAGCCGGTCCAATTAGGACTACTGAGTCGTCAAGCTACTCTGAAGTCCAGTCCACTTAATTTTAACCCAACTTAATGCTGGACAATTCCCATGATAAGCAGAGCTTGTGTTATGGGTACTAGATAACTGATATACATAATACAATACATTACATAGATAGATATTTTTTATTATATATAGAAAACGACCAGAACACCCGGAACAATTATCTGCAGATCGTACACACAATTGTTCCGAGGCGGGAATCGAACCTGCGACCTCCTACGTCGCAGGCGGACCTTCGCTCACCGCGCCACAGAGGTCGTCATGGATTGCCAAATAAGTCTGAATAAGTGGTGACTCCAAGCTTTAATAATCACCATCATCGTGACTATCCAGCTCTAAAGGTCGAAGACATTTATAAACATTTGTGAAAGTAATTTCACTCGCGAGCGCACAAAGACCGAAATCGTTTCTTTAAACTTCAAAGGAATGTTGGTCTCTGATCAAAGCTGCAGAATTCGTCGTTTAATATATTGCGCTTTCCGAATTAAATCTTGGACAGAAGTTTTTGAATTAAATTCACGTAAAACTTTGTGTTATAATGAGCAATTTGTTTTATCGTGACTCTATTGCAACGAGAACAGTAACGTTTTTAGCATATTTAATTTGATTAAATAAACTGACGTACATTTGCTTCAAACTGATTATAAAGGTTGTGGCATGCATAGGCCACATCGCTCTAACATCGTTTTCGCACCCCCACAGCACCCACACGCCTTTGCCTCAACGACCCCAAGCTGTCCACGCAAGCTCGCAAAAAACCGTCAGATCGTACAACTTGCTTCGAACGAGTGGTCTGCGTGGATCAGCGCGCGGGCGATTCATGCTGTATAAACCCTTCATCGACTTCCATTCTGCACAACCAGTTGGTCGGTTTATTTGGTCGGACTAGAAGAACAGATCTGTAAAATGTACCTAATGATTACGAGTTGAAGACCATATTTGAAAGCACATGTTTGTACTGCGCGGCAGCGGTGTCTTATTGTTGGTATTTTTGTATGTATTTCAAATATTTATTTGCATAACTAAAACTACATTACATTTGAGTAGGTTCTGCCAAACTGTGTGACAGTTTGGCGGCAGTAGCTCTCTTGGACTGATTAAATTTGATTTCTCTAAGTGCTTATTTTGTAAGCCTAAAGAAAATATCGTTTTTGAAATCTGAAATGCTGCCAATTTCTGAATAGATAATGAAATAATAGAAGTAGAAAATCCACTTAAAATATATCAATGCCAAATATAGCATTTTGATCAGAGTTAAGTGTAGAGCGACGGCGGCGGCGTCTATCTATATTCTAGTGGTATCTAGTATAGAGTAAATTTGACCTAATTACTTAATAGATAGAGGCTATGATTATTGAATAGATGTTTTTAGGGCACTATGGGACTTTCATCCCCAGGACTTATTTTATGGACTACACTGGAAAATATGACTGAAAATACAGATTTTACCGAAATTCGGTAAAAAATTTAATATTTTTCGTGGATATTTCTTGGTTGTCTTTTGTAGAGGTCGTGAGTTTATTTTCGCAGCTGGCCCGAAACGCTTAACTATTCTTATAACAAGACTTTTTTCAATCATCAACAATCAATTTTAATCAAGCAACTCATTATCAATAATATAATATTCCACTGCTGGGCATAGGCCTCCCCCAATGAGCCATTGCGCCCTGTCTTCAGCTTGCCGCATCCAGCATCTCGCTGCAGTCTTTCACAGGTCGTCGAACACCAGCCCAGTTTACCCCAGCGGTCGTCGGTTCTTTGTGATACTCGTATATGACCGACCCACTGCCACTTCAACTTGCTAATTCTTTGAGTTATGTCGATAGCAATATAATGAGTATCATGCAACTAAATAATACTTCAGTTAAATACGAATCATTTTATCTAAAATTAACTAATTTAAACAGTTATTGTTGTACATATGATGAACCTACCAATGATATGATAATGTAACGAAATAGTTTAAAATAAATGAAATTGAATCAACTCTAAAACTTTTGAAACTATCATGGTTAATTATTGTTAAAATAAAATAAAATAAAACGGGATATTTACCATGATTTGATTTTTGAGTGGTAACGTTCGTAGCAAAAGACAAAAATATTGGATATATTATTGCCGAAATATTGGATAACTCAAAAATCAAATCATGGTAAATATCCCGTTTTAAATGACTTGAATCAACTAGTTTCTAAGCCCTTCGTCACTCCATTCCTGCAAAACCTAGACAAAAAGTACCTAAGCGGGAGTCGATCCGCAATCTTCTCCAATTCAAGTGGCTCCTTGCCCACTACGCCGCAGAGGTCGACACAATAATTATAGATATTTTATAAACAAGAGATAACAAGATGGAGTCTCTTCTCTAAAGCTTGATGAAACAAAGATACCTAATCACATAATCACTGGTTGCGATTTCTTAATTGGATGAGCTCGTCATTACGAATAGGGATAATTACTACGAACGTGTGATGTTATAATTATCGAATTAAAGCGAATTATCAGATTAATTAATAATTATCATCCTTATTATTTGGCTGATAGGCTGTTGGTTAAAGTGGGCTGATAGGCTTTTGGCAAAAATGGGCTGAGTCCTTAGAAGGTATGTATGTGCTGTGCGCATTATCTTACGTTTTACACTTGTTGAGAAGGCAGCACAACTCTCGTATCTATGTAGGTACACGCTCACCTACGTGATGTAGATACGCACAAATAACTACATCGCGCCGTGTGAGTTTAGTAATAATAATTTTAACGTGAAGCACGCGCCACCCAGTCTGTCGCGTTCTTACCACTAAAAGTTTTTAATTTTTCCTTCCATCAAGACGAGACACTAGCACTATTTTATCTTATTATTACGTAGCACGACGGAAATTTCAAAAATGTATTTTGGCAGTTTGTGGTACCTATTTTAAGCGTTTTTTTTTTTACTACTTTCGTTATAGGTTTATTTCGCGTAGTTTAGGCAGAGATGCGAAAATGTGTAGAGTGTGCGTTGGGGTGCCGCCTTAAGCGCCTAGTTCCCTTACCGGATAGAAAGGAACTACTTTTCGTAGTATGACAACAATTATATTGTTTGAGGATAGTTTTCGAATGATTTTGAACAAATTGAGTCTAGACCAAACAAGTAAATAGCTTTCGAAAAAAAAATCGTTTGTATATTGTGTCACTCTGGTACTAAGCGTACTGATAGGCTAGAATTTTGCCTCGTCGCGCAATTTCATTCTGTAAAATGTTGTAAGAGTTGACTGAAGTACTTACTAGAGGAGTATTTTTAGCACCACTGCGATAATCAATTCACCTACCAAGCATGGTGACTACGGCAAAACCCGGCCTCGTTTGGAGGTGGTGTATTCAAAAGACGGTCGGTATGTGTGTATTGGCAATTTCCCAAAAATCGTGTCTTGTTGAAAGACGAAATAAGTTTTCAAATACTAATAGACAGTAGGCGTTCTCGTCGCTAGAAAGTGATCTCTACCAGACAACCTTAAAGTAAACAGTTTGTGGTCTCTTATAAATTCAGTGTGTATCGAGGCCAGCAGATCGGCGATAAGCGACAAAACGCGTGATTGTGCCTGTGTTGTGTTTATGTGTGTATTTTGCTTGTGTGTGGGAGAGGGAAGGGGGGGTCCCATTACTCACGGAGATAGCCGATAGAAGGCGTCAGATCGCGGCCGCGGCGGGAATATGGGAAAATCATTATATTTTTATTGCTGGTCATATTTTTAGGGTCTACGATGATTTTGTAGCCACTGTGTATGTGTTAGTAGCTATAACGATAATGATAGTCGTTTAGATCGATTGGATTCAGAGCTATGTAATTTGGCTTTTTTGTTTTTTTATAAAATACATAAATGTGTTTCTTTATTTCCAGATAACAAAAAATTTAAGTGAACAGAAAAACATATTATTTTTTATTTTATAATATTTTATAGTAGGTACTTATATAACATTTAGAAAGAAATAAGAAATAATTTATTATGCCATCTTATAAAGACCATGTATACTTAAGGCTATGTGAAATACAGTAAGAAACAAAACTTTACAGTTTTACAGAACAGAAACATTTCAACACATTTGTTGTTTATGCAAATTGCCGGTAGGTAAGCATACAAGTTAAAAAACTCTCTACCGCCCGTGCTAGTGTAACACTGTGTTACGGCGTGGTAGTGATTCTCGTCCCTTGCAATAAGGCTCATTTTAGAATGCCCATTCTGCAGCACACTCGTTATCTCTTCGATTTACCAGGTTGTAAACAAGTAGTATAAGATGACAAAACAGACAAATCACTAAAGGTGTGCTAAGTACCTGTGTAGGTAGTGTCTTGTTATATGTATAATAGCATAATCTACAAAAAGATACAAATTCTTAAATTAATCTTATAGCCTAAATATAACTATTTATTTTAATTTTAGTATGATAAGTTCTTTAGGCATTTGTATTTTGTAGACACATATGTATGTCTATCCTATGTGCAGTTACAGTTCTAGTTACAGTTTTTAAGGATAGATATATATATATGTCGTAGAAGGAGTAGCTCAGACATCAATAAAACCAGGAATAACCCCGTCAATACTTTTATTCTATTTTATAAACTCTGATTAACAGTATTTGTGATATCTCTAATAATCTATACCACTATATCTAGACGCGTCAACTACCATAATCCGAACGAACCACGGCAGGATGTGCACTCAACGAAAGCTGAAGCAAGACTCCCCGTTGCTGCCGCGCGCTCGCCTTAAATACGCGCGGTTGGGGTAAACAAGTCTACGAGCGGTCGCTCAGGTACGGGCGGCGGCTCGGAGCAGGTAGCGTCCCTTTGTTCGCCTCTGTGCACGTGCTCTCAGAGTCTAACCAAAGCGTAGCGCCTACACGGCCATTCTGACCTGCGAACGTCCTCGTTCGCGTAAGCTCATAGGATATCATCTGAGAAAAAGAACAAAACAACATTACTGCTCGTTCATCCTGACACAATAAACTGATATATTACTTGAATCGATCTCTAGGTAAAAAAAAACACTCAGAACAGATAGTTGGCCCCAATTTATCATAGCCCAGACACACTGTCCCTATAACTCAATTCAATCGATCTCTAGGTCAAAAACACCTAGCCCAGTCACTCTGTCTCTATAACTCAATTCAGAATCCCTTCAGTGTACAACTGACCTGGACCTCAGCGACTATTTTTTTTCGCATATCCCTTCAGTACCGGCCTGGATTTCAGCGACTATTTTTTTTCGCCTATCCACCAGTACTGGCCCGGATTACAGCGACTATTTTTTTTCGCCTATCCCTTCAGTACTGGCTTGGGCTTCAGCGACTATTTTTTTTCGCCTATATCCCGTCAGTACTGATGTGCGACTATTCTTTTTCGCTACCCTCTCAGTACACAAAAAAGGTTAGATAAATAAAAAAATAGAGAAAACAATGAATGAGAAAAAAAAAGTGAAAAGAGAAAAAAAAATGTAAAGCGAAAAAAAATAGTCGCAGGTCAGACTATTTTTTTTCGCTTTACATTTTTTTTTCTCTTTTCACTTTTTTTTTCTCATTCATTGTTTTCTCTATTTTTTTATTTATCTAACCTTTTTTTTATCTACCATACCTAAACCCAATCAGATAATCACTTTTAACCCACCATCATCATCTATGGTAGACATCCTGACTACCACCTGGCCTTAACAATTTATAGCGATAATGAACACCAGTAGAACCCTATTATAATCCTGATCGATATAGTATCAGACTCAAAACTTACCTATTTTCTCGCTGTACAACTTATTACCTTAATCAGCCCTTGATCTAAAATAGCCTACTGAGCTATCAAGTTAGCGTCAATATTAGGAAGAAATGCTACTAGAGATAAAAAGGAGTCTGCTAAAATACTTCAACTATCGAACGCTCTATTGTTAACTATTTACATCGTTTTTATCAGGCACCGTCACGTTGTCATCACTGTAATTTACTACAATATCAATCAGAGCATGACGTACTGCCCGTAAGTGTTCGATTTAATGCGGGCGTGAAGGAGACAGCTTAGGTGACAGGTTGACTTTAACTGACAATACGTAATTTAAGATTGAGAGTGTTGAGAACACTAACTAGACAGTCCAAAGTGGAGGCGTATATTCAAAACAGTACTTACTCAACAAACTACTACCAAATTAGCCTTGACTAATGATACATAATGTCACACAAAATAATTTGGTTCGGTCTCACCGCTGTATCCAGTCCGGTGGCACCTTCAATAATCACGCTTACAACCTCAGCAACATTCTCAGCGCAATCCATGAGCAGCGCAGCGTGTGGAGAGGGGTCCTTAACGCTAGACGCTAGCGCGTGAACCGCACCTTTCCAAGCGATGACAGCTTCCAGTCATGGGGCAGTCCAAATACTAAAAACAAATAAAAATTAACGCACAGGGAGGTTGTTTTATTACTAATTTTATCTGTTATATAAAGCAAAGCGATAGATTGAAATAATAACAGTAGAAGTAAAAACCACACCGAAGAATCAGTCATCTGTGTTCGAAATTGTAATCTTGTCACTTCACCAATCACCTCTGTCGAACGCTAAATTTACTGGATAATATTCAGAATATAAAGAGATATACGAACTCCGACTAGAACTCGGACTTGAGTCAACAACTTCACCCCTAACAGCTGGTATGGTCATTATAAACATCGTGTCTAATTGCTTAGCAATAAAACTCGGCTAACCACAACGAAATCCTACCTCAAACTCTTGAATTAATGGACAGATTTGTAACAGAAGCTGCAACACCGACCTCAGCGTTGTCTCCCTTGTCCATACGACGCAGCATTATTAGTCCCGTTCTCATCCCCACATTAACCTACGGCAATAATAGGAGTCACCGTAGTAATAAACAATGCCAACGTGTGTCCTTCGTTCGCCGATTGTGCGCGACGGTTTGTCGTGCACCTGAAACCCATCACTCCGACCATTTTATTACTAATGGAATCTCTTAACCAATGAAAATTTGAATCTTACAGAGTTCCGCGATTATAAGCGATAAGCTATCACGATGTAGTTGATTCCAATTGACAAAACCTAGGTTCTTCTCATAACAATCGCGGCAGTGTTGCGTTGATCGACTAAAATTAGGACGATCACCCTAAATAGACAAGTCAAGCTATATTTGTCACGACAATGTTGATCGTAAATGCGAATACCAAATTTTAAGGGTACCGCAAATCAACTCTGCTATTTCCGACGTCATAGTCGTCATAACCATTATTCATCGATAAAATTATTCAAACGTGATCAGACTCCAAAAAAATAAACACCTGAAGTACAGTTGCTAGGGTCTGCCTTCAGAGCGCCCCTCTTATGAAACACAGTTGTTGGTAATGACGCTGCAGACAAACTGGCACGGAAGGAATCGGAGATGACCACCGAAGAGACGGCTTTAGACATGAACTAGGCTCTGAACTAGAGAAACAAACGGACGTCAGACTTGCCAACTAATTTGCAGAAAAGCCAGGTTGGCACTTACATCAACATCACCGAACCAGCACTTAGTCACCATTGGAGCGACACACAGCCCTCTCTGCAGATGATGCCTCAGCGGTGACGAATCAGCTACCCACGTAGTCCTGGAATGTGAACAAAGAACAGAAATCCTGAACTTGCCAAGATCGCTCGGTGAGGCCTGCCAAGACCCCAGGAAAATGTTGCGCTTCTGGGTGGAGCTACGAGAAAGGAAAAAAAAATTACTTAACAACACGTGATTCCTCGAAGCTAGGTTCTGCACTGTAGATCACCGAAGCACACTTGGAATAAGAAACACGGATGAGCCAAAACATATAGTGGGCGGGATTACATCCCACTTCTGATGTCGTAGAAGGAGTAGCTCAGACATCAATAAAACCAGGAATAACCCCGTCAATACTTTTATTCTATTTTATAAACTCTGATTAACAGTATGTGTGATATCTCTAATAATCTATACCACTATATCTAGACGCGTCAACTACCATAATCCGAACGAACCACGGCAGGATGTGCACTCAACGAAAGCTGAAGCAAGACTCCCTGTTGCTGCCGCGCGCTCGCCTTAAATACGCGCGGTTGGGGTAAACAAGTCTACGAGCGGTCGCTCAGGTACGGGCGGCGGCTCGGAGCAGGTAGCGTCCCTTTGTTCGCCTCTGTGCACGTGCTCTCAGAGTCTAACCAAAGCGTAGCGCCTACATATATATATATATTATATTATAGTAACAAAGAGGTAGCAAGCTAAAATACATATATTATCTTTTTATATATCATATATGTATATATTACTCTTACAATGAAAGACAAACTAGTTCTATAACATTGGAGTTATTACAATAGTAGAGTAAACAATTTTATAAGTAATTTTGTATTTGAATTTTGAACCTAAGTTAGATTATTTTATGATTTGTAATAGACTTTCAGTATTATCATAGTTTAGATTAAGCAAAAAACTCTCCAAAGCTTGACCACATTTATATTTACATAAGTTTTTGATGTCAATTTTTTTATTCAGTCTGTTATATAGTAAAGGAGCTAGGAAAAATGTAAAACCTTGCGCAAAACTCGTTCTACAGTTAGGAACCTTATAGACCTGATGAGATCTCCTTTTGTTAGAGTTATCATACTGTCCAGGGTAGGAATGTTGTCTCAGCACACAGAGTTTAATAAAGAGCTGTCGAACAGTTAATACCTTTGTTTCTAAGTAAAGATCACATGTAGGGTATCTAAATGGTTTAAAGGTTAGGACTTTCAAAATTGATCGTTGAGTTCGTTCTAGTTTTATTAAAGAAGTCTTTTTCGCTCCACCCCATACAGTAACACCATAAGACATAATAGATTGACATAAGGTAAGATAGATAATTTTGTTAGTCTTTTCATCTTTTAGGTGCCTGAGTTTTTTAAATATAGGAATAAGTTTCCGGGTTCTGGATTTAAGGTTGTCAATTTGCTGTTTCCAATTTAGGTTATTGTCCATTATTATTCCTAAATACTTTATGCTATCAGCAGTTCTTATGGAATAACAATTACACTGTAAATTGTCATTTTCAGGACAGTTTAGATTGTGAACCTTAACTCCAAAGTCCGGACCAGGAAAATTATTTTTGTGGATTGCAAATGGTAAACAGTTAGTATTATTAGATAATTGGCTTGATAGTAATCTCCTAACTCTTAACCTAGAGTTAGGAGATTACTATCAAGCCAATTTTTTACAATACGCATGCCACTTTCAGAGACTGCACGTACTTCTTCCCATGTAGATCCACTAAAAATAATAGCCGTGTCATCGGCGAAGGTTGTTATTTTTGCATTTGATAGTTCAGTGTTACAAAGATTATTTATGTAAATAAGGAACAATGTAGGACCAAGTACAATGTGGGACTCCGACTGTAATGGATCTTTTGTCACTATACCTGTCATTGATTCTTAGAGTTTGTGTCCTATCTCTTAGATAATCCTTAAAGAGTTCTAATGGGATACCCCGGATGCCTATATCTTCAAGTTTACGTATAAGTAGAGGAACAGAGACCGTATCAAAGGCCTTAGCTAAATCCAAAAAAACTCCAATGCATTTTTGCTTCTGTTCAAGATTCTTTGCGACATGTGATACAAGCTGTTCAATAGCATTAACTGTAGAGATGTTCTTTCTAAAGCCAAATTGATTATTTGAGATGATATTGTTAGTTTCTAGATAACTTAAAAGACGTGAATTAATCAGCTTTTCCAAGATTTTAGACAAGGTTGGTAGGAGTGATATGGGCCGGTAATTGGTGAGACTGTCTCTGTTCCCCGACTTATAGATCGGAATGACTATAGAGTCCTTGAGTACCTTTGGGAAAACCCCATTTGTCAGGCAGATATTACAAATGTGTACAATAGGTGTAGATAGTAATTTAATGTTCTTCTTAAATAATATTGATGATATAGAATCCCACCCAGACGAGGAGGTATTTTTTAGAGAAAGAATGATTTTATTGACTTCAAAAGTGTCCGTTTCTAAAAGTACAAAGGAATTTGATTGGGTTTTGTTTGGTTTGTATGATTGAGCAAGAGCCTCATGGGTTAAATTTAAGTTCATCAAGATATTATTTGCAAGATTTTTGCCAATATTTACGAAAAAGTCATTTATGTGGTCTAATGAATCCTCGGGGCTTTCCTTTACTTGTAGTAGTTCGTTTTCATATTTTTCTTTATTTTTATTATTTAAACAGCAAACACGTTTTATAACTTGCCAGGTTTTTTTTAATATCTTTCTTACTGTTTTTAAGTTCATTTCTGTCATACTCATTTTTAAGATTGTGTAAAATGTTATTACAATGCGTTCTATAGCGCTTATATGTAATTTCAAGATCTTTATCTTTAGGTGATTTTTTGTGTCGGCGATGCAGTGTGTCTCTAAAACGCATGCATCGAAGCAGACCGGGAGTGATCCATTGTTTAATAAGGAGTTTTCTGCTAGATATTGTGCAAGTAATAGAACATTCTTTAGTTATATTTGAAACTGTAGATATAAAGGCCTCTGTAGCTTGATTGGGATCATTAATTACCAAAATGTTATCCCAATCTTCATTCAATAACATATTATGAGCTTTTGTGTAATTTAGTTTTTTAAAAGTTTTTGTTACTGTATTTAAATTTTGAGCTAGAGAAATTGCAAGGTAAATAAAGTTGTGGTCAGTCACAGATGAGTCACAGATAGCAGTTACAATCTTGATTTTAGATTTAACAAGAACATGATCAAGACATTTAGACTCACGAGTAGGTAGTGAATGACTGGCAAGAAGCCCGTGTGTTGCAAGTAAATCTAAATACTCGTCAGCTCTTGGATCAGAACTGTCTTTGCTGATATCAATGTTAAGATCTCCAACCATGTAAATATTAGGTATACATTTTAAGTTATTGAGCAGCTTCTCAAGACTAGTTAAAAAGTTCACAGGTGAGTTAAAGGACGGTGATCTATAGACACAAATAAATACATGACTGTTACCAAATTGAACAACCATACAGTCCGCGTCAGAAATATCAGGTTCATAGGAAATAACGTTACTGATAGTATCCCGAGTGTACACAATTACACCGCTATTTTGGTTTATATGTCTGCATGTGTTATGGGTGCGATAATTGTGTATACTCGGTACAGTACCTGAGTTTAACAGCCAACATTCTGTTAATATGATTAAGTCGTAATTTAATTTACTCCGTTCAAGAAAGACTTCAAAGTCTTCAATGTTTTTATTAACACTGCGTATATTTTGAACGATCACATTTAATGAAGTGTTAAATCTAGCCCCTAGTTCACAAAAATCAGATGGATCATGAACCAGGAATGAATCACCGACGTTGATATCCTGATCAACGCCGGTGGAAACCACATCAACATCGTTACTCATTTTATACATGTAAAACTATGTTTTCCTTTGAGGATTGAATTCATATTGTCACATGACAGACTCATAAGATCAGAGTTATTTAGTTTATAAGGTACGAAGCTGATATGGGTTTTCTTACAAATAACAATTAATAATAGTATGTAGCACAATTCTACGGTTAGTAGCCTATTTAATGCTAATTTTCTTACAACTAGTTTACTTCTATATGCTGCAAATGTTACAGATAATAAGAAAGGTATTGAGAGTACCGCGACTAGTCTCCTAACACTTCCATTCCCTAAGCATAGTCAGAATTGACGTAGTGCTGCAATTTGATCCAGTGATCTGACTACAATAGCAGGTAGGCCGTCGTCTTTCCGGATCAGAACATTTCCTCGAGAGACCCAAGAATATTTAAAGTGCCCGGTCTTTACAAGTTCCCGAGCAGCGCCATATATCTTTTTGGTCATGCTTGTCAAGGCCTCTGATACATATACTCTGAGTATGTCTCCTTTAATCCCTAAGTGAACAGAGTTTAATTTATTGTGATTCTCACCAGTATTAAATTTCTTGACAGCTGTCAAGAGATCTTCTTTCTGCTTTGCGTCTTGGAATGTGATGACAATTGGAGCACCGTTGTTTTTGCCCTTCCTATAGATCTGAGGGCTTACATCCACGGGTTCCATGTTCAAAGTGTTGTACAGAGTAGTACAGATTTCCTTGACATTCTCTTTTTCCTGTATAGGAACATTTCTAATTTCAACTGTATTTCTAATTCGGTGTTTTTGCGCTTCATGAAGTTGGAGCTCGAGCTCGTTGACACGCTTCGTTAGTGCTGATTGATCTATTTCAATTGCGGTCACCTTATCATTAACTTGCTTTAATTTTTCTGCGTTAGACTGTATCAAATCAATTATTTGGGCATTGGCTGCGAGAATTTGTTGATTCTGTTGTTTCATCTCACCAATTTCCGCGCTCAGAAGCTCTTTAAATGATTGCATTAACGACTCTTTCATATCAATGAGTAGGTCAATATCTGGGTTTTTACGTTTTCTAATGTTGTCCTGTCTGACTAACTCATTTAGCTCCCCTCCGGAATTTGACTTGTCGTGTTAAGTGCTTATTTTGTAAACCTAGAAATAAAAGATTTTTTGACATAGATCCATTAGATCTTTATTTACCTACCTAATCTTATTGAAAATTATGGTAAGTATGTTATATCGAGTGTATATTTGAATATACACTCGATATAACATACTTACCATAATTTTCAATTCAATTCGTATATTTCTCAAACAATTTGCATTGTGTCGGATATTTATACAAAGGAGCACGCAGCGATTTTTATAAGTAAATTGTAAGACTAGAGCGACAATTGGTACAAAAATAGATACATACTACATAGGTATACAGAAAAATGGAATACAATATAAAATCACTGATAAACATACTTAGACAATTAAAAAAAAATTCAAGCATGTCAATATTCCCTAAATGTCAAATATGTGTATAGTGCAAGATGTCGACTGTGCCACAGTAGACATACATATACTGTGCCATGAATAACCGCCATTATGAGGATCCTCTCTGCGCATAAATCGCTCTTATCGGCCACGAACTCTGCGATTTATGCTCGCTGCACAAAATTGAACGCTACCTATTAACATACAGACCACAAAGTAGCTTGGCTGCAGAGAGCTCACTACTACATACCAAATTGCAATCAAACTCGCAAATACAGTACAGTATGTATACAGAATCATATGGAGCTAGAGATTGAGCGAGCTAGAAGATCGCTGTGTCTATGTAGAGGGTTATTTATACTTACCATCCCGAATATCTGATCACTGATTGATTTGCGTATGCACTCAATCAAAGAATAACGTGCGCTCGCGACGGTAGGCGAGCGGCGACTGAGCGTCCTAAATGTGATAACACCCTTCCGATTTAGTATCCGATATACATTTAGATAGTCGGAAACGATTATTGTCCTAAATCGAATGCTACCTTCTACTTATCTAAATTCAGGAACGGCTTAATATCGGATCAGTTCTTCAGGATGGTATAATAATCACTTTAAGCTATTTTGTGGAAATAATTGTGAGTTGACGACCGATGTGGTGGGCGAAGGTCCGCCTGCGACGCAGGAAGTTGCAGTTCGATTCCCGCCTAAGGAAAAAAAATTGTACGATCTGCAATATCTGTGAAAAATAAATAAATGTAAAATAAAATGTCCTAGATAATATTAGTATTTATGAATCGACGAGAGAATAACATATTGCATTGATACTTCAATGGCATTTAGAAAAAAAAACAACGTATTAATAAGCAGCATGGTAATTAAAGAATGGTAGGTACGGCGGTCCAAAATAATATTTAACTTCCACAAATAAAACTTTAATAATGCAAAAAATACAGTTTTTTGAATAGCTCGCATCTCTTAGAGTTCACAATGGCTTTAATTTAATAAAATGTGTATGAAACTAGTACTTGACTATTCATCTACAGGACGACATTATTAGAAACACGATTGTAAAATATTTGTAAATACTCTCTACGTCTCCTGTTATTTTATTAATAAAAACAGGCTGTATTTTTATGTTGTTGTATATTCTTTAATAATTTGACGTTAAAAAACTATAAACCGACTTAAAATTCCCAAATAATGAACATGGACAACAACTTAGTTTTAAAAAATAAACATCGTAATCGGTTGGCGTGATTATGAGTTATACGTTCATTTGTCGCGCATTATAATTTAAGACTTATATGGTTTTCTCATGGATTTCAGAACTAAACCAAATTGAAATGGGAGCACACGAGAAGCTCCGGCTTTCAAATAAAAAAGCATAAAATAAAAAATACAGAAAAATAAAATAAAAATAGAGTCGAATTGAGAACCTTCTTTTTTGAAGCCGGTTCAAAACAGTGTACATCAGAGAATAAAGGTTAAAAACAGTAAAGACTTTACTCCCATTACAAACATGGTTACATTTTGCTTTAATCCATTTGATTTAGAGCGCACCCGCCGGATTCATCTCTTGTCAAACCTGTGCGTTCCAGATTTATCCAGATTTATCTATTCCGTATTACGCGATCAGGGCGCACCTGTGTCTTCGATTAATATGGAGTAACTACAGGTTTCGTGAGCTTCGAAACTTTACAAGCTTGAGATTATATGTTATTTAAATAAATATATAAATAATGCTCGACAATTCACACAGCATTATCTAGCCCCAAGCTAAGCAGTGCTTGTGCTTATAGGTACTGTTAACTGATATACTTAATACAATAGATTACAGAGATATTTTTAGTATAGAAATAACGACCAGAACACCCGGAACAAATATCTGTAGATCGTAACACACAATTGCTCTTGGCGGGAATCGAACCCGCAACCAGCTGTGTGGATTGTCCAGCATTATTTATTTATATATGGTGTCTATTAGATACCACCTCCTTGGCTGCAGATTAAAAAGTTTCGCTGCAAGCTCTGCGCGGCCGCCATTGTCCGCGCCGTGCTTTGTCCTCGTGGAAATTACAGTTTGTAGTCGTGCCTCCTGATCCGGTTAGATTAGTATTTAATTTTATTCAAAACATGCTTTGAGTTATGAGAGATGGCGGTCGCGATGGGAATCGAGCGTTGGTTGACAAGTTGATAATTGATAACTGATGAGTTAAAATTAGTGTGTGTACAAAATAAAACTACTAACTAACTACGAACTAACTTTATATAATAAAAGTAACTGCGCCCGCGGCTTCGCCCATGTGGTATAACATGTGTCAAATGGTTTATAAGCCTTCCTCTTGAATCACTATATCTATCTAGCTATCTATACGCTAGAAAATGTACAAGTCAACTGTATCCACCTATTTAACCAGGTAGTGGCCTACGTCCAGCAATGGAAGTCGGTCGGCTGATAGGACGATGATGTATATTGGCTGATTGAATAGTGATCTATGACAGATAGGTAGGCTATGATAGTTCTGAAAGGACGCGGGCTGAAGGGGGATCCTATAGACTCGATTGCGGCACAGTATTGAAATTCACTGAATATCATTAAATTCAAGAGACGTTACTTCAGAGACATCCACGCATTTATTTTCAAATAGATTTCGCCTTTCTATTTCAGGAAAGGTCTCATCAAAGGCAGGTTTTTCATTTACTGATAGTTTTTGATTGCTTTTGCTACAGAATATGCGATAGGTATCGCCTATTTGTGTTGAAAGCTTTGAATGGCAGCGGTTTTTAGTAATTCTCGGAACCTTCTGTTTATGTTTGCCTAGGGCGTTGGTATTTGTAATGCATCTATACGATCATGAAGGTGAGTTGAACGTTGTTAGTCGTTTGACGACCGATGTGGCGCGGCGGTTCGATTCCCGACTTGGGACAAAAGTTTGTACGATCTGAAAATATTTGTTCAGGGTATTTTCTATGTACCTAGGTATAATAAAAAATATCTATGTATTGTATTATATTATGTATATCAGTCATCTAGTATCTATAACACAAGATCTGCTTACCTTGGGGCTACATTTATTTTTCTAATATATTTAATTTTAACTATAACTTCATTCGCATACAGGTCGGGGGTTGTATGCTCCAAGCAAAAACTAGAAAACACTCGTGGTCATCATTATCCTCAGCCCTTAAACAACCATTGCTGAGAGCGCTCAAATGACAAATAATTATTAAGTTGAGCAATAAAAACAATATAAGTTGTGTGAAAGGGAAACCCCAGCTCATCTATTTGCAGTTGAACAATCGCAGTTGAGCAACAGGGAACAGCAATAAGCGAGTCAATCTGACCAACCGTTAAAATCTCTGGAACGTACAACTTCCCAAAAGGTCCGTCGAGCCTGTAAAACCAATTACAAAACACACTTCTAACAGAAAAATGCAAATTATTTCCATTTATAACTGAACTTTTTACATAAACCGCACAAGATTATTCGTAAAACAATTTAAGAAATCGCATTCAGTTTGGAAAGCGCCCTCTGTTCTATTTCATTGGAATAATTTCTGGAATTCCTATCAGCAGTGCTCGCCGGCTATTTACCGAACAAGTAACCCAAATACTTGCAGCATTGGATGTAAAATTAAATGTTTATACAGGGTGTTTCAGCTTTACAAACTGGCTAAAAAACTCTGGGGCTCTGTCTGAAAGATCTATATACATGTTGTAATAAATGAAGAGTCAGTAATCTTTATTTGGTATAAATAATAATTAATTTCTACTTAGCTTGGGGCTAGGTGATGCTGTGCTGATTTTCCAGCATTATTTATTAGTTATTTTGTTCGCTCGAACATCGATAAGACCGCCATATTGTCACATATTTTGTATTTTTTTATCATGTTTGTTTTATTTTTAAATATGCAATAAAAGTATTATCTATCTTTCTTATTATTTGATGTTATTATTTAGGAACCAGTTATCTTTAGTAATAGGCTACATGTTCAATGAAGAGGTTATATTTTTTCCAGGTCGCCCGCTTCATAAAACCCCTCTGGTGTTGCTCGTTGGCAATACACTGAATTTATACTAATTCCTTTCATAAAAAGCGATGGTTCACACGCTTGTTCGTTATTTTAATTTATTGTTTGAATGTGCCACATCAATTCGGTGTGTCAACATTGTAACTTTCGTTATTTGCCAGTTTTATCGGGAAACTGCGAGCGCTCAGAGAGGATAGTTGGTTAATTTTATTTTCGGTAAACTGTTAAGGTTTTGAAATGTTACTCGCTATGTAAAATGGACAAAACTTGTAGCAGCTTTTTGTTAGCGAAAATTAGGTACATTTTCTCTCGCA
This sequence comes from Eupithecia dodoneata, assembly GCA_947044415.1. NCBI lineage: Eukaryota > Metazoa > Arthropoda > Insecta > Lepidoptera > Geometridae > Eupithecia > Eupithecia dodoneata. The sequence goes on along the minus strand of OX345668.1, from coordinate 11,050,880 downwards.
ACCGTTATTTATTTTAGTAGTAGTATACTTACTCGGCTCGTATCTGTATTTCCGTCCATATAACATATAGGTATAGCCATAAATTAATAATAATAATTTGCATCTCTTGAGTTTAGATATAAATTTAAGAACTCATAATCAATGTCGTAGGGATTCAAATCGTTTTTTAGGATTGATCGCCAAAAATTAGAAAATTATCTTTTCCAAAAAAGACTGACATCTTAGATATTTTCTTTTTTTTTCCTTGTAATTTTTTCTTGTTTTTATATTTTTTTACTATGTAATGTGTGCGTATTATGTATGGTGTTAAATAAATGTATTTTCTTTCTTTCTTTCTCACCCTGTATATTCAACCTTTGGTGAGATTCAAAAGAATTTTCATTTGAACTTCGCACGCAACACACAATGAGAGAAACGTACAAAGATAAACAAACTTGTGATTTGCGGCATTATGACGACCGCCTTTACAGGTTACGTCTTGTGGCTTCGTCCCATTTAACCCTAGCTCACTAACCATTCGTGTATTAGACTACGCGTACCCCGCGCATTTGTTGCTGTGGAAAGTTCCCGGCCCCTGCCGTCCCGCCCATTTATCCTTCCTTATTCGCATAATTAGTGACCCGCAAACACTCATTGCGGATGCACGCCGCTCTGATTGGGATACAATCGTCGCCTCACAGACTTAATTGATTTTTTATTGAAGTTTTATTTCGTAGTCTGAGAAACGAATGGTTTGTGACAACGTTACTAGAAAATATGGTTAGTGAGCTAGGGTTAAAATGGAACGATACTATTCAGTTTTTTATTTATAATCGTAAGTTCATTCGTAAATAGCGTTTCTCAGTGTTGCATCAGTTTTCTTGAGATCCTAATAAATAAGGGTGTTCTCTATCTAGGATAAATAATAAATAAATAATTCTGGACCATCCACACAGCATCATCTAGCCCCAAGCTAAGCGAGCTTGTATTATGGATATCTATTACATGATTCATATACATAATACAATACATTACATAGATTTATATTTTTTATTAAACATAGTAACGACTAGAACACCCGGAACAAATGTCTGCAGATCGTACACACAATTGTCCCGTGGCGGTATTCGAACCCGCAACCTTCTGCGTCGCAGGCGGATCGTCAAAGTATAGATAATGAATAAGCCACTTGATGTATCATCATCATCATGATCAGCCTATGTTAGTACACTGCTGGACATAGGCCACCCCTAATGAGCGCCATAGCGCTGTTCTTAACGCTTGATGTTTACTTTTTTTTTCGAATCGTTATGAAACAAATGTCAAAATAATTTATTTCACACAAGCTCTGTAGGCTCAGCACAGGGATTCTCTGGGGACAATAGCGGCATCGCATCGTCATACATTGCGTACATTATTAAAGTTAATGGAATGAATTTCAAATCATTTACGCATTCGAAGACAAATTGAAGTTTTGTGTGAATTTTCCAGCAGTATTTATTAGTTTTTTTTTCTCAAGTAGAATCCAATGAGCACCGTAAGGTTCTTCCTGTTATCTTTTTAGTCGTTAGTTATTTTTGAATAAATTATTTGTATTTATTGTAAGAACAGATCTAAAAACGACCGTAGTAAGAAAAAGTGCGACCCGTCATCCGAAACTACGTATTTTATTTTTCAAAGTAGGTCCGACTCAATAAAACCTACCTCACGGCCTCAGAACAATAATATTATGCATTTTTATCCAAAACCCGGCCAAACTACCAGATCAAGTAATTAGAATTCAAGCAGCACACAGAATGAGAGTAAACGAATAAAAGCTCGCACACGAGCGCGTTATATTATGCCCCGTCCCCGCGGGGCTGTCTCAATTACATACACGTGCGCTCGTGTGGACGCGGCCTGAGGTAAAACATCAAAATTAAAAATGTTTTATCAGTTTATACACGTGGAGAGTCATTTCTAAATAAGATCTCAGTACTGCTGAATAACAACAGGGACCAATGGATTAACGTCATCATCATCATCAGCCTATGTTAGTTCACAGCTGGACACAGACCTCCCCTAATAAGCGTCATAGCACCCTGTCTTCAGCTTGGCGCATCTACTTGCAGTCTTTCGGAGGTCTTCATCCCAACTAGTCGTGATCTCCACACAAGAGCACGTTTACCCCAGCGGTTGTCAGTTCTTCGCGAGATATGGTCGGCCCACCGTCATTTCAGGTTGCTTATTCTCAGAGCTATGTCGATAACTTTGGCGTTTCAGCCATTGGAAAGCACGTTCTTCTTTATAGTCTGTGGGCCGTTACCTCAGCACTTAATTACCTAAACTACCTATTTTAAGATTATTTTTCCTATTCAAACAATTTATTACTTTACCACTGTTGACTAGACATTCTAGACTACGCATGTCAAGGTAGAACTAATTAAACCAAATTCCAATAGAAACTACTTAAAGATAGCAATAAAAGCCCTTCCTTTGTCGACAACAATCCCTAAATACTTGGCTAACCAACTTTAAGTTTCAAAGTTCACCGGAACGCCTAAATACTTAAATAGGCACTTTCAGAACAACAGCGGTTGTGGCAAGAATTGGGGGAAATTGATTTTTGTGTGTAAGGTTCTTTGTCGAAAGGTTGACTACGTAGACAAACTCGTATAAAAAAAATTCTTTATTTATTTTACACAACAAAGCTTTTTAGCCTTTTCAGGAAGTGTAAAAAGCCGTAATATGAGAACTATGGAAACAGGATAAAACGTTATTTGGTTTTTAACGTCTCTTTGTTTTATTAACAACAAGCTGCGCTCCGCGGTTTTACCCGCGTGGTGATAGATATTTTGGATAATATACAATATATCTTTATAAATTGTAGCATATGTGTTATTCTGATGTATAAGCTGTATATTATTGTAAAGTTTCATTAAAATCCATTCAGTAGTTTTTACGTGAAAGAGTAACAAACATCCATCCATACTTACAAACTTTCGCGTCTATAATATTAGTAGGATGTAAGCTTTTGTGTTAGTTTATCCCGTTGGTTGCCGATTGTTTAGGCCAACAACCAAAGACAACTAGAGCAAAGAGCTCATTCATTGACCGATTCGCCGTTCACTCCAGCTTTCATTCCATACATTCACTCACTCAGAGCCGGCCGGCCTACCATTAACTTCAGCAAGCAGCAAAAACAAATCATCCAAAATGTATCGGTGACCATTATCAAACAAAAAATCAAACATTTCCTCTTTATAATATTAAAGAGGAAACGTTTGATTTTTTGTTTGTTTGGACCGATAATGGACCGATTTGAAAAATTCTTTCACCGTTGGGAAACTACACTATCCCCGGTGAACATAGGGTTTATTATATTTTAAAAATGTTTGTTACTCTTGCAAGTAAAAACGAATGAATGGACTTCGATGAAACTTCACAATAATATAGCTTACATATCAGAATAACACATAGGCTACAATTCATAAAGATATATTGTAAATATATATCACCACGCGGGTGAAACCGCAGGGCGCAGCTAGTATTGTATATGGGTAATTTATGTTGTGAATTAGACCCAATGAATAAGTAAGTATAAGTAGATATAACATCGCCTTAGGGCTTAATAAAAAACCTGTACTTAATTAATAACTCAGTAAATAAATAAATAATGCTGGACAATCCACACAGCATATTATCATTTAGATCATAAGGAATGCATGGAGCATTTTACTTTGTTTATTTTGTATACTTTTGTTGTCTTATCTGTTTAATAATATCTACTATAATATCTCCGTAAATAATTATGTGCACTTGAAATCCTGACTGAGCCGAGAGAATGAGCCCTTGTGTCTATAAACAAGTGAAAACTTAGTTAGAGCAAGGAGTCAATCTATTCATCCCCTAAGGTTTTTATCCCAAAGTACATACTATGCAAGTATGTAAAGTACATACTGAATTACCTCCTACTTAACTTAGAATTTAATGTACTTTGTAAGCCTATTTATTTGATTATTATTTATTATATCTAGCCCCATGGTAAGCAAAGCTTATGTTATGGGTACTAGATAACTGATATACATAATACAATACATTACATAGATAGATTGTGCACGACATAGTATTAAGATAGTATTATAACCTATAGCTTTGTATAAGATAGACAAATTAAGAAACAATAGCTATGTATGTATACCACTTTATGAATAAAATTTGCTCAATGTGCATAACGGCGCGGGACAAAGAAGTATTTGTTAACCGACACATTTGTCGAACACGTGTTCAAGTAACGGACCGAAGCTTGTACCTTCGGTCGGCCACGTGTTCTCAAGTAACGGACCGAAGCTTTGTACAGTCAGTCGGCCACGCGTTCTCACAAGTAACGGATCGAAGCTTTGTACCTCTGCCGCGCCCTTTCAAGTTGTAAAGAAGTTCTTTCATTTCTCGCCCGCACCCTACCCAAGCAAGATACAGTCCACTATAATTAGGCAGGAGGAACATAGATATTTTTTATTATACATAGAAAACGACCAGAACACCCGGAACAATACAAAATAAATACATTTTATCCCATCCAGGCGACTCTAGAGTTTACATAAGTTAGGTAATACTTAGAAATCCGCCTCGATCCAGCCAATAAACAATTTAGCCCTTCGCCCTAGAACCCTGTTATCCGGTCATTACGCTATCTGGCCGGGAACTAACTACCCCCCGGATGATTAATCTATCTGCATCTGTCATGGGGATATCCAGCGGTGTCGAGGGGGGATTATAGGACGAGGATAAAGATTTTGGGAAGTTTTGGTGATTATGGTAATGATGGTATTGACGCTTTTTTTTCAGTTTGTGAGAAGCCTCTATGACTGCGGAACGCGGAAGGTTGCAGGTACGAATCCCGCCGCAGGATAAATGTTTATATGATCTGCGCTTAGACGAGTAGTTATGATTGTTCAGATCATGGATTCTAAGTCGGATATCAAACTAATATGTACATTTTCAAACTTCACGCCACGCACAGGTCACGCACGGCATGGGTACGCCAAAGAACGCCAAGCAAAAGATAGTGATTATAGACCTGTAAACTGAAAAAGGTTTTACTATATTAAATGAATTTATTTGTTATTAGACTTACACAGAACATAATAAACTTAAACTAAGAGGAAACATGTAGGTAAGCGTGTAGTAATATGGCTCGCTAGACCGATCTTGGTCTATCTTTGTCATCTTAGTCTAACTTGACCTGATATTGTAATAGCAGGTACGTTAAAGGTTGTAAACCTTTAAGGGCCCTTGGACTTTTAGCAAGTAACTTTACAATGACTGCTCGCCTTTCGTGAAGAGTGATTGAAACTCCAATCAGCGGTACAAAGGGCGCTATCGGCTGAAGGTGACAAATCTTAGTTCAATATTGAACGGCGCCGTATCGCCAACGTCTCAGAAACAGTTGAAAAGCGCACGGTGTAGTTTTTATCAGAAGATGAGCTCATTTGAGTTTGAGTTTTTAATTGAATATATCATCATCATAATCAGCTTATGTTAGTCCACTGCTGGACATATGCCTCCCTAACGAGCGCCCTGACTTCAGCTTGACGCGTCCAGCATCTGCCGGCAGTCTTTCGTAGGTTGTTATCGCACCTGGCCGAAAAGCGTCCTACACTACGTTTGCCGAGTTTCGGTCTCCATTCAAGAATACGTCTCGTCCCAGCGGTTGTCGTTCTTTGCGAGATATGGCCGGCCCACTGTCACTTCAGCTTGTTAAAACTCTGAGCTATGTCGATAACTTTGGTTCTCTGTCGGATGTATTCGTTACGAATGCTATGCTTCAGAGAAACTCGGAGAACTTTGAATATAGCGATGCGTAGTGTTGTGCCCTGCTATCACCAACAACGCAGTTCTTAAACATATCAGGCTTGAGGATTATTTACTATTATTAATTAGGCACTATAAGGAGTCCTAGATACATCAGTGGACTGTTTTAGGCTGGGGTGGCTGAGAATAAAGTAAAGTACCAATTCCAAAAGTTGCCCGGAAGAGATCGCTTCTAAGCGATACGACCGCCCATTTTACTTGTCTCATTGTAAATTTGTCAGTATACAATATTTTTTTTGTACACTGATAAAAATACAGTAAAAAAGTATATTGTATTGTATTGTTAAGTACCACATCTGTATGCAGAGTTATTTGTGCTACCCTATACCGGGGCATGGTTCAATTAATGCTCGAACTCAGCATTCACGGTTTGTTAGGAGCCCAGTGTTTCTACAACTCTATTGATTCTGATTCGGCTGCGAATTAGATCATTTTACCTGAATTTGCAGATTTTAACATAATATTTGCCTCAAAACGTTAATATAAGACGAGGCGGGCGAAAACTGTTTGATTAACTTATTTGATTTGGTTATCATAAACAAATTGTACAAACATTCGAAAACGGTGGGCGAAAATGTCACTTCGAAGAATCATATAATACGAACGGCTGCGCCAATTTTTAAGCAGAGCCAACACATTTTGAGTAAGTTTTAGTGTTAATATGTAATCATTATACATTTCATATGAGACCTTACTTGATTGGATTGATTGGAATTGATTGATTTTATCCCCACCTTTGACTCGTTTGTCGCAAAAATCGCTTGACAGATTTATCTTCACTAAGTTACCAAGATCCGATATTTCACGTGTCTAAATCTGTTCGCCTATCAAATTATACGCAAATCGGATCATCGGTTACAGTTACGCTCGCAGTGACAATTTCACCATACAGCCAAATGACCCAGGCTTACGATCCGGACAAACTATTAAACAATTTATAAGTTTGTAGTTCATAAGACCAACAATATACCCAGTAAAAAAACAACTATTCATTCATATTCCTTTCTGTTTTGTTGGGGGCTAAAAACTGAACTTGGCTGACCTTTATCGAGTATCTCGATCATGTAGAATATTCATAAAGATAAAATGTTTCAAACACGTACCCTGCTAGGGCACGGCAATATTTAGCTAGGTGGCTGTATAATAAGTAAACAAAAGAATACAATAACAACGCTTGAATAACATCGAATAAAAACGTTAAACGTATGCATGATTAATGGATTCATAATGAATGAACATTATGCAGCAAAACGAGGTGGAATTTAAGCGTAGTTTTTATATGCACTCAGTTTATAGGCGGCAGCTGCGGTCCGCTGCATATTGCAGGGAACAACCTACTTCCAGTCCTAATGTGCTCCTCTTATGTTTATTTGTGGACTTTGCTTCGTAGATAATGAAATAAATTTATTTGAAACAAAAGGCTGTTGCCATTGAAAAAAAGGTTAAAACAACCATATTCCATACCCGTTACACCCGTACAGATACCCATTTTCTTTACTATTCTACTTATGTATTTTTGGATTTAAAGTCGTCGGTTTAAAGTTGCATGAAACACTTCAAATTATAATTTATTTATCTAAATACTCTTATTAATATACCTTTTATTAATATCTATGTAATGTATTGTATTATGTATATCAGTTATCCGTACCCATAACACAAGCTCTGCTTACCATGGGGTTAGATAATACTGTGTGAATTGTTCAGCGTTATTTATTTATTAATGGTAATAGCCTTGGATTTCTTATAAATTAATTAACATTTCGATAGCCCGATAAAAAATGAAAAGTTGAATTTTTAACATCTTGTAAAAAATAATCATCGGGATATAATAGCGGAAATTTTTAAAATCGGTCTGTTAGCGACGACGACTTATGTCGATGGAATAAGGTTCAAATTATAAATTAAAATTTCGCTTATTCGGACGGTGATTACTGAAATTTTATTTAGGTAAGTACTCATCTTCCACTCTCAATGATGTAAAATAATAGAAAATAAAAGTAAATAGGATTTCAGAAATCATAATTCGAATAGGCGGAATTTAAATGTATGACGACCTTGTAACGACCTGTCGATGGTGTATTTTATTTTAAGAATTTACATCATTTTCTACATCATTCTTACATAATTTTCTTAAAATACAATTTAACCATCTACAGATCGTTACAAAAAAGCTATTTCAGTAGTAGCCTGACCTTTTCAACAATAAAAACTCCATCTCGTAAATAACATATCCCTCTAAAACGCCGCTCAGTTGATTTAGGCATCGTATCATTGGGGACAGGCGTAATTCTTCAGCAAATGTTTGTGATACCCCTGAAATAACTGGAAGGCACTGCCTCAGCAGTTTGGTTCACTGACCGCCCACAATAGGTTCCGATCTATGCATACCATCTATGAAAAATGACGGGTCTGTTATCGAGGCCTTTGTGCAATATGCACAGTTATTTGAATGTGTTTTGTCCGTTGAAAAGGAATGGAAGAAGATTGTATGGTTAACTCGTTTCAGCCCGTGGCTTTGCACGCGTATTCTGTCTGCAGCGCAACGATTTATGTGATGGAAAGTAGCCTATGTTTTATTCCTAGAACTTCCTGTAACATGTCTTATTAACCTACTTCAAGCACCAGCCCCTCCTCTCCTCCCTCACAGAACAGGTCAATAATGTGTATATAGATCATAAATTAATATTAACTATATTGAACATTTTTGTAAGGCCTTTTGTGAGTGGAAAATAATATTGATTTATTATGCAAAAAACTTTCAGCCCGATCCGTTCTGTAGATTTGGCGTGAAGAAGTAACAAACATCCATCCATCCATCTAAGCTTTCGCATTTATAATAAGAGTGATGTACGTAGATCAGTACCGCACCACTGCCGCACAGCGTAAAAATGTACATCAATATACATTTGTAGAAAGGCATTACATAACATTCGTAGCATATGGATAAATTTTTAAGTGATGGCATAATTTAATTTTTGCAGTAAGCAATTATGTCACAGTGGAAGGTATTTAAAAGTGAGAGCACATTTTGTTGGAGTTATAACGAGCTTTGATTTATACTGTCCAGATTGTCCAGGTTTTATTAAGACCACAAGTAATACTAGTACCACTTATGGACTATTATTTTCAAACAAAATACCAAACATATTAAGTGTATAGAATATAAATAAAATATTGACTCCTAAATTTTACTAAAGAAACTCAACAAGGCGGAAATTCAACTGGCTCAATATAAAGGCATACGTTTTGTCTTACAAAGCCTAAAAAGATCATTCCTAAGATTGGATTCGTGAAATAATGCTTTGTTTCGTTTTTTGTCCTCCGAAAAATTGTGGTTATTTTGATGTGATATGTTTCGACTTTACGTATTTAAGTCGACCGAGTTCATTTTCTACAGCTTTATTTTCATGAGAAAATGATTCAACATACAACTATCGAATTTTCCATTTTTTTATCAATTAAATAAATAAATAAATAATGCTGGACAATTCACACAGCATTATCTAGCCCCATGGCAAGCAGAGCTTGTGTTATGGGTACTAGATAACTGATATACATAATACAATACATTACATAGATAGTTATTTTTTATTATACATAGAAAACGACCAGAGCACCCGGAACAAATATCTGCAGATTGTACACACAATTGTTCCGAGACGGGAATCGAACCCGCAACCTTCAGCCTCGCAGGCGGACCTTCGCCCACCGCGCCACATCGGTCGTCATTTAATTATATGGTAAGTATGAGTCATGTTTTCTATTAATTTTGAAGGAACCATATCTGCCGCAATTCAATTCACAATACATCAATACTATAAATGAATAGAGGCGTGTGGTAAATACGAAATGAGAAAAATATACCTTACAGCACCCCGCGTGGAATTCTATGTGTCAATGGTTTATAAACCTTACTCTTGAATCACTATCTATTGCTGAAACTGTATTAAATCCACTGAGTAGTTTAAAAGATCTAAGCTAACAGACAGCGGAAGCGATTTTATATTTACTATGTAAAGAAGATTATAATCAGTTTTGATCATCATCATTATCAACCTATGTTAGTCCACTGCTGGACATAGGCCTCCCCCAATGAGCGCCATATCGCCCTGTCTTCAGCTTGACGCATCCAGCATCTACCTGCAGTCTTTCGCAGGTCGTCATCCCACCTGGTCGAAGGGCGACCTATACACTACGTTTACCGAGTTTTGATCAGTCCGTAGCAATAAGACGGGTATTTTGCCTAAACCTCGCATTTCTTCGAGACTTAACGAAGGGCATTAAACCTCGCTAACCCATATTTCGCGATAACAATTAAAACTTACCAAGGCTAGTAATATTTATATCCTGTGGTAGCTAAAGTCTGCTCACGGTCAGAATGGGACGTGACCTTTTCGAATTAAGACACGTGCAAATCTGTAAACTCGCGTCGATGTCGACTTGGAAAATTGTTAAAATTTTTAATATGTAATATCCTATTTTATTATGTTTGTTATTTAAAATAATATATCTATCTATCTACTGGCCGCCTACAAAAACTACATTTTCATTCCATTAATTTTGTTTTACCGCAAAACAGCTATTATTTTGTTACACTTCCACTTTTGCCACTTGCATACGCATGAGTACGTTTTCCACTGCGAGCGGAGTGGACCCATTCAGGACTCCGTTTAACTCGCAAGAATTAACGGCATACCTTGCACATCTATATTTCCACCGACAAATAGTCGAACGAAAAGGACTGAGGGAGCAGAAAGAGTTGAATGAACTCGTCCAGTTGCAGTGAAAATCTATGGAGTTAGTGGAAAGGTAAACCTATTTCATTCAAAAACAGTCCATCCCGCTTTACCATTTTCTGCTCATTATAGTTCATTCAAAAAGAGTCCTTCCTGCCTAACCATTTACCGCTCATTACCCTTTCGCTGTGAAACCCTGCTATACGTTCTGTTAAGGCTCTCGTGGGAGGACTATAATAAATAAGTTCTATCACATTTCACACAAAAACAGGCAATTTCGAGATCCATAAATTAAAAAAAATCAAACGTGACCTTTCTACACTGTGTTCTAGCATGTGCTGCCAAATTTATAGCAACTTTACAATTTTGACCATTTTACTTCGACAAGGTTCCATTCCATTCTAATAGCGCACGGATACTACAGCTATCTTATGAAGTTGGGTGCCGCGGGCGACCTTATCAACCCAGTATTTTATGGTACGGATCCTCTGCCTGTGCCGGTTCGATTACGTACGTGATATCGGGCGACCTTTCAGTTATTGATAGGAAGTTCTAGACTTATAGCTTCTTGCACGAGTGTCGCGTAAAGTCTAAAGGTGAGTACCTGACCGGCGATGCGCGGCGTAACGTGTGCATACAGCGAGAGTTCGCTGAACTTATTTATGTCAGACATAGCTATGAATATGGCAAGCTAAAGATAGGGTGCTTAGGACCTCATTAGGGCGCAACGGCTCGGGTCCAAAACTGTATTACTAGACTAATGTTGCCTGAAATAAATGAATTATTATTATACCATTATTTTAAAGATTACCCCGAGTGCTAGACTTACGCACTATAAATAACATAAACACTAAGACTGAACTATGTAGTTAAGGCGATCATGAATTAGGGGTAGTAAGTATCCTTTTTTGTCCAGTGTTAAAAATAAGTCCCTGTAAAATCTAGATAATCATGATGATGCTATAATAATAACATATAAACACTAAGACTAAACTAGTTAAGGTCAATTAATATGATAGGGGAATAATCCCCTATCATATTAATTGATACTATAATAACATAAATACTAAGACCCATTATTCAAGATTGCCTAAAAAAGTTCAAGTTTAGGCGATCTTTAATAATGGGTTTTTTTTCGTTGTAAGTTAAAAATAAGTCCCCGTAAAATCGAATAAGGGAAAAAAAAGACTCCCACAAAACCCAAGGACCGAGGGGTCGCCACCCCTCGAGTTGACACCGGGGTAATGAAGCCAAGCCTCGAGGCCCCTCTCTGTGCCCCCACCAGGGCCGGAAAGAAACCTATTGATTGAATCTGGATAGTCATCATGATGATAATGCAATAGCAGTCATCATGTCTCTGAATCATTTATTTCAGTGTTTACTGCACCTTACACTAACACCAGCTTATTTCCTCAGCTAAAAGTTAAAAAGTAACTTACCAACTAATGCACACTGGATTCCCTCTCCGTGCACTTAGCGTTTCTTTTCTCTGTAATTTGTTCTTCTAGATGTAGTTTTAACGCTGCTCGAATATCGTTAACATTTTAAAACTTCTGTTGGAAAGTCGCGGCCATTTTATCTGGTTAGCGATTAAACAACAACTGTGGTTAAGACAATATCTTCAATTTCAATTTATTTATTTATTTAGAATGAACAAAGTCATCATCATCATAATATAGGTTTATTATAGTCACACATAGGCCTCCCCTAATGAGCGCCATAGCGCCCTGCCTTCAGCATGCTGCATCCAGCATCTGCCTGCAGTCTTTTGCAAGTCGTCATCCCACCGGCGTCTTACACTACGTTAGCCGAGTCGCGATCTCCACTCAAGAACACGTTTACCCCAGCGGTTGTCGGTTCTTCGCGATATATGGCCGGCCCACTGCCACTTCAGCTTGCAAATTCTTAGAGCTATGTCGGTAACTTTAGTTCTCTGTCGGATGATTTCGTTACGAATCCTATCCTTCAGAGAGCAAAGACATAATATAACTAAATGTGTATACAGAAAACGAGATTAGCTACGTGAAAACGAGATGGTAAATCGTTTTATTTCAGTTCTAAGGATTTACGTGGTACATTATTGAATATAAATAAATAATGCTTGACAATCCAAACAGCATCATCTAGCCCCAAGCTAAGCAGAGATTGTGTTATGGGTACTAGATGACTGATATACTTAATACTACATAACATCGATAGATATTTTTTATTATACTTAGATAACGACCAGAACACCCGGAATAAATATCTGCAGATCGTACACACAATTGTCCCGAGGCGGGAATCGAACTCGCGACCTCCTGCGTCGCAAGCGAATATGGTTTCGAATGGTCCACCAAAAGCTACAAATGGTTTACGAAGTGGTACGAATGGTCTACGAATTAATTAGGGGAATTCATGTATAGACGATACGGATGTATGGATGTATACACACATCCACCTACGACGGTGCTACGAATGTGCTACGAAGGTGCTACGACGGTGCTACGACGGTGCTACGAAGTTGCTACGACGCGACGGTGCTACGAAGGTGCTATAAAGGTGCTACGATGGTGCTACGAAGGAGCTACGACGGTGCTACGAAGTTGCTACGACGGTGCTACGAAGGTGCTATGAAGGTGCTACGAAGGTGCTACAAGATAATAAACGAGCACTTGGATTTAGAATCACAAATAATTTATATTACCTTACCCATTGTAATTCATAATCTGAGTACTGTACAATTTCTATTATAAATAGCTTTGTTTCCAAATTCGAATAAAACATGAAACCCTAAACGAAATAGGACCCTGAAGATAAAATGAAATATTATTTCGAAACAAAGTATTGTTTTCTAATACAAACTAATTCAACGGTTGGTATTGTGGGCATAAGCTTCCCCGCTTTGATACAGACGGCTTTTAAAATACATTGTCAGCACAATACGGTATGGAGACCCGAGTTCTTTGTGTCCAGACTGGTTAATGGATAGCGCAGACGGGCGACTAATGTGGTGACCACTGGTTTCTGGACAGTTTTTTTCGTGACTACTACACGGCAACTTAAGGCTAACGTCGACATTAGACGCTCCGCATTAATCGTATCACATGGATTTCTTTAGCATTAGCGTGGGTTTGCGTCCACTGTAGGCGCAACAAGGAATTGCCTACGCGACTGTTGTTTGCAAACGAATTTTCAAGATTGACGGATTTAAGCGGACGAATTTAGTACGAATGAGAATGGTGACCCGACGGAGTCCACTCCGTCGCGTGAGACAGGAGGAAAAGGGTACAGCGTGCTTGTGCCTCCACTAATCTACAATCCGAATGACGTCACACGCAATAAATGTTACGCCAGTATTGTCGTCATTGTCAAATTATAAAAAGAAATGCCTGGCGCAACGTACTTACATACATATATAGGCTAGCTAGCACGCTCAATAGCAGTATCGAGCTCAATACATACCGGTGAGTTGTTTATGTCAACGGTCTCAAGTAGTAAGTGGCGAGTCTGCCACAAACGTACCGGGGACAACATGCTTGTGTGTCGAGAGATAGTACCTACAGCCCTTATCAGAAATCAAAAACGATTGTTGTATGTTCGTACCATTTCGTTTGTCATACTAACCTATGAATACCTATAATTATAATTATTTGTCGTAATTTTAGCGTAGAAATAAAATCATAAAACAATAAATTTGTACGAATTTTTAACGAAAATGTATGTTAAAATTATCCAGTTTTCAAAAACCATTGCCTGCCGCAACGCACTTATATAGGCTAGCTAGTACGGATTTAGTCAACAGTTTCAAGTGGTAAGTGGCGAGTCTGCCACAAACCTACCAGGAACAACATGCTTGTGTGTCGAGAGACAGTACAGCCCTTATCAGGAATCAAAAACGATTGTTGTATGTGCGTACCATTTCGTTTGTCATACTAACCTATGAATACCTATAATTATAATTATTTGTCGTAATTTTAGCGTAGAAATAAAATCATAAAACAATAAATTTGTACGAATTTTTAACGAAAATGTATGTTAAAATTATCCAGTTTTCAAAAACCATTGCCTGCCGCAACGCACTTATATAGGCTAGCTAGTACGGATTTAGTCAACAGTTTCAAGTGGTAAGTGGCGAGTCTGCCACAAACCTACCAGGAACAACATGCTTGTGTGTCGAGAGACAGTACAGCCCTTATCAGGAATCAAAAACGATTGTTGTATGTGCGTACCATTTCGTTTGTCATACTAACCTATGAATACCTATAATTATAATTATTTATCGTAATTTTAGCGAAGGAATAAAATCATAAACGATTAAATTTGTACTAAAGAGATTTTTGTATTTTTCAATCATTCGGCACAGTTTCATGCGCCATGATCACGAAATAACAGCATGGTAAATATCTCGTTATAAATAACTAGAGATATAGACATACACTGTTTATTGTGTATTTTGATGGATACCATTTAACAAGAGAAACCTTTCCCAAACCTGGGTCAAAAACATGCTTGCTTTTTTGACGGTTGTTTTAATTTAACAGATTCACACGCAACATTCCGTTTGTTTCTCCTGCTGTAGGCACGGACATGGAAATCACGAGCCCGTCTTACAACTGTAGACTAGTAAAGTAAGTAAAGTAAAAAATCATTTATTTCTTTAGGCTTACAAAATAAGCACTTAGACAAGTCATATTTATACATTAAATTATTATCAAAAATAAAATATTTTACTGTTCACTTCAATTTTTTGTCCACTAGTGGACAAAAAATTGAAGTGACTCTCTCTGAAACCTCTGCCCCGGGCTGACAAGAGGACACTCACCACATACAAAATAAACTGTATTCCACCGACGTTAAAGTCGAGATTACAGCATAAAGTCACTTTAAATGAATAGAAATTGTAGCAGATTTGTACCAATTTAAAGAGAATGGTACAAACGAGCGGCTGCGCGGGACAATGTCGCATATTTCATTTGGATAAACATTATAGTTCAAGAATTTTCTAGAAATGGAAATGACAAAGGAAATGGGTAAAGGCTGCACGCATAGAACAGTCCAGGGTATAAAGACAGCTGCAAAACTGCGAGATTCTTTAGTTTGCGCAGGAATTAATTCCGTTTCGTCGATTCCGAGCCGTTTTTGCTAACGAGTTGGTTCAAATTTTATATTATTTACACTACTTTCAATTGTAAATACTAGTTATAATTTGTTTATATTTGTTTATCGTTATTTTGTTTGTTAATAATGAACTCATCCATACTGATCCAAAAAGTTATTCATGGTACCTAACCTTAAATGCTAATATTATAAATACGAGTCACTCTGTCAGTTACTATGTCATAGCTAACTAGCTGAACCTTTGGCTTGGTATTGGATATGGATGGTACCTTGAAAAAGGACATAAGCTACGTTTTAAACGAAAATTACGAGAGCAAAGCCGGGGCAAGAGGCTTGTATTCTATAAAGCTGAAATCAAAAGAGCATTCTTACTAGTAACTGAGTAAAGTATAGTTCATTGCATGAAAAACATACACACAGGTACAGGTGTTTTTATGTTTATGTGAGTCAATATACATACCACCTTTGTGGTTGGCCATGTGACCGTAAATTAGAGAAAAGCTCAACTCTCCCAATAAAAGTTAGCTCAGTAACATTTAACCACATTTAGAAACGTATTTTCAGCAGTCACAAATAGTTACACTGTGTCAGCATCGAGAACGGAACTTTTGAACACGATCTAGTGTTTTACATAAGCTCTCTTACGAGCCGGATCCAACAAACCGACGAACATACATTTTAATGTAAGGAATACCTCCAGGGTTCACATGCCAGTATCAAGTCACTACAGTTTGGTTATACCAGTAGGATAACTCTTTAAATGATATATTATAACCAAATAAATAAAATTTTATTTAAAATATTAATAGAACATCCGAAATCCTATTTTGCTAAGATATCCGCTTTAATGTAACAATTATATCGACACAAAAAGACACTTTTTGGATATATGAGATTAAAATCAGAAGTAAATGAGATAAAGTATGAAAAAAAGAATATGATTAATATTATGTACGTATATATCATATTATTAGAAAGTTAAGGTAAGGAGCGAAGCGTACGAAACGATTGGTCATCAGGACTCGGGAAAAATGCCTACAGATCGTATACCATCGCTTGTCTCGCGAAGGAAATAGAACCCGCGAACTTGACTTTGTTGAATGAACTTGGGTAACTATTGATAAAAATAATTCTAAGAATAACCAAAGCACAAACTACTTCTCAAATGCTTGCAAAATGAAGCTACTACAGTCTTCTTCGTCTAGATACTTAAAATAAAAAAGTGAGTCGTGTTTCCAAAGCTTTTATTTTTATGCTTTTAAAAGCGACAACCCTCTTTACTATCACACTTTTATTTTTTATTTTTTATAGCTTGTCGCGCACCCTTAGTCAATTTAACCAGCGCGCACCTGAAAATTTCAGCTGTAGCCCAACACAAATTTATGTGCATTCCAATTTAAGGGCTTTAACTCATCTTGATCTAAATAAATTAATAATGGTGGTCAATCCACATAGCATCATCAAGCTCCAAGCTAAGCAGAGCGTGTGTTATTGGTACTAGATGACTGATATACTTAATACAATACATTATATACATAGAATTTTTTTACCATACATAGATAACGACCAAAACACCCGGAACAAATATCTACAGATCGTACACACAATTGTCCCGAGACGGGAATCGAACTCGCAACCTCCTGGGTCGCAGGCGGACCTTCGCCCACCATGCCTCAAAGCGCGTCAATATCTAGAGGTAATTTGTATTATGAATGGCATCAGATGACAGACAGCTCGCGGATTCGTTTTTAGCTTGTGGGAATCCATTTTGTCATTGTATATAATATAATATATAGGCCTCCTTATCGATGACGGCGACCCTAGATATCAGGGATTTTTCTATCATGAGCTCTAATATGGCTCGCTAGACCGAACTTGGTCTTGAATACCCTACGGCACGTATTGCAGTAGAGTATTTGTATATTATATATATTTTTTAAGTATTTGTCATAGTAAAATGTATCTTAATGTATACTAACGAGTTTATATACCCATATAGACACACACCGTAGCCACAAAATCGCGTTAGGTCGCAAGAGAACCATGTTTGCAACTTCGAAAGCCCTGTGCTAACTTTGTGGTGCTCGTAAAACCTAGATTTTTTTAGACTTTGGCTTACAACTACTTTAAAATAAATAGCTATTGTTCTGTGTAAACTACGCATTGTGACAGTACACACAGACGGCTCAGTTCTCGACACGTGTATTCGTAAATTCAAACTGTAGATATTTCTGTAAAGGTCGAAGGTCTTTGAGAATTCAATACGAGCGATGTTTGCGTTGGCGTATTCCGTAAATATCTGCCCACACACCGTACGTTCCTACCCTTGTGTCACATAATGGTCATCGCCAATACAAACGAAAAACGCCCTTTAAGTGGTCGGTTATATATCATTCTCTATTAGACAGATAATATGTCATTGCGTTTGAACGAAATTTTTTTTTTCAGGAATAAATAAATAAAGCAGCAAAGACAAAATGCGTGAAATAATTTTTAAAAGACCTTACTATTGTTTTTTTTTTATTTCAAGCAAATAATTGTTCTGCGGGAATTCGACTCCACATCTTTGAAAGGACGCTGCCTACATACGTATGCGGAAAGTTCGCCGAGAACAATTCGCCGAAAACACAATAAACTGGCTTTTCAACTACATACTGCGCCTTACAGCTACACGAAAACAAGATAATAGCCGTATGTGAAAAATTCGCCGAGAACAATTTGTCGAGAGCAATTCGCCGAAAAAACAATTTATACATCGTTGAATGCTTTGTGATAGTTTTTGTTCTAGTTTGAGAACGAAATCACCATGTGCGAACCAGTTAAAAGCCAGAATCAAATGGCAGCTCACAAACCCGTTAGTATGTGGCATAGGTTGGCCTCTGCATGCAGCTTGACTCTGTTTGTTCCATCTCCCGCCAGCTTAGCGGGAGTCTGTGGGAGGCAGGTCTCAATGACTGGCGCGTGCGTGGCCGTGTGGTCCCATTTCATTTAATTTGGTCCAATTCTGACTATGACATCCATGTGAAAACCATATCCTACTAATATGATAAACGCGAAAGTTTGTAAGTATGGATGGATGGATGGATGTTTGTTATTTTTTCACGTAAAAACTACTGAATGGATTTTAATGAAACTTTACAATAATATAGCTACATCAGAATAACACATAGGCTACAATTTATAAAGATATATTGTATATAATCCAAAAAATCTATCACCAAGGGTGATAGATAATATACAATAGGATAGCTTAATTTTGCATTAAGTATGTGAGACAAAATTGGACAAATGGACGAATAACTCAATATCACGCAAGACGATTACGATTATCCTTTTTTTAAAACAAATTTTTAAAACTATTTTCATTACTTTTTGAAGTCGAGGTATAATTTTTTAAAACACGCCAAATTATTCTAGTTACTATTTGTGCAAACCAGTTAAAAGCCCGAATGAAATGGCAGCGCACAAACCCTGTATAGCACAGGTCGGCCTCCGCCAGCTTGGCGGGAGTCTGCAGGAGGCAGGTATGCAAGATTCAATGCTTTCGTGGATGAAGTGTCTATTTACCTTAGAATAGAGCGGTGGGGATACTAGCTTTTACGTTTGTATTATTATTTACTGTTATTTTAAATGGAAAAATCTACAGATTCATAATTTTACTCGAATAAATTCCTATTCTCACGTAAAAACTCAATTTTCGATGAAAGTGAGCAAACGCAGATTTTGTGAATTTTAAAAAACCTCCGGAAAGCGAGTATTCTGTAGAAAACTGACAAAAATTCGCTTTCTCACCCTTCCCACTGTTCAAATATTGCACCCTAAAGTTTTAAGGTATGAAAGCACACCTACCCAGATTCGCACCAATAAAACAGTTACTCGTAGCAATCCGTGACTGAATATTTAATGTCACGTCAGATGAAATAACAAGAGTCGTATTTCTCATGACGGATAAGTCCCAGGCGGCAATAATTCGTGAAAATATAACCTCCAAATAATGGCGCAAGTAAAAAGAATAACCTCCAAATAATAGCGCGAGTAGAATAATACCCTCTCCATCACGCGACATCGCGCAGCGCAGACGACGAGTGAGGAAGGGGGGTGAGGTAGATGTTCTAGGATAGCCGGGATACTTGGCCCATTAAACGTATCATAAATGGCTTCTTCATCCACCAATCAATCAAGGAATCTTCCAAATATATTAGAGCATCCATCTTGGTGTTTCTGCCACGTGTCTGCTGAGACCCAGCAATTTAAACTATAATAATTTATTACCTACATTTAAAACTAATAACAACTAAGCAGAAGTAGACACAGTCTGTTTTTCCTCCTTAGGCAGTGTAGCAAAGTGCAGAAACGTACGCCGCATCAATACTGCAGCCGCATTAGTCGTTCCCATATAGGTAGATGGTCATCTATTTTCATCTTTACAAATCATAGGATTATTCAAATCACACATTTGAATAATCCTTTATATATATTTTTATTTACAAGGAAGGAAATCATCAAAATCTAATAAGAAGGTTAAGATATCACCAAAATTTGTTGTAGCTGGTCGTGATTTTTCTAAAGAATTATGTTGTTTTTTCAGCTTGACTGGATAAATATCAAGATCATCTAAATAATAGCAAAATAAGTATTAAGTCGGTCCATAATAATTGACGGAGAAATCGACAAACTTACAAAAAAATATACATACAGCGAACATGGAACTTCCTCCTGAAGTCAGTAAAACACGTTTACGCTTTTATTGCATATTCAACTACCTCCGTTGTAATGTAACCTTCATGAAGGTTACATTCAACTCATCTCAGTTGAAGTGGAGGAGCGATTTGAGTGTGACTGTGGAGGTATAGGAGTAATCCTGATGCATGTCCGTCATATGTCGCGGTGCGATCCTAATGTGACTTTATGGCAGACGCAGGCGAGAAGTTGGCAACCCTACGAGAGAGAGTCGTGGTAACGTTGCTTTGGTCACAGAATAAAAAGGTTGTGTTCGTTGACAAAGATTTATATGATTAGCTGTAGGCTTTAACTTCAACTTCTTGCTGAATGACTCTGTGATTGGATTGACGCAATTCTGCCAATGTCTCTCTCATGGTAAGCTGTAGGTAGGCTTATTCAGCCGTCAATCGAAACAATAAACATTTGTTAAATTAAAGACTTCGTGGCGCGGCGATTTATTTATATTATTTTAAGCAGAGCCCAGCTTGACCAAGGCACAGACTAAGGTGACGGCGTTCTAGTTAAATTTACCTATTACCTGACTACTTGTTATAAAAAATATGTCGCCAAAATCCCAACTAGTATCAATACCAACAAGGCTTTTTCAAAATGGCGTGCTGAACAAAGCAAGCTGTGACGTTCGTGTTTTGATTTAGACCCGTGGCCCGCAGTAAACCACACGGCGTCATTGTTTGCGCGGCTGCGATGTCCGCTGTCATGTCCGCTGCCGCTCGACCTGTTAGCGGATGTCAAACCGATCGGCAGCGGCTACAGCGTGCTGATGACATGTGTCGTAGTAAAATACACTGCATGGCGAGTTTTCGCTTTTAACACAAACTAACAACACACAACTAAACAAAAACAGAGAAGACTGCTCCTTGATCAACTAATGTTATATAACATCGGTCATAACAAGTTCGATTGTAATAGTTTAGTAAACCAAATGTATATACATGTACCATACTGTTCTCGCCCAATTAGAGAGACTCGTAAGCGTGCGTTATTCGCTACCACTACTTTCAAAACGAACGCAGGTGTGCGTGCTCCACTGCATAGAATGAGTACGGCGTATAATAAGTACCTACTTCTCTGAAACAGATCCATTTGCTGCTTAACACACCAGCCAGCTTTGTATAAGATAGCCATCAACCTGATATTGTCAACTGATACTATCTTCGATTGTACTTAACTCTTCATGTGAATTACATTGTTGCAAATGCTCACTAACACCACCCCTTGTACAAGTAATAAGTGGATAACGGGGCTGGTTCACTTCTAGAATTACGTTTATTTAAGTTTATAGTTAATTTTTAAGTGATACTGTTTGTTATCCCTAAGAAAGAAAAATAAAAAAATAAACTCAAAAACTCGTTTTGTGACAAAAAGTGATTTATTTCTTTTTGTCCTTACAAAACCCGTCGAATCAAATATTTCACGACAAATATTTTAGTCCAACTTACTACTACACTTCTAAATAATAAATAGCCATTTATTTGCCACTCACAAAAGGCCTTGCAAAAAATTTGCGTACACAATATTCATTATGATCTATATATATTACTGACCTGTTTTGTGAGGGGCTGCTGCTTGAGGTAGGTTAATAAAACCTGTATTACAAATCACCAGTGCCCCCACTCCGCGGGTGTAATAATGATAATGCAAAAATAATGACAATGATACAAAGTACCTACAAGTAACCGAAGTCAATTTATCGTCTTACTGTATAGCTATATGGTGTAACCTGTATACAACAATGTTTTAATCATCAAAATACAAACACAATAAAAATAATGTATAATAGCTAAGTACTAAAAAAAGAAAAGACACCTGGATATCTATAGTTCCAGTTCCATGTAATGTGGAGAAACTACACTATAATCGAGTTTCTCCACATCACATAGATAATCTCGGGCAGATTACATGCCTAGGGCAGAATCCAAGTACCTCAGACATAGTCGAGGCCTAGCTCAGATTATAAGTACAGGAATCAGCCCCGAGGCTCTCTATTAGGTAAGTATTTATGGATAAGCGAACAAAAAGAAGGCATAATTATACGTTTAGGAATATATAGTCGTTTTTATTATTTTCGTTCTTGGCTTACTTTTACATGGGACAGTTCCCATGGGATATAAATAACCTTAAAACGCTTAGCTAGGATAAAACATAGGCAAATTTTTATTACTTATATCAGTATATAAGAGATAAAAATTGCCTATATTTTATTCTAGGCCTAGAACTACTTTTATACAGAATTTCAACCCAATAAGTTAAGTTTTAGCATGAAGAAGTAACAAACAAACATCCATTTATCCCGCTATCGCATTTGTAATATTAGTGTGATGTTTTCGGCAAAGAATTAATTCAAAATAAATTAACTTTTAGCTTCAATGCCCTAGAGACCCACCAGATTAAAGTATAGATACAGATATAAAACCCATACAGAACTAAATTCAAACTTCGACCGTAACATTGATTACAAACTACGTATGCAAAGTGTAAGCTCCTTTATCCATTGGTTTAGCAGCTCATGCATGATCTTAGTAGGTAGGTGTGTGTCGCAGCGTGTCGTAAAGATCGACCACGTTCGCTTACCGACACTTTACACTGAAGTGTCGCGAGATCCGATGCAAGGGATAGCGCACATTTGACTGCGATGAGGGTAAATCTATGATGAATGAGAAACTTCTAAAATAATCACTACATAGTATAAAACAAAGTCGCTTCCCGCTGTCTGTTTGTCCCTATGTATGCTTAGATCTTTAAAACTACGCAAGGGATTTTGATATGGTTTGAATAAATAGGATTCAAGAAGTTTTTGAACACTAAAGCATTAGGCTACTTTTAAAAAAAAAATAGATACTTTATTTGTAAATAATATAATATTTAAGGACAAGGATTTTAGAAACATTTATGAAAATCATCGGATTTTTATTCATTAGTTGTCATCTCTCCTGAACACTCGCACTATGAATCGTCCGCCATTGCTGTTCTTCACATTTGATTTCATAGGATGACGTCCGTAAGTTTTATTCGTCCCTGCTGCTGAACAAAACAAAAGTCAGGGACAGGGATAATGCCCGGACGGAATCTCAGTCAAACAAAGAACGAAGCACTCACAGTTGCTCCGATCCTCTATACGTACGCGTGCACATTGACAATCTGATCTCTCAATCAATCTACCTATCGTCCGCCATTACCGCTTTAGACACCCACAGCGAGTAGGGTGACGTCCGTAAGTTTTATTCGTCCCTGCTGCTGAATAATACAAACGACTGTAAAAATAATACATATACGATACGTGCAAGCTTTAAGAAGAACAGCTGTGAGAAACAATCCTAGACGAAACGCGAAAACACTTTTTGATATTTTTCCGAATTTTCCACTACATGGATCTTGCGGCGATAAGTCCGTCAAAAAGCCACAGAGAACATAACGAGACTCCAAAAGCTAGATCTGGTTTCAACTGCAACTTTTTGCAGCAAACCTAAAGCTTGCGGCATTCAGAAACTGACGATGCTGAGTGTGTGGTTGCCTTAGTAAAACACTGAATTCGAATGTACCGGAATGTTCTAGAATGTTCTCAAATGTTCTCGAATGCTGCCGTAAAAGTTAAGCGGTTACCACTCGCAGCTGTGAACGATCGCGGGATGTTAATATTAACAGAGTTGCCAAGGCGCAAGATGTTTATTACGAGGCTCAAAGTATCAGGGCTTAAGCATGTTTATTAAAAGGTTATTAAAAGTTGAAGGCTTTGTTTGGTCAACCGTCTGAGTTTTATGAATTTATGTTTAAATCAAAATAATAGTGGGTATCAGTTATTTAAATAATCTACAAGAAAATGGAGATGAATAAAAATTTCAGATTTTGTTATTATAGTGCGTAAGCCTTACAATAGAGGTATTTTCTAAAAAAAATGTAATAACGCCTCAATTTTTTTTACTCTGACGGGAATAGAATCATCGACCTTGACCTAGTGGAGCAATAGGTAGTGTATCCCGTACTGAGATAGGGTTGCGGGTTCAAGTCCCGTAAACGTCAAAATATTTTAAGAAATTATTAAATTTCTAGTAATTTAAACTTAACCTCCACCTATATAGAATGAAGAATTAGGTGCATTGTAAATTAAAAGAGTTTTTTTATCAGGGGTCACGGTATCTTGAGGCACATTTTAGCTATTTATCAATTTTCGAAATGGAACATCAAAATAAGTCGGGTCTTTATGTAAGAGCATGAATGTATTGTAATGTAGCCAATATAATATACTGGCTGATGATTTCAAAGCAAAAATACGATTTATCCCTAGGGCATATTCTCGAGTATTACGCCCTCTAAGCTACTTTATAATGACACAGTTTTTGAGCAACAGAAGCGAAAAGGAATGTTACAAGATGGAGACGTCTGACGTCAAATGGTACGTGTATACAGATGATTGTGAATGGAAGTAATTAGTTAATTAGCGCTGCACGATGGATGGGGATGGATGGCCACAGGGCACGCCGCCGGGGTGAGGAAACCCTACTCTACTATATTTTGTAGTTATTATATCTATAGTTTTTTGCATCCATTACGCCATCGGAATGAGGTATGGCCAAAACGCCACCTTTAGGTTTTTCGTTTACTTTCTGTGTGGCCGATTTCATGACTATCGAATTTTATTGTCAAAAAGCTTCCGAAATGCAAGGCCAAAAAAGAAGCCGTTCAAATTATAAATGTAGCGAAATTTCAGTTTTGGCTCGAAGTACCTACTACTGGTCGAATGAAACTGTATACAAAATTTTGTTATGAGCCTATGCACCAAATTAGCCGACCCACCACAACAAGTTGACATAAAAAAAACATTTATTTCTTTAACTTAACGTTCTGTATAAAAGTAAAAGGGAATCTTTAACATTATGTGTTAAAGATTCCCTTTTAAGTAAAAGAAATATCTGTTTTAGGGAATCTCGCTCTTCCAAAAGTAATCAATAATGGAAAATAGATTTAGTTATGTACGTAATTTAGTTTTAATGTACACAGTACCTACCACAGAACTATAATATCTGTGGATAGTAGGTACATAGGTACCTAGCTACGTTTTTTAAAGTTTGAGGTATAAACACTGTCGGCCACAATATTCAAACACTGAAATATCACGTCAACCTGCCATGTTTTGTCGGCGGGTTCAGTGAGTAGAGTCTGTAGAATAGGCCTAGTGCGAGGCTCCAGCGGCTGCGTGGCAAGCAACTCAATTAGAGCGCGGTTTGCATCCGCAGCCCGCGGCTTGTAAAACTCGTGTTTATGCGCTATTTTGAGCGAGGCTTGTGATGATTTTATTTTATTATTTGTGAGTATAGCTTAAACTCCAACGTTGTTTTTGATGAGCTCTGTGACGCTTTGTAGGTGAAGAAAACACCCAAGTGTTTTCTTGTACAGTCAGCGTCAAATTGATATAAGCGTCTAGAGTAGTCAAAATGATCTGAAAAACATAAATCATTTTGATATGCGCAGTTTGAATAATCATATTGTGGTAAGCACCCGAGGTTTTCAAAATATCTTACAACTCACTGTCTCATACTTATGTCAGCAGTCAGGGAGTTCAAAATAATCTAAGCAAACTTTGACTTTATGATCTGCTAATATTCGATCCTGTGACTGCACAGTTAATTACTACTAAAACAGTTAAACTAACTGCAGACTATTGACTGACACAAACAATCTTAAAAATAATTCGTTCAAGTGGTCCGTATTAAGGGTCCGGCGACGCTCGCTCTCAACTTCAATTCGAGGCGCTTGCAAAAATCGCTTTGAATATCGCTGTCCCTGTTTAACCCTTGCGCCCCGCCTCATGCGTGCGCGATAGTAATATTAGCCGTTCAAAATTTGGTATGAATTTGGTTGTGTTCCGTAATACCAAAATTTATGACTGGAAACTTTTTGTATTCATACATAGTATTATTATTCTATTTCTAGACAATATAAGCTATGTTCCTTAATAAACAACGCATAAGATATTATTGTTTTTAATACGAAAATAAGTGAACCATGTGTGTTTGTATGAGAATAAAGTTCTTTAAAACTAAACAAATAAGAAGAAAACTTGTCCATTTTCGCATAAAATGTGCAAAATGCTTTCATTGAATTTTAGGAATGTAAATTGAAAAAAAACACTATCCAGGAACCTAGATAAATACTATTCAAATATAAATCATAAAATATTATAGTGGAAATATGCTTTAATTAGAAATAATTTTGGTATAACGTTTGTATATGGATAATTCGTCCTCCGCTGGCCTCTTCCAATTACTTATTGCATACTGAATATAAAAAGTAAAAACTATTTCCAAACCAATACAAAAGCGTATACAAAAACCCACATAAGTAGGAGTAACGTAGATTTTCCCACGATCGTGTCGTTGTCGACGCGGCGCGCGGCGCTTCCATTTGTCAACGTTTTTACAGTGGCTCTGGCTCTGCGGAGCCCTGTGCTAATATACACGTCAGCCCTACACGGCCCTTGCTGTAAATTATGTCGCACTAATAGAGGCCAGCGGTTTCTCTCATGTTATTGCTTACAGCGATTGGCTATCGAGAAACGTTGCCGTCGCCTGGGTGAAATATTGGTCGTAGTAATTCTTAAATTACGTCAGCTGAGGCTCATTTAATGAGTCAATTCCCACAATCGATACCTCGACCACGATTCAATCTTTACTCAAACTCCAAACGTGTTTCGGTATGTTTTATCGTAAAAAATTCCTTCACTAACCCTAGAAAATTTTCTCATTCGAGTGAAGACATGAACTGTCCATACAAATTTGTTGTCCAGGTAGATATGCTATTTAACATCATTCTCGCCTATGTACAACTTTTCTGCAATAAAGTACATAACATTGGATTCATATTTTAAGATATGGAAAGGTAAAGAAGTTTATGTACTCAGAGTTCCAATTCAAATAATCTGATAATCGTTTTTATCAGAATTAAAACGTTGAATAACTTTATAAAATTACTGATGTAATGAAAACTGGCCAAGTGAAATCTAACTTACATAGATTTGACTTGGCACTCATTTAGATGTCCATTCTTTTTGCCGCGAAGCCCACAGCCAATCATAATTTTTGTATTGAACTTGGCTCTCTCGGGATTCAAATTACAAAATAAGCAATTAGACAAGTTTTAAATTAGTTGCTTAGCTTGGAGCTAAATGATCAGGGTTGGATTCAGATCTTCAGAAAATTATTGTCTATGGAAATTAAAATTATACTAATTTTCCAAAATTATACTACATTTTTGGTTTTGTTTTACATTGCAAAAAAAAAATGCGGTAATAAGTACTAATGTTTTATTATTTACAAAAATATAAGTAGTGTACAGCAACAAAATCCTCTGACAGTTGCATGAATACTATTAAGTACTTTTTCTACACAATGTTACAATTTTTTTTGGGATATTACACTTCAACTTCTTTGTTAATGGCTATTTATCTAAAGCTTTTAAATAATGGTACAAATAGCATAATTATACTACGAAATCCAACCCTGTAAATGATGCTGTGTGGATTATCCAGTATTTATATATCTAACCTATCTATCTACCAAGTAGTTTCAAAACACAGCACCCACACTAGTCAGTGAATCTCTCACCGTCCACTAAAGCTTACAAATAACAATGAATAAGGCCGAAGGCGTCGTTCGTGGTAAGCTATGCCGTTTACCGCTCGGTAACACCATAATCTCCCCGGGTTTAAATTTTTCTTCATTATCTCACCCGCGGTCAATTTCAACGCATAATTAAAACGCTGGAACATTACAATAAAGAGTTTAATGATCGCTCTGTCTGTTCGTAATTCGTTTCCCTTGTAACGCGATGTTTACAACCCCGGTTCATAGCTTTCAACTCTGTAAAGAAACTTTGCAGAGTTGTAAAGTTAGTATTAGGGTCGATACATATTTGACGGAAAATGCGTCGAGCGTGTTACCGGTTGCGTATATTCGGTCAAATGAGAACTGCCACATTACGCGTCTAGTCAGTTCGAACGGCCTGTACACAAGCCATCTCCGCTGGTGTTACGCCCAGTCCGAATTCATCATACAAAATACAGGTGTCACGACACCTTACGTCGACCGAATGTGTTGACGGAAACGGAATAGACGCGAAACGTAACAAACTGTACGCTCAACGCACTAACGCATCACCAGTCGAGTGTGAAAGGTTGATTGTTTTATTCGATATTCCTGTTCTGGCGTAACGCGACCGATAACACGCGACGCATTTTCCGTCAGATATGTACCGACCCTTAGCAATGAAATTGATTAATCAAGTTCGCTTCATTTGAACGCGCAATGTTCAGCAAACAAGCTTTTGATTAGATGTAATAAAAATCTGAGATGTTTTGCAATTTGAACCGAGCTCCGATTCATTGTTCATATTATGTCGATGTTTAAGTCAGTCAGTCAGTATTATACGTAAATACTTAATACAAGCTGTATAAGGTTGAAGAGGGAAAAAAACCTGCCTTGGCACGTGTCGGGCGCGCTCAATAACTGTAGATATCCTACTTTATAACATTATAAACGCGAAAGTTTGTGAGGATGTATGTAAGTATGTTTGTTGCTCTTTCACGCAAAAACTACTGAATGGATTTTGATTAAACTTCACAATAATATAGCTTACATATCAGAATAACACATAGGCTACAATTCGTAATGATAAACATATTGTATATTATCTAAATAGATATTTTTCACCACATGGATGAAACCGCGCGGCGCAGCTAGTGCTATATAAAATAATCACTTGTTCGAAACTAGTATCATACAAGGTATACAAATTTTTTGCTCATCACCAGTTACGAAAGGATAACCGCAGTTTCGTAAGAGTACAAAAAAGTATTTCATCGCAACTGGTTTCGTAAAAGTACATAAAAGTTTTTAATCGCAACTGGTTACGAACCTCCGGTTTCGTAAGCGGCCCAAGGGATAATTGAGGGTCGAGATAAGACTCTTTCCCGGAAACCATTCCACATAGAGCCTTCAGTACTTCAAACTCCCAGTATCAGCAACACTCTTCCGAAATATACCGCGACTGTCCTTTACTTTCATCATCATCATCATCAGCCTATGATAGTCCACTGCTGGACATAGGCCTCCCCCAATGAGCGCCATAGCGCCCTGTGTTCAGCTTGACGCATCCAGCATCTACCTGCAGTCTTTCGCAGGTCGTCATCCCACCTGATCGGAGGGTGTCCTAAACTACGTTTACCGAGTGGAGGTCTCCACTCAAGAACACGTTTCCCCCAGAGGCCGTGGTCGGTTCTTCGCGAGATATGGCCGGCCCACTGCCACTTTAGATTGCTAATTCTTTGAGCTTTATCGATAACTTTGGTTCTCTGTCGGATGTATTCGTTACGAATCCTATCCTTCAGAGAAACTACGAGCATAGCTCTTTCCATAGCTCGTTGAGCGACTTTGAACTGATGGACCAGCCCTATCGTGCGTGTCCAGCTCCTTTACTTTGATAGCGTTGAAATCCACTAGTTACGAGTATTATCACATTCCGATCCATCCGGATGTGGTTATCGCTCGGATTGAAGGCCGTTTACACCAGCTAGTGAGGGCCGGTGATACCGACTGATAACCGGGAGTTAATCCCAGGGATAGGTTAAGCTACGGGTGATTGCATCGGACTGTTCCGGGTGTGTTTCGCGTTTTGCGCGATGCCAGTTCAAGATTCGAAATGTAACAAGGTGGCGTAAGAATTGAGAATTTATATGTACGATACTGCAAATTGAAGATTTGATGAAGATATGTAGGTATGTATATCTTATGTATACTATAACTACCGTAACATGAAAAATGTTAAGGTTATAATGGCAGTATGTTACGGTAGTTATAGGTTGTATTTTCATAGTACAATATGAAAAGTATTTGCATTTTCTACATATATCACATTATTATAATACTAGCGGACCTTCCCGGCTTCGCACGGTTCTAGTACGGTTCCCTAACTTTTTTGAAAATATAATATAGCCTATGTTCACCGGGGATAGTGTAGCTTCCCAACGGTGAAAGAATTTTTCAAATCGGTCCAGTAGTTTCGGAGCCTATTCATTACAAACAATCAAACCAATCCTCGTTATAATTTAGTGTAGTTATGCGACAGTTAAGATGTTAAAATCTATTGTTGTTGGATGGATGTTTGTTACTTCTTCACGCCAAAATTGCTGGATGGGTCAGGCTGAAATTTTGCATAGATGAATAAATCTGGAATCAAACATGGGCTACGATTTATCCCATACATCAGTTCCCATGGGATACATACCCTTAAAATGTTTCCTTAGAAAGAAAGCGAGTGAACCCGCGAACAGATACTAGTAGCTAACAAATGCTTGAAATATGCATGCAGAATGTTTCAAGCATTTTGATTACTTATTCAGTTTCATGTTGAAACACAATAATGTAAGCAATGTCAAATATGTAGCCCAACTTTGTTTCCCATTTTTCTAATCTGTCGCCATTAGCTGGCAACATTGCACGTTGCATTTAAAACATTATGCAAATAAAAGCTATTTAGATTATAATACTCGCTCTGTGTTTCCCGCGCTGCTCGTCGAATCTCGCAGAACATGGTAGTTCAGTGAATTCCACTGGCATTACATAGTTGAATCTATTGTAGTTTCTAGTGTTATTAATCACGAGCACAGAACAGAGAATACACTGTTCTGTGATCACGAGCGATCTTATGATCGCTCTTCGTCTTAGGATCAGACCATTTAATATGAACTAAATAGAAACGTGGTCGGGCATTTAATTAGACAAAGTTATGGTTAACCTGCGTGTTGTCAAAATGGGACGTTACTCGTACCACAGGGAAAAGGGACAATAGGACGAAACTTAACTAAGAAATAAATAAATAATAAATAAATAAACAATGCTGGACAATTGTAATTTGTAATTCATTGTGTATTTTTTGTTACTTGTATGTTTGATATAAAAGAATATTCCTATCGATAAATAACTGAACTGAATTCACACAGCATTATCTAGCCCCATGGTAAGCAGAGCTTGTGTTATGGATACTAGAAAACTGATATACATAATACAATACATTACATAGATAGATATTTTTTATTATACATAGAAAACGACCAGAACACCCGGAACAAATATCTGCAGATCGTATACACAATTGTTCCGAGGCGGGAATCGAACCCGCAACCTCCTGCGTCGCAGGCGGACCTTCGCCCGCCGCGCCACCTCGATCGTCACAATTATCAATTTCGACGGTACTAGAACCCGCGACCTGTCCCTAATCTTCAAGTCCCGTCGATATCGATTTTTTTTGGAATATTATTTAGTTCTTACAGATTACCCCGAGTGCGGGGGTTTACGCACTATATTAACAAAACTTAACTACTAAAAACAAAGTTAATAGTACTTTAACAAGGTTCCATCCAATTCTGATAGCGCATGAATATACCAAAGTCTTACAGCGTAGTATCTCTATTGGAAATTCGAAACTAATCGAAAATATCGGTAAAATTTTCAGTTGAATTCACAAACCAACAAATAAATCCAGACACGTCCTCAGCGACTGCTGACGCCATCGCTCAACGTCGGAATAATCAACCGATGGAACAAATCGACCCCCGCCCGCTAGTAATGACTCCACTCAAATCCGAACAAATAAAGGCACTCGACCACTGAGCCCATACATTGCAGGAGCTGATTAATCTCGCCGCTGTAAGCCATCTGATTGGATTAGACCCTGAATGGGCCTCAATGGCCTCAAGAGCCCTTCGATAAAATGCAAAAATGGCAGCCAATCGGGACAATTGTCGGTACGTGATCTCGACGAGGGCCCTCTGCTAGAAATAATCGATAGGATTGCCGAAAACAATCGGAAAAATACAATTGCAATATAATGTAGCGAAGCATAATTTTATTTATTGATAGGTTTTTATCAAAAAAATACATTTATTTATTAGGTATGTCGAAAACTTGCTTTTTGATGCAAGTTCTATCGAATTCAAACTTTACTCATTTACTAAACATATTTTTAAAAATATGTTCTTGCATCAAGAAGCTGTTACCAAGTAAAGGTTTTAATTCGTAAATATTGAGATTTCTCGAAGAATTCAATTAATTTCAAATATGTTAGGAATGCTTTCAACATGCAAATAATATTTGATGTAAAGTAGCTACGTGAGATATAAACTATACAACATCTGCAAGTACTAGCTGCGAGGCGGGATAGAGTTCAATAACTGAATCAATCGGGTGCGAACGGCGTATCTCGCGGCACACTGCGCTCGCCACCAGTAGGAGAACTAATATCTTTCAAATTGTTTACTTGTCCGCGGCTTCGCACGCGTTGTTTCTATGGTAACGTTTTAAGGTTATTTCTATCCCATGGGAACTGATTTATGGGGTAAAAGAAGCCTATGTATTATTTTGGGCCTTAAAATATATGCAAAATTTATCAGCACGATCAGTATGGTGATTATGTAACTCGCGACCGGTTTGCGACAGGCGTAAATTAAGCAATCAGTGCTGTCAAACGCCAATTTTGACGTTGTAGCTGGTGTCAAACTAACACAAAATTGACGTTTGACAGCACTGATTGCTTAATTTACGCCTGTCGCAAACCGGTCGCGAGCTACATAATCACCCGGAAATTTAGTAGTTTTTGCGTGAAAGAGTAACAAACATCCAACGTACAAGCTGTTGCATTTATAATATTAGTAGAATAAATGATGTGCTTCTAGCCGAATCTTCGGCCACTGCAGCTCAACGGAGACTATAGCCAGAAGCGCAGGACATATATTATAGTGCCCAAGTGTGTGCACAAACATAGGTGCACTCTCTCTCACTCACTCTCGTGGACTTTTAAACAAGCGTAGATATAATCTAGGACCAAAGGGATTGGGAAGACCAATCCAACGAACCCAAACTCGACGGGGCTACATAGTTTCGTTAAGGTGTTGAAAACCTTCTGTCTCTATTATCAGACCAGCTCGATGGTACCAAAACATTGCACCCAACTTTCAAAATTATGACAAATTTCAGCTGAATCGGTTGAGGATAACTGTTCCAAAATTCGGTTGCACGATTTATCCCACATATTGGTACAGGGCGTGTCAAATAATGTGCGATGACGATGACACGAGTTCCATCTAAAGAAGTGTTCACTGCACAAGCTCTTGATCTACTTATGGTCATAGAAGTAGGTATCATTATAAGTAGTATATTTTATTATCTCTATTATATATAGCACTACCTACTAAACTGTTTTCCACACTACCCAAAGGTTAGCAGGTAGAGAAAGCTATCTAGCATTATGCTCGCCTGTACAACTTTTTGTGCAATAAAGTATATTCTATCTATCTATCTATGGTCGTAATAATCAGGACTATGTCTTACTGCATCTCAGAGTGTACTGTGCGACCGTCGCGTCACATGCCGACCTTATTGGAATAAATCAGTTCCGATTCCATGTTCTATTAAAATACTGGATAAATATTTCACGTTTTATGCGCAAACTGGAATACATATTGATGCTAGTGAAATTTAGCGAAGAATCGCATGCATCCATAAAATATCTAGTTAGCTTTTGTAGCGTCATAATTTTTTTTTTGTGTATTTTTGCTCTATTTTTATATATGTACGTTCTTATGATAAATATTGTTTATCTTAAATAATTGCGCCACCGTCAGCTTTAATACGTACCAATCCTATCCATCCCACGGTTGCCTGGAAGAAATCGCTTTTAGCGATAAGGCCGCCGCTTGTGCCACTAGATTTAGTTAGTATTAAGATCCTTTATTATTTATTATTTAATCTTTTTGTATTGATGGTGCTATAAAGATATATTGTATTATATTATATTCATAAAATGGAGCAGTGAGTATTTAGTCAGTTTGCAAGGACCGCGTAAAAAATGTACATTATACCTATTTGCATGAAATATTGCTACAATTTTTGTGTAGCGCTTTCAGAGTTTTATGTAGATACATTGAGTGCTATTATAGACGAGGAAACAGCTCCTCGTTCCTTTAAGCTTCCATCTGCATCATAAAAACAAATGAGAAGAATTATGTAAATTGTTCTAATTTGTGAATCGTCTCGCTTAGTTCACAGCCCCTTCCGATCCTTCAAACTATCAACATCAGCTTTGCTTCTGACGTGCTATTCAAAGCTGTTGTTGATATTTTATTAAGGGAGGCCTATTTTTATTAATTAATTATAATATGTAATATAACGCCTCCATTAATGAGCTCCATAGCGCCTTCCATAATCCTTTCCATACAACCATTAGCATAGATCAAATAAATCATTTAATGCGTTCAAACTCAAATTAGCTCAACTTATCAAGTTATAATAGATGATAGTTCAATGAGTCAGCTATTGAATAACCACAATCTATCTATACTTGACGACCGATGTGGCGCGGTGGGCGATGGTCCGCCTGCGACGCAGGAGGTTGCGGGTTCGATTCCCGCCTCGGAACAAATGTGTGTACGATCTGCAGATATTTGTTTCGGGTGTTCTGGTTGTTTTCTATGTATAATAAAAAAAAAACTATCTATGTAATGTATTGTATTATGTATATCAGTTATCTAGTACCCATAACACAAGCTCTGCTTACCTTGGGGCTAGATAATGCTATGTGAATTGTCCAGCATTATTTATTATTATACTTAACCTATGAACCCTGTTCTCATGTGAGTTACGTTTACAAAATAATAATTGTTTTTGTTTGTACAATTTATCTTTTTGAGAATAAATGGATATTAATTGTCTATATTAATTGTGCTTATATTGTAAGCTTATAGTTTTTTTTTAATATATTATTTAAACCCTTATCCTCAGTTATTCGGCCTCTGTCGACAAGCTGCAATAGGCAGCCGACAATAGAAGGCATGCGACTGATTACGCCCTTGACCCCCAGATAACGTCGCCGACAGATAATGGACCACCGAGTGCCTCCACCAGTCTGCATCCGACGGGACGACATGAAATAAGCTACTCTCACGGTACTACAGTTTTTTTACTTTAGAATAAGAATGAATAAGTTTACAAGGTAGCGTAAACGTCTAGCCCTTATTTATAAATCTACGCTTTTGGAGTTGAATTAGTTAGATTCAAGTAAAATAAGTTAAAGCAGGTACTAAGTTTTACAGTCCATATGTACAATGTATAGGTACCAATATAATGTGTTTGTACTATGTTAACTCTAAATTAAATTTATTTAGTGGTATGAATACCTATAAGTTAACTTTAAGGCTACCTTGTCATCATCATCATCATCAGCCTATAGTCCACTGCTGGACATAGGTCTTCTCCAATGAGCGCCATAGCGCCCTGTCTTCAGCTTGCCGCATCCAGCAACTACCTGCAGTCTTCCGCAGGTCGTCATCCCACCTGGTCGGAGGGCGTCCTACACTACGTAAACCGAAAAAAACCGACGTTTATCGTTAATGCAGTTTAAGAATAATGAATAATGTTGGTACATTGTACTTGTCGCATGTAATATATTTTTGTAATGATTTGATTTTGGTGTACGATAAAAACAAATATATTTGTATTTGTACATTATCATGAGAGTGGTACAATTGTCGTGCAGCATTACTATTGTGAAAGCTTTCCATTCCATACCACGCCCCGCTGGCCGTAGCGACCGGATCCACGCTCTGTGCTCGCCCTTCCTGTTTCTTAGCATTCTCTTGTTTTTCTGAAATAAGAAAAACAAAGCTGACACACTTGTTTTTAGTCTGTGGTTTTCGCGGTTTATTAGGTAGCTTCTTGGAGGGAGTTTTTTTAGATGGAAAACAAACAGCTTTTAAAACTGCAATAAGTAGAAACACCACCAGTCACAACCTCCGACCAGGTGGGATGACGACCTGCGAAAGACTGCAGGTAGATGCTGGATGCGGCAAGCTGAAGACAGGGCGCTATGGTGCTCACTGGGGGAGGCCTATGTCCAGCAGTGGACTGCTATAGGCTGATGATAATGATGATGATGAAGTAGAAACAATGGTGGTCTAACTGAAGCTTCACAGTTTTCACATAAAGTACTTAAATAGCCTCTACTAAATTTACCTATATCTAATATATCAATATCTACTATATGTACAAGTAGTTTATTTAATAACCAATAGTACTAAGCAGCAAATTGTAATTTTCGTGTTTTGACGCGTCATAGCCTCGGCATTATAATTAAGGTACCTTTTTACTGTAGACTTTTATTATTTTTGATTTATGACAATAAATCTGAATCTGGTAGATGAAGAATTTTCGCTCATGTCCCTCTAGCTTCATCGGAGCCTGCTGTGGCAATGGGTAACTTGCATTATAAATACTTCATCGTCATCATCATCACCAGTCTATAGCAGTCCACTGCTGGACATTGGCCTCCCTCAATGAGCGCCATAGCGCCCTGACTTCAGCTTGCCGCAAAAAATATTACTTTATAAACACTTGTAAAGTAATATTTTCTTAAAGTCCACAGTGCAAGATTTCCACTGCTAAATATTTGCCCGCAACCAGGATCGCTGGCGCTGTAAATGTGTTCATTTATCCACTTTCGTGAGTCGTAACTTTAGTTAAAACGTTTCATAATTTAGTCGAGACTAGTAAATTAAATGCAGGTTGTGTACAGGGATGCCGCATCGGATGCAAGTTCGCTGGGATACCATAACTCAGGCAAATATTTGGTTGAATCGAACCTAAACGCACTATACCTGGTTATTCTGAGCTTAAACCGAGGTAAATTATTCGAATCACTGCAGCACTGGTACCGATACATAATGTTTGTGCCAGTGATACAAACTTCAAATAAGTGTGCTAAAAGTTGCGCTTTTTGAATACAAAAAAGTCAATACAATATTTACTAAATCATAATCATCATCAACTTATTATAATCCACTGCCTTCTCTAATAAAAGCCATTTCTTAAATATTACAGGTAAACTACAGATTATATTTAGGACGACTTCTCCGACGATGGCTCATCAATTGCATACAACAGGGAGCCCGGGCGAGCCGTATGCGATGCGAAATAAGATTATACCGGTACCGATAGTCTTCAGTTTTAGTGTTTTGGTTCATCGCATACGGCCCGCGCGGGCTGGGCTTGTTGTTTTATGCGATTGATGATGATGACACAATCTATAGTTTTCTTTCATGTCATCCATACAATAACTATACAGGGTGTTTGGAAGGTCTATGCAAAGCCTCAATGATATAAAAATGTAAGGGGTTCCCTAACAGCTAAAAAAAACTTAATTTTTCTATGTTATCGATATGATTCAGGCCATTTTAGGGATCGATTTTTAAGGAATAGATAGATATAAGTAAATACTACTTAAAATTATTTATTTATTGTAATTTCCTTATAAATTAAAAATTCGTTATTTTATCGATGACTTTCTATTCTTTTGAATATAAAACAGAAGCTAAAGCCAATTGTATTTCCTTTAAAGTCCGCAGCTCCCAGCACGTAGCTAACACAAGTTAGTGGAGTTAGACCGGTCAAGCACATATGTGCGCTGCCCTCGGCTACTTACTTTGCAGTTAATCGATACCCGCTACTTAACGTTTATTTGAACTTGTGGAACTGCGAACTGTACTCCATTAACTACAGAATAACCCCCCACCCCCGCTTTACCCGAATGGCTTTTTATCTTTTCTTTTTTTTATTCAGGTCTTTAAATGTAATTATAAGTACTTATAACTGATGCGCGGTGGGCAAAGATCTGCCTGCGATGCAGGAGGTTGCGGGTTCGATTCGGGACAAATGTCTGTAAGATCTGCGGAGATTTGTTCTGGTCATTTTTCTATCTTCTATAATATAAAAATAAATCGCTTAATGTGTTGCTAAGCGCAATTGGGACGGGTCGCTATTGTATAATAAAAAATATCTTACATCATTTATGTAATGTATTGTATTATGTATATCAGTTATCTAGTACCCATAACAAAAGCTCTGCTCTTAGCTTGGGACAAGATAATGCTGTGTGAATTGTCCCGGAATTATTTATTTGTGTATTTTTTTACTTAACACTTTGACTGCTGAAATCACACGGCATGTGTTTTCTACAAGTGACTAATATGCGTAAATCCACACTAGCGCAGCGGCTGAGAAAATACAGATCTATGTGACTCAGCACAGCCGTAATATTTTTCGAACGAAACGCATGTGCGGCGCAACACAACCGCTGTGTAGAGCGGCAGCACGAATTTTTTAGGTTAAAAAAAGATCGCAGTCGTCGAAAAAAAATCGCCGTCAAAGTGTTAACGGGTATTTGTCGCGGGATGGCTAAAGTCATTCCATAACCACGACAGTGTGTGCAAACCTTTTGAAACGACGGGAAAAATCAATAAATAAATGCGAATGAGATAATACCCGTTCAATAGTACTCATAATTACGAGTAGATATGACTGTGTTCAGAACGCGTAGATTTTAAACATCGAAAGGTATTTTATGTCCCTGAAACAATTAAAAAATACATTCGCTCGGAATGCAAAATAAATCCATTTAATCGAATTATTGTTTCATGCAACAAAGTTTATTGAAGCTTTCATTATCCTGCATTGTCACAAAGGCAGGTACGTTAAATATTTGAAGTGGAATCAAGTTGATAAAGTTCCAGTGGACAACTCTTCAACAAAGTGGAATTCGACCACAAATACAAAAAGGTAAACTAAAGCCAGTGCTTCGCTCAAAGGTAAGCGAAGCCGCGGGAGCTTGCTAGTCAGAGGCTTTGTGTTTCATGTAAAAGTCAATATTATAATGATGAAATTTTTGTAAGTTTGTTTGAAACTCCGAACAAACATTAAAGAATTAAAATCATTTAAAACGGGATATTTACCTTGATTTGATTTTTGAATTATCCAATGTTATTCCGTGATCATGGCGCATGAAACTGTGCCGAAATATTGGATAACTCAAAAATCAAATCATGGTAAATATCCCGTTTTAAATGACTTTAGTGTTGATAACCATGATAATTTCAAATTTTTTATTAAAAGACTAGTTGCTACCCGCGGCTTGGCATGCGTTGTTTCTATGGAAACGTTTTAACACTTTGACTGCGATTTTTTTTCGACGACTGCGATCTTTTTTTTAACCTAAAAAATTCGCGCTGCCGCTCTACACAGCGGTTGTGTTGCGCGGCACATGCGTTTCGTTCGAAAAATATTACGGCTGTGCTGAGTCACAAAGATCTGTATTTTCTCAGCTGCTGCGCTAGTGTGGATTTACGCATATTAGTCACTTGTAGAAAACACATACCGTGTGATTTCAGCACTCAAAGTGTTAAGGTTATTTCTATCCCACGGGAACTTACTTATGGGATAAAAATTAACCTATTCCGGGCCTGGAACAAACTGTATGCAAAATATCAGCCCGATCCGTTCTGTAGTTTTTGCGTGAAAGAGTAACAAACATCCATCCATACGACTTATTATTTCTTCGTAGATCCATACATACAAATTTTCGCATTTATAATATTAGTTTAGTATTAGTAGGAATTGTATTGGATGTATTGAACATTTTTTTGTAAGTTAGCTTGAAACTCCAAACGAACATTTTACATTTGATATGTTGGACAATCCACACAGCATCATATAGACCCAAGCTAAGCAGAGCGTGTGTTATGGGTACTAGATGACTGATATACATATATTTACAGGGCGTCCCAAGACTATGCCACATGGAGGGAAAGTACCTTAAATATTGTAGATAGGGTATTTTGATGAAAGGAGACTGCTTTAATTTTATGACTTAGTAATACTATATTCAAAGATTTTCTAAATATTACTCGCTTCGTCTGGGAATGGAACCGACTCCAATGTGAAAAAAACACCCCGTATTTTTATGATGCCAATCGTAAGTACCTATATCCGTCATCCCTCGGCTTTTTTCGTATAAGTCACTCAGATTTCACTCCCGCTCAGGATAGCGAATACCGCGCAAATCTGAACAAGCCTTTATACGACAAATATGCATTTATTTATTAAGATAGAAACAGGTCATCATTATAGGTTTTTTTATTAAGCCCTAAGGCGATGTTATAACTACTTATATTAAAAATTACATATTTTTGTACATACACACAATACTAACTTATGTATATATATTTTTTTTAATTATTTTTTTTTTGCCCTTTTCATGACTTTCGACTGGTTTTCGTAAACTATATACGCTGTTTTGTCACAGAATATTGATATAAAACCACGTGCAGAAGCTAGCTCAAAGATAAGCCTGTCCGCCCGCCCTGGCGTGGGGCGGGAAACGGCAGCTTTATTCACTAAACGAGAAAGCAAGCTAGTTATATAAATGTACAAATTAACGCTACATTCCATTGTTCGGTGTAATGAGCTTATTGCCATTAGCAATAATAGCTGTTTGGGGCGTGAGCTGGATGCTAATGCAGCTTCATTTAAATATGTACCTGCAGTATCTAATAGAGAAGCTTGATTGTAGCTATTGAGGTGTTTAGTACGGCGCATATATCACCATTATCTTTTGAATATTCCGACCACTCTAACTAAGCGGGTCTCCTCTAGGTTTATCATTCGTTCCGCTAAGGGTTGGAACTTGCTGCTTAAATACGTATTATATAATCAATATCTCAGACTAATTGCTGGAAAAAAGGCTCCCCCAATAAGCGCCATAGCGTATCTTTAGTAGCTTCCAGTCTTTCGCAGATCGACATCCCAACTGTCTACAGAGCGTCCTACACTACCTATGTATCCAGAGTCACGGTCTCCACACGAGAACTTATTTACCCCGGCGGTCCTTAGTTCTTTGGGAGATGATGGAAGTAAATAATCATAAAAGCTCTTGCAATGAGAGCTAACAAAGCACATCTGTAAAGCCTCAGCAGCGTGCGACTGCAAGCCACATCTGACGCATCCATCAGAGGTTCATAAGTGACGTGTCATGTATGGTCTGCGTCTACAATATTAAGTTGTTCGCTATCTAAGTCCTTTGGTGGATAGCGGACTAAAGAATGGAAGCGTTTTTTCAATGAGACATTTCCGTTTAAGGGAAATTTCGTCCGTTCATAAACTGACCCTCGGTCAAGTTGCCGTGTGCGAGATTTCCATCATCGATGGTCTTCAAAATTTCGTCTTTCGAGCGAAAAGCGGAAAGAATCGAACTTAGGTTCTTTATTCTGGCTTCAATGTCGAGCGAGACGTCAGGTCAGTCACTCGAGTCTTGCGTTACTGCTTCGAAAAGTGTCAAAAATCCGCCCCCGCTCTCGCTGTCCACTAAAAACGCAGACAAAAGATATTTACTCAAAAAAGACACGACACGACGAACTTTCAGTTAAACTTTCACAAATTGATCTATTTCTTATTCCTCTAGAAATCTTCGAATGGGGGTGCGTTGGTTGTTATTTTCTATGCGTATTTTTACGGATTTAAATATATTAGTGGAGGAAGTTACGTTCAAAGAAAGAGATTAATGGGTATCTGGTTTTTGCGGTTCAAAGCTCTCCTTCCTACCTTATTCGATACCGCTGTACTATTATGCATCTACCTACATACATAAAAATCCCTTTTAGTATTCCGTTGTAATGTTCTTCGAAACTCAAAATGTTTTCAGCAATCAACCAATTTAAAATGTATTTTTTTTATTCCATAAATAACTTACGGAAAATTCTTATATTTAACACTCTTTAAACCCGAATGTAACATTCCTCGGGTTTAAATCTTAAGATAAAGTGAATTAGAACCATTTTACAGCACTTCATTTCAACTCGTCTTTTAAGGTTCTAATGGTTCTAATTTTCCGTAAGTTATTTATGGATGTTTCAAAAAATCTAGTGGGAGAATAAGTTATATATTGGTTTTCATTAATAATAATATTGAATCATTTTGACACCACCAATGGCACAAACAATTCGAAAGCCATCAAGACAGCAAAGCTCCTCGTGAATATGACGGGATTTGTTTACCAATTCACGCCTTAGCAAACCAAGAAGCGCAAATCTCGCCTTTCTCATTATTTGAATGGAGTGAGGCAGGATGAAACAATGGCGGCAATAACCGTCACCAGCAATGAGCTGCTTTATTAACGCGTTGCTTCCGAGGACAGGCATTGAGACATCCGTCATACCAACACACGACGCTCAACTGTGTTTTGTTTGTGGGCTTGGGTGTCTTCGTTCTGGTTAGGAAGCTTATTTCACAAAAAAGTATTCATTAAAATATTACAACGGCGACATCAACTTTAATAAAACGTGCCAATCTACATAACAAAAATAGTCCCAAAAATAGTTGGAAGTTTTCCGGGAATTATGAAAATAGGTAATTTTTATAGATTTCGATATGCTCTCGCCAAAATTCAACTTAGCCACTACGTCAGTAATATTTGGTACTCGTATCTATACTACTATATAGTCATTATGTGACCTAACTAAGACTATTTGCCAGGAAGCCACCTTTCAAACAAAAAACTACTTTAATAAATCGGCTCATGCGATTAAAACGCTTTTGTCCACCTACCATCATTAGGTCTGGCCAGGAGTCCTGTCTGTAAGAAGGCTCGCTTTTGTCCGACATCGAATGATCTATAAATCTTTACAATCAAATAAATATTGATAAACAATTTCGGTTGCTCATTTCCACCGTCAACATAACAATCAATCAGCTATTACGGAAGCGGTTGAAAAGGGGCTCAATGGATCGAGCGCCATAAATGTCGCGGGCACCGAGGCGGCTGGGACTGGCTGAGGCGCGGAGTAATTAGCCGAGATATACGGCCAGATGTGACGCAACACACTATTGTGAGAGAGCTGGTGCTCAGTAGTATTCTGGAGGCCTAGTTTGAAACGAAATATATACCTACGAAGTTTCGGCTGCTGGATCACAAGAAAGTCAGGAAACGAAACCTCTTACACCAATAAATTTCTAGACATTCGTTTTGGATCTTTTTTTCGAAAAAATTACATATTTGTTTTCATGGACGGGTCATTTAGATATATAGATAAAATAATATTTAGCACTAACACACATACAATTAACTTAGAATAACAAATTTTAAACAAAAGTACAATAGGTTTAACGAACATTTAGAGAACAGATTATTGACAACGGTTTCCCGATTCTGTACCCTATCCACGGTCACTTACACGACGTTTGGAAATAAAGACGATTTAAAATACATAAATGTGTGAAAAAAATAGCTAACAGCAAAACCAAGTTAATAGTTGTAGTTTCAACTGCATAATATTCAAAAATAATCTAGAAAAAATCTGGTTGTCGTCTTTGATTAAAAGCGAACCTTTACCCCTCTATTTCTTGAAGTTTAGTAACTTCTAAATCTTGACCATAGATATTTATTAGTTATATAGATATTATATAGAAGTTTAGTAACATACTACAAAAACTGTATCACGAAGTGTTTAGATTTGTTTCAAAAGTGAAGCAAGTTACGCTGTGTAGCCAGCCACGGCGTAGTTACGTAGCACTTTGTAAGTTTATTACGACGTTGTAAATATGTTTCGCGTCGGAAGTAATTCTGAAACGCAGGCTTTTAGCCCGAGCGTGAACTCTCTTAATACTAACGTCGCAAAACGGGATGAGTCTTTCCTTGGCTTTTATTATTAAGCAGCTGTTACTTGTGGTTTTACGATTACTAGCTAAGTTTCATATTGCTCGGCTACTGGTTTTATTCAAAATTCAGGATGTTACTCAGTTTAAATTAGTTGGTAACAAAAAAGTCACGGTAAGAACGGGACCAGTGGAATAATTGATGCACAGGACATAATATGCTGATACCAGCAGTGGGCTGTATAATAAATAAATGAATAATACTGGACAATTCACACAGCATCATCTAGCTCCAAGCTTAGCAGAGACCTTGTGTACTGGATAACTGATAAACCTTATTTTTTATTATAGGTAAGTACATAGAAAACACCTACAACACACGGAACTCATATTTATCTTTAATATCTACAGATCGAACAAACAATTTATACTGAGGTGGGAATCAAACCCGTAACCCGATGCGTCGAAGGTGATCCTTCACCCTGTTTGCCACAGAAGTCGTCAAACAATAATAATAAATAATCCTGGACAATTCACACCTAGCCCCA
The DNA here is from genome assembly GCA_947044415.1 of Eupithecia dodoneata. NCBI lineage: Eukaryota > Metazoa > Arthropoda > Insecta > Lepidoptera > Geometridae > Eupithecia > Eupithecia dodoneata. The sequence continues at coordinate 11,006,399 of OX345668.1, read as the reverse complement.
AGCTAATAAAAAAATGATGATTTATTAATTTTATTTTATTTGAACAACATAACAATACATTCATAAATTATACTAACAGCTAGGTTAATTTTCACTTGTTTTTTTTTATTTTTTGTGTGTGCTACTAACACTCTATGGATTTGAAATTGTCAAAAAAATACGAATTTTATTTTATTTATTTAAGTCTTTCACACGAATATGTCTGGTTTCCAAGATTTAGCCGATATTAATTGTTAGCACGTTTCTAAAGCCGCTATTTCCGCTCTCCCGCCGCCGCCCGCCCTGCCCACCGCCGCCGCCCGCCCTGCCCGCCGCCGCCTGCGAGTGAGCCTCACGCTGCGTTGCACTCATTTCGTAATATCACAGAGATATTAGGATGAGTGGTTTCTACTGTTTGTTCTGTTAGAGAAATGAATTCACGACTGAAATAATTTTATTTTATTGTGTTGGTAATAACAAATCAGAATGTACTTAAGTAAAATGTTTGTTTAACGCCTGACTGATGACTTATTTATTTATTTATTTAAAACTTTATTGCACTACAAAGGGTACAATGGGTGGGCTTAATGCCGAGGCATTTTCAACTGCCGACCAACAAACCCTCCGACCAGGTGGGATGACGACCTGCGAAGGACTGCCTGCAGGCAGATGCTGGATGCGTCAAGCTGAAGACAGGGCGCTATGGCGCTCATTGGGGGAGGCCTATCTCCAGCAGTGGACTAACGATAACGTAAACTAACGATGATGATGATGACCAACAAAACACATGTTTATATTTTTTCGGTTGGCGTGCCTTTGACTTTGAAAACACGAGGTGGTGTTCGGAAGTTAAATGTACGTACATTATGTCGTCGGTTTCTTTGTCAATTATGAACCTATGTTGACAATTATTTTGCAATTGTATCTGAATAGCAAAATAATTGTATAAAAAAAGACCATGAAAAACCAAACGACCAAAATAAGATCTCACGAGATGGTCTTATTAATTTCCGAGGATAATATTTGATGAATGGTTGGTTTGGACTGATGGATGGTCCTGTAAGTTACGAGGATTTGTCCCGCAATACTTAAAAAAAAGTGTAAAATTCAGAAATTGGTTGTTGGCTTTCAGTTTTTTTTAAACAATCAAATTATTATATAACCGTTTAACACTTTGACTGCTGAAATCACACGGTATGTGTTTTCTACAAGTGACTAATATGCGTAAATCCACACTAGCGCAGCGGCTGAGAAAATACAGATCTTTGTGACTCAGCACAGCCGTAATATTTTTCAAACGAAATGCATGTGCGGCGCAACACAACCGCTGTGTAGAGCGGCAGCACGAATTTTTTAGGTTAAAAAAAAGATCGCAGTCGTCGAAAAAAATCGCAGTCAAAGTGTTAACAAAATGAGACCTAATTATCGCATAGGTCAAAATGCTCTCTACTGCCATACAAGAGACTGTTTTTTTTTTATTATGCTGTTCCCTTTTGACTTCGGGTTCCTGAAAAAAAACAAAACTTAACATCTACTTTTTCGAATCAACTCACTGGTATTGAAATAAATGAATCTGGAATTAACTATCACTTCTGGATGTAATACAATACAATATAAAAATACTTTATTCTACACCAGATGCAGATCATTTAAAAAAAGACATACATGCGACAAGTACAACGGGCGGCCTTATCACTAAGAAGCGATCGCATCCAGGCAACCTGTGAATTGAAATAATAGTGAGAATTATGTAGGTAATTGTGTTGATAAAAAAAACTCTGTTAATTCTGTCGATATTACACATAAACCGAACCTTAACACGGGTCGTTGACCGCAGTTACTCAGAGTGGTTCAACTCTAATTCTCTGGTTTTACGAGGGACGCATCAACCCCTTCATGGCTCCATAACTAGTTGATAACTCCATAAATAGTTCAGCACTTTATTACTGCTCCATCATTTGTCGAACCAAGTGTTTTGGTACGTGGCTTAGAAATATGGTCTAAGGAGGAATTTGTGATACTTACCTCTATCTGATTTATTAAAGGTTGAGGGATATACAGCTTTGAATTATAGCAGGCACGGACGAGATGATACCAAAAAATGCGACAAAAAGGTCTCATTTTTTATTAAACAGTTATACAATATTTTGATTGGTTTGAAAAAACTGAAAACCAACTTCAAATTTCTCAATTTTACACCTTTTTTAGTAATGCGGGACAAATCCTCGTGGATAAAATTCAATGGATAAATTATATAATTGCAAAATGATCGTTAAAATCGGCCAATCAAAATATATATATATATATATATATTTTTTTTTTGCTGGACAACAATTCACACAGCATTATCTAGCCCCATGGTAAGCAGAGCTTGTGTTATGGGTACTAGATAACTGATATACATTACATATATAATTTTTTTTATTATACATAGGAACACCCGAAACAAATATCTGTAGATCGTACACACATTTGTTCTGAGGCGGGAATCGAACCCGCAACCTCCTGCGTCGCAGGCGGACCTTCGCCCACCGCGCCACATCGGTCGTCAATTCAAATCATTGCACATTACTCGTCCTACTGAACTAACAGTAGAAAGCACACATCCATACCAAAAGAATGCAATAATTTGGATTTCAGAAGCTAGTAAAAATTGGTTATTTTGGTCCTACGCACGCAATGGCTTCCAACAAGCTTTAAACAAGTGGTCCGCTAGCTATCTGTCATAATATTGCTGCCAATATAACTATACAACTGAATGTTACGAGTTAAAGCCCATATTTGAATGCACAAATTGCAGCGATGTTTTTCAGGTGTACGACAAGCTTTATTTTACGTACGTGTACGCGTTGTTTAGAGAGGGTCCTTGCAAAGTTCAAATAAACAATCTACTTAGTTGAATTGGCCGACTCAGACGGGCAATGCTTGCGGGCACTAAATGGCTGACTAAACCTACAAAGTTTATTGAAGATCAAATGTAGTGGGTTTAGGCAAGTTCTTAGCAACACTCGCTAGGTTGTGCTATTACGGACCAAGTTCTGGCTGAAATCTCAGAAATGGTTCGTCTCATCACTGAGAGGGTAAGATGTGCAGACAGATGGCCATTCAACGCAGGCGCGATCTGCGAATTGAAATTATTTCATAAGCAATGGAATTGGAATTCATATTGTAATGGTATTTTTATGGTTTATTATATGATTTTTCGTTGCTGAAGAAATAAAAGAATTGAAGATAAGATAGTGTCTCTGTATCTACCTATTTATAAATATGTAAATGGGAAAACTACGGGTGCCAGAGAAACCAAAAACCGTCTTTCTATCCTTACGCTATCTTAGAGCATGGAAATACCAACTTTTAATCAGTTTATGAATACTCCACGTATTAAAAGAATAAACCTCAGAATATTATAAACGCGAAAGTTTGTGAGGATGTTTGTTGCTCTTTCACGCAAAAACTACTGAATGGATTTTGATGAAACTTCACAATACTATAGCTTACATATTATCAGATTAACAGAAAGGCTGCAATTCATAAAGATATATTATATGTATATTATCCAAAATATCTATCACCACGCGGGTAAAACCGCGGGGCGCTGCTAGTACTATATATAACCCACACCACAGACAATATAATACATACTGTACCCACACCTTGGGGCCTGGCAAGGTCATGTTTCGCCGAGTCGTTAATTAGGCTGGCTCATTATGACGTAGGCAGGAGTGAGGCAACGGCTGTTCCGCCCTTTGAAGCATTCATTAGCTTATTCGTTTATAATTTCTTACTCTGGGAGTGATAGAGCGATTCATTTGAATGGATTCTGTAGAATGGACTTGAAAAAGTGACACTTTGGTAATACGTTTGTGTCATCTTTTATAATATAGATTTATATTTGATATCGTTAGGGTCAGGTCACACAGAACGCGACGCGACGCGACCCGAGGCATCTAGAGACGCAGCGCAGCGCCTTGTGAAGAGTTTTTATATTATGCCAATAAAATTTCTTACTATTTGTGTAGTAAATAAAGTTATATTTTGAATAACTGTCATAATAAGTGCAATCGCGCTGCGCCTCATGACATGACGGCGCGGCGCATATTATGTTTATCAAATTTGCATCGTTTTGCGTAATTAATAACGATGTATTTTGAATCACTCTTAAAAAGTCACTCTTAAAAAGTGTGCGTAACGTCGCGTCGTGTCTCAGTGTGAGCCGACCTTAAGATTGCAATCTAGAAAAATATGATGCTACGGTCTGTGTAACCCTCTGTGTTTTACGAAAAATAGTGAGCTTCTCGATAAAAACTGAATGCGCCAGCTGGGTTTTAGACCATCCCAGTGTTGTATGGAGACATTTTATCCCAAACTGTTCATTTATCATTCCTACCTATAGGTACTTTTCAAGACGTGAAATATATTTATACACACATAAGTTTATACAATATGTATAGTATAAACAAATATATTTATACATATACAGATGTATTTTTAGTAGGTAGGTATTTGCATGTAACATCTTATAAATTTCATGTTGCAATTTGTATTAACTACATTCATACAGATCCCCGTGTACAATCCAACGATCATATCCATCCACGGTTGTCTGGAAGAGATTACTCTTGAGCGATCATCTTCAGCCTATAGTAGACCGCTCTAAGCGATAAGATCGCCAAATTGTCACATGTAATACAAATATTGTATCTTGTTTGTCGTATTTTTAAATGTGCAAAAAACGTATTGTCTATCTATATATCTAAAAGTTCACATTTAAGTTCACATTTTATATCTATAAAGTCGTAAGAAACCACTCGCGATCGCGAAGCAAATTTCTTCAAAATCAAATTTGATATTTTATTAGCGATGCTCGATATTGGATGGCACAAATACGTTTCAGCGTTATTATTCGATAACTTAGAGTGGAACCACTCGGGCAATAACTTTTATACATTTTATATCGCCTATTCAATTACTAGAAATACTGTACCTGGGTAAATTGATCAATAATTATTTACGCCAATGCGAGTAAGTTCGCGAACTTGTGGCTCGACGACCTTTTTCGCTGGTGTGTCACCGTCACCGTAGTTATGCGTACTTTAAAACCGCAGAGTAAGTTCTTTGGCAATTTGACAAGTTTAAAATTTTGCTCGTAGCCCGCCTCCGCTCGCACGTGTGGCAGCACTGCTAGCCACGAGCCGCCATTTTGTTTGGCCAGTCTGTCAGTTTTTTAGTTTTTTAATGTAATCCTACTAATATTATACCTAAACGCGAAAGATCTCGGAAAGAAAAAATCTTGTGCAAGAGTCCAAAAGTCCTGTAAAAAAGTCCTGTAGTCCGGACTAAACACAGGACTTTTGGACTCTTTGGTAATAAATCTTCAATCTCAGTAGATCCATTATGGATCTGAACTATGGATCTAGTGAGATATTCTTTTTCTAGGTAGGAAGATCACAGTAATAAAGAGAATTGTAACGATCAAAGCCGAGGACAAACACAAGTGAAGACAAACACTGTATTTTGTGGGCTCATCAATTATCTTCCTAAGCAGACTCTCGTCGAGTCACTGACAACCGCCACATAAAATTAATATAACTTGTAAAGGTTCTTCTTCAATTAACAAGACGCCAAAGACAATAACAAAGTATGTCATTAATATCAAATATCAAAGTTCTGGAAAACCGATCTACAGAGAAAAAGAATATCTCACTAGATCCATAGTTCAGATCCATAATGGATCTACTGAGATTGAAGATTTATTACCAAAGAGTCCAAAAGTCCTGTGTTTAGTCCGGACTACAGGACTTTTTTACAGGACTTTTGGACTCTTTCAATTTCAATGTACATGAGTAAAACTAAGAAATAAAGTAACTTAGTAACTTTGATTTTTTGTTCACTTCAATCTTTATAAGGTAAGGTAAAGAAGCGAACAAGAAACCTTTAGTACCGTGTTAGGTTGCTAGTTTTCAAGATGGAGCAAAACTCATCTCAAGCTTTTTTATCGTCTTGATAATCTGATATTTTGTAGTAAGCCTTTTTATAAAGGACTAGCTGCGCCCCGCGGTTTCACCCGCGTGGTGATAGATATTTTTGATAATATACAATATATCTTTATAAATTGTAGCCTATGTCTTATTCTGATGTATAAGCTATATTATTGTGAAGTTTCATCAAAATCCATTCAGTAGTTTTTGCGTGAAAGAGTAACAAACATCCATCCATCCATCCATCCACATATACTTACAAACTTTCGCGTTTATAATATTAGTAGGATATGTGGGAAAATTTGTTTGAATTTATTAACTATTAATTTTTGAAGAAGTAATACAAACATCCATCCATCCAAACTTTCGCATTTATAATTTAGTGTGATGTGAACTAGCTGTAAACACACCAGACAAGTCTCACAGTATTCGAAGTGATTCGAAGTATCGTTGAATTCCAATACAGACAGCTGTATCTGACCACAGACAGTTAACTGAACCTTTGCGCCCAGACAAACCACAGGCGCCCTTCCAGACCGCGGGGGGGCACCCCAAATTACGTATAATCCCGGCTTTACTCGCATTAATAGATACCAAGTTTCATCTTACATACACCATACGCTTATGAAGTAACCTAACCTAGCGTAATTTCAGGAGCAAAACTTTGCATTCAACTATTGCTTAGTACCCCTTGAGAAAAGGGACTTTACCCAGCAATGGGACAATATCATTGTGATTTTTGCCGAAGTCTAAGATAATAATTGAACTAAGCGCTCATGAGCGGGTAAATATAAAGCGCAAAACATCAAAGTAGCAGAAGACCTTAAACGCTGATTGTCTGATTAATGGACGAACTCATGTTCTAGATTAAAATATTTTTTTATTTTTTTATTTAGCCTGTTTCGCAACTGCTGGGCGAAGGCTTCCCCTAAATCTTTCCACTCAGTGCGGTCACGTGCGATCTCCCACCAATCTCCGAGGAAGGCGTTAAGATTGTCTCGCCAGAGCTTTCTTGGCCGACCTCGCCCGCGGCTTCCTTCCGGACCCAGGGTCTTGCAGCATTAGCCCACCACTCCGAGTGCATTCGGCTACTGTGCCCCGCGCACTTCAATAATTTATTAACAAAGATAATTACAGTCAAATATTAGAAATGAACTTGTATACAGTCACAATTACCTACCTTATGAAGTTACATGAGTTTGTGGTAGATACCTACATTCGTCAACAAAGTTTAAATTTGGTTTGGCTCTAGCAGGGCTCGATTAGAATCGTAGAATGGAATTAGATTGGTCTAGTCTAGAGATGTTATTATCGTGAATAGCTTGTAGATGGTTTCTTCGATTGTCTTGTGTTTTTTCACACAATTAACTACGCTGACGTCATAGATCTGGAGGCCTGCTCTAGTTCTGTTCATCCGCAATTGCGAAATACGGTCCCAAAACTCAACGTTCACTTATTTACTAAAGGTCGTTTACGTAAGAGTTGTGAGACAATTTAAAAACAACAAAAAAACAGTGTCAAATAGAATAATCAATTTATTGGTATCAAAATAATTCTTAAAATATATAATAAATAAGAAATTGAGAAAAAAAAATAAGAATAAGAACGAAGGATAATATAATACTTTCATCATCCTCAAATGAAAAGGCAGTTCAATTTCGTACGAAATTTTAGTTTACGTTAGATTAGAGTAGGTATACCTACCGATCGAACGAAACGAAACGCCATTTTCGTAATGAAATAATCATCCAATATACGAAAAACATAATACCATCTCGCCAGCTTTCAGTAATTTACCTATAGTACCTACTAGTTACTCGATGCAGATTACTCTGCGGTTGCTAACTCACTTACGCCCTATTATTCGTGTTACTCGATAGTAATTCAGTTAGGATGTAGTAGGCAGGTTAAGACAGGGTCAGTGACTGACTCCGAATTCGGGACAAGTCAGCGCTGACCCGAAAAAACCCAATGTAAATTGGTTTCGACCGATGTGGCGCGGTGGCCGAAGGTCCGCCTGCGACGCAGGAGGGTTCGATTCCCGCCTCGGAACAATTGTGTGTATGATCTGCAGATATTTGTTCCGGGTGTTCTAAAAAAAATATCTATCTATGTCATGTATTGTATTACGTATATCAGTTATCTTGTAGGTACTCATAACACAAGCTCTTGGGGCTAGATAATGATGTGTGTGTGAATTGTCGCCACCTAAACCTAGATAGAGCTATAATACTTAGCTAATTTAGCCTATGTACAATATTTGATAAGTATTTTTTAACTCAGTTTATGGATAATTTATATCTGAAATAAAGATCTATTATTATTATTATGTCTCTCATTTACCATGATCTCGGGCCATAAAGTGACCCGGTCCTTTGGAAGGCTTGCGTGGGGCCGAAGCCAACAGCACAGAGGCCCTTTGAGAAGTTAATCTAAAGGCGATGGCTACACATAACGGGTATCATCCTCGGGTGCAAAATATGATACACCCAAAGGCTATTGTGATGGATGGATGGACTGGGTAATCGGGCTATACGGGAGATTGCGGACGTCTGCCATAAACAAGTCAATGATTATTATTATTATTTGAAGTCAGTGCAGCGGACGGAAGTCAGTGCTGACTTGGAGATTCGCACACGAATATTTTGAAGTCAGTCGGCGCGGCTGGCACTGGCGCCGATACTGACTTGTGCACTGACCCTGTCTAAACCTGCCTTTAGAGACGCCAGGAGAATGGGGTGGGTGCCTTTACTAGCTAAAGGTGTTCTAAGAAACTTCATCAAACTGGTTTAATAGAATTATCTTTCAGATAAATTAGTTGTTGGTGTCTCGAAGACTTGCTCAACTTTTCAAACATAAATAGTTTAAATATAACCTATTCTTTTTTATTAATTTCACAGAATACTAATAATAATTCTGTGAAATTACAATACAATATAATGTATATTATATATGTATGTACATATATGTATATAACTTCGGCCTCGTCGGTTTTAAAAACCGACTAATATTTGTAAACAAACAACGGCACAAATAACTAAAACTCACTGGACGAGTTTTGGATATTATTATTATCATTTACTAGCTGCGCTCCGCGGTTTCACCCACGTGGTGATAGATATTTTGGATATTATACGATATATCTTTATAAATTGTAGCCTATGTGTTATTCTGATGTATAAGCTATATTATTGTACAGTTTCATTAAAATCCATTCAGTAGTTTTTACGTGAAAGAGTAACAAATATCCATCCGTACTTACAAATTTTAGCGTTTATATTAGTAGGATTTCGGATGTTGAATCTGATTAATGAATCTATATCTATATATATAAAAGAAAGTCGTGTTTGTTACAACACTTATAACTCAAGAACGGCTGAACCGATTTAGCTGAAATTTGGTGGAGAGGTAGCTTAGAACCAGGAGTCTAACATAGGATATCTTTTTATCATTTTAACCATTTGACTTGACACATAGATTTAACGGGGGCGAAGCCGCGGGGCACAGCTAGTTAAATATAATTGTAATCAATACTTATTGAAGGAAGCATCTCAAATCGGCAAGTAGGTAATACAAATTACGTAACATTAGGTATATTTCGTGGTTGGCTAGTCTATACAAGGCGGTGGACTAACATAGGTTGATGAATATTGTCTTGCAAACTACAGTCAATAATATGTATAGACTATTATCTATACATATTATTGACTATAGTTTGCAAGACAACATTCACATATTTTATTGTAAGTATAAAAATTATTTATAAGATATGATTTTGAAAACTATTATGTTCATGTTACCGACGACATATTGTTTCTTTGTTTTCGGGTGGCTTGTCTATCATAGCGGCCATGATAGGCCTATCGTGATCGCCTCTTTATAAAATATGGTAGTAGTAAAATATCTAACTCAACGTGTGTGTTAGTTGGATGGTGCTCTCTGTAAGTAAAACCAAAAGCCCGCCATCAATACGATCACCGATTCTATTTCCATTTTCGCAACGCAATACGGTGGTTTGATCTCCTGCAAACTGATTGCAATCTGAGCCAAACGCGCCCGTCACTCCCAAAACCTTTGAATTCGGTAGCGCTTCACGCGCAGCTCAAAAATTTGCGAATTTCATTCCTATAGGTACTCCGATCTAGAATCCAAGATATTTTATGTCAACATAGACATTTTTTAATGAAAGTAACTGATAGCAATAACAGAAAACAACGAGGTTATCTTTAAAAACTAAAACACAATCTACAACAATGCATAATCTCACATGTGGAGTAAAAAAGGGAAGTAAAAAATGAATTTGAAAACTAAAGATTATATGAATAAAAGAATCAATGAAAGTTTTCAAAAACAAAAATGGTTTCGAGCTTCTATGCTTAGCTTCGATGATAACAATGTCGTTAAGTATTTTCCACCAATATTCCTTGGGTTTTGTAATTCCTTTTGTATACAAAAAATATCCAGATTTTTTAATCGGAGTATAGTATCAAATATGGCGGCACTCAGAACTATGACGTCATGTTACGAGTATTTTGCACAATAGCACTAGACTTGCTTTGTGAAGGAGTATCGAATGTACAGTATTAAATTATTTGTAATATTAATTGTTGTGGTATTTGTGTTTTGATTCAGCGTTCAATAGTAATTCCTAATTCAAACTGAATCCATTCATTCATAATATGCACATTATTTTTTTTTAACCCCAAATACGAAATAAAGACCTATATAGTGAAATGAAATGAAATGAAATGAAAGTTTATTTCCTTAGGCTTACAAATAAGCACTTAGACAAGTCATATTTTATACTATTCATTATTATATTGATGTTCACTTCAATTTTTTGTCCACCAGTGGAAGAAGTAAGAAGAAACCACCAGTATGTTCATAACTTATGTGTCTAGTACATAGATTTGCTTATCTGTAAGTTGTTAGATTTTGAGTTGGAGCAAAACTCGTTCCAAGCTTTTTTATCTTCTAGATAATCTGATATTTTGTAATAAGCCTTTTTACAAAGAATATGCTTCACAATTTTTTTAAATTTATTTATTGATAATTTTTGCAACTCACTTGGAGTTTTGTTGTAGAAGCGTATACATTGCCCTTTAAAAGATGCACTTATCTTATGTAGTCTAGTTGTGGGAACAGCGAGTTTATTCTTATTTCTAGTATTTACATTATGTATATCGCTTTTTTTATTGAATCGATCGATGTTTTTATGAGTGTACAACAAGTTTTCATAAATATATTGACATGGTACTGTCATTATGTTTATTTCTTTGAATTTATTACGTAGGGATTCTCTGGGACCCATATTATAGATCGCACGAACAGCCCTCTTCTGCAACACAAAAACGGTGTTTATATCTGCAGCGTTCCCCCACAATAGTATGCCATAAGACATAATACTATGGAAGTAGCTGAAATAGACTAGTCTAGAAGTATCAACGTCTGTAAGGTGACGGATTTTTTTAACTGCATATGCTGCAGAACTAAGTCTCTTCGATAGCTTATCTATGTGTGGGCCCCATTGAAGTTTACTATCTAAGGTTATTCCTAAGAATACGGTATTGTCTACAATTTCTACCGTTTCTCCTTTTACGTTTACATCAGCCTTAGCTTGTTTTACATTAGGTAGAATAAATCTTATACATTTTGTTTTTGTTTCATTAAGCAAAAGATTATTGATACTAAACCAATGGACTACTTTTGAGATTGCAGTATTTACATCGTCGAAATTTGTTTTTTGTCGATTCATTTTAAAAATTAATGAAGTATCATCAGCAAACAATACAATCTCATGATCATTCTTTACAAGATGAGGCAGGTCGTTAATATAAACTAAAAATAGGAAAGGACCCAAGATAGAGCCTTGCGGTACACCCATTGAAACCACAGACCCTTTAGATCGTTTCCCATTAATGTCAACTCTTTGTATCCTATCACTCAAGTAAGATGTAAGAAGATCCAAAGAGCTGTCCCTTATTCCATAATGATGTAGTTTCCTGATTAATGTTTCGTGATGAACGCAATCGAATGCTTTTGACAAGTCACAAAAAACGCCTAAAGCATCTTGCGACTTCTCCCAAGCATCAAAAATATGCGATACCAACTCTACACCGGCATCAGTAGTTGACCTGCCACGAGTAAAGCCAAATTGCTTACAGTGTAGCAGGTCATTGCCATTAAAATGTCTAAGCAATTGGTGTAAAATCAGTTTTTCAAAAACTTTACTGAATGTAGGCAGTACTGATATTGGTCTAAAGTTAGTGGGGTCAGACCTAATACCCGATTTAAACAATGGGATTATTTTACTATGTTTCATTAGATCAGGAAATATGCCACAATCAATGGATTCATTAAATATAAAAGCTAGATCTGGTGCAATCGTATCAATTAAATGTTTAATAATTTTAACGGAAATGCCCCAGAGATCTGCAGTTTTTTTTATATTTAAAAGTTTAAAGGCTTTTTTTATATCATTTTCATCAACATGTGTAAAAATAAATTTAATATCGCATTTAGGTACATTTTCTTTAAGTAATGATTCAGCTATTATTTGAGAAGAGTTCAGACACTTTGTAGTAGAGATTGGAATGTCAGTAAAAAAATTTTCAAAAGCTTGCGCTACTTCAACATCATTTTTGATGGAGCAATCATTAATCTTTAAACTGTAATCATTAATGTAGGTATTGACCTTTCCAGTCTCACTATTAATTATTTTCCAAGTTGATTTTATTACATTTTCACTATTTTTAATTTTCGAGCTAATATAATTTGATTTTGCTGTATTACAAACTTTTCTAAATATTTTTGAGTAAATTTTTACTTTTTCTTTAAATTCCTGGCTAAAATTGTACTGCTTTTCACTATACAGTTCATACAACTTTTGTCTACTCTTATGTATACCTACTGTTGCCCACTCACTAAAGCTAAGTTTTTCTGAGACCAAGATTGATTTGGGTATGAATATTGAATTGAACGCATTGGTGAATTTATTAAAAAAACTACAATACGACTCATTTGGGTTGTTAAGTGAGTAGTTAGGTGATGGTTTAAAATCCCAATCCAATTTCAACCGTTCAAATCGATCAGAGTCAGTCATCCCGTGACCACGACAGTGTATAAACCTGTTGAAACGTCGGGAAAAATAGGTAAATAAACGCGATAAATATCCGTCGTATTAATACTTATAATTATGTGTTCAGATCGCGTAAGTTTAAAAATATTTATAAAGACCTAGTTGGCATATAACTCATCGGGCCAACTCTACTGCTATTCGTGCCGTAGGGTACTCAAGACCAAGTTCGGTCTAGTGAGCCATATTAGGGGTCATGATAGAAAGAAGAATCCGTAATGTATATGAATAATGTGTAGGGTCGCCGTCATCGAAATCAATAATAATATTCATATATCATAATATTTAAAAAAGGTAAGTCTGTCTATTTGTGTGATCATATTTTAATAAAATTATAGCAACGTGCATTAGCAACGTGAACTGATTCTATCGGTAAAGGACATACATTTTTTTAAATAATATTAAATAAAATAATGTTGTACAATCCTCACAGCATCATCTAGTCCCAAACTAAGCAGAGCTTGTGTTACGGGTACTAGATAGCTTATATATTATGTTCTTAATATATTACCAAGAGAGGCCACCTTTATCTCTGAAAATACCTTACAAAACCTCAAGTAGGTATAAGCTAGTTAAAAAGAAAGCATGGTCCACCAAAAATCCTTTATTTTGGATCTTATAAAAGCAAAAATATGATTTCTTTATTTTACCAAGATGACGGGGCGCCCCGCCGAGCGCCGCAGCCCAACGATCATAATTTTTCATCAGGAGGAATATAAAAAGTATTATCGGCCAAATCCTAAAGGCCAGGCGCTATATTAAACGATAACCCACCCGTGGCCGCCCGAGGCCGCCCTAGGGTCACGGCTTGAGGTATTTTTCACGGATATTATTCCGACCCCAATATAAACTAAATAATGCTTAGCTGTAGCTAATGTTATTCGATAGTCTTGTGGATTTTTTTATTTTTGAATTGAAAACTTCTTTAGGCGCGTTAAGCACTTTTTGGGGTAACAAAAATCATGGAACTCGCGTCATCGTCACCGAACGCTTTCCTTACGGTGTATATGTATTGTGTACTTATTGGGCGAACAAAAAGCGTGAAACTAGCTTCTCAGTATAAATAAAATATAAAATGTTACTTTGTTTTCACTTCTATCAGCAGTACCCAAAGACTGCCCCACATGTTTTTTTTTCTAGCTAGAAAGCTGGCAACAACGCATCTATAGCAGATTTCCTTAATATCTAACTTCCATAATTATAAAGGTTTTTACCTGGACCGGATGTGTCATCGCTGCTAGCAGAGAATCATAGAAGAACAATTTTAGTTAGTTATCTATTTCACAATAAAACGGTAAAAGAGATCTCAACAAAATCGGTCATGGAGACAGATGATACCCCGGAGATACATCACACTCTTAAGATGAACGCGCACCTCTCCGCGCCGAAGGAGCCGCACTCGCCGCAGTCTTCGCATTTTCTAAATCTTTATATGAAATAGTATGCAACATCGCGTACCTATCCGCGCCGAACGCGCCGCATTTCAGTAAAATTGAGTGGGGCTCCTGCGGCGCGGAGAGAATAGCGTTCAGCTTTATGCCGAAAAAAAAACGCTTGCAAAGCTGTAGGCCAACGTCTAGTTCCCAATAAGTTCGAGCCATTTGAATAAAATGGAATAGATATTTCAAAATCGGAAAAGGGAAATTGTAAGTCCGATAGCGGATCCATTCGGATTCCGGTTTAAAATGGGCTCGCGCTTAAGTGTCCGGCGTTCTAAATAACGGCGCTGAAGAAAAACCAATTCTGAAATAAAACAATCCTTCGGAACTCACATAAAATTTTGCGCATACAATCGGATTCTGAACTTAAGATTTATATAAATAAATAATGTTGGACAATCCACACAGCATCATCTAGACCCAAGCAAAGCAGAGCTTGTGTTATTGTTTGTAGATTGGGACAAACATTTGTTCGGGATCGAACCTCCTGCGTCGCAGGCATCGCCCGTCACGCCACATCAGCCGCCTGAATAGAAAAGAATATCGACGAAAGACTAAAAGAATTAAATGATAAATAATTCCAGTTTGCTGAACTATTAACTAGATTCTGAAGGGCCTATTGTCCACTACACTATTGATAGGTAAGTAAGAGTCTAGACGCCATCGGCTTTTGGTACTCGACTTGTGATAACTTGGCCCAAGATTTCAGAGTTTACGTAAGTGGCTTACGGTTCTTGAATCAATTCGAGTTTCCAGCTGCGTAGTTTTAATTTAATTTAATTTTATAGGGAGTTTTTACTCGCCGTTCGGTTCTTGAATGAAATATAGTTTCGAGTTTTCATTTAATTTTAAAGACAATTTTTACTCACGACGGTTAAACTTTTCTATATAACTGACTTCGAAATATGAATAGGGTTTTAACCGTTTTGGATCTGAAATCACTCCTGTACCTCGATCTCAACAGACCCCCCCCCCCCCCCCTATTGGTCCCTATTGGACCACGCCGAATTGGCTTTTATATGGGAAGGTAATGCCCATAATCCCCGAAACGCAGTTCGATGGTAAATTGTTCTGCAGGAGGCGCTGCTGCCCGCCCGTCGTTGGATATCCCTTAGTCGCCTCATAATGACACTAGCGGGCAGAGTTGGGGTGGTGTAAATACTAATTCTAATTTCTTTTCTGATCAAAAACGTATACTATTATTTAATATTAGACCATTTAGACACTAAAAACTGAATTGATTTGAATTTGAATTGCTACACATTTGGCACGAAGATATAGCTAAACATAATTATTATCTTAAACTAACTAAGTCTTAGTGTCTAATATTGTAGGCAGATGAAAAAAAAATTAATACCTACCAATAAAGTCTCGACTTTGTAATGAAAAAAAAATGGGTAGCCTTGGCAACCCATACACAGTTTAGTAGTCGCTCCAGAATATTTTATTGTAAAGGTAGGTTTAAACCCGCATACGGGTTCATAGAAGGTGGAAATTTATGTGTCAAATGGTTTATAAACCTTCCTCTATCTATTTAAAAAAAAACGCATCAAAATCCGTTGCATATAGTTTTAAAGATTTAAGCATACATAGGGACAGACAGACTGCGGGAAGCGACTTTGCTTTATACTGTATAGTGAAGGTGTATAGCGGTCGTCCTACAACGAAAGTCAAACCCGCGATGCGACTATCATGTCAGTCGCGATCGTAGAGTAGAAAAGAATCTCCCACCGTCCCTATCAGGGCCCAGTAGTTAAAGTTTGTCCGTTTGTCTTCTTTATCGAATCGATTACGAAGGCGCTGTTCCTCCCGGCCTTCATTTACACTTTATTTGGCAGCGTAATGAATCGGCACAGATAACGGATTCTTAGATCTATCAGATGTTTTCCGTTTTAATGAAAAGGAACGTAAACAGTATTTTTTCTTCCTACTCGAATACAATTTTGTTATATGGTAAACAATCAGTAAATAAATAATAGTTTAAAAAACTAAAAAACCACGCTTTTTTATAAATTAACCAAACTAAAAAGTAGAAAATATTTTTTTAAATAATTCAAATTATAGATGGAGTGATAAATAAAAGAAATTATTTTAATGGTGCTTTCTGAAAATATTTCTTCAATGTCACTACTCTTATCAGTATCTAGTTATGTTAGGCAAGTGTGCGCTGTTGGCAAAAGTGAAAGAGTAACAAACATCCATCCATACATAAAAACTTTCACGTTTATAATATTAGTAGGATAATGGGTACGGAACCCTTCGTGCGCGAGTCCGACTCGCATTTAACAGGTTTTTTTCACTTTTCCTATGAGCACGGAACCCTACAAAGACCCCATCGAGACCCCACTTTCAGCTCGATTGTTGTTGAATCGTCCACGCAATCCAATCAGCGACCGACGTAAACTAGCGTTTGTCTGCGGCTTCGAATGATCAAAAGCATGTTGTTATCGCACGTTAATGTTCAAATTGCACGTTATTCTAGAGTAAATGTTTTGTTCATTGCGTAATTTGTGGTTTGCTTTCAGTTAGTGAAAATACCGCGTCCAATTAGGTGGGTACGTGTTTTCAGTTCAAGCTCATTATGTTATGAATGCGTGTTTTATTTACCCGAGAATTTATTTATTTACCGGGGAATGTTTATAACTGACTACTCAGAACTGAGTTGCCTCAAATAAATATATAGTCTCGGGTTCTTGTCCCACCGAAATCGTTTTTTTTTTTGGATATTTTTTAATTATTATTAAAAATCTATCTATGTAATGTATTGTCGATAGACGTGATAGCAGTAAACTCCAAATGCCTAATAGTAAAACAGGTTTCCTACAAAAAGTGTAGTCTGTATGTCATGCAAAATATACAACAAAATACCTAAATCATTAAAAGATCTTGACGACAAAACATTTAGGACTAAATTGAAACAATTATTAATTACCAAATGCAATTATAATATTAAAGGTTTTATGACAGATAAATTTTGACATTACCTTATTTTTACAATTGCGCCTCTTAATACTTTAATTTTATTTTTGAAATTGTATAAATTTATCTACAATATACCTAGGTTAGAACATTACTAAACTACTGTGACATTTGCATGCTATCTTAATTCTGCACGCCTCGATGAGGTAGTTATGTATTGAAATACCATTTTTAATTCAGAACTTTTGTACCTACATTACATCAGATAAATGATTTTATTTGAAATTTTATTATGTTTCATTCATCTACCCATAACACAAGATTACTTGTGTCAAGATGATGCTGTGTGGAGCAGCTGCTCTCGACATTTGTGCTTAGCAACACATTCAGCGAATAATTTTTATATATTAATAGATAGAGTTGGAGCAAAACTCGTTCTACTCACCATATTCGTCTTGATGACATAAAAAGGATTTAAAATAAACCGCACGTAAAATATTCCCTCAAGTCCCCCGAAAAAACAAAGAACGCTATGAGAGTAATGAAACAGAAAGACAAACTCCAAAGAAGAGTTGTGAAAATGTAATTTTCATTCCGACTGAAGCCGGAAGCACTGGAGCACTGAGTAGGTACACTCGGCCAAATGTGATAGAAATAATACTAAAGGTAAAGAAAACCAAAAACCTTGAAAGAAAGTATTGTATGACATACTCGTACCTCTATTCCGATATGTATATGATATCATTAGGCCTCCCCCAATGAGCGCCATAGCGCCCTGTCTGCAGCTTGACGCATCCAGCATCTACCTGCAGTCTTTCGCAGGTCATCCCACCTGGCTGGAGCGTTCTTCACTACTCTTACCGAGTCGTGGTTTCCACTCAAGAACACGTTTACCCCAGCGGCCGCCGTCATTATTTACTACCTACTCAAAACTATCCCAACAAGAATTCAGATTTCAATAACTTTATTTCTTTAGGCTTACAATATAATCACTTAGACAAGTAAAATTTTACACCATAAATTATTATCAGATAAGAAATAAGGTGTTATTGATTTTCTCTTTACTTCAAATTCTTGACCACAGATTATTATTTTTTATCTCCACAGCATCATCTAGCCCCAAGCTATACAGAGCTTGTGTTATAGGTACTAGATGACTGATATACTTAATACAATACATTACATAAATAGTTTTTTTTATACATTATAACGACGAGAACACCCGGAACAAACATCTGCAGATTGTACACACAATTTTCCGAGTCGCAGGCGGACCTTCGCCCACCGCGCCACAGAGGTCGTCGATAATGTCACTATTGTATTAATTAACTGTAATAAACGATAGCATAGGTATCTTTCTTTACGAAGCTTTAACCCATTCACTGCCCAGCCTCTACTAAAACTAACCACGTGCAATGAACGTGTCAATTTAGTTTAAAGTGTAAGGTGAACTAAAAAAGTATTAAAAGTCGCGAGTGTTAAGTAAATGTAATGGCGTACTACAAGGTCACTAACTGGCTCCCCAGTTGTTTGTACACTCTCGGAGTTGATACAACTTTATTATTGGCTGTAAGTTTGTATCGCTGGATGAGACTTCATCGCATCTGCGCCATCTTGTCGTAAATAAAACTTACAAATTGTTTCATGAGAGATCTTTCAATTGAACCCATTTGATAGTCTGGATTTTATTTTTCTGAATATCTAACAGAAAACTTTATTCATCATCATCATCATCATCAGCCTATAGCAGTCCACTGCTGGAGATAGGCCTCCCCCAATGAGCGCCATAGCACCCTGTCTTCAGCTTGCCGCATCCAGCATCTACCTGCAGTCTTTCGCAGGTCGTCATCCCACCTGGTCGGAGGGCGTCCTACACTACGTTTACCGAGTCCTGGTCTCCACTCAAGAACACGTTTGCCCCAGCGGCCGTCGGTTCTTCGAAAACTGTATTATTAAAACGTAATAAATTAATAACTATTTTTTTTGTGTTTTTTTTATTAATTTATTTTATTAATTTAGATGTTCTTCTTCAGTTAAGGTCACATTCTGTTTAGTAAGATTATAACAATGATTTTCTAAAATATGTAAAATCAATGAAGTAGGTATTATAGTTACTAAAGACTATAGGTACTCTAACCAAATAACTTCTCTTTTTCTCCACCCCAAGGTTGCCTGGGAGAAATTTCTCTCAACAATAAGGCTGCTGTTTCTACTATTTTTATTGAGATATAGGAGTTTTATTAATGTTTATTTCTAGTACAATAAAGTGTTGATTCATTCAATTTAAAGTAATGTCTAAAATAGTGTCGAGATTTTTTTGGAGATCCGCGCTGAGTGTACTGGAACTAATCTCATAAGGTATTTATTCACATTTTATAGCCACTAGTGCAAGATGACGTCAACATTTCTCGCAGCTTACATTAGTGACCCAGTAAAAGCAGCACTCAGCCCACTTCTACAAGGTTTAATTTCCATAATCAGCATTTTTCTATCGCTGCTAAAAGACACTTAACCCCACTTCGCTCAAGAGATTCTTGTAAAATGAATTTATTTTAGTAAACTGTACGAGTGTTTCGTTTTACACAAAATAATCCGACATCCAAGGAAAAAAACTAGAAAATTGATAGGAATAAACTATGTTGCTAAATATTATTCATCCAATATTTTTATATTTATAGAACTGGGGAACTCTAGGGACTGATCCTTGTCTGAGTATATTTACCATGATTTGATTTTTGAGTTATTTTGACGACCGATGTGGCGCGGTGGGCGAAGGTCCGCCTGCGACGCAGGAGGTTGCGGGTTCGATTCCCGCCTCGGAACAATTGTGTGTACGATCTGCAGATATTTGTTCCGGGTGTTCTGGTCGTTTTCTATGTATAATAAAAAATA
Organism: Eupithecia dodoneata; assembly: GCA_947044415.1. Taxonomy (NCBI): domain Eukaryota; kingdom Metazoa; phylum Arthropoda; class Insecta; order Lepidoptera; family Geometridae; genus Eupithecia; species Eupithecia dodoneata. The sequence continues at coordinate 10,986,057 of OX345668.1, read as the reverse complement.
TCTATCTATGTAATGTATTGTATTATGTATATCAGTTATCTAGTACCCATAACACAAGCTCTGCTTACCATGAGGCTAGATAATGCTGTGTGAATTGTCCAGCATTATTTATTTATTTATTTATTATTATTATAATATACCCAATATATCTTACTCGCAGTCGCAGTGCCTTCAGTTATTCCGTGATCATGGCGCATGGAACTGAGCCGACATATTGGGTAACTCAAAAATCAAATCATGGTAAATATCCCGTTTTAAATGACTTTAGTGTAACCATGATAGTTTCAAAAGTTTTATTGTATGTGTATTATTTAGAGATCGCTTCTAAGCGATAAGGCCGCCCATTGTACTAGTCGCATGTTATGTCTTTTTTTTAATGATCTGCATCCGAAGTACAATAAAGTGTTCTTGTATTAAATTGTATTGTATTTAAGCTATGCGTTCACCGGATCGCAGCGTACACATTGTACGCAGTATCGGTATTCACAATATGTCGATAGGGTGCGTCTACTGCAATCGGATTGTGCATCGCCAATGTTATGTATTTTCAAAGACGAGGATATTGTTACGGATGACGTCATCGGCAGGAATACCGATCTCTGGCATCAGTATCGGCAGATATGCTGATCCATTGGACGCTGTACTATATAAATCGGTACAAAGCAACAAATCCTAAAGCTGTGCGTCCACAGCATCGGAATCAGAGCGTACGCAGCGTCTGCGGTAGGGTTCGGTCCCGTTAATTCCCAGTTGTGAATTTCTCGGGAATCCCCGAAATTTTTAGCCGATTTTAGAACCGAAAATATAGTACAACTTTATAGCCTATAGACCTTATGCGACACGTCACAGAATAGCAACTTAATAATTATAGTTTTTTCCCGTTCTCATCGCGCGGGGATATAAGATTTTTTGAGGTATTCAAATTAATATGTTAGTAAAAAATATTTAATTAATTAATTTCATTTATTATTTTTGTAAAATCGTTGTAACACTCTCACGTGGTAAAAGCGTTTGATGTACTTAATTCACTAACAGTAAACAAACACTTTTCTCACACACAACACGTTAATTATGAAAACAAGTAAGGCACGAAATTAAAAACATTCCATCACAAGTGGAGGGTTAATTGTTAACGGCAACATAAATAAACAACAATTAACTATTTACTGCCCACGGGGGCGGGCGGGCTTAGGCGGCGCGAGGTAAATCACCTTAGCAGAGTTTACAGTTCTGCGAATTGTTGAAAGCGTCGTGATATTAAATTGTAATGATTATTAAGCACTTTCGGTGTACTTTCACGGTCAGATTATTTTGTACCTGAAATTTAAAGATAAGTTGTGGGCGCTGAACCATTAGAGGTGATTATTAGTTATTATCGTCATGAGACCGGCCTCAGTGCACAAATAACCCGAGACACTAGATTTATTAATACTTTGTTTGTAAAGCATCATAGACATTTAGCCGTAAATTATAATTCTGAATTTTAATTAATTCTGTGTTTTCTCGTTGTAACGATGTTTTTCTAACCATACTAAGGCCCGTATTACATTACCTTGCTCAGTTATCGGTCTATACTTGAGTAATGTTTTCTATAGCAGAAGCTACTCAAGCAAATATCGAGTAGTTTTATATACATATACACTTTTATAAAACGTGCCTTTTATAAAACCGATATGCTAGTGACGCGTCACAGCACATCACACTAAATAAATAAAAAATAAATATATATATAAATATAATATAATATTTAAAAAATAATACATTTATTTTTACAGTGAAAATGTAATGTTTTTTTTTAAACTATATAAATTAACATAAAAATAAAAGAAATATTAATGGAATTTATCCTTTCTTCTCGATCAATTTACTTGACAATGGACTAGAAAACAACGGGCAAGAATAAGGCTTCATAATCATTCACAGCCTATGGTATGCCACTGTTGTGTGTTGGCCTCCTTTTCAAGAATCTTGTAAGGTGAACAAGCAAAGGAAATAAAGCACTTTGATATTTATTTTGGTTATAGTTATTACCAAGCAGGATGCAAAGAAATTTAGATACACGAGAATGTGTCATCAGAATCATCATCATAAGCCTATGTCCACTGTTGAACATAGCCCTACCCAAATGAGCGCCATAGCGCTCGTAAAAAGTAGGCTCACACTCGATATGATATAGTATAAGACGAAGGTTAACTTGTTCCGAAGTATGTGGTGTTTTCTTTTTTGGCAATTATATGCTGTTGGTTTAGTATATAGTTGGTCACTTATATTCTATAATTCTATAGTTATCTGTTATTTTGTATCAGTTATTATCTGTCACTGAAGTCATTTAAAACGGGATATTTACCATGATTTGATTTTTGAGTTATCCAGTATTTCGTCACAGTTTCATGCGCCATGATCACGGAATAACTGAAGGCACTGCGACTGCTAGTAAGTTTTTATGGGCAGACATACCGATCTACACTCATTTTTTGTATTTTGCTACGAACATTACCACTACCTGATAGTGATCATGGCGCATGAAACTGTGCCGAAATATTAGATAACTCTAAAATCAAATCATGGTAAATATCCCGTTTTAAATGACTTTAGTGTTAATAATCATGATACTCGTAGTTTCAGAAGTTTTATTATCTGTCAGTCTGTCACAGAGAAACATACATAACCGCCAATTGTATCTAGTTTTTTTAAGTTTTTATTTTACATTGTCATTTTATACTTAGTGTGCAATAAAGACTTATCTATCTACATACAAGAATAAATAAACTTTTAATTTACACAACCCTGGGTTGTGTAAATACAATGTTTCTCTCTATATCTGTAAAGATAAAACAATCTACCTTTTGTATACCTCTTCAACTGAAACGAAAATGACGCTATCATTTTCATTTACCGTTTTCTATCACTTGAATTGTCATTTCAGTAACGTAAGTATTACGATCGCGAGGCATTATGTCATAACGAGTTACCATTTACTTGTTCTTAAGCATAATTTGCATAATATTGTATTTGCGCTGGGAATCAGCCGGGTGGTTCCTTTTCCCATTATCTCTCATTATTTCTCTCGTTTACGACTCGGCTCTAAGGGGTTTTAATCTCGTAAAGGCTTTTATCTTTCACTCATCATTCTATTTATTCAGTAAATACCAAGCCACATCGAAATTAAAAGTAACAGTAAGTAACGCTTAATAAAACATTTCACGATTTGAATAGTATAAAATATCCTACTAATTATCCTTCTAATCCTAATATTTAAAGGTGAAAGTCTGTACCGTTGCGTTGTGACGAATGAATACTAGCCTAACATCCCTTATGAACATAAAAACTATGTTTTATTTGGTACAAACGCATGTGAAGCCGCAGGCAGGAGCTAGTTTCTCATATAGAGCGCGTCGTCAAAATAGGATAGAATATTTGCAAAGTAAATGTCCAAACCGTTTGAAATTCTTCTATCACATTCTGGTCACGCGCGGTTTATAAAAATGAACGTAGATATATTAAAATACATCCTACGAATATAATATTATAAACGCGAAAGTTTGTAAGTATGGATGGATGGATGTTTGTTACTCTTTCACGCAAAAAACTACTAAATGGATTTTAATGAAACTTCACAATAATATAGCTTATACATCAGAAAAACACATAGGCTACAGTTTATAAAGATATATTGTATAATATCCAAAATATCTATTACCACGCGGGTGAAACCGCGGGGCGCAGCTAGTCTACAATAATTAAAGCGCCATACTAACAGACAAAATACTTCCCTTTAAAAAGTACGTTTTAATAAAGAGCTAGTTATGTCAGATGTAACATAGCATTAGCCGCCCCTAGTGCGTCTCCCGCGACATCCGGAATTAATTTAATAACCCTGCTTGTATGCACGCCGGGTCAGGGCGGGTGGGGGGAGCTGAAGCGGGGAACTCGGAAATAAACCATTCTAAACTATAAGCAATTGCTTAGTGGTATTTTGACTTATTCTGGTTTATGTTAACAAAACAAACGACTCGTAACTAGGTCTATGTAAATGTAACACACACTGTTTGTAGGTTTTATTTTATGTATAAAAAAAAAACGAATAACAAGATAAGTTCATAAAAGTATTATAAGATGTATTTAAAGAAAAGACTTAAAATAAAGGTTAGTTAGAACTTCTCACACACACTTATAAAAAACAAAACCAAAAATATAATACAAGCATTGTTGTAACGCTGCATGTAATCAAAGGCTGCAATGAAACATAATATAACATAATATTATGTTTCATTGCAGCATCATCAACATAATATTCATGAATCAGACTCGTGTTAATGGACCACAATCAACAGATTCCTCATAACTAAACCAAGTTTTTAATGACACATAAATCGTAAACAAACACTTAGAGCCCGTCCAGATGGAGCGTATTACGCGCGCTCCTACGCGCGATGTGTTTGTGACGGACCCAGGGACAGTTATAAATATATCTCAATTCGTTTTTCAATTTCATCTATAAAAAATTCCGTGTCAAAATTATCGGTCTCCATTTTCGTTCCAAATACGTCCACTCGCGTCGGACTCGCGCGCACCACTGGACGCAGCAATGGCGCCCGAGTATCTCGACTCGCGCGCAGCACGCGCGAGTCGAGAGTCCGGCGCGTTGCTCGCGTTTTACGCGCGAGTGAGGAATCGCAACGCATCATCTGGACGGGATGTACAGCGCTCTATCTGGAGAACGCGCGAATGTTTACGCGCGAGGGCACTCGCGCGTAAAACGCTCTATCTGGACAGGCTCTTATGATTTGAGCGGCCTTATCAACTTAACTTTGAAAGTAACACACTTTTGTAAGTTTCTTTCCCTGTTCTGAAACTAAAACAATAGCTTATGACTCGTGCCAAACGTCGGCAAGCTAACATTGTATGGAAAAAGAGCATTTTTGGGCGCATTTAATAAGTGCTCGCCCGAGAGCAGTTTAATTCCGCTGCTGTCAGTGGCAGCGGAGTACTGCGGACACAATCATTACGGACCAGTGAGGTGGTATATTCCAGCTAAATAATTTCAGCTTTACTAGAATAGAATAATCTCTAAGAATCAGCAAGCTGAAATGGCAGTAAGCCGGCAAAACCTCGCGAAGAACCGACAACCGCTGGGGCAAACGTGTTCTTGAGTGGAGAATATGACTCGGTAACGTGTAGGACGCCCTTCGACCAGGTAGGATGACGACCTGCGAAAGACTGCAGGTAGATTATCGATGCGTCAAGCTGAAGACAGGGCGCTCATTAGAGGAGGCCTATGTCCAGCAGTGGACTAACATCAGCTGATGATGAGAATAGAATAAAACAATAATTTATTTGGACACAGGTACAAAATACAGGCATAGAATAAACATACGGAAAACAAAGGGGTTTAACAAGGAGGTAAATGACCCAAAAAGGTGATAGTAAAAATAAGACTGCCTCCTCAACTGCCCCCATGACCATTCGCCGAAATTGGGGTTGGCTGAGCGTGTGCTGAACATTTTATGATCAGCGCTGTTACTAGTCATATTTATAGTTTTAAAATAATGGTTAGAATGATTTGGAGATTGAGATTCTGTTGTATATTCCTTTGTTACGTGGGGGAAAAGAGGAGTATTATAACCATATATATTACAATAGTGTGTGCGTGCCTTTATGTCTATCTCTGCGTGGCTTTCAAACTGTTGCAACTTATTATATTTTAATATCGTTTATTTGTCAGGTTATTTGTTTAATAAGAAGTGTCGACTGAAAGTTTTGATGAAAATTGGTGCAGCCGTTGATGTGATGGTTCTAATTAAAATATTCGGTAGTTTCCGAATCGTACTATCGTACTCATATTATAAATACGAAAGTATATTTGGCTGGATGGATGGATGTTTGCTCTTAACGCCAAAACTAATGAAAAGATCCGCCTGAAATTGCTTAGAGGTAGATTTGGGCCTGTGATAAAACATATGCTTTTGATACCATAAATCAATTCCCATGGAATGAATATAACCACAAAACGTTTCCATAGATACACCGCGAGCAAAGCCACGGGCAGAAACTAGTTTCTGAATAATTTAAGATTAGTTGGTGTCATGTAGGTTCTGCGAGGATCAAAGCATCCTTTGTGGAGCATTGAGATCGATATGTAAAAATGCCATTCTTTACCTTCGCATTCCATCGGGTCACTCGCAGTTTCATTCGTCACGGAATTTCATTTGTGTTTCATCCGATGGTTTCATCACACCGTCACACACGTATAGATAAAGAGGTTTCAATAGAGTTGAGCTATTCAGCCAAATAGTGGACCGCCGCATAGACGTACAGTCAGCTGCGCAAATAGTATTCATTTTGGTATTTCCATGCATTCAGGTATTGCATCATTGTGTACATTTGTAGGTCTTAGTATCAAGGTAATGTATAAGAAACACTATGGTACCCAAGCAGGGCGTGGCAATAGGTGTAGAGAGTGGAAGTGAGCCGGGTTTCTAGAAAATTCTATTATAATAGTTAGATAGAAACATTATATTGCATGAAATATTTTCGTACATTGTCATCGGACATGTCAAAACGCCTTTTACCTATATTATACCTATACCACCTATACCTTTTTTTTTCAATTATCATAATTAGGTATGTTTTACCAAAACCTAATACGGTAATATTTATTCCATAAAAAAAACTTGAAAGAGTTTAGATATTTTCGCAGCTGAATATACCTAGCTGAGAAATAAGGCAAAGCCCTTTACCATCGCAACTCAGCATTTTACTTAACTTTTAAAACTCAGTATTTTACTTAACTTAAAAAACAAACTTCATAGTTCTGTTTGTATCGAGCTCGGAGGTTGGAGAAAGTAAATCAAAACAAAATTTAGTTTAAAGCTTACTTGGCTCTGTTTGTAGAGGCACTTAAGCTACCTACTTAGTTCTTGCCCCAGAGACAACGTAATCAGCCGGGAATGAAGGTAATTAGTACCAGAGGTGCTTGCTTTGTTTTAAAAACCAGCCAAGAGCGAGTATGACTCATACACGAACGGTTCTACACTTTAATCATTATAAGGTTAGTCTAATAAGCGCTATAGCACCCTTCTTATTTCTTGTCTGCATCATATCATCGTAAAATAATCAATAGGAAAAATCACGTTTTTGGCAGTGGCATTATATATTATTACTAGCTGCGTCCCGCGGCTTCGCCTGCGTGAAAATTTGAAATATAAGGGTGAAAATAGTTAACGTCCTATTCTCTAAAAAAATTCATAAGAATCGGTCAAGCCGTTTCGGAGGAGATTTGTTACAAACACTGTGACATGAAAATTTTATATATTAGAGATTTGTTGATATAGCGGCAATAGAAATATACTCTTTGGTAATTCAAAATATCTACCTATTCATGTCCATGAGCCGGTGACAGACAGACGGACGGACGAGTAGACACGCTCAACCATCGTCCACCTGTGACCTAAGCCTTAGTTAGTACTTTTTAGAGTACGTAACGCTATTAACGCTATAAATTGGATACTGACAAAGTAGCACAAGAGTAGTATTGCAGTATTCATTTATTATCAATATATTAGTCCACTGCTGGACATAGGTCTCCCCAATGAGCGCCATAGCGCCCTGTGTTCAGCTTGACGCATCCAGCATCTACCTGCAGCCTTCAGTAGTCAGTCGAGACTGCATATATGTACGATGGAACATTTTCACTGTAAGTTAAAGTAAAGTAAAAATAAAAAATCATTTATTTCTTTAGGCTTACAAAATAAGCACTTAGACAAGTCATATTTTAAACATTAAATTTTTATCAAATAAAATTATTTTACTATTAACTTCAATTTTAGTTCCTTTGATGCGCATAGATGTGTAGTCTTTGGAATGCGCCATTCGTATGCATTGCGTTCCGCAGGAGCATTTGTGTTTCCGTTTGATAGCAACTCAGTTATCTCCGATCACAGCCGTTCTCTCGTAAATAATTCTCAAATAAAACGTCCCCTTCAAATAACGGTAGCGGACTCGATTCCGAAATCGACGTTGTAAAAATATTTTATGCTTTCGCTCTTGTGTTTACTGTAGATAGATGAAAGGCCTTTCGCCCAGGATAAATTCATGACTTCGCGTAAACTTAAACCGCGATCTTTCTTTGTGAAAAAATCTAAAGAATAAACGTCTATTTTCGAGTAAATGATTAAAATAAATTGTATAGCTCGTTCATTCTCTTTGTGCTACGCGTCGGTTCGTAGACCTTCTACGAAACGCGTAGCTGCTCTACGGCGTAGACTAGCTACGACTTGCTACGTCGAGTATACTAAAACATGTGTAACAGTCTATTAAAATGTAACGTAATAAGTATACTAAAACATGTGTAACAGTCTATTAAAATGTAATGTAATAGGTATATTAAAATGTTATGTTAATTTACGATAGATAATATCATTGCCCTCTTATGTTTTCGACTTATAGAAAGATCTTTAGCGATATTAAAAGTCTGTTACTAATAAAAAGCTTTTAGTTCTACGCAAACAGAATAAAACAAACGACTCATAACTAGAATTATCCAGATAAGAGAGAGTTATAAGCAAGAGGGATAATTATTTATTCAGTGATAAGAATTGTCGAACACTCAATCATTTCCTGGTCTATTCAGCGTGATATGAGTGCTTTTTTCGGCGCTCATTGGTTAATTTTCTTTAATTTTATATTCCTAATCAAAATGCAGCTTGTAAGCGATTAAACGAAACATAAAAGATGAGAATATTGTGAGTGCTACACTCACGAATGTTTTGACTTGTTGTGTTTTAGCTGTCAAAATGTGTTTATTAATCACAGTATAAAACAAAGTCGTTTCCCGTTGTCTGTCTGTCCCTATGTATGCCTAGATCTTTAAAACTACGGAACGGATTTTGATGCAGTTTTTTTAATAGATAGGATCATTCAAGAGGAAGGGTTATAAATCATTTGTGAAGCCACGGGGCACATCTAGTTAATATATTTACAAATATTCTGTTATACATTAATTAACATAAAGAACAAACTCATGTTGACCTAAAATATTATAATCTGAGGTACCGATGTATAATCTAAGTACTTGGCGTAAGGTAAATACGTATCTCGCACTCACAGAGGCGTGCGAGTATGTGGTTTCGTAATAAACTTGCTAATTTGAATACTTGATTGCCTCGAGTTCTGTCTCAGTAGATCCGTGTTATATTATTTAATATGGCCACGGCTAGTTCCGTGGAAGTGTTAGGAGATCCTAACACAGAACTTCCTGTACCTAATCATGTAGGTAGATAAGTAGGTATCTACCTACATGACGCGCTCCGACAGCGAGAACCGCGGGAACGCGTACGTGGCGCCCTAAAATATAGGTCATTTACACACATTTAGAATGTGGGGTATGATGAATTTCATGTACCTAATCATGTAGGTAGATACATAGGTATCTACCTACATGATTAGGTACAGGAATGTGGGTATGATGAATTTCCTAATGTACCTAAATGTAGGTACACATGTAGCTACATACTATATATATACCTACATGATTAGGCACAGGAATTTCTGCCAGACGCCGCCGTTTTCGTAGATAACTTTATTTCCTAGTTTTATTTATGTAATTAGAATTGTGTAACGTGTCCTAGCGTTCTGCAAGGTCCACTTTGATATTTGTACAGTCATACTTAATATTATGAATTGAAAAGTTTGGATGTTTGAATGGATGGATAGATGGCTGTTTGTTACCACTTCACGCCAAAACTACTTAACAGATAGGTCTGAAATTTTGCATAAATGTAGGCCTATTTTTTTGCTTTTATTTTATTTGGGTGGCTTGTGTATCACTGCGGCCATGATAGGCCTATGTGAGATATAGGTATAGTGAATTATTGTGATCGCCACTTTGTAGGTACGTTCAGTCCCGAAGCTGTAGCGTTCATAGTTCGCCACTAACCCATGCACCAATGTAGGCCTAAGTCTGGAAACAAACAAATGTTATTTTTTATCCGTAAATCCATTCCCATGGGATAAAAACAACATTAAAAATGTTCCTTAGAAACGCGTGCGAAGCCGCCTATCTTTTATTCCAGGCCTAGAGACAACTGTATGCAAAATTTCAGCCCGATCCGTTCAGTAGTTTTGGCATGAATTACCTCTTCATGCCAAAATTACTGAACGGATCGACAAACATCCATCAAAACATGCCAACTTTCACATTTATAATATTAGTGTGAAGGACGAACCAACATACTAAGTATTCAAAAGTAGAATCACAACTTGTAACGATGTGACACCGTCTGCATATTAAACACTAGATGCCCACAGTAGGTACCTATACCTAAACTAGTGGCGTGTAAAGGAACTCCCTAACGAGCTAGGTTTCAGTAACTATTGAATAATTCAGCGACGTGCCAGGGTTACCGCGAGACACTAAACGGAGACGTTACGAGTATGTCGCGAGACAGATCGAAACGTGCGAATTCTACGATATGTTATCGAATGGGCACGGCACTATGTGGGTATGAGCAGAAGGTAAACTTTACGCGAGAACACTGAAAAGGTTTCTATATTTGCTGTTGGATAATGAACGAGGTGTCTATGCGAATTCTACGATATGCTATCGAATGGGCACGGCACTATATGGGTGTGAGAAGAAGGTAAGCTTTACGCGAGAACACTGAAAAGGTTTCTATAATTGCTGTTGGATAATGAACGAGGTGTCTATGCGAATTCTACGATATGACGTTATCGAATGGGCACGGCACTATGTGGGTGTGAGCAGAAGGTAAGGTTTACGCGAGAACACTGAAAAGGTTCCTATTCGATAATGTACGACATATTGTGTCGAATGGCCACGGCACAGAGTGTGGGCGTAAGCCCGAGAGTCAGCTTTAGTGGCTTTAATGTTCTGAATTGGTTTCGCAAGCTACTCGTACCTAGTACTGCTTGCAGTACTAGGTAGCTTGCCTTGCGTATAGTTTCGTTAAGAACCTTGGTCCTTAACGAAACTGCTAGAAATTTCCAAAATAAATAAAATAGCCTGCCAGAGAATCGCATTGACTATCTACAAAATATACAAATTGAACTTTACGGAACAAAACGAATAATGGAAAGTATAGTTTGAATATACTAGTCGTAGTAGTAGTATAGGGAACGTAGGTGCCAACTCCATCCGAGCAAATTCATTTGGTGTCCAGTTGATTTTGAGTGATCTCAATTGACTTGATTGTAGGTATCCTATTTGCAGGTAGGATGGCAGTTTACACTCGATTAAATACTGCCGAGCAACCAGAATATTGACTGTGAGAGGTCAGAGGCTGCGGTTGAAGCGAACGTTAGAAGGTATAGGTAGGGGAGAGTCGGATATTACCGCGTCCTTAAGGAGCTATTCCAAGCGTAGTTTGGAATAGGGTTAGATTTTTTAAGGTTCTGGTAAGGAATTTATTAAGCTATGCATGGCAAATCCGTTAAAATGAAATGCTGAAGAAGAAATCATCAAAATAAGTGATTTTTAAACGCCCTATACCGCGTTTAAAAATCACTTATTTTGATGATTTTTAGGTAATAACGTTTAGTTACGTAAGCCAAGTAAATATTCATACATTACCTAGGCACGGAATTGCCGGGTATGGTAATTTTGTTCTCTAGCTCTAAAAAACAAATCAAAGCAAAGAATATGTAGAAAACTACAGCAGACACCAAATTTAGAGTATTGTATTTTCTACGAAAGTGCATTTAAATAATTTCGAAATGTCTATACTTCATGAGCGTATCTTAGCAAAAACTATCTTCTACATTAGACAGACTAGACACCAAAAATATTTCAACGCAACGTGCTTCTGTTCTGTGCTGAGCTACCTGAGCGGATTGGTGTGGCACGTAGGGTTTGGAGACTTGTGCTACGTTATTATTAGCACACCAGGATATTATATTGCTATTGGTCCGGGAGCCAGTGACAGATTTTAATGACCAAGTCCCTCCCAAGCAAAACTTCGTAATAAGCATTAGGGATTAATATTATGAATACTCGTGACCGTCAGCTGGGACTCCGCGGGTGGTTTGGGCAGTGGCAGCGATGACAACATTATTCCCATGGAATAAGGTTCTAATCAGAATTCTGGAATATGCGAATTTTAATTTCTGGTTTGAACTTTATTCCATCCCTGCCACTGCCCTACCCACCCACGGAATCGCAGCTGATGGCCACGAGTATTCATAATATGAATCCCTAATAGATTTAACGAATTTTCGCTCATGAGGAAATAACTGACTAAATTTGTACCTGGCTCCCGGACCATAGCTATGCTTAGTTGGCCGGATATGCAGGAGCGCGGTATTACCCAACTCTCCTCTACCTACCAACATAATTGCGGTTGCTTGCAGTGTCTCCTCTGTAACATAGGCAGTGGGTACTGCTGTGCCTCAAACTGAGTGGAATGTAACCACACAGCCTCCTCAATTATTTACCGGAGTCAGGCAATCCGTCCGTAATTTACCGGCGCTGTAACGAACGCGGGGATTTGCCACTTGATTTGTGCCCGGTCTGCTTATGCTTAAACGTTGTATTGTGTCCATGTTTTATGCACAGCTTTCGGCTGTCGAGCTCTTGTGTTGTTGTACTTTGGACAAGCTCTGTAAATAGCTCAGTGGGAGGCTAATAATATAATTTCGGAGCTAGCTAATCTGTGATGTGGTTTCGTCGATTAATAAAACTAGTTGTCGGATAATTACCAGGTTTCTATTTAGTTAACTACTTAGCTACATAGATCTACATAAACAGGGATAAATTACGAATAAATTTCTCGACCAACTGGTTTAGGAGGCCTCAAAGTAGGAAATAGGTTGGTGCCTACCTACTTATCTACCTACAAGAAATTTTACTTTAGGAATCGAAAATGCCGGGACTACCTAGTAATGGTGTCATTAAATAGGTACCTACTTGGGAAGCTTCAAAAGCTCGTAGATGATAATAAAATAATAATAGAAATAGAAGAGTGTATAGTATAGATAGGTAGGTACGTCCCCTACCTATTAGCTATCCAATTCATCAAAGCTCTGGCTGCCTACATTTGCAGAACTTTTACAAACCGAAATAGTTTTTACGTGTTTGTTTATTCGAGTAAATAAATAAATGCATCAATCAGTCGCCAGTCGGAAATCGGAATGAACCAACAAGCTGTCGAAAATAATTTAATGCACACACAAATAAATAAATTGCTATGTCCATAGGTATTAATTTATTAACTCAAATGGATGGGCGTACAGTTAGATAGGTGTCTACCTTGGTATATAGCCATACCATACGATCGGAAAATTAATTAAATTGTACCTACCTATTCCCATTTGTTTTGTGGACAGCACTAGTGGGAAAAAATCTTAGTAGTTCTGTCAACAGTACAATACAATACAATACAATACAAATACGCTTTATTGCACATCAAACACAGAAAAACAAAAACAGTAAAGAACAAAGATACAGATGCACAATGGGCGGCCTTATCGCTAAGAGCGATTTCTTCCAGGCAACCTTTGGATGGACACGTAGCTAAAGTACAGGTAGTACTACCCAATAGAGCAAGTGAGAATTGTATTCCCATTTGTTTTGCGGACAGAACTTATGGGAGAAAAAAATGACAGTAGTTCTGTCAACAGAACAGGTGGGAGTAAATGACCTATCCAGCCCTTCGTCATCTATTCTATAATTTGATATTGGAAGCCTCGTCACTCTCATACTAAGTATAGGTAGGTAGGTACTCGTACGTACTTAATCTACTTCATCATCAACCGTTGTTGACCCACTGCTGGGCATCGACCTCTATGATTATGCCATTCACCTTAGTCCTGTGCTAATCTGGGGCCTGCGGATTTCGGTATGCTATAATCTGTTGTCTGTATGATGCGTTGGTGGACCGTCCACTATTCCTACTATATACTAGCTGCGCCCCGCGGCTTCGCTCGCGTAGAAATCTATGAGTCAAATGGTCTATAAACCTTCCTCTTGAATCACTCTATCACTAAAAAAACCGCATCAAAATCCGTTGCGTAGTTATAAAGATCTAAGCAAACATACGGACTGACAGTAGCGGGAAGCGACTTTGTTTTGTACTATGTATGTAGAATTGTAAAGATTAAAATAAAACACAAAGCCAAGCTAGAATTTATTTATTATTAATAAATCTAGTGACCCTCTACTAGAATATGTCCAAAATAAGTAGGTATCTAGGTAATAAGGTTAAATTCTATTCTAGTTTCTTATCTAATGAGGTATTCAATTCATTGGTTATTCAAATCTTATATAAACTAACTATATTACAAGATATTAAGTTCTGGAACTTACCAGAATTCGCAGTCCATTGACTGCAAAAAATATAATTCTTCAAATTATTATAATTGTAATTAATATTGCAGACTAATTTATCAAATAAGGTGCACTTGATTAAGAAATACTGATCTAAAACTTCTATGTGTACGTGGAAGTTTTTTTTCTGGAAGATTAAAACATTCATTTTCTTACGGCTTACATGGCTAACCATTAACCCAAATTCAAACATGTTATCTTACAGCTATCCAGTATTATCACCTGAGCAATTGCTGGTGGCTTCGAATAACAAAGAAATAAAACAAAAAGTACATTAAAAATAATATTTACTAGAACAAACATCCATCCATGCATTAAAATGTAATACATTATACCCGTTTGGAGTGACCATGATCACATACGAGACTCATGTCATGAGAGATGAACATGGCATATTAATAAAGAACAAAGAAAATCTAGAAAGTCGCGTTGTTATAAGATTGGGATTGAAAATGACAACCGATCCCATACTATCCCACTTAGGTTATATAAGATCAAATATGTCAATATAACAATCTTTATCTAAGTCACTTCCATCATCATGGTTTCATCAGCATGGCGTCTCTTTGTTAACACAGCAAGCGGCCGCTTATGTCGTAGCCGTCTAGGTTTCACAAGTCATCGCGTAAGTGCTGACAAACGTACACTACAACAATTTTATTAATTTATTTCTCAAACAATCCTTCGCGTAATCCATACCATAACAGACCAAAGTACAGTTTTGCTATGTTCATATTGTTCATCTCTCATGAAACCTACTCACTGCTCATTTACGCACATTTCATGAAGCCAATATCAAGAAAACTTTACAAAAACCTAGGTATTTTTATTGCGGGGTGATTCAACATAAAACTGAAAAAGCGATATCGAAATTAACTTCAGAAATTGTACCAAAAGTTGCTGTCATTTAGAAACACAAAGAATTTTCGCTACTTATTTATAAATGAAATATTGTCATCAACATACGATCCTCTATCACTCGGCTTGGTTCCCCAGTAAGCAATTAAACCTAATTTGCTAATTAACAACAACAATCAATAAAAAAAAGATTAAAATGTACAGACTACATTAAACAAATAAATATGTGATGCACCGATGTGAAATAAACCTTAAATTCGTAATAACGACTGGCAAGATTAGTATTTCAAAAATACATTATGAGAATCATTTAGCTGTTGGCAACAAAATATTATAAAAATAATAGGTAGGTAACATGTATGTAGGTACGTAGCTTTATGTTGGTTTTTAACATAATTACAGTTAATGTTATAAAATCAACAGCAATCTATTCGTTATCAACTAGTAAACTTCAGTAGTAACATTATAAATTCGAGAATAATAAATAATGAATGTTAACAGTAATTATTGTAGGTATCTAACATGACGTCAGTACCAAGGCAATGAAGGGAAGAGTGCCCGTTTTAACTATTCCTTATAATTATTAGTAAACTATGTAGGTACTTGCATTAAGGCAATTGTTAATCGGTATTACAGTAATTATTATATATTTTAAAGACTGCACAATTACAACCTTACTTATAAAAATCTGTCGTCTTAAGGCAGTTGGTAAATATTGTTTTTTCTTATGTGATCGGAGGAAAATAACTTTATCACACTGGCGATTTTCGAGCGATTTCAAAGCAAGGTGCGTAGTAAGCTTTCCGGGCCGACGCCGCGGGCACGCAGCGAGTTTGCCGCGATGGGAACCGTCAACTCGTATCGCGAGCTCGCTGCGCGCCCGGGGCGTCTTCGCAGCTTGCTCGCTCCGCTCTCGCCTCGCTTGTAATAAGACTTAGTTATTGCTTAATAGAAAGATATTTATAAGTGAGAGGGTAAGTGTCGCGAGCCGTCCCTTCAACAATTTGTAATTGAACTACTTAAAATAGACGAAATGCGAATTCTCAAAGCACCAGATGGCGTGCATGCCAAGCGACGTGAAAAAGAAGCCATTAATGCTAGTTTTCCTTTGTTATTATCACAATATCTTTGTTTACAATTTTAATAACAATACTAGATTTTGGCATCCACATTTCCACTTATTGCTAGAATCGTAAAATATGAAGGAAGATCTTAGAAAATGTTCAACTACTATAAGTCTTTGGTTGTCGCGATACCGGGCCGCGTAGGCCCTGACCATTTCTGTTTCCAACTTGACTCATGTCATCTACCATACCTTTACTCTATCCTGTTTCAAACTTTCTTTATTCTTAAACTAGAATACGCTATCATTCTCTGAACTACCTCTTCATTGGTGAGTCTGATCTATCAAAAACATTTTAGACTAATTTCAAGGCTAATCCGGGCTACAAACCGGAAGCTAGGTTAACTATGTTTAGCTAAGCTTGGAAAGCTGACGCTGTTTTACATTCCACATAGGTTAGCTTATGGTAGTTTGCAAACAAAACTTAGTGCTTTTCCTTTGGACTAGATTCGATTTACAAGACTTTTATAATAAAATAACGTATGTAAGCAAAACTAAAACATGAAGTGGTCAGTTTGTTTTTTGTTCACTTATTTTTTGAAAGGTTAATATTATTAAAGCAGTGAACAAGGAAATTTTACCTTGATTCGTGTTAGAGCAAAACCCGTCCCAATTTGTTTACAGCATTTATTATTTTTGTTAGTTTATTATATTTAACGCGTTTATTCGTGATAAATACCCGTTGTATTAGTACTTATAATAAACATTTCCCTTTAAAAGATACATTAATCAATGTTGTGAAGCCTAGTCCGCTCTCAAGTATTAAAAACTGCGTCAGCTAAGCTCGCTTAGCTAAACGAAGCTATCCAATAGCTTTTGGTACACAACAACTGCACAGAAAGACAGACTTTGCCATATTTCTTGTTCCAACACTACCCTTATCGTTTAATTGACATCCCACACTACAAACCATCATGATCACATGTTCACATTATTTCAAATCCAGCACCTTAACTTTCTCTCATATCCTACCAGTTTTCAGAAGGCCGCTCAGAATAATTGAGAAATTCTCGACGTTACAAAGGCCGCTGAAAACTTAGGAAGCATTCTTACTCATAAAATGACAAATATTTACAACATTGTTTCTAACTTTTACATTTTTTTAATTTTTCTTATTTAAAATCGTCTAGAATTTTGTCTGCAGTTCACGAAACATAGAAAAGTGTTGTATATTTTTGTTAATTAAATCTTTACTTATCATATTATCTCTCTAAATACTTGATGTATCTCTCAACTCTTACATTATTCGCAATTAGACAATTCTTGCTATCTTGAATAGCTGAAACTTTTTATATACCCAGCGGTTCCACGAATCCAATTTGACTCGCCATATTTTTACAGCTTGGCTAAAATATTTAGAAAAAGGCTATAATTTTTTTAAATGAGTTATACAGGGATGGCCTAATCCGAAATAATTTATTAATCCTAATTTAATAATTCTGAGAAAAATAAACCTTCATACGTTTTTTAATTTTTTTTACAGAATTTTTCATTTACAATAATATGTTAGGCTTGTGCTTGTGTAGGCTAAGTATCGGCTAGCTTGCCGTTAGCCACGCCAGTTATTCGAAATGATTATTTATAATTTTCAAATTGATGCTTAGTAGTAGAGTATTCACAACAATATTGTAGAAATAGGCAATTTCCCTTTATTTTCAATAATGCCTTTCTTTGTAAAGATTAATACCTATAAAAACTACATATACAGTTATTGGTATCTCATAAATCAAGATCACAACTTTTCTCTCTCATGATATCAGATTTGGTCATCCATTCCCGTCTCAAAAAGCCTGTAAGAATAACTTTTTTTTTTCTAAATATTTCACCATGCTGTCCTTCCTTATAAATAGGATAAAACGCCTCTGCTGTCAAATTTTACACTTCAATAGTTCAAGTCCGATATGATTTAATTTTAAGTCCACTTTGTCCGCACTAAATGTCTGCTATGTACATATTTCACTGTCACTAGGTATATTGCTGTGATGATAGTTCCATGTGATTTTTGCCTTTTGAGACGGCTAATATTGCTGTCTGATTTAGAATTTCGGTTGGTAACTAGCCAATCACCGTTAATACTTTGACTGCCCAAGACGCACTCGCTATTCTACTTCTGTTAGAGCAACGGGCCACTCCGCTTCGTACCTGCAAAGCTTGACTTTGCTTGTGTTAATTATTTATCTTACGTTTTTATTTCCTATACCGAAAAATTCGAAGTATTATTTCATCATAATTCCAGCAAACGAATTACGTTCATCTCCATTTCCGTCATTTTATAATTTGCTCGAAGCACTTACTTCTCATCTTCTGTTCAAAGTTATCCACACAGCTACTCTACTCTTCTGTCATATTCAAATAAGACATAGTTTACTATTGTCTATCTTCTTCTTACAACATTATTTGCCAAAATCAGACGACTTCGCTGATTCCTAATAATTTCTTGTCATATTTAAATAAGACATAGCTTACTATTGTCTTTTTTCTTCTTTTAATTTCTTGGCCAACATTAGACGAGCAGTTTCCCGTTCTGTTTGACGTCACCATTAGCTGCTTCCTTCACGTCCTTCCCTTTATCTGGCTCCACGGCGCCGTTCTTAACACCTTTCGTGCCGGTGTCTGGTGAGGCCTGAGGGCCTTGCCGCCTGCAGCACTTTATGATGGGTCGCACGAAGAGTATCAGACCGGAGAGAGCTATGAAGACGCCCGCGAGGTAGAATGATAGGTCGTATGAACCTGTCATGTCGAACACCCAACCTGGAATGAGATAGGTGACAGTCAGATAGATAGTCATTTCATTGGTAAAGTATTTTTTTTTTTTAGGACGCCCTCCGACCAGGTGGGATGACGACCTGCAAAAGACTGCAGGTAGATGCTGGATGCGGCATGCTGAAGACAGGGCGCTATGGCGTTCATTGGGGGAGGCCTATGTCCAGCAGTGGACTGCTGATGAAAGTATTATTTAGTGGTGATCAGTTAGTAACCTGTTTATTGCCAAATAAATTTATCTTTATCTTTTATTGGTGGAAATTGAGGGAAAGACACATCTTTAGACGGAAAAAATTAAACCTAAGAATAATTTTGTAAACAAATAATTCTCATAAAGGGCTCGATGTTGGCCTCGGCCCCACTCCTCTAGTTAGCCTGTTATTGCTATAAAGAGATCATGGAAATGAGAAACGAATAACAAGTTTATTGTGGAGATCTATAGGTCCAGCAGTGCATTTCGATGTGATGATATGATGAGGAATTTCAAATATCATCATCATCATCATCAGCCTATAGCAGTCCACTGCTGGACATAGGCCTAAAAAATTTCAAATATATTATAGTTAAATTATATAAAAGATTTTTAAGTTTCTAGCTGCCCGCGTGGAAATCTATATGTCAAATATTTATAAATCTTCCTCTTGAATCACTCTTACTATAAAAAACCGCATCAAAATCCGTTGCGTAGTTCTTCGTATGTATGCTTCGATCTTTAACGGGAAGCGACTTTGTTTTATACTATGTAATGTACTAAGGTCACCCCTCCGCATAGCACCATGCAGCAAGCGTACACTATTGAGGGAGATACGCTTTTACAATCCCCGAACCAATAGTAAACCATTTCTTTAGTGGTTTACTAGTAGCTGACTGTACTCACCAGCTAGCGGCGGCCCCACAAGATTAGCCATGCCCTGCATAAGCAGCAGCAATCCATACGCGTTCGTAAACTTCTCCAAAGTAATCTGCTCCACCAGTATAATGCTGGTGAGCGAGTAGTTGGCCGCTATGAAAGCCCCGAAGGCCCCCGCGGCGGCGGCGAGGCTGCCCCAGGACCGGAGTAAGGGCATCGCGAAGGTCACCCCTCCGCATAGCACCATGCAGCAAGCGTACACTATTGAGGGGGACACGCTTTTCCAATCCCCAACCCAGCCTAGTAGGATCTGAAATACATAGAATAGAAAATGATTTATTGGATACAAGAAAAAAAACCATTACATGGGCGGCCTTATCACTTCGATCGATATGTTCTGCCTGGAAGATATCGCTTCTAAGCGATACGTTCCAGGGCTTTGGAATGACCACGACAACCATGAGAACGTCAACACTAAAGTCATTTAAAAAGGGATATTTACCATGATTTGATTTTTGAGTTATCCAATATAATGTTGTTATAATGGTGGTAGTGGTAATGTTCGTAGCAAAAAAGGGTAGATCGGTTTGCCCATATCAAAATTACTCGCAGTCGCAGTGCCTTCAGTTATTCCGTGATCATGGCGCATTAAACTGTGCCGAAATATTGGATAACTCAAAAATCAAATCATTGTAAATATCCCGTTTTAAATGACTTTAGTATTAATAACCATGATAGTTTCCGAAGTTTTATCATGAGAACATGCTTTGGAATGAAGGGTACGAAATGTTGGAGAAATAAAATGGATGAATATAAACTACATAATAATGAATAAATACACTTATGTGATTTTTATATGTTATTACTCTACTAGCCGCGCATCGCGGATTCGCCCATGTGGAAATGTATGAGTCAAATAGTTTATAAATCTTCCTCTTGAACTATCTATTTAAAAAAAACCGCATCAATATCCGTTGCGTAGTTTTAAAGATCTAAGCATACATAGGGACAGGCAGACAGCGGGAAGCGACTTCGTTTTATACTATGTATATAAGTACATATATATATATATAGGCCTCCTCATCGATTTCGATGACGGCGACCCTAAGTAATCACGGATTTTTTCTATCATGAGCTCTAATATGGCTCGCTAGACCGAACTTGGTCTTGAATATCCTACGGCACGAATGGCAGTAGAGTTGGCCCGATGAGTTATATCGCATCGAGGCAATGGACGCAAGACGCCAGATACGTAAACAGAGACCTAAGCCCTCCTACACGTATACATATAAGTACATATGTAGTGATTCAAGTTCTCAGTTTTGCGAATGAATACATAAATCAAAGTTATCAACGCTTTTAAGAAATTCACAGATAAACGAAAACTTTCTACGAAATGTTTATCAGTGAATTTCAGTAATGCAACAAGATCCGAAGCTTGCTTTAGATTAGGTACACAATGCCGCATAATTATACAGTATGTCTGTATGTAATATATAACACATCGCCACGTGTGATTATGTAATGATCTTATCACTGGTACTACAGTTCTCATAGTCGAGTATCTCTGCAATTATTCCATTAGTGATTGAAGGCCAAAACAGCGCAATAATATATCTGTCCTCATTTACATTATTAGATAGATAACAAGATTAGAAACATATTATAATTATATAATATTATTATAAAAACTATTATTTTTTATAACAAATTGTTTTTGGAATTGAATTAATTTCATAATTGTACTATTATGTATTCTGTGATATTCAACATCAACCTATTCTAGTCCACTGCTGGACATACATCTAGTGAGTGATTTGACCTTAGATTACCGCATCCAGTATCTGCCTGCAGTCTCTCTTTACCGTCTCATCATCATTAACCTATAATAAGTTCACAGCTGGACATAGGTCTCCCGTATGGGCACCATAGCGCCCTGTCTTCAGCTTGACGCATCCAGCACCTGCCTGCAGTCTTTCGCAGGCCGTCATCCCACCTGGCCGGAGGGCGTCCTACTACCGACTCGCGGTCTCCACTTTCGTGTATTTATTTTGTCCTGTTTAAGTTAAATTCAACAAAAGCTTCCTTTCGCGTGTTTATTTTATAAAAAGGTAATTTATTAATTAAGTAACATTGTCTTACCTCTCCAAACATATTGACAATTCCAATGATACTGATCAGCATCGAGGCACTTTTTTCGTTGAAACCAAGCGCTTGCGCGCTATCCGCAATGTAGACGTACGGGACGTCGTACCACATGTATAGAAGGAAGTTGGACACCGCGAACTGAAGGAACGCGGGACTGGCCAAGTGGGAGAGGTCGAGGATCTCAACGCAGAGGTCCCACAGCTCCCATAGACCTGCGTACCATTGGACCTGGAAACGTGTACATTCCATAAATAAATAATGCTGGACATTTTCAAACATTATCGTCTGGCCCCCTCTGGCCCCTTAGTAAGACCTCTGTGGCACAAAATTCAAAATTCATAGAGTCAGTCACTGTGCTGATAAATCAGAGAGAAATACTAGAGAAACTTGCTTACCTTCTCTTTCGCGATGGTGGTCATCGAATTCCGGAAGATATTGGGACACGACGAGGCTCGAAGACGGTACCGGTTGATATTCAACATCGCGCCACGGTACGTCAACGAATGTCGATGCACACGCAGGTCCTTTAGGAAGCTCGTTGGCGGCTTGCGAGCGCTGTTCTGACGTTTCAGCCACAGCGACACAGCTGCCTTATCGCTTAGAGGCTCTCCTTGGTTGATGGTCTCCAGGCGAGGGGCGGTGGGCGAAAGAGGGGACAGCGCAGACCGCGGTGGAGACTGCTCGTGTAGACGACCAGAGTCGCTGAAAGAACGCGAGGGAAGCATTGCTCCCGGGTAGTTCTGTGCCATTAACGCGTACGCGCGGCCACGGGACGACATCATTTCAAACACTTCAGCTGATACTCCTTCACCTCGAGTCATGAACGTCGGTATATCTACTAGAGAACTGAACTGAGGCGCGGGCGACGCAACCTGCTCGGTGTCTTCCGGTTGGGCTCCGGTACTACTTCGACTGTCGGAAAAGCTGTCGACGGAAGAACCAAAACGCTTGTTCCGCTTGATCTCGCGTCGGCGTTTTCGTTCCCGCGCGCGTTCCTCGTTCATCGTAGCTTGCCATGGCAGGTCGCGGAAGAGTAAGCCACAGACCGCCATGTTTAAAAACAACCCGGCGAGGATAAGTGTGGTCCCCCGCCAGCCGTACTCGTCCAACAGCACGTACGTCAGTGGAGCGAAGAGAAACGTCCCGATGCCGGAACCGCAGACAGATATCCCAGTGGCAAGAGAACGCTTCGCCTCGAAGTAATACGCGACTATCACGACGGCCGCCACGTAGCACAGCGAGAGACCGAATCCCGCCATGATGCCGAATGTGATGAAAAGAGTCTCCATGTTGTCGACGAACGCAGAGATCGTGAACCCGAGCGCGGCTAGCAGCGCACCGCATACCGTGACACGTCGGCAGCCGTAGCGATCTGTCAGAAAGGAGGCGATAGGACCTGATAACAGAGGCATCGCCATGAAGATCCCGGCGATCCAGGCCGTCTTGCCTTTCCCCTCGCCGAAGTAATCGAGAAAGTGCGGGTAAAAAACGCCAAAGCTGAAGGTAACGCCATCGGCGATCAAGTTCACCATAAAGGAGGCGAACACCACCACCCAGCCCCAGCCGCCGTCTGGAGGCCGCGGGGCCGCCAGGCATGCGGACGAGGAGGATGACGATGAGCCGGATGGGGGCCCCTCTGCGGGGCTCGTGCTGAACTGCACGTGTAGAGAGCGGCCGTTGGCGCGGCGCGGGGGCCCATCGCCACCCGCGTTGGGGTCCAGCGGGGCCGGGGCGGCGCCGCCATCGAGCAGCGGCTCCGACTCGGGGATGGAGGAGAGCGCGCGAGGCCGGCCCGCCTCGGGGCTCAAGGCCTCAGCAGGCTGAGGAGAGACATCTGTTTGCGTTTGTGCGGGTCCTCGTTGGGCCGCTTCGTCTCGCTGAGGCGCGCGGTCCATGCCGCAGCGGCGGGCCGGCGGGCCGGGCGGCGCGCGCGCGCACCCCTACTGTCACGCCGACGCCGCCTGGGCATGCGGTATCCGCACCACCGACGTGACCTCATGCTGAAACAAACACACCACAACAATTAGTATGACGTAAGAGATCGGCATTCGTGGAGTTCAGGGAATGGAGCAAAGACAGAGCCAAGAAATGTCTTTGGGATGGATGCATCATCCAGTCAACATAAACGACAATTAAGCACCATTGTCTGGCAGACTAGCCAATGAAGTTAAGGGCGCCCGTCCTAGCCGGTCCTTCAGAAAGTAAGGAAGCCTCATAAAGGAATGGCGGATATAGCGTCAAGTGCTAAATCGCTCTGCACGCCGCTGATTGGACAACAAAGGAGCCGGGTTCGAATGTATTACAGAAGTCATAGGCCCCAACTATTACGCTCATTGGCCATTGCATGAGAAGCGCATAAGTACAAGCTTTCACAAACAATTTTAAACCCGCCGGCAAATTTTACTTTCTACCACCATCATAGCATTTGAGCGGCGACATCGATTTTCTTCACTCGCGTAGCTAAAACTAAATCTAAATACAGACAAGAGAGAAAGAAAACTAAAACTACATACGATGCGACAGACGAACACACCAGTTTATACACATGTCAAAGTTACAATACAAAGCCCCTCTTTTTTGACGGGGGTTAATTATTATAAACCAGTTTATAAATAATCCGGAATTCCATTTCAGCGCATAACATCGCGTGCAAACAGCATGTGATAGTGGATCAGCGACAATGCCCTAATCCTAATAAAAGCGGCCTTCGCGTACTTCCGCCTGATTGTCGATTCACGACGTTTCGTTCAAGAGGTCAACTAGCGATTTGGTGCTACTTATATGTGCCTAATTGAACGAATATTTGTGACGTCATGAGGTCGAGTTTATAATCGCGATTCGCACGTCACTTGTCTCATTGAGATGATTCTTTGTTAATGGCAATTATGTCTAGTTGGACACTTTTCTGCCAATGTCAAACAATGGAAAATAATTGCAAATTAAGTATCTGGGTTATCAAATTATGAAGATTGTTTCATATTTTCACCAGAGCCTTTCGTTATCTGGCAGGGTGTACCACGTGCAGGTTAGGTTGGCTTGGGAGACGAGATGTTTAAAGAGTAATAAAGTTTTGCATAGATTGCATGGTGTGTAGATTGCTTAATAATTTTTCTTGATTGTATTTCTAATTTTCTCTTCTCATTGGTAGATCAGCTATCAGTTTTCACTAGTACAGGCACCATTTTTTTGTTACAAAATACATACATTTATAATAAATTTTGGAAAAAGCTCACATCCATAGAGATCAGTATCAACAAGGTACCGATGCTTTGTCTACGCTTTGGCTTGCCGAGAGTCACAATTTGACAGAAAAGCTAAGACTACACCAAAATCTGAAGATAAAATCAGAGAAGCCCTCGAGTCACATTTAGAATTAAAGCGATTAACTTCAAGTTCTTCCTTAATAGAGCGATTACAGAATTCTAGATTAGTAAATAATAGAGCTATTGCGACGGTATTTTTTTCATGCGCTGTTATTTTTGCTGAAAAACGTATTCTTGAATGTATTATGATGAAGAATGAAGTGAAGTATTTTGTTAAAAGTTATGGTTTTTGTTGATGTATCTCTCACAGGCCGACCCTGTGGCCTGAGTTCCACATGCACACTGATGATTAAATTAAATTGTCGTAGAAATTATAATATGTTTTTAGTTGATTTCTCTAATCGTATGACGGGATTTTTTATGATCAAGCATACCGAAACGCATGCGTCGGTCGTTCCGAATTTAGGGCTAAAATATGAATTAAGAGGGATTATGACACAGAGAAATATCTCTCAGATACACACACAGATTTCGAGAGGATGGTCCAAGGTTCTTTGGAATATTGCCAGTAGACACCGGACAGATGGGTTTCCGTAACTAGCCCAAATTACCATAAAGTCACCGTGAGTTATTTTAATTTATAAAAAAGACAAGAAATAGAATTACTATCATAAAATACAAGATCAAAAAGGCGAATATACCAAGTGACCGTGAGACGAAGAGAGTATAAACTTTAGTACGAACTTTATCGCTTAGAAAAGACTCCCAAATTCATGATTTTTTTTCCCGAAACATTACGACTTCGGGGGAAAGTTTATCATTTTGTTGTGCGTGAAAATGAACAAATTATCTTTTATAGGTATTGAAAGAGGCTCAGGGCCCAGTTTCTATGAAAGAATTGCATAATCTATCAGCTTTAGATTTAGCTCCGGTAGAATTTAGAACACAGTCAATGAAACATTAGAAAATTTCCGAATACATTCAACACTATCTTATTTTCTATTCGACAAACATAATTTACGTTATCGATACACATAATTATTAGTAGGTAGATAGAAGAAGCAGGTAGATGCTGGATGCGTCAAGCTGAATACAGGGCGCTGTGGCGCTCGTTGGGGAGGACTAACAAAGGCTGATGATGAGATACATAGAAGTAAGAAAGAATCAATTATGTAGGTCTATGACCGACCATGTTAAACCAACGTCGACCGCTGCCTTGGTGCGTTTAAATATTCAACAGCTCCAGTTTCGGAACTCTTGCCAAAAAAGTCTAACGTCCAATGAGGAAAGATGTCGATTCTCGCCATTCCCGACCTTCCGGCCGAGTATGTAAGGTCGGCATGAAAAACATGTCATTTGTTATTAATCGGTGCTACAGCAAAGCATTAGGGCAATGCGGACTTTTCTCACCTTGAATCGAGGCCGTTGCTGATATTTATAGCATAAAGAAAGTTTTTATGCGGCGAAGAAATACTAATTATAAATAACTGCGCCCGCGGCTTCGCCCGAGTGGAAATCTATGTGTCAAATGGTTTATAAACCTTCCTCTTGAATAACTTTATCTATAAAAAATTATTTCATTTCACGCATTTATATCCGTTACGTAGTTTTAAAGACAGAAACATAGAGTTATATAGGGACAGACAGACAGTGACTTTGTTTTATACCATGTAGTGATTAGGTAGATATTTTACAGATTTCGCATCCAATCCTCATAATTGATCATTCCGCTCGAGGCAGTAACGAGGGAATCGATTAGCTATGTACCATTGCCGTTCACTAATTATGGTAAAAAATAAACAAAAATATTTATACTAAATCTTGCTTCAGCATGTCGTAGACGCTAATGATAAGGTTTTACCCTTCACCGACCTACGTTTGAAATGGTCATAGATGGTTACAGGAGATTTAAAATCGGAATGATCGACTAAATCACCAGGGGCCCAATTCTGCTACGTTATACCTATGACTTTCGACCAGATGGGCTGATGACCTACGAAAGACTGCATGTAGATGCTGGATGCGTCAAGCTGAAGGCAGGGCGATATGGCGCTCATTGGGGGAGGCCTATGTCCAGCAGTAGACTAATATAGACTGATGATGATGATGACCTTTGACATATGACAATGCTAAATAATAAAATGCTGGAAACGTTGCAGTATCGTCACGTAGAATCCATAGATGGAAGAAACTATAGACGCACGCAGCGTGGGTATTTGCACGGAGAGAAGAATAGAGAGAGGTTTCAACCATGTTACTAATGACACGCGTCCCTCCATCTGTAGTCTAATTAATTTACGTTATAATGACAAAATAAGACATTCTCTTATACCATTCTCACAGTGAATCGATTCATTATCATCAGCCTATATTAGTCCACAGCTGGACATCGAAAACGAGACGAGGTTTGTTACTAATCAAAAGACTTATACATAAGCCCAAAAAAACACACAACACAATCCAAATTGTACCATATTGGACTTGACCATCAGAAGAAAGGTGAAAAGCAACATAAAACGTGACGAGGTACACAGAAGATTCTCTGGCGCTGATCCAGCAATAGTCGCGACGATTACGTCGCTATTGCGTCGCGTCTCGTCGACGCGTTATAAATACTCAAATGTTTGGCAGCATGTTACCTCGAAGCACAGACATATGTGGCGGATCGATGTAAACGCAGAAGGTAAACAACAAATCATTAGACTACCGTTATGACAACTGTCGTAGTAGATAGAGGTTAAAGGGTAAGCAAGAAAAAAGAGGAAACTCGGATGTTCAGTCGGCCGGAAAGCATTGCCCAAGTCTGTTAGAACGTCACGAATTTGTCGCACAAATGTAATTTGAAGGAATTCCCGGAGCGATCCATCGATCATCTTCAATTTATTTAAATTCATATCGCAGCCTGGAAGCTGACAATAACATTAAAGAGATTATAAGGATGAATGATTATTTTGTTTGAGACTCAGACTTGATAATATCTATCAACTACAGCGCACTGTAACGAAATTTTCTGAGGAGTATTGCAAATCACAAAATGTCTGCAGGTCGCAGGATGTCATTTCAGGATGTTTCGCCATGTGGCTATGGTAGACAAACGATATTAGGCTTTGAAATTATTCGGAGAAAAGACTTGATTCATCTTTCCAATTTCTAATCTAAGGCGAATCAACCACTAAGAAGACATCAAGTTTAAAGCAGATGAAGCACCAAAAACATAAACGTAAAACAGCGCTCAGAAACCGGCAATTCGGCGCCGATATAGGAAGGCTATAGACGCGATTGGCAGCCAGCCAGCCATCGTCTAATCCTGTTAGGCTTTAGGGAGGTCAAAGGTACCTTCCCTTTCCTCTACCCAACTCTGCGAAACTTGGAAATGAATCAGCAAAAAGTTTCCATCTACAGGACCATTCCATTTTTGCGGTCTGCGAAGCGGAATAACTCGTCTGATAAGTGCAAAAACTTTACACCTCGTGATCACACATTCGCCATTATGAGCGCACTTATAAGTGATGTGATAGTGATAACCGTTGGTAAAAACTAAGCAGGGTCATCATAGATAACATTGTTATTATCAAAGAGGTGGCAGTAGCAGAGGAAAAGTCCGTAACCCATCTAAAAACGATTAACTAAGGTCTATAATGAAATAGCAGGTAAGCTGAAATTTCATTGTCAGTTTTCCTTGGAATAACATAAACGTTTGCTTCCAAGCTAAGGAAAAAGAAGGAAATCTTTACATTTGATCGCGAAGGCGTGAAGCGTGAAACGGTATCTTTCGCGCTTGGTTTCAGATACTTAGTCGTTAGGATTCGATAATTTCTATTTTTGTGTTTACATAGCGATTAATATTTTTGTAACCTCGACAAAAACAAGGGTAACGTCTTCGGCATTGTAGAGCGCCTAAACTAATGAACCAATCCTAAAAAAAAATTAGGGACCGATGTTTTAAAGGTGACATGATGATCGTAAGTATTATTAGGTCGTCTATGAATAATTTAATATATTTTTATTACAGTCAACAGCAAAACAATTTTGATTCTACATATGTTTGTATAGTCTCCGTGCAGCCGCCGCCGCCGCTGTTCAAATGTTATGGTCGGTCAAAGACAATTTTCGTCAAGGGTTTTAGATTTTTTGTAAAGTGTGCTTAATTACTTGAATATTTGAATAACCCGGGTTTATTTATAAAACCTTGTTACCTACTCCATATCTAGACTAGGTACAGTAAATACGTTGTTTGTTATCTTTATCACGAACACGTGTGTGAGGATCCTCAACTCATCAAGTCAACAGAAACGGCGCAGACAGAGCGTCTCCTCTAGACAACCAATTAATAAATCGCAAGAGATCCATTTGCAAGTATCTGATAGCAACCATAAAAGTAAATTGCCTCGCTTGATGGATGATCGCGGAGAAACGATGCCGAGGTTTATTCGGTGTTAATGTTATTGATATCAATAATGGACTGGAAAAATATCTGAATTTTCCTCTATAGCCCTCTGCTTTTCAAGCACTTTTCCTACATGTTATTTCAAGTCTATATATCCTTTTATGCAAAATTTTGAAATTTTGTCATGAAGTGGTAACAAATATCCATCGAAACATCCATCCACGAAAGCTAAAATAAAAGTAGTTGGATGTTTGCATTTTTAATTTATAATATTACTAGCTGCGCCCCGCGGTTTCACCCGCGTGGTGATAGATATTTCGGATATTATACAATATACATACATATTTATGAATTGTTGCCAATGTGTTATTCTGATATGTAAGCTACATTATTGTGAAGCTTCATCAAAATCCATTCAGTAGTTTTTGCGTGAAAGAGTAACAAACATCCATCCATCCATACTTACAAACTTTCGCGTTTATAGTAGGATAGTTATTCCACTATCTGGCTGTTTGGTAGTTCGACTGACGATCAAATAGTCATGTACTATGGTTTACCGATTTGATTTTTATGGCAATCGATTTTGTTTACGATGAAGTTGTAAGACTGCCAAGCTTTTATAAAATCACAGAAAAACCCAACCGCTTTTGTTAGCTGATAAATCCATAGCCTTAATCTTCCGGGGTAATCAAAGGTTATATATAGGTTAGGTTAGTATATTGATTGCAAGGGAATGCTTACAAAATATTTTAATAAAGTAATGGTAAAGATAAAATAAATGTTTCAAATCAAAACAGCGATAGACAAAACAAGAGTTATGCGAAATTAAAATAGATATAAAATTTGTTATAAAATCAACTTTCTTTCGTTATGTGTTTGTCAAACGTCTTTAATGTCTTTGTTTTAAATTGACTAAAAAGAATGACCAAATAACTTTAAATAGAATAAGTACAAATAGACACCTAATTGCCTGCTATTGTTATGAGGTTTTTGGGATTTTTCCTAATTTTATCACCATGTTGACGACATAATGATTTGAGAAGATTTAATGAGCAAATATCACCATATTTGCTAATGTAATCATTAGCAAATATGGTTTGGCAATTTTCTCAATTTATTGCCATCAAAAATATTACACAGCTGTTATAAGAACAACGCACCTTTGTTTGAAGATACATCTTGGCACTGTATGAGTCGCTCTTGCCAAATTATCCGAACACACTCACTCTGGTTTATATCGCAAAATCATTTTTGTCACAAATTACACATTTATTTATTTATCGGTCTATGATATACACTTTAAGATCTCGCGTGAGAAATTGTAAGTAACTTGGTTAAGGTAGCAGTGTATTTCGGCAAAGCCAAGTTGAGGTTTGTCCGCAAGTCGAGTGTCGCAGCAGAAGCTACTTCGACGGCTGACCCGGCACTAGACTGATTCTCGCGAGCGGCGATTGTGGCCGACTCTTCCATTACACACACTCATTATTTAATAGCCAGATAAAAGATTATCTATTGAAGCATTGAGGACAATATTAATACTATTTTATCACTCGATGGCGACACTGTTGAGATAATACGTCACGCGAAAGTACCACGGAATTCAATCACAGATAAAGCTTATTACCGACGACGTTCTGAATTATGCGCGAGGTATCAAACGCCCGGAACGTTATGATGATTCTATGAAACTGAGGATAAGTGACGGTTGAAGTAAGCTCCAAGTTCATGACACCCGGCAGCGATAGCGGCCGGCACACATTCGGCTGATAATTGTCGTCGCCACAAGAGATAATGAGCGCCCGCGATCGCGGCTGACCACTTCGGACGGACACCGACGCGTCTAAGACAGTTTAAACCAACTTCTAAAAAAGGAGGATGTTCTGTTTTAATATACAATATATGTTTGATTGTTTTCTGTATATATAATATATATACATATTTATTATATATAATACTATTTTCCAATATAAGATAATAATGTATGTCCGTCGATTACTCCATCAATTATGGACTGATTTGTATGGTTCTTTATCTATTGTATAGTATAGAGGATGATTCCGAGATGGTCTTATAAAAGATTT
Source organism: Eupithecia dodoneata (assembly GCA_947044415.1). Classification (NCBI taxonomy): domain Eukaryota; kingdom Metazoa; phylum Arthropoda; class Insecta; order Lepidoptera; family Geometridae; genus Eupithecia; species Eupithecia dodoneata. Next base: position 10,954,243 of record OX345668.1, on the reverse strand, counting down.
ATTCTCGAAGTAAAACTTAAAAAAAAACAGTGTATTAGTATTAAGGAGTTAAAGTCAGATTAGTTTTTAGAAAACAATCAAACATATTCGAAGCTAAGCCAATGCTAAACTTTTGCCGTAACGTAATAAAATTGGTTGTAATATATTATGTAATGGTTTGTGCATAGCCAAGCTGAACCAATTGGCTCTGAATAATAATATGTTATGTGAACAAGCATGGGGTTGTAGCCGGGATTTGCTCCGAGGAAGAACTGGCCGCCTTCACAGCTACAAAGTGAAAAAAACTAATATGAACAATCGAGCTATATCGAATAAGGAACGAACCATCCTTATTCGATATCGCTCCATTGTTCATACTACTAACTTAGATTTAGCAACCTACGTTTCGTTTTAATGAACACGACATTGACATTTCATTCTACCAATATTGACTGCAACCATTCAATTAACGTAATTAAAGTGAGTAAAGTTTCGAACAAAGTCCGAGTAACTTCTAAATATAGCAAGGGCGTGGAAGATTAACTGTCGACCATAGTTGTCAACATTCCGGGCGATAAGCGAGTTCAAAGTTATCATAGAGTGCAAGAATTAGCTAAACATTGAAGAAAAGCTGCGCACGTGGCGATTTTATTGCGTAACTAACGAAGATGCCTCGGACGCTTTAGTTGATCATTTGTGGAGACGACATGACGTCTTGAGTTATTCTTGAATAGTTTGAGTTGGCAAACTATCGAATATCAGCGTATTTTCTAAGTTCCGGATATCATCACTGATATAATTCCGCCTTTGAACCGCGCTCTCATTAAAGAGCCTGGTGTGACCTGAATGGCTCATGATAGGTATGTTCAGCCGCTATGGCGGTCATAAGGGGAGGCTATGTCCAGCAATGGACTAATGGTAATATTTCCGCGCGTCACATTCATTGACGTGGCTTTTCGCGTATTGCTCTAATTTCTTTCTTCCTGCAGTTTGTTCCACGAATCCAGACACTAGCGGAACTTCCCACATGCATTATTCTTACTTATGACTTTTAAACTTCACATTTATAGTCTCTGAAAATTCTTTATGAGGCAAAATCGTGAAATTTCTTCAGAGTAAAAATTATTGAACCCTTCCAGGGTTTTCTAATGGAAGCAGCGGTTCGCATGTTTTAGTATTCGCGGCGTGTTCGAGCAAGTCATTTTACCGAATAATTTTACATCTTCTTTGAGTGTATTAAAATAAAAATGCAAATCTCCAGACAGCACTTTGAAAACGCTTTCGAGGTCAGTGAATACACACAATTTTGTACATACTTATAAAAAAAGCTTTCCAATCAATCAAGAAGGCTGAGTAATCAGTATTGGTCCCTACAGAGTATAACAAGAACATTGTATATTCTACTAGCAGCGCCTTCAAATTTCTGCGCAATTTTACCATGTTTTCTCACCGTTTAAACGTTCCCCGGACTACGACAAACATTTCGAAACCAAAATCAGCTAAATCGGCCCAGCCGTCGAGTTTTAGTGAGACTAACGAATAGCAATACTATATAATAAATATTTTATATATAAAGAAGATAACTTTTACCGCGGGAAACTGAAAGGGTTGTGAGGGCGGCCTTGACGTGCCATAACCACGGCGAAGCCATTTTTTGTGTAAAAAACGGTGCAACTTTAAATTCAATTTCCAAGTTTAATTAAGAAACATTCGGCACACGGCAAGTAATTAATGACAGCAAAGCCGTACTATTGTAAGGCCCCTGAAAATTTTCATCATAATTTTACAAAAAACTTGCCCCTTGTTGACTTCGAATCATCATAACATTAAAACGGCTGCACAGATTTTTGTGAAATATAACTAACAGATCACGCTCGATCAATTCACCATTCAAAGAATAAAAATAACCCTAATCGGTTCATCTGTTTAGCATTTGCAATGTCACAAATTTGTGTGTTACGTACGTATGTTACGTACGTAACACACAAACTTGTAACACCCCTCTTTTTAGGACGGGGGTTAAAACAGTCCAACGAAAGTAAATATGAAATGGAACAAACACATAAAGCTGATATAGTAAGGTATTGCTCATTCTTTTCTAGTTTTAATAGCTGACACAGTCATCTAGAAAACCATTATTCTTGGTGGTACCTAGGTACCAAAAAGGAGTTTATAAGGACAGTGCATTTTTTATTAGTAAGATTTTGGCAATATACATACATATTTACTAAGAATTCAGAAAGAAAGAAACTATACTACACTAACTGTACAATACAATAGCTCTAACATTTTGTGCGCCATAAAAGCTTTCAGCTTTATCATTAAAATGAACGTCCGCCTAGGGACCATAGGTAATCCTATGGTCCCTAGGCGGACGTTCATTTTAATGATAAAGCTGAAAGCTTTTATGGCGCACAAAATGTTAGAGCTATTGTATTGTACAGTTAGTGTAGTATAGCTTAGGTAAAGTTAGTAATTAGGGGTGCTTGGGGTATTTGCGGGCCAGGGCCTTGACACAACCTAACTTTTGGTACTGCGGTGACTTACAAACCCCTAGGGATCGATGTCTCTAATGATTGCACATGATCGAAGGGAAACCAAATGTCGCCATAATAAATTGCGCCCTCTTTCTAACATCAAAAAATAAGTTTATAAATTGGCGAGAGTTGAGTATTCAGTAGAGTAGTTTATCGATCTGCGTGTGGTATCAAGCTCTTAAACAGATGAATCGATTTGGTAGAAGATTGATCGAGAGGGAAAACTTAGGCATCTTTTATCGAGTGTTCGTATTGAGTTTTGAAGAAATCGATCAAAAGGTTGTGATGGTTTCAAATGAATTTTTGACGGGATTTTAAATTTGTTTATTTGCTTAATCTCTTTTCTTTCCTTCCACTTCGATTTAACGCACAGACATTAGTGTAATCGAGGGCTCGGGCTGACTCAGCTGAAACTTTCTGAATATAATATGTACGGACACCCTCGGGTTCGCAATGTTGTTTAAAATCTGTTAATGACATTAAATTAAATCATCTAGTTAAGCTGTTTGAAAGTAATATCATTACGGTTGCTCTTAATGACAGTCGTTGAAAAGCATTTTTATTCACCGTTGTGTGACTAATTTCGGAATAGATCAGCAGATTAAATAACAACACGATGCCCTCAGACGAAGCGTGTAGAATTCTAGATTCTAAACATTCCAATTTCCAATTGTGCCCAGTGCTCCTATGGCGAATAAATAAGTATGAATATGAGTTGGCAATCATTGCTCGAGCTGAAGAAGGAAAACAGCTATCGGCAAATTTATGGACCGCCTTAACGGCCAGACGGGTACTGCGGGCTGCGATGCCAACCTACGTAGTTCCGGTTCTCATTTCTATCAGTTGGCCTGAAGCCGAATGTCCCAAACTTTTCAGATGGCCATTTCAAGCCTCGGTTACGAGGCGCTTTGAATCACAACAGTCAAAAAGGTATTTGTAGTCGACGATGCCCTGATGCTCATTGGCTGCATTGGCAGAAACCAATGAGTTGCGAAATACGCCTAAAAGCGAGTCACTGCATGCCACAGACCGACAGGACGTAAAAGCTAGCCTGACTGACGCCCCACTAAGCTAGTAGTTGTAGGCGAAGCTTTTCGGCTCACAGTGAGTGTAGTGGGCGTTGTATTGTATGTAAGCCCCGGGACGCTCAATAAAGCCGAGCTGAAAGGCGCGACCTTGAGCGAATCGCCAAATTGCCTGGCTGCTTAGTGTCGGTGAAAAGGAGGATTATCCTAGCTGTGGTTACTGTGGTAGCTGTTTGTCTATTTTGTAAACATGTTTAGGATCTCGGCAGACAGTTTTGCTTAGACCTTGGTTGTTCGCTATACAAGATCAGAAATCGGGATTTTAATAAAATAACTAAGCAGGAATTGGCAAGTATGTAGGTATCTAAATATGCATATTAATAATCGCATCGCATTATGCTAATTGCCTATTCCATATATTAGCCAAAATCCACAGGCTATTTATAATTATTATTAGCTGTGTGTTCATTAGAAACATCATCTGATCAGTCAGTGTCTCGATGGCCTTTACATCCATGAAGGACGACGCGCGACGGTTCATGCAGTTGTTAGATTCCCCGCACTCACGTAGATGAATTATAATATGGGGCCTGTGGAGAAACAACAGCTCTTACCGATAAAAGATAAAATATTTAAGGAAATATATCACGATCAAAGTAAAAACTACGAATATTATCAAAAAAAACAAATAATATCTACATATGTATTCTATTATGTATATCGGATAACTAATACCCATAACACAAGCCCTACTTAGCTTGGGGCTAGATAATGATGTGAGGATTTTCACAGCATCATACACTTTTGGCATTTTTTTTAGGTATTAAAATATTTCTAACCCAAATAAACACTGCAAAACAAGTACTTATTTTTTATGAAGGTCTACTTCACGACTAGCTTTTAAATTTCCCAGTCCGCGGGGAAATTCTACGTGAGAGTAAATACACGCAAGGGAAACTGGAGAGAAAACGTGGCATGCTCTAAAATTATTATCTTACAAAATAGTATGCTAGAAGGTTCATGCCCTCAGAAAACTGATTGCGCTTGACGTAGTCATAGGGGGCTCAAAAAAGGAGGCAAAGCCGTATATTTACCGAATTCGTCAATCACCAATAATCAACACGGAAGTTTTTTGCAGAGATTACAGAATCTGTCGATTCGATATCGATATTCAAGTGTCTATATCGATATCGATGATTAAGTACATCATATCGGATCGAGCGAACTACCTATCGCTAACCGAGAAACAAGTGACTCAGATAAAACAATGTCGAGCACTGTGAAAGAGTGTTTAATTAAGTAGCGATTACTTACATGATCGCTTACCGTGCTAATGATAGCTAGGGATGTATTATATCATGTAATTTAAATAATCATGAGAAGACTCATTCAAAAATTCCAGACAGGGCGGCTTGCTTTGGTACAGTTCGACTCGGAAGTACCATCTGTCTGACAGTGAACTAGTCTGTCGATGGAAATAGACGTTGACCCGATTAGCAGACTCAGCTCCATCTTAACTGTAAACCGTTTACGAGCAGCCCTGAGACTGGAACCCACTTTTGCACAGCTGATTTTAACGGGCAACGGTACAGTGCTTACAGGAATGTAGGCTGCTTCGATCTTTGGTGCATACAAATACAAACTGAGGGTTGACAAACGTCCTACTATGCCTATATGACACATACTTGACACAAGTTCGAGGGTCATACATAAGCTGAATGCGCACCTGTCCGCGCCGCAGGAGCCACACTCGCCGTAGTGATCGCATTTTCTAAACCTTTAAATGAAATAGTATGCAATATCACGCTCCTAACACGCCGCATTTCAGTAAAATTATTTCAGTTAGTTTCCTGCGGCGCGGACACGCGGGAGCGTGTTCAGCTTTACAAAAAATAACACTGTAAAAGAACTCTGTAAGTGTCTGAGCTATTCAAATACATATATAAAAGAAGCTCCTGTTTGATGTTTTCGAAACTTCGAAAATTCCTTATCCATACGAGGTTCGAAACCTGAACTAAAATGATAAATGTATTGTTTTAATCATTTTTTAACTCGTGAAATTACTCCGTACATAAACATCGCCGGCCTAACGTCTAAAGAAGACAGTATTTCGTCATACATTCAAGAGTTCTCAACTCTTGAATGTATGACGAAATACTGACTGTAGCAAGAATTAATTGGAAACAATTTCCAATGAATCTGTCCGTCGTCGGACAATATAGAGAACGAAATTGAATTCAATTCGTCGTCATTGGTCAAACAAAGCCTATGAGTGGGAATAGATCTGGCCTAGTGAGCCGACCGCAACCTTAGCCCCAATCCTGTATCTATGATCTTTACTTCACCCACCACGGTTCATGCAGTCAACCAATCTTCACAGCTGTGTTTACAGTGGAATCTATCGACCTGAATTGACCACCAGATATTTATTTTAAAATGTACCGAAATAAAGTAAAGCGGACGTGACTATGACTGCATTAGGTATAGATAAGGTACCGAGAGAACAAAGGTGGGTGATGTACCTCTGACCTTCGCTGGAAACCACGTGCATTTAGCAAAACAATGGAAGAAAACAAAAAACAATTAAGTTTATCACCTCTTTTGTTTGTGGGCAGAATAATGAGCCTATTTACTGTTTATAGCTATTTAGATATCCGCAATGCTCATTAGGGTTTCCAATAAAAAATTAATGGAATTTCGCGAGTCACAGCTTCTAATAAATTGTTTCATGGAAATCTACTTAAGTTTTAATCTTGCTACTATTGACCACCCACGTAGTATTGTTACAAGTGAAAAATGTAGCCGTTACAGAAGTATTAGTATTTCTGCTCCGTTCTCAGTTCAGTTCAGTTCTTGAAGAGTTCGTTCGTAAGGAGCCAACCTGTCTACAACATTAGGTTCTGTCATTTTAGTGCATTGTCAACAGAACTGATACTATCAGAAATGACTTGTCTAAGTGCTTATTTTGTAAGCCTAAAAAAATAAATGATTTTTTACTTTTCCTTTACTTTACTAGAAGCATGCAGAATTACAATGTAGATAATAATTGCTTAATATATAGCTTGCAAACAAGCATGCAAGATAACAAAGTAGATAGGAATTGCTTCCCTTGCAAATTTGAGCAATACATAGTTACATTACATATATGTACGTGGAATTAATAAAAAGATAGGTCTGAGACCCCATGAAATTGTGGTGTGAACGTGTGCGTAATCCGCAGTGCGGCACAGCTCTCAGCCGACAGCAGTATCGATCAGCCCACCTCGCATCCAGGCTAGCCTGGCTGGATTTTCCTAAGGGAGATTGCACCTAACTCGGGGCCTTGGTTTTATCAACCACAAGCCGCAATCGCATTCGCTTTCATGGAATTCTTATTTTCATAAAAAGGAGTTTCTGTTGTGTGTTCTATGTTGTTCGGCACAAATGTTTAAATGTATGTATGTTTTTTTATGTAAGTTCGACGAATTCTACGTCAACTGACGTGTCGAAGAGACTTGCAAGGTCTAAAGGAAACAAAACACTTTGATATTTGATATCGTGGGCCGATTTTGATGATTAATTTACTAATGATCCCAGAGGATACGAAGAAGTATTCGTCCCGCAAAAATACATAAAAACTGTAATTTTCAGTCGTTGTTTAGATTTTTTCAAAACATTTAAATTATTCAGAGATTTTTGTCGAATAGTTAGTCAAATATTGAGTTTTAATTTGGTTTCTTTATTAATTAACATTGCTTGATCTGTGAAGGCCCTTAACAATTGCGCTGGATCCACAAAATAACTAAAGTAATGAGAACTTAAGTAGAACTGGTGTAAATTCATATTTTTCAGCGTAAAAATAGGTTTTCGGGTCAAGACTCGTGACGTGCTCTATTTTTCTAAATGAGATAAAGATTGATGGACTTTATCTACGTGAACCTTTAGTTGTTAGTCTCATTTGATATCTGTTTGGTCGTAGGTAATCGCGATAGTCACATCTAAATCTAAGGAATATATATACATATATTTATTGTCCAGCGTTTTTTATGAAACCCTGAAGATAAAGGAAACAAATTGTAAAGTAACCTAGCACAATAAACACCGACCTTCTATGCAGCTTTAAGATTAGTTAGAGAAATGTTATAGCGTAAAGTAACACGTGTATGAACGTAAACGTGACGAGTGTTACGTGGTCTAGCCTGAAGATATGACTTCTCGGAAACGGCAGGCGTCTTCGAATAGCCTTCATGACTATGCTAGCTATCAGTGCGTTTGTTTATTCAGATGCTAAAATTAATTTCATTGCGTTACTATTTGGTAAGGCTTATACATGTTGCAGGGAAATAGTAAAATCAGTGATTTTACTACGGCGACATCTGTGGCGCGGTGGGCGAAGGTCCGCCTGCGACGCAAGAGGTTGCAGATTGGATTCCCGCTTCGGGACGGGACTAATGTTCGTACGATCTGCAGATATTTGTTCCGGTTCGGTCGTTATCTATAATGTATTAATAAAAAATATCTAGGTATATAATAAATATATGTATGTATTGTATCGATTTTAAATATCAAAGTGCTTTATTTTCTTTAGACCTGACAGGTCTCTTTGAAACGTCACAAAATTCAAATAACTTATATAAAACTAGGAAATAAACTGATCAATTTGATTTTACTTAAATTTTTATAAGGTAAAGTAAAAGAGCGAACAAGTAACCTTTACCTTGTTAGGTTGTTACTTTTCTAGTTGGAGCAGTTTTTTTTCCTCTAGAGATAATCTGATATTTTGAAGTAAGCCTTTTTACAAAGGATAAGTTTGGCAATTTGTAATTTATTTATTGATAACGTATGGACTTGGCACGTAGATGCAGTCCATGACTTATAGACGTTTAAAATGCAGCCTTGTAGCCTTATGATCAGTAAAATAATACAATGAATATTTACTCTTTCATGAAATAAAATACAAAATGTACTCCATCCAGGCCATAAGGTTGTGGAATGCACTACCAGAATCCATCAGAAAAACAGTGTCCTTACCAGTTTTTAAAGCTCGCGTTAAGGGATTCTACCTGTCAGAATCGTGAATATTGGTACTTATCATTTATTTATTAACTAAGTATTACTAAGTAGTATATTACATATATATATATATATATTTAATACTTATTTATCTTTAAATACTCATATTATGTTCATTTTTATTCTAGCTCTATCCTTGGTACACCCCCTGCCTTTCTTTAATTCACACAATTCTTTCCATCCAAAGGTTGCCTGGAAGAGATCGCTTCTAAGCGATAAGGCCGCCCATTGTACTTGTCACATGTAATATCTTTCATAATGTTCTGTATCTGGTGTACAATAAAGTATTTTTGTATTGTATTGTATTGTATGTACTTACTGTAAATATAATAAGGAACTACTTACGTAATTAATTAATGATATTGAAACTTCTGAAACTATCATGGTTATTAACACTAAAGTAATTTAAAACGGGATACTTACCATGATTTGATTTTTGAGTGCGTAGCAAAAGACAGAAAATGAGGGTAGATCGGTATATCTGCTCATAAAAACGAACTCGCAGTGTCTTCAGTTATTCCGTGATCATGGCGCATGAAACTGTGCCGAAATATTGGAAAACTCAAAAATCAAGTCATGGTAAATATCCCGTTTTAAATGATATTGAGTTGTTTTGACATTGGGCTTAAGGCTTTGTTTTTTATTTATATAAATGTTGAACAGATTGGCGGGAATTGAGCAAGGTTTACACCCAGCAGTGGGTTACGTGCTGCTAATGAACCAATGATGAAGATGGAAAGACATGTGCAAGACATCTGGTCTTGCACCAATACTACCATCTTCATAATTCTTCTCTGACGACCGGGGGTCGTGTCTGCCGTCACTTCGGATTATAAGAAAGATAATAGAGTGCACCTGTGTTTGCGCACACACTCGTGCACTGTAATCTGTCCTGTGCACCTGGCTAGTCTCTAGAGACAGGAGAACATCATCATCATCACTGGTTCTTTCGGTGAGTTCCACCTAAACTCTAATTTGAGCAAGTACTTCTCAATCAAGTGACAATTTTTGACAGTTTTTAATGACATACTGTCAAAAATTGCCGTCAGAAAATCTGGTTTTGAATATGCCACCTCATAAAACCAGTTTCTACGACAAATCCTTCTCCATCCAGGCCATAAGGTTGTGGAATGCACTACCAGAGTCCATTAGAAAAACTATATCCTTGCCTGTTTTTAAAGCTCACGTCAAGGAGTTTTTCCTGCCAAAGGAATGAAAAGAATGAATATTGGTACTTACTATTTATTTATTTATGTATTTAAGTAGTGTCTTATTTATTTTGGAATTTGTAATATTTATTATTTGTTTTTTAGTATTCTTATTTAGATAACACGTGGTACAACCCCTGCCTTTTCTTAAATTCATATAATTCTTTCCATCCAAAGATTGCCTGGAAGAGATCGCTTCTAAGCGATAAGGCCGCCCATTGTACCTGTCGCATTTAATGTATTTTTGTAATGATTAATTTGATTATGGTGTACAATAAAGAATTTTTGTATTGTATTGTATTGTAAATTGCATTTGAGTATTTGTGGGTTGAAATTTTAAAGAATCTTACATAATAAAATACTTATGATAAAAATACTGCACCTTAAGTACATTAGTGTGAAGGAAAGATAAAATATATAAATAATGCTCGACAATTCACATAGCATTATCTAGCCCCATGGTAAGCAGAGCTTGTGTTATGGGTCTAGATCAGGGATCCCCAAACTATTTTGGACAAGTGACCTCTTTTCCAAAATGAACTGTTACCTCAGACCCCCATGGCCAAATTACCTACTTTTAAGATCAACCCCCTTATTCATAATGGTCCGCTAACTTAAAACAGCTGCTACAGAGTGTTATTTTTCATGCCGACTTAGGTCAATAGAAGAAGACAGAGTGAGAATTAGCAATGCTTTAAGTTAGCAGACTATTATGAATAAGGGGGCCTATCTTTAGTTTTTTCCTATTGATACAAAATACCTAGGTACCAATTGCAAAACTTTGCACTTGGTTAAATGAGTAAAGTTGACTTCATTCTCTCATCAAAATTTAACAAAATAAAAAGACATACAATTCAGTAAATATCAAGTTTAATTTATAATGATTATTACAAATTAAGTACTTAAAGAATCTTTAGTAGGTAGGAAATTATATTTAAAAAAGTATTAATTCGCAAAGAGAAAATAAAACATTCAGTGTGATGGATGAACCTGGTGACTATCTACCAATCTAGTGACATCCGGTTCAATATTGGTGAGTTGCAGCCTTAAATCTCCACGTTCGTTGATTTTCAAACGGTATCGTTGTTTCGTCAAAATGTTTGTTACCACACTGAAGCTTTTTTCAACTAGGTATGATGATGGAAAAGCGATAAGGTATTTTTCAGCAATGTTCCACAATGTAGGATACTGTGTTTCAATGTTGCTTTGCAACCAGAACTTCTTATAGCCTTGGTTGAACTTTTGCTTAAGCTCTTTGTCTGTGCTGATAGTAATAAAAAAAATCTCTTGAAATAAATGAGTACTTATATGAGTTATTATCGTTCAAGCTCCAACGAATTTCAAAACGCAAATGAACTTTCAACCTAAGTGCAAGGTCGATAAATAGTAAAATATCAGGCACATGTTTGGACTTCAACTTGATCATGAATTCGTTCGCGTTAAATCGCGTGAGCGTCAAATAGAGAGCAAGTCAAAGCGCGCCTGAAAGACGTACGCGTGGACAAGTTTGTGCAAGATAATAAGTTCGACTCATTATCTTGCACAAACACACCGACTTTCCGAGTTTTTCATCTTGTACGAACTTGAGACTTTACATTACTACAACAATGCTATTTCCTACAAAAATATTAATTATTCTTAGTACACGTAACTCAACCTAAACAATACAGTACCTACCTATCTTGAAAGTTTTAAATAAGAACTTGCGTTAATTTAATAGGGGTCAATTTTTAGACCTCGTCGACCCCCAAAATCAGTTTTCGTTTATGTCGACCCCTAGGAAACCGATATCGACCCCAAGGGGTCGATATCGACCACTTTGGGAATCCCTGGTCTAGATAACTGATATACATAATACAATACATTACATAGATAGATATTTTTTATTATACATAGAAAACGACCATAACACCCGTAACAAATATCTGCAGATCGTACACACAATTGTTCCGAGGCGGGAATCGAACCCGCAACCTCCTGCGTCGCAAGCGGACCTTCGCCCACAGCGCCACATCGGTCGTCAAAGATAACTGTTGAATAGGAACGACTATTATACGAAATATAATCAGAACAGCAGCTTAAGTATCTTATCAAAAAATGATAGAGTAAATCACATCACAATGCCATAAATTTTCCACGGCCAGAAGGGCAATAGTAATCAAGTCTTAAAAAATACTACGACAAACAAAAGAGCATCAATATGTATCATCACTACATAGCATAAAACAAAGTCGTTTTCCGCTGTCTGTCTGTCCCTAAGTATGCTTAGATCTTGAAAACTACGAAACGGATTTTGATGCGGTTTTGTTTAATAGATAGAGCAATTCAAGAGGTTTATAAACCATTGGACACATAGTAGGTAAGTTTTCACGCGGGCGAAGCCGCGGGGCACAGCTAGTTATATAATATAATGGAGAACCCTGTAGGCCAGGCACGGGGATTGTTGTCTAGGGTCTAGGGAAAAATTACGTCACCTTATAATCGAATGCGGAAATTATTTGAAATTAAATAAATAATGCTGGACAATCCACGCACCCCCAAGCTAAGCAGAGCTTGTGTTATGGGTACTAGGTGATTGGTATACTTAATACAATATATTACATAGATAGATATTTTTTTATTACACTTACATAACGATCAGAACACCCGGAACAAATATCTGATCATTGATGTAACCATTAATGGAGTAGAAAGCCTTCTTGATGAGATTTCGTTTTATGTAGTACTAGCTGCGCCCCCGGTATCATCTGCGTGGTGATAGATATTTTGGATAATATACAATACATCTTTATAAATTGTAGCCTATGTGTTATTCTGATGTATAAGCTATATTATTGTCAATTTTCATTAAAACCCATTCAGTAGTTTTTACGTGAAAGAGTAACAAACATCCATCCATACTTACAAACTTTCGCGTTTATAATATTAGTAGGATGTACGAGTATATTTGGTCCCAGACAATCTTATCATTTAAGATTGTACAGCTCACCTTTCGAATAGCGCGAACACAGTTGACACTCCACCATGCCGGTACTTGTTCTACAATATGCTTCCAAGAACAGTAACGAAACAATCGTATTATGACCTTCTGGCATTGGCTGGCACGTACAGGGGAGTTTCCTAATTGCCATGTTATGGAAGACTGTTATTTTGACAAGACATAGGTGCAGAAAGAGCGCATATCTTGAATACTCGACGGCCTCTGTGGCGCGGTGGGCAGAGGCTCGGTTCCCGCCTCGAGACAAATTGCGTGTTCGATCCTGCAGATATTTTTTCCGGGTGTTCTGGTCTGGTCGTTATCTATGTATGATAAAAAAATATAGATCTACGCAATATACTGTATTAATTATATCAGTCATCTAGTACCCATAACACAAGCTCTGCTTAGCTTGGGGCTAGATGATGCTGTGTGTGTGGATTGTCCATGTCCATTATTTATTTATTATGCAGTAGTTATTGTCAGTGTTTCAATTTGTAAATACAAGTTCTAATATGTTTCTATTACTTGAAAATAAAGATTACCTTACTTACATAGTTAATTTAAAATTTTGATAAGGATAAAATATTTGATGCGTAATTTAAAATGATAACCACGTTCATTATCAGGCATAACATTACTTAAATGATAGAATTATCGTAGATATTATCTGTGCTAGCTTAGTTAACTACTAGGCTAAAAATCGGGTAATTCTAGGCTCTACTTACTTATTATTAACCGCGATAAATAATACAAATAAACGAATAAAATACGAATACATCCGACAGAGAACCAAGGTTATCGACATAGCTCAAAGAATTAGCAAGCTGAAGTGGCAGTGGGCCTGCTATATCTCGCGAAGAATCGACGGCCGCTGCGGCAAACGTGTTCTTGTGTGGAGACCACGACTCGGTAAACGTAGTGTAGGACGCCCTCCGACAGGGCGCTATGGCGCTCATTGGGGAGGTCTATGTCCAGCAGTGGACTGATATAGGCTGATGATGAAGTACTTATATCAGTCATCTAGTACCCATAACACATACTCTGCTTAGCTTGGGGCTAGATGATGCTGTGTGGATTGACCAGAATTATTTATTTATTACATTACTCCTTTTCCATCAGCCCCGAAATCTAGCCCAAATTGCTACTCACGTGTTGGAAAGGCATTACGTCCTCGAAAGCAAACGCGATTGGCTTAGGGCGCTTTCCTTTCATTATCTAGACGATAAAAATGCTTGGGACGAGTTTTACTCCAACTCAAAAATTAACAATCTAACAAGGTAAAGATTTCTTGTTACTTTACCTCGAAAAAGATTGAAGTGAACAAAAAATCAAAGTGATTACTTTATTTCCTAGCTTAAATTATGCAATTTGAAATTTGTGACGTGTAAAAGAGTCCTGTAAGGTCTAAAGGAAATAAAGCAATTTGATGTTTGAAACAATACCTTGATACACGATACTTTGAACTGCACGACTTCCTGTCGTCACAACACCGTGGGAACGCGCCCTTACACGTTAGCTACAACAAGACACTAGCACGAGCACGTTGCAAAACCAGCGATAGATTTAAAACCGGTTAGCTTAAGCACTTGACCGACATCCTTCCAAAAACATCGCAAATGTAAAATAAGAATGGCAAGTTCAATGTAGCGTAGAAAGGAGGTCGCGAACTCGCCAGATACTTTCTGAAAGGCTACGTCATATACCGTACTAAACACATGTTGCCAGTTAACAAAGAGTTCAATTCAATATTAATAACAATCAAGTTTGAATGAAGTATTAATCAACTAATATTAAAAATGAGAGTTTACTACTCACTTTTACACTACGCACAAAGGACCAATCGGAGTCTACCAAATGAAAGTTTGTGAGTTGTGCCATTTTAAAGATGTTTGACCTGAGTAAACGAGAAAGCGAATAATTGGATTGTTCTGAAATTTTGTACACAAGATCTGGACATGGAATGTTATTAAAGGCTGCTTTTTATTCAAAAAACTACATGCAAAGCCACGGGCAGAAGCTAGTAGTTTTTTTTCTATGGGGTGGCTTGAGTGTCTGCGGCCATAATAGGCCTATTATTGTGATCACCACTTTATTCTAGTAAGCTAGTAGTTAAATTATTAAAGTAACAGTTATTAAGGTATCAAATTCAATACAATACATAATATACTGGATTACCATGTAGGTGCAACCGCAGATAATTGAGTTCCCGGCTTTTAATCCAGGCTAATCCAGGTGCTATTGGAATTTTTCTATCAAGAAAAATTTACAGTAGTTGCACAGATGAGCTGTAAATGTTACTTCAATAGAAGTCTGTATTAGACTCATGAAGTTGGCAGTGTAGTTACACTTAAGCTGTTAACGTTAAAAAGCGATAGTAGACTCATGAAGTTGGTAGTGAAGTTATCCCATGCCTCGGAAATCATGTTAAAGTCCTTGCAACTAACCAGTCCCCGGTTGTGATGCTGGCCGAGTAAATTTTAGCTGCAGTGACTGAGACTGGAGTACTGACAAGGTGATGAATTGTCTAAATACCTACACTTTGATGTGCATACTTCTGTTAGTTAGTACATTTCATATTCACTTATTTCTTTGATCTGTATTACATGTTATCTAGTACTATACAAAGTAGTCTTTTATTCATGTAACTAAGTTTGTTTGAGTGTTGTGTCCAATAAATAATTTCTTTTACTTTGTTACTTTATGGTAGCCCATACTTTAATGCAAACTACAGTAGAATGGTGTATTAGAAAATAAACAATGCAATATTGTAGCACCAGTGTCTGTCATCTGTCTAAGGTATTGTAGTATTTAGTGGTTTGAGTGGTGATTTCATTCTGTTCTTGGCAAAATTAAAAAATGATGGAGATATTCAAATGTAATAAAGTTTTAATGGATATCCGCAATTGATGTTTTATGAAATTATCTTGATATTTTTATTTGTTTTATTAAACGATGTTACGATGATACACATTGCATATGGCTATAGCCATTATATAAATTTAGCTTGATGGTTTTAAATTTTGTAATCAATTCCTAGCAGACCATAGTGGTACAGTAACCTACTTATATAGGTAAACATACAAGATTTGAATAAAAAAATAATGTTTAATAGAATGACCATCTAAAGTTACCTACTATCTAAAATATTTAAACAGAAGTTCCTAGAGTTTTAGGAGGTTTTTAGGTTCTAAATTATATTAGCATAATCAGAGTGTGTAGACTTACCAGTATACTTTATTCGGCGTGTCGATGCTAGAAAACAGCTCGGACCATCGCAGAACTCTCTTGGACTCACAATCACTTTCGTTTACTCGCTTCGTAGAACTTATCAAGAGCTTATTATAGTAGGCACTTTATTCGATATTTTATTGCTTTCAGTTTCTTCTACGGAAAAGTATTTGAAACTCTAGCTTTGAAGTAAATGAAACTGGGTATTTTGAGCGGAATTCTGCAAAAACAGCGTTGGCGAAACTACGATAGGCGCAAATACTACAAAATAAAATAAAATGCTGGCAGGCTACGTGAGGTGAGGTGTACGAAGGCGACGAGACCGTCCGAAAATCCGTAAACGAAATCTGAAATCGCTGTCAAAAATAACTAAATGACAGTGACATAAAGTACTTAATGAACGACAGAAAACAGAAGAAAATGGTCCAGGTTTCATAAGTCTCTGTAGCATAAATAAGACAATCAAATAAAATAAAATCTATGTAAATACAATATAAACAACAAAATGGCACAAACAGGGAAAAAAGCATTATTCAATTCAATTAAATATTTTCAGACAGCAAGCAAAGGTCCATACAGAATACAGATCATTTATTTGCACACATGGGTTGCAGAGGTCTTAGTTAAATATAATAACACATACCTACACAAAAAATTTAAAAGAAAATAAAACTAATATAATTAAATCTAGAGTATAAGTTATTTCACCCAGAGGTGTCCTATCGGACAGTCATATTAACTAAAATGACTTTGAGGATTATCATAAATTAAAGCTAGAAATTAAAGGACACGTACACAACAGTAAGTAAAGTGCTCTTCTAGTAGGTAATCATTGCCAGAACAGTTTAGTCACTAGCCTACACTCTAGTATTATAGAAGTGCATATTTTACGTATCGTAGTGAAAAAGTAGTCGACGCACAATTCTGCAAACATTCCTGAGGCACTGCAGTAGCGAGGCAGCTCCAACATCGCCCTGTGAGCGTTATTAAATTGTACCTACTCTGAGGATTTAAATCTTTGGTACTCTGACTTACGCCGCCGCGGACGCCCGCCTCTGATTACCGAGCACCGAGCATGTCATGTAAACGTCTGAGATGTAAACTGATTCATAGCATAAACTTCTTGAAACTTCTGTTCAACTTCTCAAAACTAGATGGCGCTAATAAGCTCTATTCAATTTAGTGTTTCCAGCTCTACAATTTACACATACAAATCATCTTTGCTTCATGCTGACAGTTTGTCAGTTGTACCAACTTAATTCTTGCAATGCTGACTGACTGCATGCAGTTTACGTCAAATCAAAACATTGCACAGCACAGTGACGTTTACAGAATTTTATGTTTCTGCTTTAATTTCGCGATAAAATTAGCCACGCAGCATGGAAGAATCTGCAGCATCAGACCCGGACTCCAGTAAACCCAGCCCCTTGACTGACGAGCGCCCGAGTCCGGTAAATAACGCTCTACAACTGGTAACAAATTACCTACTCAAGTTGATCATTTTATCGCTTTTTCGCAGGACCGGCGTCCTTTCGGCGATCTGGGCTTCCAAGTTTCTCAAGTAGTAGAGAGACTAGAAGCCGGCATCAATGCAGTGGAGGTATCAGACGAAGAGATAAGGCCGGGAGTGGCTAAATACAATACGGGACCATGGATGGAGCCAGACGCGATGTCTCCGGATGCTATTCTGGATATCGTGCACGATTTAGTGGCCAAAACTGATCATCACTTTGAGTTGGCGGAACAGCCACTGACACCGTCGAATAGTCTGACCCGGATTGTGCTTATGTCGCATAGTATCGCGGCTCTGCTAATGCGGTTGGATCGCGGTCATGCGGCGAGATTAGGCGCTCATATAGCCGCTGAAACCGCTCGATGGATCTCGCACTTGTTCAAGTAAGTCCATTATATCGTCATCATCAGCCTATACCAACAACTGAGAGTATCATTAGCCTTGGTCCTGTGCCAGTCTCT
This sequence comes from Eupithecia dodoneata, assembly GCA_947044415.1. NCBI lineage: Eukaryota > Metazoa > Arthropoda > Insecta > Lepidoptera > Geometridae > Eupithecia > Eupithecia dodoneata. The sequence continues at coordinate 10,936,260 of OX345668.1, read as the reverse complement.
AAGAGTCTCTCAATAAAATCATGTGCAGGGCTGATAATATTGTTTTCATGTTTTGTCTAAAACAGTAATATTTTCATAAGACATAATACAAATAGAAACAACCAACGCCCAACATGTCTCATCCTATCCATATAGCTTTGGTTTTGTTACAAGACTCCTCGAGTAGTGGCCAGTTTAATCTGAGATAGGTATCCCTGATAACAATGTTGTTATCATTATGGATTCTAATTAGTTTTGTGTGTATTAGATAGATTATTTTTAAACACAACATGAATCCCAGTTTTATAAATGAATCTCTATGCTTATTGTGATAAGATCCATAGTAGCTTGTACATGACTTATACTCATCAGCACTCATACATTCACTGCAGAACAAGCCTCCACTAACAAGGTTGGTTATATGATAATCATGATCACCTAATTACCATTACTATTCTAAAGCGTTTGGCACACTAATTGGTGTTTGTAGTAGAAATGCTAAAATTTATAGCAGGAAGCTGCTGCCCTTCCTCTGATAGGTTCCCTTAAACAGGTCCTAAAACATCCACAAACTGAGTCGGAGTGGTCGATTCATATGCCATGACTGTCACTAATTAATTGTTATAGAGACTTGAGATAGAGTTGTAATACTTTGAGTATATATAAAGACCACTCATAATGTTTAAGGAAAATCTGCTGTACAACACTGTACATAAAAATATTAGAGTATTTATAACAAAAAAGTACATAATCAGTTGCCATAGCTGATAGCAAACAAAGTTTTACGATCCTGCCCACTCTAGGTATTATTGTGTGATAAGGATTTGTACTAACTTAACTATGTATAGAAAATACATTTAGTGGAAAATAGGACTTGCTTTTAATGGCCTGTAGCAAAATGTTAATGGTTATTTGACTATTTTCTACTTATTTCATTGATACAAATTGTTTTGCTTTAGCAAAATCATCGCTTATTGTAAATATTCGGTACTTTTTCATAAATGGTCTATAAATCAATTCTACCTTCCACAACAACATAACAGCTAGTTGATTCAGATGTTTTTGTCTCTATTCTACCACTCGTAATATTTTCGACGCTCATTGGCTGCTTATTTAAAAAGAATAAAAACTTAAGAAAACCAACCAATCAGAGGTGATGCATACAAATGAATACATTTGAATAGAGAGGATGGCAGTAACTAAAAATTAATAAAATTATGTATGTACCTTATGGTAATGAGCCATTACAATTATTAATTTTGTCTAAAAAAAAATCGGAGTAGGTTCTCTCAAAATCAATCATCATGCCTATTGATCTGCAGGTGGGTGCTAATATAACTAAGCCAGGAGATTTTATCCAGGGTGTATCATCTCTGAAACTTTCTATTCGATTAAAACACGTATACCCGGGCGGGAGCGGAAGGTAGTTTTCTACAAATAGTTCACATTTGTACATACATTACAATGTAACATACAGTACACTTCATTCATTTACTGATGGTCTATTAGCATACTCAAACAATCAACATCCTCTATTCCAACCCTGACCTTTATTGAACGAGCATTCTACAGTTTCAAACATCCTTTGTTTCATACATTACATAGATATCGAGATGAGAGTGGTAAGCATAGCGAACTAATAAAAAAACCTAGATAGGTACTGCGATTGGTTTCATACGCGCTCTCCTTTTATTAGAACACGCGGCAGCGTGTTCAAGCCAAGTTCAAGCAAAGGAACGCGCCGAGTGTATCATTACACGAACCACTTGGTGCCACTTTTGACCCTTCTATAACTCAAAACATCTTTAACGTAAACACATAAAACTACGTCTGTTTAGTTATATCCATAAGGACATGTAGAAGCCCAAAGACATTGCATCGTCATACATTGTGTTATATATAACGGTGCTATGTCATGTTGCGTTATGTTATGTATATAATATTTAAAAAAAAATCGTTTATATATGGATCAAAAACTATCTTACATGGTTTAAAATGAAAAACGATGTCATCTGCAGAAGTTTAAAAACTGTGTCGCAGATGTCAACGCCCTCCGAGATTTACAAATTAAAACCGTAGAAATTCACCAAAATTGTGAAAGTATGAAGTTGAAAGAATGCATTTAGACGACCGATGTGGCGCGGTGGGCGAAGGTCCACCTGCGACGCAGGAGGTTGCGGGTTCGATTCCCGCCTCGAAACAATTGTGTGTACGATCTGCAGATATTTGTTCCGGGTGTTCTGGTTGTTTTCTATGTATAATAAAAAATATCTATCTATGTTATGTATTGTATTATGTATATCAGTCATCTAGTACCCATAACACAAGCTCTGCTTAGCTTGGGGCTAGATGATGCTGTGTGAATTGTCCAGCATTATTTATTTATTTGAAATATTTTACGTATTTGATCACGAGAGAAAGATCAGAGAAAAATTACATGGTATTTTCTCTAATCTACCCTGACAAACAATCTCTGAGCTTGGCCTACAGTAAAACAGCTTAAAAAATTATTTCTAATTTTAATATTAAATTTAAATATGCACTCTATTGCATTGGGTGTTCCCGTAAAAATAGAGGTACGTTTGTAAATAAATAAATAAATAAATTTAAAGAGTTTTTTAAAGAGTGTGCACACTCTTGTACCCAGCCCGCTGTATACTTAAACTCGTGCGCAAGTTAATATTCATTCGACAAGCAATTTGTGCGAGTTTGTTATGCTTACAAACAACGATAGTTAAGCCGCATTCCGATTTCAGTACCTTGGTACTAATTGCATGGAACTGATTAGTTAGTCAACTGATTCCTGCTATATTAAGAAAAATCCATTAACTTGCTTCAGTGTTATGAAGTTTGTTGGTATAACACCTCGAAATTCTTAGAATGCGATCTGAGATTATTGAGTACTTAGGACTGGATTAAACCAGGTAGCATAAAGTATTAAAACTATAAAAAAATATTAATACAAGCTCTTCAGAAAACAACACAAGTCTTAGGACTATCCATATTTCTTAAAGAAATTGTCATCCCCATCACAGATTTTCAATAAAATGTACAGTTAGCTAGAAAATGGGCACTTTGCAAAAAAACCCTTGATGCCAATCGATCCTGTTTTCTATACTGATCAAAAAGTTATATCGGAATCGTACCAACTAAGGTGTTTTCCCAAAGGTACCTGCTTTTTATGAGGTGTCAACAAAACTTTATGACCGAGAATCGAAAACATGATAGCTTGCTTGGCTCGTAAGTAAATAGCCAGCAGAGCGCTAGCCTGGCCTTCCATTGAACGGTGTCAGAGTGTTATCTCGATCGGTAGGTCCGTTCAGTAAGCACAAATAAATACTAGACTTATAAATGTGATATTATTTTATACAATTAATTTTGTGACAGACATCTTAACGTTTTTTACACCTTAATGAGCTCGTTAAGGAATGAAATGCTTGTTTTCGTCTAACACAAACTAGGTTCGTAGTTAACGCGCTCAAATACATTTTAAAGTGTTCTCCATTGTTACAGATTAGGAGATTACCATGCATACTACCACCTTGAACACATGGAGGGTCTCGTGAAGGTCACACGGATGCTGCTTCATCACAAATATCCTCGGTACTTGGAAGATGGAGGTAAGGTGTTATTTATCCTATTTATCACTCCAGCCAGGTGGGATGACAAACTGCGACAGACTGCAGGCATATGCTGGATACGTCAAACTGAAGACAGGGCGTAATGGCGCTCATTAGGGGAGGCCTATGTTCAGTCGTGAACTAATATAGGCTGATAATGATGATTAATTACTCGCCGAGAGCGGGAAATGTTTTTCGAGTGGCTATGTGGTAGCTGGACATTCTTTATGACCTCGAAGCATCGTAACGCTAAACCGATTTTCGGTGATTGAGGTATCAAAGCACTCATCTAAATTTCGGGATTATTCTTAGCTACATTTATACCCCGTTCGACTTAACTGCGGAGTTCACGCTGTGACGTCATCGTGATAGTACTATTATTATTTAAAAGTTATTAAGTAGGTATAAGGATTATTATTATAGTATTTATTTTTCTAAAAACGATTTTAAGAATAATAAGCAAATAAGTTGATTACGGGTAGCTTAAAAAAAAACATTTCTTCTAAAATGTATTACCTAAGTAGTTAACCAGTATCAGCCGCAAAAAGGTTATTATATAATTAACAACAAAAATAATAATAATAACTGCTATATTTTTATGTTTACAGCTCTAGCCATCGCATCCCGCCTGCCTTGCATATACTGCTGCATAGAAAGCCCTCTGAACATCGTACAGTACCTCTGCAGACAACTCGGCTTGCCGCTAGCGTGCGTGCGGCCCGTGCCTATAGATGATTCAGGTAAAAACAACCATAATATTGTGGAAATAAAGTCTAATTTCGCTTGATATACCTACTGCTGCATAGAAAGCCCTCTGAACATCGTCCAGTACCTCTAGACAACTCGACTTGCTTGCATTTAGCTAAGATATACTTGCTGCGAGCGTCCATCTTTCAGTTTAAAACAACCTTAGTATGAGGGTATAAAGTCATCTTTCGTTTGACTTCAACAGCGACTTGTAGGTAAACACGTCCATATTTCGATCGACTCTGCAACCATCTATGTGTATGGCTTTTAACCGGCACAGAAAAGGCTTAAGTTACCAAAATATACGTTCAAGATTTCACAGATAAATTGAATCCAGCACGATAAAGTCCACTGCTTTGAATGTTTGTTTGTTTCGAAAATACCTTACATTTTCGTAGATCACATTCTTCATTGTTGATATTTTCCAGAGACTATTTTGCATTCTTTGAAACTGTTCGTATTCCTCATTTATATCAAAAATCTGGTCATAATCGATATATGTATATCTATATATATAAAAGAAAGTCGTGTTTGTTACAACACTTATAACTCGAGAACGGCTGGACCGATTTAGCTGAAAATTGGTGGAGAGGTAGCTTAGAACCAGGAGTCTAACATAGGATAATTTTTATCATTTAAACCATTTGACACATAGATTTCCACGGGGGCGAAGCCGCGGGGCGCAGCTAGTATTGTATAAAAGTAAAAGCCTTCACTAGTCACTACATAGTATAAAAAAAAGTCGCGATCCGCTGTCTGTCTATCCCTATGTATGCTTTGATCATGAAAACTACGCAACGGATTTTGATGCGGTTTTTTTAATAGATAGAGTCATTCAGGAGGAAGGTTTATAAGCTATTTGACACATAGATTTTAACGCGGGCGAAGCCGCGGGGCGCAGCTAGTATCTAATATATGTCTAATTCGTAGAGGATCGATTGGAATGTTTTTTTTTTGTGTTTTTGTGTCGATGAAATTTTATCAAAAAATTATGGATAGTATCCTATATATAAGACCACTGTTTCCACGACACCCGCCTTACGGTCCCATCCAAAAAGAGTTAAGATTTATAATTATAACCTAACCCATTCCAGGTCGAGGCATGAACACAGAGGCCCTAAGGCGGCTCTGTGAAGAAGACATCGCCGGGAATCGAATCCCACTCCTAGTGTTAGGCGAAGCGGGGGTGCCGCCAATAGGCTGTGGATCCGATATAGCGAGACTGGAGGCCATATGTCGAGAGACCGGCATGTATCTACACTTACGGGGAAACGGGTTGGCGTTGGCGGGAGCTATTAACAGAGACCAAGTGAGTATTGGGAAACTACGTCGAGTCTTCTCGTCATCAATACCGCAATGCTTGAAAACGAAAGTTTTCAACCAAACCAGTGCGTTTTACCCGTTATGACCTATGGGGCTGAGACGTGGACACTCACCCAATGAGCGAGTATGCTAATCTAAACTTAAATGTATACAAATAAGGTCTGATATAGCGAGATTGCTGGGGCAAACGTGTTCTTGAGTGGAGACCACGACTCGGTAAACGTAGTGTAGGACGCCCTCCGACCAGGTGGGACGACGACCTGCGAAATACTGCAGTTAGATGCTGGATGCGTTAAGCTGAAGACAGGGCGCTATGGCGCTCATTGAGGGAGGCCTATGTCCAGCAGTGGACTAATATAGGCTGATGATGATGATGACGATGATAGCGCGATTGGACGCCATAAATGTCGAGAGAATGGCATGAATCTACACAATGCTAACTTAAACGTATACAGATAAGTTAAAGTTAATTTTTAATTTGATTTTACTGTGACATAGTTATTTTTGTATGTTTTATGGGTTGTAAATCCGTAATAAATTAGTTAATAATAAGGCTTGATTTGTTCTGATATAGCGACCTTACGATTAGCTTGTTTTTAGGGTAAAAAGTGCCTAAAAACATGAAGTTGGATGTGGTGCAGTCTAATAATAATCGTCCGTCGATTGAGTCCGTATTAAAAAGTCTCAAAGATTTTCAACTAGTCGGTTACTTGACCTTGTGGCGCGGACGGTTGCCGGTTCAAGTCCCGTCTAGGTCGTAAATTGTTGGATAATAAATATTTTTAGACTTTTGATGCTTTGACAGCTGCAGCATTAGCCTTAAATAACTGAGGGATATATTTTTGTTTTAGGTATTCGACGCAGCGGATGCACTAACGATAATGCCAAGCCTGTGGTTTGGAGTGCAAGGGTTACCAGCTATTGTATCCTTTTAAAAATAAAAATAAAATAAATAAATAAATAATGTTGGACAATCCACACAGCATAATCTAGCCCCAAGGTAAGCAAAGCTTGTGTTATGGGTACTAGATGACTGATATACTTAATACAACATATTACATAGATAGATATTTTTATTTATACATAATAACGACCAGAACACCCGGAACAGGCGGACCTTCGCCCATGGCGCCACAGAGGTCGTCAATAATACAATTACTTTTTAAAATTTCCAAGTAAAAAGATAATAATTAATGCAGGCCTGTTTTTTGTGAATAAATTTTCGTTTGACAACTATCTCGCGATATCTCATTACATATTATTTAAAATACATAATCTTGTGTTTTTTATTATTTACAAACAGCTAGGAACTTGTGTTATGAGAAATAGTTGACTGATTTACTATTTCTTAATGATACTGATTTACTATTTGTTCAATCTAGTAGCCGAAACACTTAACTAGATGTCGCTAGTAAAAGTGGACGAGCTCTAGATCCCGCTGACGAGAACGCACGGTCTAGGGCTTAATAATTGCTAAGGCACAATTATATTCGGTCTAATCCGATAATTCAAGGTGTATATAAACTCCTCTTTAGTAAAGAAAGTCGGTGTAGGTCTCAAACACTATTTGTTACTTCTGTTGTGAAATTGGAATAATATTCCTTATCCCCTGCACAGACATTTTATAGAATACCAGAGCCGCTACCGGTGGGTGGTGATACTGCAAAAGCACTGAATGGGGTAAGTTAAAGCTCTGGCAAGATCATTTATCAAGATGACTTGACTTTAATAGTATACTATATTATTTAATGATATAGTTATACTATTTAAATTTAATAACGTCTGCCGTATGTCTAGCGACTTGTGGGCAAAGACCACCACAGAGTGGAGCCTACCCAACGCTAAGAGGCGACGTGGAAGGCCCAGGATGAGATGGCGCGACGAGCTCGAGGCACATCTTCCATCATGCCCTGTTGCAGCGTTGGATCGCGAGGAGTGGAAGGAGAAATGGGAGGCCTTTGTCCAGCAATGGGACAATATTGGCTCAAAATAAATAGATTTAACAAGGGACCTAAACATTCCATTATTGACGAGGTTGCTATACTCCCGAGCATATCGAGGGAGGATTTCTAGACCGAGTTATAATGGATGGTTTTGGCCCGAGTAAAAAAACAATACATTTCACTTCGATTGCGAGAAAATTAAACAATCAAAACTAACCTTAATTTTGCAAAATTTGTTCACTTCTCTACTTCACGAATTTGTCGTAAAATTTTTAAATATATTTCACGTGATTTTGACTTTTTTTTAAATTATATTAATTATTTCTTTTACCTTCTGTTCCTTTGCATATAAGTAATTTAAATACCCGATACACTAATAGACGAGGAAAAAGACCATAATATTTCAAACCAAATTAAAAAAATACCTTATAAATAAAGCTTAATTTATATTGTGACTACATATACATAGTGGCAAATAAGTGATATGTCCATGTCTTTTTGAGCAAGAATATGATTTCCATCATGTAAAAATTCGTCACCACTTGTTTTTACCTTCACAGATATCCACCAGAGAGAACACTTTAGCCGCCCTAGCTGGCCTTTCGGGCGGCAATGCGAGACTGCCCGCCCTATCGATATGGACGTGCATATTAGCGACGGGGGCTAAGCGGCTCGCGATGCAAATGACCGCAGCGTTTAAGTCCGCTCGAGCGGCGTACACGGTGATATCGAGTGTCGGCCTTAAAATACTGGTAAAATACTATATATTTACATCTTAAAGTTAGTTATAATAAAACTTTTGCAAATAACATGGTTATTAACACTAAAGTCATAGCAGTGTACATAAAGTCATAGTTATTCCGTGATCATGGCGTATGAAACTGTGCCGAAATATTTGAAAACTAAAAAATCAAATCATGGTAAATATCCCGTTTTAAATGACTTTAGTAACTTATAGTTCGCAGAAGTCGATTGTGAGCTATGGAAAGAGCTATTTTCGTAGTTTCCACAGGATAGGATTCGTAACACAATAAATCCGACAGAGGACCAAAGTTATTGACTTAGCTCTAAGAATTAGCAAGCTGAAGTGGCAGTGGGCCGGCCATATCTCGCAAAGTACCGACCACTGCTGGGATAAACGTGATCTCTCAGCAAACGTAGTGTAGGACACCCTCCAACCTGCGAAATACTGCAGGCAGATGCTAGCGTCAAGCTGAAGTCAGGGCCGTATGGCGCTCATTAGAGGAGGCCTATGTCCAGCTGTGGACTAACAGGCTGATGATGATAGTAACAAATCTAATCCTCTTCCTTGTAAATAAACATTTTTATTTTTTTTATATATATTGGATAAAACAGAGATTGTTTTTTTAATTTCAGAGTGCGAGACCGGGAGGAGATGAACCACCAAATGTAGGATTAATTGTGAGTACTGTATTTTTTGTGTTCTTGAGTGGAGACCACGACTCGGTAAACGTAATGTAGGACGCCCTCCGTCCAGGTGGGATGACGACCTGCGAAAGACTGTAGGTAGATGCTGGATGCATCAAGCTGAAAACAGGGCGCTATGGCGCTCATTGGGGGAGGCCTATGTCTAACTAATATAGGCTGATATCTACATGACGACCGATGTGGCGCGGTGGGCGAAGGTCCGCCTGCGACGCAGGAGGTTGCGGGTTCGATTCCCGCCTCGGAACAATTGTGTGTACGATCTGCAGATATTTGTTCCGGGTGTTCTGGTCGTTTTCCGTGTCTAATCAAAAAATATCTATCTATGTAATGTATTGTATTATGTATATCAGTTATGTAGTACCCATAACACAAGCTCTGCTTACCATTGGGCTAGATAATGCTGTGTGAATTGTCCAGCATTATTTATTTAAGTGAACTTTGTACTTTTGAGAAATAAATTCTTTAAACTGATAATTTCCAGGAAGCAATAAGCCAAGCATCAGCCTGCGTCACGTTCCAATTCGCGCCACCCACGGACTCGACGAAGCCTCCCCCCTACTACGACAAACTCAACTCCTGGCTCGGACAAGTACTGCAGAGAGAATCTGATATGGTACGTAGACACGTGAAAAACCAGAAATAAATCTAAACTATCAAGATTTCGACAATCACATATTAAAAATCAGGGCGCTATGGCCGCTCATTGGGGGAGGCTTATGTCCAGCAGTGGAATGCTATAGGCTGATGATGATGATAATATTAAAAATATTTTAATCCGACTCTCATAACTGAACTAACGTTAGAGCGAATAGAACAATGAACGCGGATTGTTCAGTATTAAAAAAAGCTTGCAGAATAAGCATACAAAAAGAAAAGACATTTGTTTGTGTCAAACTACGAAAATTTGTTCCTATCTAATTCAGTAGAGGCGCTGCAATGCGCCAAATGTATGGAATAAAACTAAAACGTATATTGTTATCGTAAATTATTGCATAATCATACTAATCGTAGGCCCCAGCAGAAAACCAGCGCAGGTATTTTTCTTAACACCTGCATAAGCTGAGTTGGGACCATTTATAGCTAAAACTAAGGTAAATGATATTATTTTATAGTCATATATCGTATTGTTTTTATTAAATAACGGTTTATTTAAATGTATGACGGCGCCACGCCTTGGTTCGACTTTGTAGAGCACGTGTACTGAGGCGAACAAAGGGACGGTACCTGCTCCGGGCCGCAGCCCGTACCTGTGCGACCGCTTGTAAACATATTAATGTTTTAATATACATAAACGCATTTGGTTTGATGATTTGACTAAGGACTTCGAGCGAGGGTATCTAGTTAATCAAAATATTAAATGGAATTTAAAAACTTCATACCTCCTTCCAGTTAAACATAGAAGTATGTGAAACGGAAACTCACGGCGTAGTGCTACGGTACTGTCCGCTAGAGGGCGCTCTACTCGACGAGGAGCGAATAGAACAATGGACACTGTCGTTAGAGGCACAACTACATGTTCTACACGCGACTGTGGCTTTGAAGGAACCATTCCAAGAACAAGTCAGGATGGCGCCTAATCTGAGGCTCGTGCATTTGCCGGGATGGGCTGGTAAGTAATTTGTACTGTAAAGATAGCGAGATAGGTACTAAAGTTGCTTGATAACATTTAGATCAAGTCAAAACAAGGTGAGGTTGAAACTGGATTGGTAATTCGAAAACGTACGCTAATCTTCATTCTTTCGCTTCAATCTTTTTGAGGTTAATTAAAGAAGCGAACAAGAAACCGTAACCCTGTTAGATTGTTCGTTTTTGAGTTGAAGCAAAACTCGTCCTAAGCATTTTTATCGTCTACAATCTACATAATCTGATATTTTGTTAAAAAGCCTTGTTACAAAGGATATGTTTGACAATTGTTATGAATTCATTTATTGGTAATTTTTGCAACTCACTTGGCGTTTATTGTAGAAGGGAATAGTAAATATAAAATATACTCTAAATTCACCTCAGATTGACAAAACCTTAATTGTGATGACTATTATTATTAAGGCCTATGTCCAGCAGTGGATAGACTGATGATGATTATTATGAATTATTTTTTTCTAATATTATTTTTATTATATTTCCAGGTCTCGGCGGCGTACGTTACGTGCCCCCTGGCTGGGACGAGGCGTCGCGCGAAGAACTCAACTCTTTGAACGAGAAACTCGTGGAAACTCTCAAGTCGACTGATAATGCGTTCTCTTGTGGCGATGGGGAAGATGGCATGGCTTGTGTAAGGTGTGTTATGGGAGTTAGAACCTTATTTTAACGACTTTAATCATATAATGCTGTTGGGGGAAAACTTGGATGGGTCGTGTTCGTATTCGAATGCTTCAGGGGTGGCTAATAGCGTCGGGAGGGCCGCCATTTTGTTTTTACATTCTGGGCCTACCTTTAACTTGTTGTACATTCATAAAACTATCAATCAGTTCCCTAAAAATAGCGAAATACATAATTTAAATACTAGAAATAAGAATAAACTCGCTGTGCCCACAACTAAGCTAAACAAGGTAAATGTATCTTTTAAAAAAAGGCAATGTATACTTATTTTTAGTTTCTGTTTCATTCAGTTTTAGTTTCTGTTGATTAATTTATATTTTAGTTTGGTTCCTTACTATATTAGGCCGACTTGCACACCACGGTCTCCACGGAAGACCAGCGCTATGGTACGATCTGCTCTACCATAGCACATGCTGAGTGGAGACCGATTTTTGTCAGTCTCTGTCGTCTGTTAATCTAAGTTTAGTTTATAAGAGTCTCTGTTCTGACAAAATAAAAATCTTTTTACTTTACTTTTTATATGCTTCTACAACAAAACTCTCATTTTTGTATTGTATTGTAAATATGTTGTTATTTCAGGTTTGGAATGGTAACAGAAGACACGGATATCGGCGAGCTGTTAGAGCTGGTCACCTCAGCTGGGAAGGAAGTGGAGGAGTCGTCGGAGGCGCTCACTAACATGACGGAAGTTCTCAAGAAAGGTATCACTACATAGTATAAAACAAAGTCGCTTCCCGCTTTCTGTCTGTCCCTATGCATACTTAGATCTTTATAACTACGCAACGGATTTGCGTGGTTACGGCGGCGATGCGTTTTTTTTTAAATAGATAGAGTGTTTCAAGAGAAAGGTTTATAAACCATTTGACACATAGATTTCCACACGGTCGAAGACACGGGCATAATAATAATGACGGACAATTCACACAGCATTTCATCAGTCCCAAGCTCAGGAGAGCTTGTGTTATGAGTACTAAATAACTGATGATGATAGGATTTAAGACACTATCGATAGTAAACTGTAACAAATTTGTAACAATAAATAAAAATATCTTATCTATTTGTCCAGAGTACCCAGTGGCTTTTGAATAAAAAAAAATGCGTTAGGTTTTGAATTTTAATTAAATTGTTTTTTTTTGTCACTGTACCCAAGCTAAAATCCCATCCATGGTTGTCTGGTAGAGATCGCTCTTGAGCGATAAGACCGCCAATTGTATCTAGTTTTTTTAAGTTTTTATTTTACATTGTCATTTTATACTTAGTGTGCAATAAAGAATTATCTATCTAAAACGGAAATCTCAATATCCTTGTCCCCCTCAGGTATAGAAGAAGCACAAGCAGATATAGAACGAGAGAACGCAGAACGCGCCTGGCAAGAAGGCTTGTTACGTCGAGTCCCAGTAGTGGGCCGCGTGGTCCAATGGTGGGCCCCCGCGCCCCACGCGCCGCCGCCGCCCGGCCGCCGCCTGCATCTCGCTCTGGGCACTCTGCAGACCACGGACGATGTCTATAGGTATGCGATTCCCACTTGTGGGCCCGTAGTATAATGGTGGACGTCGGCGAGCTAACGCCGCCGCCGCCGCCCGGCCGAATACAGAAACAAACAATAGAATAAAGGGCGGTTTTATCGCTGAGAGCGAGATCGAGCTGAGATCTCTTCCAGGCAGCCTTAGGATGGACTGGACATGAAGGAACAATATCGACGGTGGCACTTTAATAACTATAAATATATAGATAAAAGAAATAGAAAACATATACACTACAAATCAAAATACTCATGGCCACGTTTGTTTTTCACCACTAACTACAGAGCTAGGTGCAATTTTTTATTGTTAAATGAAATCCATTCTTTATCGGGCAATGCTCAAGTATTCCAAATTCACACCTTGAGACCTTGGCCCACCAGTACAGTCACATACATACTCATTTATTTATTGATATGCGAAACAAAAACAATAAAAACATTGATATTTAAAATTATTTTTAAAGGTTCTTATACTAGATTGTGATACTAAACTTGCATACACAACATGGTCAGATAATAGAGCAGTAAACGCATACAATTTAGAATTTTTTATTAAATGACAATAAATACAGCAGTGTTGTTATTATATTAATTTGTTCCAGAAACGTACAAAAAATCAAAGATTCAGACCCGGAAGCGCACGCGTCGACGCATCTAACAACAGAAGCCGAACCAACGCCATCCTCTGAATAGCAGTTTGTATTCTAAAAGTATACACATAGAGTTTACAATGCGCTGCATACTTTCAACACTTTGGGATAACGGCCACCGGAAGGAACCGGAGCACCGGAATTCAAATCCATGTCATCATTGTTATATATTCACATTACAGCACAAGACTTGACAGTATAGCATTGAAGCTGTTTGATGATGATGATGAATCTTTGTTGATGGCAACTGTGTCCGTATGGACACTATTCTGTCAGTGTCAAGTAATGGAAAATAATTGAAAAATCAATGAGTAATAAAATTTTACTAAAAGTACATAATACACATTGGTGTCAATTCTAGCGACAAAACTAAAGTAATTTGACGGGTCTAAAGATGATGCCCTCCTTTTTCTTTCAATCGTTATGAAATGGGAACATTTTAGGGACGTCAAATTAGTTGAGTTCTGGCGACATTAATATTGGCACCATCGTTCAAAATACGCTATGTCGTATCGATCGATTTATCAATACAAGCTGTTTGTGTGGCGTGCCTAAAATATAGTTCTCTATATCATTTCCATTCAAAACTGAACATTGGCCCAGATTTCTTATCTTGATATTTTTTTACAATGGCTACAAGAGCTTTTTAGTTTTGACAAGTAATCGTACCCCGTGGGGAAAGTAAGTGAGTATACTTTACCTACATGTTTCGAAACTACCTAAGCTACAATAACCGTCATTCTTCTTGTCCGCTGGCGAACCATGTGTCATAAATGCGCACAACGCAATTCTAAGTTCAAATTGGTGGGCGGCAACTATTCATTGAAAGCAGTAGTGTAGTAGTTGGTTTGGGCAGTCGTGCCTATTATTCATTGAAAGTTTTTGTTTCTAACAATGAATGAGCGGGACAGCGCTATATGAAGCGTATTGAATAACCCTGCGTGAACCTGCGCAAACCTCTCGGTGCCCGTCACAGGACAAGATGTTTATCGGCAACTATACCTTCGTAGATAAGAAATAGAATGTATTAAATAATTAAATTAATAATATTTTGTGATGCAGTAATCCTGATTTGTCATATGACAATATATAGTATTCATAATAAAGGCAAAAACTAAAATAAGCAAACATTTTAGAACCTATAGAATTTTATGGCTCTTTGTTTTGTATGTCTCGCACAAAATAAAATAATTTTAAGTTTTAATTATTGAAACTTTGTAGAAATAAAAAAAAAATACAGCCTAGCTTTTGAAAACTTAAAATAATAGGTAAAGTTACCAAAAAAATTACTGTGTACTCGCAGTTCTATTAGTAATTTCATGCAACTTTTTTTCTATTAAGACAAAATTACAGTAAATTTTAAAGAGTTAAAAATTGTCCAGCTAAATATCCCAGTCACATATAATTACATTTATAAGCTTAATTTGTATCTTATAAGCACAAGAAAATACTGCCAATTGATGTTTTCTTAGTAAATCATAGATATTCGTAAATAATCGAATCACAGTTGTGCTTGTGCGCACACATCTTTTTGACTCATGAAAGAAACTGAATCGAAAAGTAAACGAAATTAAAAATATGCGAGAAATGCAAATATGGGCAAAACTGGAACGCCATCTTAATTTATTAAAAAAATATTAAAATTTTGACTGATTTCAATTGTATCTTTTAATCTATTTAAAACAATAAAAATAATTAATTTAATAATAATATTATTTTACATTAGATTACAATTAAATGTATGGAATAAAGTATATGTACTTTGTGAAGGCTAAACCAGTATTGGTCAAAAAATCGTTTTAAATAGCAATATCGCGTGCTAGTAGATTTTAATTGAAACGTAGGCCCTAAGTTAAAGTAAACTTAAATATGTGTAAAAACTTAAAGTAATTCACAAATTTTTCGCTCGTTTTGTGTTTTTCTTAAATAGGCCACTGGTCTACCCATAGTTACCATATTATTGTACGTACAAACTGCGAAAGCATTGTAAAACTGTTTTTTACATTACCAAAAAAGAAAATTCATAGCGAAGTTCGCAAAAAAAATTTGTAAAAAGCAACTTGTGGCCTTTCAAAATCCTCATGTGTTTGATTTTGTCAATTTTTGTGGCTAAGTATTTTCCAAATAAGAGGGTTCCATTTTATGTAAAGAGGCGTGGAACCCTAAAAGTATCTCAGTCTAAGATACTGGTGATATATTAATAAATTTGTAAAAATAAATTCCTAGGAGAATAATGTAATTTAAGTTATTGAATGATTTCAAAATAAAATATTATACAATGTTGTAATGATTTTTATTTAGATAATCGCGTCAAATGTTCTTGGATAGTAGCTTATTCAAATTTTCTTTTAGTTATGTGTCTACATAAACTAGTAAGTGTTTCGAAAGTCTGATTTTAAATAAAACTTTTGTAACAAATGAAAACCAAAGTCTATATGACGGGATATTTACTATGATAGAGTTTTCCAATATTTCGGCACAGTTTCATGCGCCATGATCACGGAATAACTGAAGGCAATCAAATTATGGTAAATATCCCGTATAATATATTTATAAATGACTTTCTGATTTTAGATTTTATAACTTCTTTTATAATAATATTTTTTTACATTATCCCTGGGTGTACGATAGACACGATGCACTACATTGTTAATTAGAACATTAATGTCTCGCTATATGAGCGTTATATCTCATGTAGGATCAACAAATCGCTGTTGTATTGTCTATTCTCAAAAATCTACTAAATAGGATCGGTTTTTGGAATACCTATCTGTGAATCAGGGGACCCACTATCTCAATATCTTTATCAGTATCGATTATTTGCTCAGTTTGTCACACGCATAGATAAAAGTCAGTTGTGATGTCTTTTACAAACATTAGCCGAAAACTTCGAAGGCATAAACTTGTTATAACTTTAGTAGTGATCGGTTCTATAATTTTTATTCTTAACACGGACTTTGCACCAGATTTATATTTCATTAACCTTAAAAACAATGAAGATGTATCCTGCCATTATGTGGTTGAAAAAGATTCGTTACAAGTTGTAGATGAAAAATTCACACCTAAAAATCCGATTTTCTTTCACGAAACGTCGTGCCGTGGTGTTTTAAACTCAAGACAGGCTTGTTCAGTGGAGTCTGCTGCCAGAGCTCATCCTGATCGCGAAATTTACGTGCTTTTCTCAGCTCCTGTGAGTAAAACCGCCTTTCAACAAGTCACTTTTGAATTACTCCAGAAATTCGCGAACATAAAGTTCAGAAGGGTTCACATTGTCGATTATGCGAAAGAGACACCTATAGAGGAACTGGTGGCAAGTGGAGCATTGAATAGAACGAGATGGCCTATTTCTCACACTTCTGATTTCCTTAGATTCCTGACACTTTATAAATGGGGCGGGTTGTATCTAGATTTGGATGTGATGGTGATGAAAAATCTAGATGTACTGCCCAAGAGTTGGGCTGCGAGGGAAAACGATGCGTTTGTGGCATCGTCGGCTCTAGCCTTCGGTCCTGACGATGTTGGAAAGATGGTTGCATATGCTGCGTTGAGGTGAGAATCTATTTTTGGTACATAAATTTACTTACCCATACAAAAGTTTAAATTGACATAAGGTTTTTGTGAAAACGTACAGGAATTGACTTGTTTTAAAAAACAGGACTAGACTAGACAACACCATACAACTAAGTGTGTGCTTATGTAAAGAGGCGATCTTGTCCGGAAATAGTTCATTCCTAAAAGTTTAAATGAGCTTAATCAAGTTACACAAGACAACACCAAACAAGGGTATGGTGTTGTCTAGTCTAGTCCATGTAAAGAATCAATCTTGTCTGGAAATCCTGTCTTCGATTAGTACCTACCTACAGTCTTACAGACAGATTCACTAGATGGCGCTCCTAAATTTCGTGATTGTCACCTACATCAACAAATTGTTTTACATTGTAAAATAAGTAACTGCTACTGTTTACCCAACAGTGTTTTTACCAAAAAATATTTTTTCATGTTTTTCTACATTTCAGTGATCTATCTACTTCCTTTCGAGGTGACGTATGGGGCCAGAACGGGCCGCTTCTCATCACTCGCGTGCTGCAGAAATTATGTTATACCAATGAGGCTGTGGATATGTCAGCCGATAAGTGTAAAGGTGAGTCGAATGAATTAGCCATCTTCCCTGAAAGTGTAGGAAAGGTACATAATACATGTACCTACCCATGATTCACGCGGTATCTATGAAAATAGCCTTTTTTTACTACGCGGACCCTATGGCAAAGTCCTAGCTGTGTATGCTGTTGACTTATTTCCAGACTAGCTTATGCCCGCGTCTTTGCACACAGTTTCGTGATAAAAAGTAGCTTAATATCCTTCCGGATGGATCTATCTCTTAACAAATTTCATTACCAGCTCTAAATACTTTGGTTGGGGTTGAGATGATGCTGTGTGGATTATCCACCGATATTTTTTTATTATTTACTTATTTGTGCCCGCGGCTTCGCACGCGTTGTTCTATGAAAACGTTTAAGTTATTTCTATCCTATGGGAACCCATCTATGGGATAAAACGTGGCCGATATGTATATGTTATCACAGGCCTAGAACTATATCTATGCAAAATTTTAGACCGATCTGTTGTCTGTGTGTGTAGAAGTTTTAGCGTGAAGAAGTAACAAACATCTATCCGTCCAAGTTTCGCGTTTATAACATTAATTATGAAGTATATGAAGTCTGATGAGACTTGTAACCTTACAGACAGACCGTTCCTTTTGCATTAATATATGGTTCTTAGTGTGGAAATCGCCAATAGTGGTAGCAAATTAAAAATTGGTTAATTTATTTTGGATTAGGCTTAGATGTTAATATCAAAGTGCTTTACTTCCTTTAGACCTTACAGACCTTTTCAAGCCTTTTCCAAAAGCAGTACCTAGAACCCGTAGAGATATGAGCTGACTGACAATGGTGTATATAGAATCTATATACACCATCGTTAGTCAGTATCTACATAAATATTACTGTCTGGTACTCCCTTTTTTGGTGTCCCTGGTACTGTCCACGATCCTATCCATCCATGGTTGTCTGGTAGAGATCGCTCTTGAGCGATAAGACCGCCAATTGTATCTAGTTTTTAAAAGTTTTTATTTTGCATTGTCATTTTATACTTAGTGTGCGATAAAGAATTATCTATCAATGTTATAGATACTCGACTCCCCGTTTAAAAAACCTTTTTCCTTCTCCAGGTTTCGAAGTCTACCCTCCAGATCTCTTCTACCCGATAGACCCTGGCAACCCTCAGCAGTTCTTCGAGGAAGGCGACCTTCCGACCCTCGACGCGTATACCTACCACGTCTGGAACCGGCAGACTATGGGCACCAATGTGAATCCTAACTCGCCTTACGCGAAGTTGGCTAAGCTACATTGCCCTGTTGTTTACGAGACCTTTGGAAGAGTTTTTGGATCCTAGGCGACTGTATATCCTAAGAATTCTTTCATGTTATTAAGTCAGTTGGTTTGGTAGGCAAGGCATACTCGCTACAATGCGTGGTAATTAATTTAGCGCAAGTTTCTGAAATACAAGTCAATGTTTATATTTGATCGTAAATTGAGTAGTCTAGTCAGTTGTGTTGTTCCCTTGCTAATATGGCCTACGTTTCAAAGCTGAAACTCCTATTTCCGTACTTACATCCGAGATCATACAGGAATTAGGATATAACATAATCAATAAATCTTTTGAAACTATCATGGTTATTTCCACTAAAGTCATTTAAAACTCAAAAATCAAATGGTAAATATCCCGTTTTAAATGACTTTAGTGTTATTAAGACTCGTAGATTACACCCAAGTATATTTTATTAAAACTATGCTGTAAGTATCTAAAAAGTAGATACCTAAGTATATACTCACATACTCATACAACAAGAAACAGAATAGGCTAAATACTTATGAGTTATGAGCTACTTACCTACATAGGTACACTACCTACCTAGAATTTTAATAGCAACGTTATCAGCCCTGGTGGAAGGTTGGTACCTAAGTAAGTACCTTACGCATAATGCAATCAGCCTCAGTGAGTGCACAAGATTAAAATTCTCCACTGTATTTTGGTCTGAATATCCCTGGAATTGTTGCTTGTTTATCTCCACAAATTCTTCAGGTCATTGTAATGGACAGTTCCATAGGAAAGTTCATAATTACGTGTCGTGTTTGTGTAATGTGCCATAAAATGTTCGCAAACCTAATAAGGACTAAATACGAATATATTCTCATTTTAATATTCATAGTCAGTTTTATTATACACCTGCCAACAAAAAGAATGCTAAAAAAGAACCTATTTTTACCTCCGTTGAAATTGAAATACGTCGTGAAATGGAATGAAAACCAGGAGATAGCTTGCCATTTTGATACAAAAAACGACATTTTGCCTTCCGCTGAGCATGCCAACTTTACACCAAACCCTGGCTCTATTTTCTTTCACGAGACTTCGTGTTTAGGCGGACTGAGCCCGAGGCGAGCTTGTGTGATAGAATCAGCTGCGAAGCTACATCCAAACACAGAGATATACGTGTTGTTCAGTGGACCGCTGCTGGAGGCATCGGTTTTGACGCATTCGCCAGTATCAATCCTAGCCCATTTAGCGAACGTGCACCTTGCTAGAGTTCACATAACCGAATACGCGAAAGGAACAGTCTTAGAAGAGCTGGTGTCGCGTAGAAAGAATCATCTGAGCAAGTGGCCTGTGGAACATACTGCTGATATATTGAGATTAATAACTTTGTACAAGTTTGGAGGGATTTGTCTGGATACAGATGTTATGGTGATGAAGGTGCTGAGTCATCTTGGGGACAATTGGGTGGTGCGGCGGGACAAAGAACATCTGTCGTCGGCTGCTGTGGCGATCGGGAAGGATGCGTTAGGGAAGACGATAATTAATAAGCTTATGAAGTAAGAAAATCCTTCGTAAATTTAGGTTAGATACTAAAGTGGGTAGGTAAGCACCGTACAATTTTTTTCACAAACAAGCTCAGCCGCTCTGGTGTTTTGACAGCTTAAACTAAATCCTGCGCTTAATCAAATTAAACGCAGTTAAGTTGATTCTAGCTTGTAGTTATTTTATGAGTAATGAGACGTTTTGTCCAGCTGTGGGATAAGTAGGGGTCCATGACATAGACAAACACAAGAACATAAAAAAATTAAAAAACATGCACAACCGACCATAAAACCTCCTCCTTTTTTCGAAGTTGGATAAAAACTACCTATATTTAGCGATGTCTATCTAGTGAACCGAAAGATGGCGCTAGAGCCTAGAGGTCAGCACTAGCGCCAAACTTTAACAAATTACAGAAATGCTAAGAAATTTTGCGTTATTTTTAAAACACCTCAGTTCGTCTAAGCCGCTATCCGCGTTGGAAGAAAGTTAGAAAGAAAGAAAATAACTTTATTTGACACCATACATAACACATAATACGACACATTACATAATAAGCTATAATAAGAAAGAATACAAACAAGAAGAAAATATAAGGAAATAGATAAAACAGTTAATCGGTAAAAAAAAAGTTCTAACTAGAGAAGGGATAGTCTAGTCTAGTAGGTCGCTATGGTCCAAGTCCTAAGCACCTATTTTTCCCAGTTATCTGTTAAATGCAACCTAACAGTTTTGTTGTTAAGCCATGATAAACCTAGCGATCCTTTTAGTAGGTTTGACAGAGCTTTTTTCTTTTCAGTGAGCTGAGAATACATTTTAACTTAAAACTCTATGAAGCAAACGGTGTTGGTGTAATGACCAGGGTCTTTCAAGATGTCTGTAATACTACACAGCTCATCATCATGTCACAGAAAACTTGCGGTAAGACTAAGTGGTCAGACCGAAAGGCTAATAAAATCACTTATCACTTACTATAAATAAATAAATAATGCTGGACAATCCACACAGCATTATCTAGCTCCATGGTAAGCAAAGCTTGTGTTATGGGTACTAGATAACTGATATACATAATACAATACATTACATAGATAGAGATATACTAATGTAGGTATGCAGTTTCATAACGCCAATTAGAAACTTGAAGTGTCCAAAACTATAGCAATGCAAAAGTATGAATTTTTGTTACCTCATCACGCCTAAACTATTAGACATAGTCATAGTATTGTATTATGTATATCAGTCATCTAGTACCCATAACACAAGCCCTGCTTAGCTTGGGGCTAGGATGAGCCTGTGTGGATTGTCCAGCATTATTTTTATAAAAATGAGAAATATTGAACGGACTAGTTTGTAATTTTACATACAGTTAGTAGTTAGTACTAAGCCTGGAATAAAACATAGACAATTTTTTTATTCCATAAAGCAGTTTCCATAGGATAGAAATAAAACCTTCAGACATTTCCATATACACAAAAATAAATAATACTAGCTTGACAATCCACTCAGTAGAACTGCAAGTTGATTTTGAATTCTGACAATAGACTTCTCAGTGGGAACTGGCTGGCCTGGCTTCCAATTAAATGTGAATTGATCTTCGAGATAAACTCTCAGATAAAATTTGAATGGCTTCCGAGTAAAGTTATTAGATTTCCTTTTTAGTCATTCCCAGTTGGTAACACCCAGTCTACAACACTGTTGATTATGGGAAATAAAAAGTACCACTTGTTTACAGTAATAAAAGTGCCGATTAAAAAGTCTGGTATTGGAAGTAAAAACCACATGCATAGGTTAATATTTAATAAAACTTTAAAAAATGTCTTGGTGAGGAATATCTCAAACATATTCAGAGTTATTTGTCTGCCATCATACTTAACTTTTCAGGATTCAAAGTCTTCAACCCAGAAGTATTTGCTCCTATACCATTCACCAACCACTATGAACTCAAAAGGAAATGGAGAACAAAAGATATATTACACGAGTTTGACAAATCTTACGCTGTGCACCTTTGGAGCAAATTAACCTTCAGTAATGAGTATAGGAAGGGCTCCTTGATGAATAATCTGATGATGGGGAAATGTCTCATGATTTATGACCAGTACGCTGATGCTCTAAGGAGTAACCAAGATCTGTTTCATACTGAAGTTCCTGACTAACGTTTTTTTACGGGATTGTAGCTGTATTTAATTGTTTGTTTTTCTTTGTTAATCCCTGTAACTATTGATACTGAAGTTCCTGACTAAAGTTTGTTTAAGGGTATCGTAGCTGTATTTAATTGTGCTTTTCTTCATTAAAGCCTGTAACTACAACTGAGACATGATTCTGAGAACCTTAGATTAAAGAAACTCCAGACAGAATGTGTAGTGCGATATGGACAGAGATAATAGAATTGTTTTAAACTTGACACCTTTGATGTGCATCCCTCCATCTGTAGTTTCTTTCCTCAAAGGTAAAATACCAAAGCATAATTCTATTCAATACTGTTAGCATAGCGAAGTTATTCGTTTAGTAGAATAGGAAGTCTGAGGAAATTAGACTGAACTGAGAATCTGTTTATCTAAATTAAATAAAACTATGAGTCTGTAATTATGTTTGAATTTCAATTACCTTGCTTTCAATATATTAGCTTGGATAGTAATCACAGTTAGACTGAATAACAGATATAACCTATACCTACTTATAAGATCTTTGGAGAGGAAATCTATGAAAACAACACAGTATTTTTTTGGATTTTTATTACTTACATTCCTAACCACATCACTTCTTGGCGGCCGCTCCTACTTTAGATTTCTTGGTACCACGCACCTTCTTCATCCTGTTCTTACGTTCCTTACGCTGTTTGCGTGTGGGCCTCTTCTTTTCATAGAGTCCGTGGCGAGCCAGCCTGTGCTTGGGCTCGAATTTCTTGGCCAGGTCTAGGGTATCGTAGATCAGTCCGAAGCCAGTGGACTTGCCACCTCCGAAGTTCGTCTTGAAACCAAAGACGAAGACAACGTCAGGTGTCACCTTGTACATCTTGGCGAGCTTCTCTCTGATCTCCGTCTTGCTGACGGTGGGCTTGCCTGGATGTAGCACATCGCAAACCATCTGCTTGCGCGCCAACAATCTAAAAAACCACAAAACGTTTTCACATAACCTGACATGGCGAGGCGTCTTTCACAATCGACAAAAGTTTTTGGCCGTGATTATCGACACAAATGATTCTATTGCACTTTTACCTGTTGGTCATGAATTTGCGCGTGCGAATAGTCGCTGTTCCTTCACTCATTTTGAATTATTTGCAATAATTCGGCGTTTTGTACGCACGTGTCCGTACTTTACGGAAAGAAAAAGAAAGAACGTGTAAGAGATGCCAACTCTAAACGAATAAAATTCTACTATTTTCTACTCAAAGCAGTCTCGACGATGATAATTATATTATTAGGAATTTTATCAATTTTATTACGAAGAAAATGTAAAATTCGGTACAATATTTGCTATCGCAATTGCTTATGCAATATTAATAATAATATGGTTTTCGATTTCACTGTAAAAATAAATAAGGTAGTGCTAATCCACATCAATATGATAATAAGTTTAGTATGACCATTACATTACAGCGGCGTTATTGTACCAGAGTTGTCTTGACAGAGTCAAATTGATTTGTCGAAAATCTAATTTAAGAAATTCAGAGTCAAAAGTGTTATAATTGTTTTAGAAAATCAACTCACTTGTTCCTAGTTACTAGTTTAGAATTTTTAGATGTCGCTGGAAGCACTGACATCCATGTTTGTTTTAACAGTTTCACAGATAAAAAAAAGGACTTGATCGAGATTGAGATGAACAGGAAAGAACGAATGTAATTATTTGTGTTCATCTTTTTGTCAAGTGAGGGTCAAGCGTGTGTCATGTCAGTTTAGTCAACTTGTCTTGATGTTTAAATTAATCCATCATTATTTTCGTCCATGGTTTATTCGTTGCAAATCAGATTTCTTATTCTTAGTCATAATCATCATGCGCAGTCCTTAAAAAATCGGGGTTTTGTTTCACTTCTTACTTTTCACCAAACACCAAAAAAATTGGCTCGTAAAGACGGTACCTTTGCATTGCTATTTTCCTTGCAAAGATTGAAACTTATCAGCAACCAGATCTTTTGCTACTCGTACCAAAAAACAGGATTTTATTTATTTTATTTTCAAAATTTTGGGAAAACTTACAGCTAGGTCTTAAAAATAGTTACCTATTTAATTAGTACATGCCGTGCATGCATTTTATATTGTGTAGGTAATCGGATCGATCGGAATCAATCGGATCGATTTCCAGCAAAGTAAAAGTTTAAAAAGGATTTGGGCATCACTTCCATCTCACAAATACACCTGTATATTTCAATGAATTTGCGCTCTGATAAAAAAAGTAATGTAGGCACAGATTACTACATAAGTAGGTAAACATAGCATTATGCAAAATTTACATAGAACATTTAGAGCTGTCAAACGCCTTTTGTAAAAATCACCGCAAATGCGTCATTACAAAAATAGCAAGCTTTTATGACTTCGTATAATCCTCCTTGGAGAATAGGTTGGTAAACATTGCCTATTCAAAAGGTTAATGGTATTAAAATATACATATATTAAGCTCAAAGGTCGGATAGTATAGGTACATACTTAACTAGACTAGAACCTTTGTAACCACCAATAAAAATGCCCTAACTTACCTACTTAGCAAAGTTGATGAACGTTTGACGCACTTTGCTATTTTTAAATCATAGGGGCAATCCTTTTAATATGTTGATGTACTGTGTGTGTACTAGTGCTTTGCTTTGTGCCTTACATATGGCATCATCGTATGGCTAGGCTAGCTAACCTACTTGTCATACCTAGGTAAGTAGAATCTACCTTCAAAATTACACAAACGATGTTTAACTACCACTTATTTTTCATTACTTTTTATTTTTCGTTACGGAGGTTTCTCAGTCAGACGCATCAAATTATCTATGACCCCTCACCCACTAAACATTTTCCAACTTTCAATGTTAACAGGGAGGTTAGGAGGTTCTACGAATGCTGGTGGGGTAGGCGCCAGCCACCCCATGTTACTGCTAGTCCATCTGTGGCATGGTATTGATCGAGCAGAGTGTAGTCTTTCATATTCAGCCAGGCTGTCGGGTCCAGTGGTGACTGTGGCTTGGACGAGGACGGTTTCCGGAGAATCTCAAGAAACTCAAGTAAGTGAACGATTTAAATAGGAAAGTAGTACCTACCTGTGTAAGAAGGTATCTTAGAATACGTATAATTTTGAAATGTAATGGAATTCCTTTTGTTTTATTTGTGTAAGGTAGGTATCTAGGTGTTAGGTTAGGTTAGGGATTTAGATAGGTAAGTAACCGGCAGGGAAATTAGAGGGTGTTGTGAATTGTATAGGGACCTACCTATTAGCAATTAGATTGATAGTACCTACCTACGTATCTACTCAGAAATCAGACAGACAGATAGAGCTTGGATCTCTTCAAGACAAGCCTAGGATAGATCTTCGTGATACCTACGATACGTCACATCACATCGCGAAACGAAGGATTATTGACTACAAAAAAAAAATTTACAGGAAGGTAGGTGGCAGGTAAAAGGAATGGAAGAAACCTTGGTATCTTATTTAGTATAGGAAGATATATTTTATCCATAGGGTCTTCGTGTACCTAGAGAAATCTGATGCTGAGTAGTGAGTACCTAGATAGGTAGACCGTATGTGAAATGCGAATTAGTACCTTGCATTGCATAATTTAGCTAATAAAGGTACCTACACAGCCAGGCAGTATTACTTTAGTGCACAGAATACAAAATATCTGGTAATCTATGCTTTAGTGATATTCTGTAAACAGTTTTCAGTGCATATTCAAACATCTGTTTTCACTTCACTTAAAATGGAAGATATACATACTTACCAACCATTGTTACCAACCCACTTATTTAATAATCGTTCACCTACTAAGGCCTCATGAGGGGTTCACCTGATGTGCGATTTCTGTTGATTAAACGCCTATTTATTATTAAAATAAGCCCACTGCTGGGCGAAGGCCCCCATTCCTTTATTCCACACACTTCGTCATACATCTGGGCATTAGAAATTTTATAAATGTTTCAGATGCAAGCCTCATATTTACCCAGGAAGAATCAGCATCGGTTTACCCAATAAACCACTGTGGCGCCTCCCCGCGCCACGATCTCTCAACCAACCTGTATGGGCGTCTCTCAACCATCCCTTATGGTCCCAGGCCAAAATAAACCAAACACTCTCAAACTCAACAGCGTGGCTCGACAGGCCAAGCGCTACTCCGCCAGAGATCCACGATTAAGATAACTTTCCCACCCAAAACACAACACACTGCCAGTATTTTACAGTATTCTTAGTACAAATAATGGAACATGATTTTGAGCCTATTGTTCTCAAGAATAGGGCTCCTCGAAGCAAAAAAGACCTGGATGGCAAAGCCAGAGAGTCCCTCCTTTCTGATTCTACTTCGGGGATCTGTAAAGGCGAAGATGAATCCTCTAGCATCGACACTACATCGTTTTCAAGCCCTGATTTGGAGAGCAGAAACGAAAAGCTTTTGGTTGTAAAGAAGGAAACTAAAGTAGTCATAAAAGTCGAGACAAAGAAAAAGCTCGGCATTTTTACAGATGACAACTCTGACGCAGAGGTTCCGATAAAGAAGGAAGGAGAGATAAAGATCCCTGATGGAGGCTGGGGTTGGGTGGTAGTCTTTTCATCGTTCGTCATCTCTATGATAGCGGACGGAATCAGCTTCTCATTCGGTTTGCTCTACATAGAGTTTCTAGAAGAGTTTCAGGCAAGCAAGTCCACTACTGCTTGGATTGGTAGCCTGTTCATTGCTGTGCCGCTACTTTCTGGTCCAGTCATGAGCGCTTTGGTCGATAGATATGGTTGCAGAAGCATGACTATTCTTGGCGGTATAATTTCGACTCTGGGCTTCGTCCTAGCATCGGTTTCCACAACTTTGGAAATGATGATGATCACGTTTGGTGTGATCGCAGGATTGGGGCTCGGATTGGTATACGTCACAGCTGTTGTATCAATCGCTTACTGGTTTGAAAAGAAAAGGAATTTAGCAACAGGGTTAGGGGCCTGTGGTACTGGAGTAGGAACGTTTATTTATGCACCGATGACGCAGTATTTCATAGAAGAATACGGATGGAGGGGAACCATATTGCTGCTATCGGGAACTCTGCTCAATCTTTGCGTTTGTGGCTGCGTTATGCGTGATCCGGAATGGTGGACAGAGGAACAAAAAAGACAAAGGAATGAAGAGTGTAAATTGAAGAAATCTGAAAGCAAGTTGTCTTCTAGTTCGTCTGTGGCTCCTTACGTGTTTGATTTCGATGCTCCAACGAGAGGGAAGAGCATGGGAGGTCTGATCAAAAGAGGAGTTGCTCCGGAGAAGGTGATTCGTGAAGAAGCGGCCAGTATTAGGCGCCACCAGAATTTGTTGGCGATAAAGAAGAAGAACAAAGTGAAGCAGAGGTCCCAGTCTGTGTTATATTTGCCGACTTATCTGACGTACAACGATAAGGTGTGGTATCTTTTGTTTGATTCATAAACATTTTAGACCTACAAAATAATTCGTTGTATTAATCAGCTGCATGAGTGAAGGAACTTTTGATCACAATATTCATAAAAGTCCGGCTTCCGATAATACGTAAATTAATTTTTTACACATTCTTTTGACAATGATATTAAACTTCTATTAAAAATTCCAGATATCGATGAAAACATTGGACAAGATCGTCAAAGCAACCAGCAAAGAATATGGAATCGAGGTCAAATACCCGTCATTTGCAATCAATAAAACTAGAAAACCACTTTTGAGAGTAAGCAAAGTAGATGAGAACGATCCACCAGTGGTAGTTCACAGCAATGCTATACAGAGAGCTAGCTCAGAAAAGTATGATACAGGTGAAGCTAGTATCATACAAAACTACGTATTGAAGGACCCAAAACAGGTTCGCGTGTTTAGAAAGTCCAAATCTGAAACTAAAGACGATAAAGAAGTGGTTGCAATAAAGCCAGATTTGAAAGAGAACAAGAGAGACTGGTTGAAGAAACAGTTGTCTGTGAACCATCATTATCTAAAAGATCTGAAGATGCCAAAGAATTCGTTGAGCCACAGGAATGCGATGCTTAATATAGGACGGTACCGATTAAAGGCATCGTCCTGTCCTGACATCTATAAGAATTCTATGATCACAATTGATGAAAAGGAAGAGGTAAGAAAAAGTGTTTTTAAAAAAAAGAAGTGTTTTTAGATGGGCTATAACTGTACTGTATAACTCAGAATAACGCGTAGGTACTTAGAGCTTTGTATAATTAATGAGTAATGTGACAGAGTAGTTAAAAATAAATAAATACAGAAAAATATTCTATTTACGATCCCGAGGAGCTCTAAACTTGCATAGTAATTATTTGTTTAGATGCTAGTGAGTCTAAAAGGAGAACACGCCCGATCAACATTTAGTCAGTAATTAGTCTGAAAACCATAATTTCTAAATGAAACCAAGACTCAAATTATTACATTGTTTTTGTACTTTGTTTCTATTTTGAAACAACATAGGAATTTCATAATAAACAACAGACACAGTTACAGTGGAGAGTAGTGGCAAGCAAAAAAAAAAACAATACTAACAATTGCAATTATTTTAAGACTTACATAATTCTTATTTCCAGAACTGGTACGATGACTGTCTCGAATGTCTCGCAGACATGTTCAACGTAAACCTCTTTAAGAAGATGACATTCAACCTCCTTTGTCTCGGAACTATCATCCTCTTTGTCTGGTTCATCGTGCCTTACTTCTACCTCGCTGAACACATGATCGATAAAGGGTATACTGACGATGATGGAGCTATGATGCTGAGTCTTATTGGGATTACTAATACTATTGGAATGGTACGTTTGACATTATTTTCATCAACAGTACCTATCGATATTTATATCCATAGTATTTACATATTATTCTTATCTAATATAGTTGGATAAGAAAAAGGATATTTTCACTTGGCAAATTTCATTTCTTAGAGCTCCGGTTCTTTGTTTGTTATTTTTACTATTGTATAAGTACCTAGTCATCACCTAATTTGCTGAAATAGAGAGAAAATACTGTGGACCATATACCTAGGTACGGTCCTTGCCTATAGAAGCAGCGACTAATTTTAGGTACGGGCATTGAGCACTGTTGCTGGGTCTAATCTGTCGCTTTAAAAAAAAAAAAACATCTTTTGTTTTGTGCTTCTCAAATCCGAAAAATGTCCAGCGGTCAGCGATGTCGTCATTCATTTTCATTGTCTTGCATAAAATATACAGAATTCAGTGTTTCTTTTTAACGCAGTCTCTATATCATAATAATTCAATTATGTATGTCATTCCAAGGTCGCTAGAAACCTTGTGATGGCCAGACGAGTGCTAAAATAGATAGGTAACATCCAGTTTCCAAATGTTCGGCGACAAATCTCCGCGGCTTGCCAAATTCCTATCGGGTTTAGTTCTGTATTCGTACAAATTATTCATTACAAATATACAGCCATTGTAGGGTAAAACCATGGGCCGCTTGCCAGAGAGTTCATCCCCATACCTTGGTGCCTTGTTTTTATTAAATTTATTAAAGCCGTTCAAGTTTAGGTGGTAGGCAATGGTGGTATCTACCTACGGCTAACAAAAAAAAAATCATTAGGTCCCAAGTCTAACTCTTAAAGCAGACATGCATTCGTTGCATAAAATAGTCTTTGCGTTGTCCCCAACAATTAATGATTGTGTCATGCCAAATATGCCAATACATCAATCCATGAAACTTATCGATCTCGATATCGTTTGTTTACCTATCAATGATTGATTATTCAGTTTAATCTGATTATTTTAAGAACCTCAATCTAGTTTAAAACCAATAAATGGTTACAAAAATCATTTACAACAAACATATTCTAAACTATGATGATAGACAGTTAGTGGTAGTTTTTTTTGTACTTTACCTGCATTACCTTAGGCAGGCAGGTAATGCAGGTAAACTACAAAAAAACTACCTACATACGTCAATAGCAAAGGTTCTATCGATACATTTATTGATCGAAGATTTGAACTGAGTATAGAGTATGAGTATTTTTCTATTAATTTTGTTTATTTATGAGTAATAATTCGTCAAATTACTGTATCATGTAACTATTCAGTATTTTTGCGGAAACTTGTAATTAGCCGTCAACAAACATGCACTAGTCTATTCTATCCAGGCTATTTATAATGTTTACCTAAATAAAAAATTGTAAACTTAGCTGTACGATTCTCCAAAATTTTCTTAATCTTTATCTATATATATAAAAGAAAGTCGTGTTAGTTACACTATTTATAACTCAAGAACGGCTGAACCGATTTAGCTGAAAATTGGTGGAGAGGTAGCTTAGAACCAGGAGTCTAACATAGGATACTTTTTATCATTTGAACCATTTGACTGGAAACATAGATTTAACGGGGGCGAAGCCGCGGGGCGCAGCTAGTAATATATAAAAGAAAATCGTGTTACTCGTAGTTACACCATTTATAACTCGAGATCGGCTGAACTGATTTGGCTAAAAATTGATAGGAGGTAGCTTAGAACAAAGAGACGGACATAGGATACTTTTTATCATTAAAATCATTTGAAACATAGATTTCACGGGGGCGAAGCCGCGGGGCGCAGCTAGTAAATAAATAAAGAAGAGATGCGATTAAAGTAAAACCCATAAAGGTTAGTTGTCTAAGTGAAAGTGAGGAAAAGAAAACGGCCCTCGAAACTTCGAGAAATTATTACATAGGAGTCAGGCATCAAATCACCCAAATTTTGTTGACTCTGTAACGTAGCAAAGGGTTCCGTGTTTGTGTCCCGACTGTGGACAAAATGACGCAAATATGTATTAATAAGTGTTTATGGTAATTGAATTGAAATTGAAAATTTATTTGTTCAGACAAAACATCCATTTTATCAGTAACGCAGTATAATAAAAATTGAGTAATGTACTATATTCACATATTATAATTTAATATTTCTTTCTTTCCTCCAGGTGGGTTTAGGCTGGATCGGCGACTTCCCCAAAGTCTCCATCGGTGGCCTCTACTCTGTCTGCCTCATCCTCTGCGGTGCCTCTGTAGCAGCCATTCCAGCAGCCGTCTCCAATTACTGGATCCTAGCCTCTATCGCCAGCGCGTTTGGGTTGCTTTTCGCAGCATCCTTTACCTTCACTCCGAGCTTGCTGGTGAAACTAGTGTCATTGGATGATTTCACCTCTGCTTATGGATTGGTCCTGCTGGCTCAGGGGATAGGGCATTTGATTGGTCCTCCGTTATCAGGTATATTCGAATTTAGAACTATATTATTGGTGTTTTTACCTCCGGATATTTACCAATTTATCACGGAACTGCGATCCCCAACCTGCATGCCCAGTGTGGGGATTATGGACAATACCCGCCCCTCATGAGATAAATGCGAATAAAGCGCTAATCCGGGAGAGGCTTGCGTCCAGCAGTGGACCAATATAGGCTGTTGAGGTGAGGCTGAGATATTGGTGTTTTTAAAGATCTCTAAGAGTCTTGAAAACCTAGATAGGCTTTATATTTGTATCTGGCAGCCTTATTAGCTCACTAACAAAAGGAAGGATCGAAACTAGGTCTCCATAGAAAATGCATTACAAACTTTGATTTCTTAACTACCTTCACTGGTGGTCTATTTATACGGAGGTGGACAATGATAATGCATTATGATGCATAGTATGATATGGTATGCCATATCATACTAATGTTCTATGCAATTCACTAAAGCTTGGCATTGTTTCGTCAGCTATCGCCTACTTGTCATTCAGAAAATGCAGTCAGAACCGTAGTCCGTCTATCAACAACCACCATAATGACAAACAACTGGGTAACTACACGTCAGGCACTGTTGCGTTTGATCATTAAAATAACTGAATCTAGATGCTGTTATTGACGGCCGTGGTCATTGCGGCCGCGGCGTAAAGAATCGACTCAAACTCAGCCTGTAGATATCGTAAAAAACATAAAAACGAATAGCTAAAGATTATTTTAAAACATTCTCATAATTTGCTTGCAGGTCTCATCTATGATCTAACACTATCCTGGGAGCTATCTTTCTACCTGGCCGGAGGATGGATCGTTGTGTCTGGAGTCCTGATAGCGTTTATACAGCCCGTCAAGGCGTACCAGGAGCGCGGGGATGATACTAGGAGCACAGTCAGTTTGGCTTAGAGGAGAAATTACACGTCTGGGTTAAAAAAATAAAATGACTAAGGAAGCAACGCAGGCAGATGCTGGAAGCGGAAAGATGAAGACAGGGTGCGATGGCGCTCTTTAGGGGAGGTTTATGTCCAGCAGTGGACTACTAATAGGATGATGCTGATGATGAAGGAAGCAATAAGGGTGAAAGAGCTTTTGTCCCGGAAAGACTTGTCTTGACTGTGCTTCGTAATAGAAGGCATTAGAGACGGCCACCAACGTTCAGTAATAGAGAGAGGAAGAAGAAGAATAAGAGTTGGCAGTAAGAAGATTCTCAACGCCTGTTGAAGAGAAGTCAAGAGATAATGATGATGACTTATGATCCTATTTTAAGAAAGCCACCGTCTATATAGCATGCCTTATAGCATCTTCATGGACCCGTGGACAATGCGGTAAATGAAGAAGCAGACTGTAAAAGAAGACAATTCAATACATTGAGTCTGTCAACGTCATGTGTTCTAAAAATGAGTCCATGAATTCAAACACAGATGAGCCAAGACTTGATTTAGCATAAATTGGTTATGGAACTTGGACTTAGTAGATTTCAACAATAGTTTTAAGGAACACCAATAGCTTAAGATCTGTTAATAAAATATTTAACCGTTATCTAGACTATATCTACTGTAGATGCACAATTATTAATCAATTAAATTGGTATGAACCTATTTATCCAATTATTTATCTAGTTATTTATATAATGTTTATTCAATTATTCTTTACATTTCTACGTTAACATACACAACTTATTTAATGTTATACCAACTTATTAAAATTATCGTTATTTATTGAGTCTCTTGTTTTATTTGGTCTACATAATAAATAATACTCCGATGATGTATTTAATATCTATAATAATTTGTGTGTCTGAACTCTGAAGACGCAAACTTGACGCAAACTTCTGGTAACGGCACAGATATCTAAGAAATTTATATAAGACAAATGAAAATGTATCTGTAATTATCACGTTATATATCTATAAATGAATCATAACATAACTCATAGATAATTTATATATTCAGTAAAATATTCCCAATATTAGAATAGTCTACCTGCTAATATTTTCTATTTCTATTATATATTCTTATTCTGCCTGTTAATATAAATCATACTCGTCGTTAAGGCACATTATCTTTCCAATGCGATCAGTCTAAGGATATATAGCTTGTGTTTACTTAGGTTTTTACCCTATTTATCCAATACTAACCATTATTTGCTTGCGATCTGTCTCGGTTATTCATTCTTCTCTCCACAGATAAGATAATATTATGTGACACGTGTCTAATCAGCACAAGAATAATGTTTAGGGTACCTAGAGTTTAGCTATATTTTGTAGATCCTTGTTACCTAGCGGATATCTTTGATTGAAATGAAATGATATGAAAGTTTATTTCTTTAGGCTCACAAATAAGCACTTAGACAAGTCATATTTTATACTATTCATTATTATATTGATGTTCATTTCAATTTTTTGTCCACCAGTGGAAGAAGTGAGAAGAAACCACTAGTATGTTCATAACTTATGTGTCTAGTACATATGATTTGCATATCTGTAAGTTGTTTGATTTTGAGTGGGAATGACTTAGGTATCTATTTTGTTTTTTTATTACACTGTCAGTTGCTAGCTTCCATCCGCGTTTTCATCTGACATCTTGCTGAAGGGCATACGTTGATGATGACTATGATTCTTTGTTAATGGCAACTGTCTGGCTGGACACTTTTCTGCCAGTTTTATGTAATGGAAAATAATTGTAAATTATATGAGTCATGAAACGATGAAGATTGTTTTTTTATCATAATTATGAGAATGACAAACCAGCCAGACAAATATTGCCAAATGAAAGAAGTCAAGTCAAGAAGTACACTAGCACCATGCCAACATCGACATAAGATGTCGGCAGCCAGCGTCTTGGGAACGCTTCCGACCTGTATTGATATGGATCAGTTGAGCCACCTAGTACATTGTTTGCAACAGTCTGCAGTTAGATCAATATTAGATTTTCTACAAGGTATCGCGTGTTGTTACTGTTGCCTTTGTCCGCATTTATTACTTCAAGATTATTTTTTGAGGTAAAATGTTCTATATTTTCATGTACGATTTCCGGCCGGCCACTTTTTAATATAAATCTCAGTCGTTGTGGCAAAAAAAAAAATTGTTTTATGTTTCATTTTTCATCATTTATAATATCCTACTAAAGTATTCAGTTACTATCACTTTTATTAAAAAAAAAGGCTTTAATGAGATTTTAAAATAGTTCAAAGAGCTAGCACCAAATAATTTACATTTTCGCACCGCAACTACCGAAGCAATATAGTAAAGAACCTAAGTTCTTGTGAACTGCCGACGACGCCATGTTTCATCAAATTGATGTATTTGTGCCGTTGTCACCATGAATTATTTACAACAGCCCGCTTCTGCGAATCAAATTGTAACCCAATGCACAATGTTACACAACACAACACTGGCTTCTGAATGAGACATCAGTCCCTATATTATTTGCTTAGTCGACTAAATCAACAAATATTAGGTATAATAATGCTTGTAGGTTTCCTTCCACTATCATATATAAATGTCATAAATGTCTCTCTATCTCTATCTATCTCTCCACAGACACAGATCTCATGTGGTCACAGTTCAACACATTAGTAGAGCGCACACGAATCTTCTTCCATCAATCATGTATCATCATGAGCCTATTGTGTGTACGATCTGCAGATATTTGTTCCGGGTGTTCTGGTTGTTAAAATATGTACTTATAATAAAAATACTATCGATGTAATGTATTGTATTAAGTATATCAGTTATCTAGTACCCATAACACAAGCTCTGCTTACATAGCATGGGCTAGATGATGTTGTGTGGATTGTCCAGCATTATTTATTTATTAGCATTAGACTCCACTACGGATCCTAAGCAATTGAGAAATACAGGACAAAGAGGAGGTCCATCTCTAAATACCTATAAAAGTCTTGATTATGACACAACTCTAGTTTTCAGAGAGAGTCCATGTTTAAAACATGGACTCTCTGCAAGGTCTGTTAAAAGTAATTATGACTTGCAGGTCACAGTAGCATTTTATGAGATCATAAGGGATTCTGCCTGCTGTATTAAGTATACTATATACTACATGTAAAAATGGTGAGGTAAGGTGGAGGTAGTTATGCTAAAATGACTAATAGGAACGACGTGTTAAATTACAGTGTATATCCTCAATTACTGATAATTATATTGATAGTATAGACATGTAAAAACATGGACAAAAGTCGATTTCAAAGAAGGATAAAAAAAAGTATTTTGGGTATCATTGAGGCTAATACTTGAAAGACTATGACGTTTAAATTGCGAGCATAACGTTTGATAAAAAGGTTCTCGCTTTTAAAAAGCTGGTAAAAATAGAATCAAACTGATGAACTATTATTTGATTGTAACTTTCATAATTAATTATTATTTGGCAAAACAACGGGTCTCTCTCTCCTTACATTTGGATTTCAAATATGTAATCCATAAAATTTTCTAGCAATGTTCTACCGCTATCGATCACAGCGTGTTGGTTGATTACCTGATAAACCACAACATAAAAGTGTAAGTGGGCGAGTGATAGGGGATTTCCGTGTATTAGGAGATAATCTGAAGCTAGCTAAGTTAGCTACAGCTAAGCGGTGTCGGAATTCAGACAAAAAGGCCAAAACGGCTGTGTTTGCAGTAGGGACAGTTTCAATAAAACCTTTATCAATGAACCTCTTGACCTCTAAACCTGATGTCATTACCCTCAAATCCTTATGACGTGTCTTGTCTGTGTTTGACAATCCAAATCCTTGCATAGCGAACGTAACAGTAATTTTAATTGTAAAATTCCGCTCACATCTTAGGATTTGCACTCATTAAATAAGAAAGGCAATTGCAGGCAAATGTAAACAATACTATCGCCGTGATAGCTCGCTCTTGTCATTTGCAGTTGTGGTAATTTTGAGTGCAGTTGTTTTTGGTGGACGCAGAAGTTTATTTTAGTTGCAAAAATGCGGGGTTTTTGCGAAGGGCGAGACGCTAGCTAGCGCTGCGCCCGGCTCGCCTCGCTCTGAACAAGTTTGACTCAACAAGTCTGAAATGAAACTCACACAAGTGCCTGGCTTGCCTCGGTAGACGAACGTGTGCGTCGCTCCGGAACGTTTCTCGTGTACTGAAGTGCTCAGCTGATTATTGTGAACTCATAACTGTGAACCGAACTTAAATAAAAACTCTGTGTGTGCTGTGTTAGGGGAACCGTTCACAGGTATGCTTTGTTTACTTAACGTTTAAGTAAGGTCCTATCCCTCAGACAAGTCTGATAGTACTTTATATCTTTTGGTATAAAGCGTTTTAGTCATCCACGTCACAGCAAGCGATGAATGACGATAACATTATAACGTAGTAAATCAATGCTATTCAATGTTATTAACTTTGTTTAGGCTCTCGTTGTCGTTAAATTAGGTTATTTGTGTGATATCTTGAAGTATTTATCGCGTTAGCAGTGTGATAATTGTAAAAATAACTCGGTAGGTAGGTTTCGTACGCTTTGTTATTTGCATTTTATATTTGTTATGTTTAACACAACGCATAATTTAGGTTAACCGATTCGGTTCGTATAATTAAATACGTATAGCTAGTGAGTTTGTATACCTATACCTTGAACTTTTTTCACCGGCATTTTTTTGCTCCATTTGACCTTGACCGATAACAAATCTGATGCACTTATTCTGACCTCATGACCTCAAAATAATCTCAAAAACACACTTATCAATTTTATGAACCACGAAACGCATTTCGATCGTCTTCGTTCAGATATTAGTAAATAACTGGCGTTTTTTCTCGCATCTTAGCTTAAGCCAGCTGATGAGATCACACATAAGTGTCAATTAAGATAAAATTATATGTAAGTAAG
Source organism: Eupithecia dodoneata (assembly GCA_947044415.1). Taxonomy (NCBI): domain Eukaryota; kingdom Metazoa; phylum Arthropoda; class Insecta; order Lepidoptera; family Geometridae; genus Eupithecia; species Eupithecia dodoneata. Next base: position 10,898,583 of record OX345668.1, on the reverse strand, counting down.
TAAAAACAATAGAAGAGATACTGAGATAACATCTTTATCAGATAGGTAATGCATTTGTGATTAGTTTGCAGCAAGGTTTTATATGAGAACTTATCTAGATGATGACGTGAAGATTTTTCGTCTGAACGGTTCCAAGAAGTCTTCAATATTAATGCAGTCTTATGGTATGTTAGACAAGTCCATAAATATTGCTTAGTGAGAGAATTAATTAGGGTTATATAGTAATGTTCCCATTTACGGTGTTGAAATGATAATCGAGTCGATCTTATCTAGGTCTAGCCTTAGTTCTACGACAAGTTACCTAGTTAGCATTTTTTACATATTCAAGGTCTATTTTTGGGTTTTGTTCTTCTGTCCGGGTTCTACTTTATTCTTAGTTTCTTTAACTTGATCTTCATCCATTTAATTTGATCTAATAACTTAAATATTTATTTCATAATCTGACTTTGGTTCAACAGTTGCCTGATCTCTTAATTTTGAGACTGTGTCCAATTGTTTGTAAGTCTTAAGTGGAAGTACCTACCTACCTACCTATTCATAGTTATACAAAATTTCAAAGTCTACTGTTATTATTACATATAATATATAAACAATGTTTTCTATACTAAGATGAATGGAACGAATATAAAGCTATTGCTCATTCCTTAAGCGTTATGGAAATTTCCATTATCTGGGAACGAGTGTTTTTAGGGTTCCTTGTGGTAAACGAAACGTAGGAATGCAGCTCGTGGATCGAGCATGCTTTTAAGTTTTAACTTGATAGTTAAGTAGGTTCCTAATATTTGATAATTTCTTGCATAGTTATTTTAATTTATATTGTATTTTGGTTTCAGTTTCTCTGATAGGTATAAGGTAGGTGATTGTTGAACCAGTTAGTTATTAATCATATATTATGTTAGCAATTTGCTTATTCCATCGAATTTATTTTTTTACAAACATGTCTAAAAAGTCTAAATATGTTGGAAATTACTCACTTCCTCAAAAGGAATTTTACTCACCTTTGCCATAAATTGGGGAAAATTAGGATAATTAAATAGCCATAAACGAGATTCTCAAAGCTCATCAAAAATAACAGCATACAATAAAACAGTCGATTAGCTTTGAGATGGTTCATTTCTTACGAGCGGTTTTCAGATTAATCAGTACCATTTTCTCCTCTATATCTCTTATTATTAGATCTCTACTCTCTTGTGACTTTCTATAGATACTTACTCAACTTTGGCTACTGGTTTCTAACTTCCAACATCGACATTATTGTTGAAAACCATTCAAAACTCAACTATTCCACGGAACCCTTGGCTGCTCGGCCCGACACGTGTTGCCTCTGTCTCTGCCACCGGTTTAGAGAACGTCTGGGCTTTAAATTCTTTGTTGTTTTTTGTTGAAGGACGAGGATGCTATTCTTGGAACTGTCCCGTCTCTCGATTACTGTTAACGATCTTACATTGTATTTATTTAGCGAGCAAACGAATTTTGTTATGCAGCGCATGAGTATGACTCTATCTACCTACATATTCTAGTGGGTAAAGTATGTATGTAGGCATGTATAGGTAAGTATGTAAGGTAAACAAAATGTTTATGGTAAAGAAGTTTAAAGGAATGGGGCTGAGGCCAGAATTAAATTTCGTAAATTAATCCGAAAGCTACCTAATTTATGCTAGGTAAATAAATAAATTAATCTTGCATTGTTTTACAAAGATTTTTGTCTAAGACAGAGCTTATTATTATCAACAAAATTGTCAATAGATTTGTGTCGGAAAATTCTATACTTACATTACTTACATATTGGGGTTGTCATTAAGTCGAATGTTAGTATAATATTTTTGGTGGAAATGAAAATAAAAAGTTTTTTATTTCTTTAGGATTACAATTAAGCACTTAGACAAGTCATATTTTATATATATTAAATTATTATCAAATAAAATTATTTTACTGTTCACTTAAAATTTTTGTCCACCTGTAGAAGAAGTGAAAAATAAACCACTAGTATGTTCATCTCTTATATATGTCTAATACATAGTTATTTGCCTGTTTAAGTCTAAATATAATATGATTCGATACAATGTCAATATTTAAGTTAAGCTATGCTGTTGAAGTCCGTAGTCCATAGTCCGTAGTAGAAAACTGCAGCTAGGTTAAATAGAATATCTTTTTCTATATATGTAGATAGAAAACGATTTTCTATCTATAGCTAGCAATACCAGCAGGCTTCTAGGGATTTGCCAGCTTGATTATCGTTAGTTACTTACCAATTAGTATTTCTGGTATTTTATTGCTTGAACACTTCCTCATACAGTTTACTGTTGACCATGGTTAATAAACCTTCTGAATTTTTTTTGACATGATTTGGCTTTTTGCTTTTTATCTTTTTAAATCAGTTTTTTAGGGTTGTCTTTTCGAAATATGTAGTTATGTATGATGGTACGGAACCGTCCGTGTGCGAGTCGACTCGCACTTGGCCAGATTTATTCAAAGTAGACCTCCAGTTAGCGAGTCCAAGGTCACACTCGTATTTTTTGCACATTATAGTGGTGATTTATTTTCAGTTGTGAGACGAAAAACAGAATAGGCCACACAGGCTCACAGACAGAACTTGTATAGACTAATAAATGACAGTACCTAGTACCTACCATGTCAATATATATATGAAAACTTGTACATAAAATATTATACGTAAAAATATCAATTGGTTCCCTAAAAATAGCGATATAAGTACTTAATTTAAATACTAGTAATAAGAATAAACTCGCTGTACCCACAAATAGGCTACACAAGATAAATCTATCTTTTAAAGGGAATTGTGTGGGAAATGCTTTTAAACCAGACATCAAGTGGGTTGCAAAAATTTTATCCATAAATAAATTCAAACAAAATTCGTTCTGATATTCGTCCATTCATTGAAATATCTGGCCAGACTTCTGGTAAAAAAGTCAAAATTCTTTAGGCTTACAAAATAAGCACTTAGATCATGGTAAATCTGGTCATCCGGTTGGTCGTCAGTCGACGCTTTTACTAAAGTTCTTTTCAACGGATTCCAAAAGTATTAAACATATCCCACTAACTATACCTTAGGTTAGGTTAGTATATATATTTTCATATCCTATCTCTTCTCTATAACATTCTATTTCTGGCCTCTGCACCCCCTTATCTCAAAGAGCGTTTCACATTTCTTCATCTTTCTCACACTCTTTCTCTGCGCTCTTCGGCAACCCTTATGCTTCAAGTACCAGCTCACTCTACTTCTTTCTTCGCCCATTCTTTTACTGCCCGGGCTGTTCAACTATGGAACGCATTACCAGTTTCGGTGAGGCGTGCTAAGTCACTACCAACCTTTAAAACTATGTTAAAGGAGCACTATTTGTCCTGCTGTCACTAATGCATAACTGAGTCCCTATGTATATAAGTATATATATTTTATGATATGTATGTAGTATATTTACATGTAAGTATTATAAGTATTTTATTTTATTTTATAATATATGTATAACCTGCAAGCACACAGATCCCCTGGTACTGTCCACGATCCTATCCATCCATGGTTGTCTGGTAGAGATCGCTCTTGAGCGATAAGACCGCCAATTGTATCTAGTTTTTTTAAGTTTTTATTTTACATTGTCATTTTATACTTAGTGTGCAATAAAGAATTATCTATCTATCTATCTAAACTCTAAAGCTAGTAAACAAAGTTATACAGAATTCAAAGTTTATTTCTGACCTGTCCATGCGTGTGACGTCAATGGCGACTTGCTGTTGGGATTTAGTTATAAATAGAAAACAGCTGAGATGTTTGTCGGTAAAGCTGAAGAAAGCTTACGCAAAGGCGTCGATACGTCACGTAGTTTCTTTAATCTTGTCTCATCATTATGCGGAATACTAGTGCGTCTACCCAGCTCTGTTTCATTGACACCAGAGGCATGTCACGTCACGACCGTTGATGACTTCACAACTGTTTCTACATTTACCTACTCGCCATCGTCATTTTTGTCAATACAGATGTCACCAAAACTAGACATAATTTGACAACACCAATAATAATGCCATATGATCGTTATTAATTCTCATTCTTCTTTATAAATTCTAAGCTTTGCGAAAAAGGTTCTAACAGTCTAAAGTACTACAGTAACAAGACCAACATCCACTTTAAGTTCTTAGGTCTTAGATTTACGTAGGCAGCCATGTAGCCTGTAGGTTTAAGTATTTCCACGTAAAGCACTATAGTGTGATGTGTGTGCAATTGTGCATGAGTCTGTTTATGAACCAAAATAGTTCCTTATCGCCTTTGCAATACAGCACATAATTATCTTAGCTCAACTATAGGCTCTATAGGTAGAGCTTGTTTCTCGTGACCAATTGTCCTGTGCAAATTGATCTCTATGTTTATGGCAGTAAAGAATGTGTAAAGCAATGGAAAACAAGTTGGATAATGTAAACCTTATTGGCTTATGGTTAGGTGGCTGAGGTACAGTGCAGGGCCGGTTGTTGATCCCTGAGCGAGTCGTTTTGCAAACGCAACTTGTTTTACAGAAGGGTTCTGATAAATCCTTTTCTCTTTTTGTTCCTAACTTCATTTACTTATACTAGGTAAGTAAAGGGAAATATTCGACGTTACCTATTATATCTGTTAATATTCAAGCAATTTTTAAACAATTTCTTAAAGTTACCAATGGTGATAAAAAATAAAAGTATTCAAATATTTTTGACGTTTAATTTAATATGGTAAGGTTGGTTTAAATAGTTTATAGCCTAGTGTATTTAATCTGCAAACATAATGTTTTTAATATGTTTAAACCTTCTCTAGACAGACAAAAAGATACCTAAATCACTAAAAAATATTTCTAAATGCTATTATTCCATGAATCTAAATATATTTAATTACAGGGTCTTAGAGGACATCGAATATTATCGTATAATATTATTATTGACATTGCTTTATGATTATTCTAAAATTGGTTATTATTTTAATTAATTAATTTTATATTCTTAATTTAAATATAGAAACTTTTAATATTATGAAAATTGTTTATATTGAAAAATATATATTAATGTTTTTAATATGTTTAAACCTTATCCCTACAGACAAAAAGATACCTAAATCACTAAAAAATATTTCTAAATGCTATTATTCCATGAATCTAAATATATTTAATTACAGGGTCTTAGAGGAAATCGAATATTATCGTATAATATTATTATTGACATTGCTTTATGATTATTCTAAAATTGGTTATTATTTTAATGAATTAATTTTATATTCTTAATTTAAATATAGAAACTTTTAATATTTTGAAAATTGTTTATATTGAAAAATATATATTAGCATGCCTATGTTAGGTAGAATATATAGGAAGTATTATAATTGTAAGAACTACTGTAGGTCTTAAAATTACGATTGTTTATTTGCTAGAATACCTACATGTTACATTGTATGTATTCTAGCAAACAAACATCTTTAATATTTATACTAAGGGCTCAACTAAAGAAACCTAAACCAGCATAACCATTTATGTATAGGTAGAAAGATTGTGGTCTTGTAGAACCAGTTTCGTAACTTGAAAGTTTTGTTTTGGTTCCACTGGGTAGTTTACGACGAAGCCACCCATAGATTTATGACTGGTTGCAGAACCAAAGTACCTACCTACCTACCAGAAGGTGTTCATAAACTGCAAAATAATTAGGAATGGATTAGGATAGATAGTAGGAAGGAAGCTGTTGCTCTGCGTCTTGTAGGCGTTGATGGGCTGACTGCAAATAGTAGTTTCTTACTTCTATTTACAGACTTTTTCGGTATTGAGGTAATGTGAAGGGTATCAAATTAATTAAGGATCAAAGTTTGGCCCACAGTTCAAATTGTGCTGCGTTTAATTCTCTTTTAGTCTTCTTGGTGTTACTTTCTATGTGATTAATGAATGAATTAATGAATGTTTACTTTATTGCACTTAAAATATAACTAAAACCTTACATCTAAATTTTAAACGTGAACAGTATAATAGACAATTTCTCCCAGGCAACCTGGTGGTGTTCCAGCGTCTAGTTTGGCAACTATCCTGTACTTATTGTCTACTGGAGCTGGATAAACCTATTATTCCGTAAATCGTGAAAGCGACAAGTGAACTCGCTTTGCGTCAGCGCACTGCAGCCGTTAAATGCAAATCTTGGCGTAAAACCGTTCCAACCAATTGCGTCGACTCGTTTAATCTCCAAACGTCTCGACAGGGAGATTCTATATAAAAACCTTAAGATGTAGATATGAATCATCTTGTTAGTTTGGTCATGTGAAAACCTTTGCCTAAATTTAAACTTTCGACGCAGATCCGGTGGTATGACGTCTGTGATGCTGTTTTTGGGAAAGATTTGGCCTAGTTTTGATTTACCATGAATGTGGAATTTTGTTACGATCTTTACTAGAGTCAAGGAGAACTGATGAAGATTATTTTGGTTAACCTAACCATGTCTTCCAGTATCTAGGTCCTAAGCTTTCCCGGATTTAATCAAGCCACTATATCCAGACCTTATGTTTTCTAGGGTGCATTTTCAATGGAATGCGAGAATCTCGCACCGCAGTCGAATTCGGACAGCTTTCTAATGAAATATCGTGTGGCGGGCTAAAGGACTTAGCCACATGGAAGGAGCGACATCCAGCACTAATACCACAGAGCACTGATTAAAGCATTTACCTATATTATAAGGGGTTAAACTCCTTATACGTACAAACATTTTACAGTGTCAAAACGGCTTACCGCAAGCTTGAAGCGAGTGGCCCGCGAGTTCTCTGTAATCGGATGCCGTCAATATAAAATGCATCTAAATTTACATAAGCGTTCATTATTTCATTGCACTTTTTTTTGCTGTCCGCCAGTGGCGCGGTCCAGAGCTGCGACAACCTTAAAGTTCTATTGAAAACTGTCAATAATTCCACTCCTACCCCCGATGCCTACCATAGAGGTACCCTAAGAAAGAGCGCTTGTTCACTCCACGTTTTTTTCACGGTACGCCTAGAACGCTGCGCCGCAGCCGTACCGTTTAGAAAAAGTGTCGTTAACAAGAGGTAATGTTAACGTTACGATTAAGCCTAGCAGTAGCGTACGGTTAAGAAACCGAATTTCTACATTTCTACGGTCGATACGATTAAGCCTAGCACTAGCACACGCCGTTCGGTTAGGAAGCTGTGTGAGGTTTTACATTATCATACCTAACGGTTTTTCTTTTTTTGACAATGCTTAATTGCCGACATGGATAACGTGCGTCTATGCGTCTTTCTGGCGCTTCTCCGGCGTAGACGAGCCCATAAGGCACTGTCATCGCCCTGCCGTGAAAAAACGTGTCGTGAACAAGCTTCCATAGTGATCCATGCAACACTGACGATGCGACGACGACGATGCGTTTCCAAGGCGATTAAACCGTACATTTTTACCTCTGAAAAAAAACCTGCGTGAACACAGGCCTTTATGTACTCTTAGTACATTCGGGTGGTAACAATTACAGCTCGTAAGGGTAGCTGTCAATTAAAATAGAAAGCTATTAGTAATCAATTGAAACAGACAAATTGACAGACCAACATCTAGCAGCACAATTATTCTAATAGATTGGAGTCGCAGTGAATTGAATGGGTCACTCGCCACAATTGGAACGCTGGATCGTATAAATAGATTGCATTGTAAATTGTCTGCTTGTTACCATTTATAAACTTTAGTACTAGCTTTAGTATAGATAGAACCTTCTAGATGTCTGTTTAAATGGCAAGAGAACTTGAGCTCATAACTCGGATGTTTTTATAGATTCGTTATATGGTACATGGCACACATATTATTAACTTTGCGCACATATTGATTTCTCGAGGATGGAACTCTCATGGGACCACCATAAATTAACATTTATATAGCGTAGAATTATCAAAATATATTAGGAATTTAACATAATCTAACATAGGATGATGATAAATGATGATTAGGATTTTTTTCATTTGGTGATGATATAACCAATGAATTTGGTGAGGAAATAATCTTCACTGAGATGCTGCACCAACCTGCCCCATCGTTTTTGGTGTGTTACCTACACACCAAAGACAAGACTTCGCTGGAAGAGTTAAAATCGAACTCGAGAGCGCGAGCCATAATCAGTAGGTATATTGAATTCTTTGGATTGCATGAAAACCGTATGAAATCATTACACGCTTGCTTATCCGCTCAAAGTCGGATCAATCGTTCACCATACATACCTACAATTTCATAATTTCAAGAGTCTTTGTTGACGATAGCTTTGTAAGGATTGTATGCGTCATTAGAAATAGGAAACCATATGACTTTTCTCGATAATTTAATGACGCATTAGTTCTCGCATTGCTGTATTTTCAGAACTGAATTAGGTTCGAACTAGCACAAACGTGAATACTTATCAGTCTACATTTATAACAACGAAAATAATTTAAACAGGTTGGCTTTTTGGGATAGAGTGGATGGCCTAAACTAAAACAATAAGAGTTACCTACGGAAAACTTTTAAAACTGTCATGGCTATTAACACTAAAGCCAGGGTAGATCGGTATGTCTGCCAATATAAACTTACTAGCATTGCCTTCAGTTATTCCGTGATCATGGCGCATGAAACTGTACCGAAATATTGGAAAACTTTTTTCTTCTTTTTTTAGTTTTCCAATATTTCGGACATTCAAAGACATTTAATAAGAAAAACTTCACAATTTCTCTAACGCTCATGGTTTTGGATTTGAATACAATAGAATAGAAAAATCTTTATTTGTAGCATTTACAAATTAACTAAACTAATTAAAACTAGATTTGACGACCGATGTGGCGCGGTGGGCGATGGTCCGCCTGCGACGCAGGAGGTTGCGGGTTCGATTCCCGCCTCGGAACAATTGTGTGTACGATCTGCAGATATTTGTTCCGGGTGTTCTGGTCGTTTTCTATGTATAATAAAAAATATCTATCTATGTAATGTATTGTATTATGTATATCAGTTATCTAGTACCCATAACACAAGCTTTGCATTATGGGGCTAGATAATGCTGTTTGGATTGTCGAGCATTATTTTATTTATTTATTTATTCACTCTCATGTAAAAAAGCCAGCCTTTATACTTACGCTACTTGAGTGCTTAGTTCCAAAACACCATAAGGTAGGTGTGGATTCTAGGATTGGTCCTGAAACGTCCTATTGAAATTATTTACTCACTAAAACGGATTTGTTATTGCTGCTAAACACGGACATGTCATTTGTGGTTATTACAAAAAATTCACGCTAAGAGGCGTGGGTTGGTGACTTGGAGTCCTATTGCAGAAATCGCAATTGGTTGCATACCATTTAGGTAGATAGGTAAACATCTTGGATTATCTGTTAATATTGATTATCCTTTATATCTGCAAACTATGGTCGATGTTGAAAAATAACCTGGGGCCCATTATTTGACTAGCCACTGCCACTGTCCACAATATTCAACAACTTTGCTGTCTAGATCCATAAACCTTTGGGGGTGTAAGGGAGACTCCAACATCTCGTCTCCCAAGCCAACCTAACCTGCACCAGGTTACCACCCTGCTATATAACGAACTAAGGTCTGATGAAAATATCAAACCATCTTCATAATTTGATAACTCATTATTTTCCATTACTAGACACCAATAGAAAAGTGTCCAACTATACACAGTTGCCATTAACAAAGAATTATCATCACTATAACCTTTGTGTGGAAGCTTAACACAGCTAATTTAAATAAATGTCTCCAGACACCACAGTTCACTCAGCATCCAGTAAGGCTGGAACATGTGATTTCAAGGCAGCTTCCAAAATAGCTCGGAGACATGATGACGTCATTTGGCACTAGATTTTCCAGACGCACGAAAACACGGGATCGCAGACATTTACGTCCAGTATACGTTTAGTCTATCTAGAATCTAATAATATGAACACATTATTACTATATGTATGCACTAGCAATGTCGTTGCTCTCAATATAATGTACTAGCGGACCTTCCCGGCTTCGAACGGTTTTAGTACGGATCCCTAACTTTTTTGAAAATATAATATAACCTATCCTCACCGGGGATAGTGTAGCTTCCCATCGGTGAAAGAATTTTTCAAATCGGTCCAGTTGTTTCAGAGCCTATTCATTACAAATAAACAAACAAACAAGCCAAAAATAAAACCGTTCCTCTATATAATATTAGTATAGATACAAAAATTGCTTGAATGTACATAATTTTCTTATAATAATGTTTGCCCTTTCTTTGTCGTGGTTAACAAAACTTATTTTTAAATGACCTCAAATGTCTACGTTCGGCTGTTTTTTATATATTGTGTTCGTAAATTTCTATAGGTTGATTTTGATGATTCCTTCGCTATAATTGTATGGCCCCATAAAAATAGTGTTAATAAGGAATTTGCAGTCAGTTTTTAGTTTTTTCAAATAATCAACTAAATTATTGTTAAATAGTAGGTACCACAAATTAACCGTTATGACCTACGGAGCTGAGACGTGGACACTCACGATATGGTCGCCACCAGTTCAAAGTCGCTCAGCGAGCTATGGAAAGAGCTATGCTTGGAGTTTCTCTGAAGGATAGGATTCGTAACGAATACATCCGACAGAGAACCAAAGTTATCGACATAGCTCTGAGAATTAGCAAGCTGAAGTGGCAGTGGGCCGGCCATACCTCGCGAAGAACCGGCCGCTGGGGCAAACGTGTTCTTGAGTGGAGACCACGACTCGGTAAACGTAGTGTAGGACGACCTTCGACCAGGTGGGATGACGACCTGCGAAAGACTGCAGGTAGATGCTGGATGGCATAAGCTGAAGACAGGGCGCTATAGCGCTCATTGGAGGAGGCCTATGTTCAGCAGTGGACTAAAATAGGCTGATGATGATGATGACCACAAATTTGCCTCTTGTGAGAACCACCAGTCGGTACCTAGTTTGTATTCCTAGATAAAATTTCTTCCGATACACATAGTAACGGTTATTTATTTTTACTTAATTTTCAATACTACTGGAGGCCTATTTTAATTTTCTAAAATACACAATTACGTGTTTCGTTTTTATTTAGTTTTTTGTGTTTATTCGTGTACTCTACCAAAATTAGCCGATACGAAATATGTACGCAATTGCGTATTTGTTCATCAAAATAAGCCTGGAGTCACGACCGGTATAGGTTATTATCAGTGCCGGATTTAGAGGTGTGGAGGCCTCGGGGCAACAAAGGAGTGGAGGCCCCTTGGCCCCAAACTATTTTCCAATTACGAAGAATAAGCATCGAAACGAAACAAAAGAAAATATTTTTATTTACCTTAAAAACTAGCATACACAACAAACTTAAAACTATGCAAATTAATACTATAATGTTCGTCTGGATTAAACATAGCCACAATTCAAAAATGATGATGTCCTTCTCGCCGAATTTTCGTTACAGCGACCAGTCTCAACAAAGACTAGCCACGTGCTTATGGTGCACAAGTGTCTATACAAACAGAGGTGCACTCTTTATTTATTCGTTTACTCTGATAAGAAAAAAATTATGGCACGGCAGACGACGACTCAGAAATAATGTAGGATCCAACCTGAAAACTTAAATAGATTGAAACTTGATAAGTTTTTTTCTGAGGAAAGTATGTCTTGTCGAAATCCGTCCGAGTATTAATTGAACAGTAAATTGTCTTTAGTTAGAGTAAAACTGACTAAAGACCATTGGCTTGCAACATCAGACTTGACTTTGTTTTGCCTACTTGGATATCCACAGGAAGTTAATAAGTAATCATGTGATCATGAGAACCAATTTGTGTCAATAGCCTGTTACAGAATACCCTTATTATGCTAACAGGTGTGTATCTAGGGTATTTTGATTGGGGGCATCGTGAAACTGAATTAATCGATGTGCGCTTTGATTTGTGGCTAGCAAAATAATATTGGCCTCAGATAGGCAAGAATACATGGTAGACAAACAGAGTTTGTAGGTAAGTGGTCGATATTAGAACACCTAAGTCAACAATTAAAGCATCATCATTTACCAGCCTAGGGTGAACGTCCTTTCTTTTGCTCTGTCCTATTTTCATATTTATTTTTTTATTCCAATAAAATCTTTTTTCAAATTGCACACGTATGGGAAATTTTAGACACCAAAATAATTACATCTACTCATACCTTGGTGAAACTAAAAACGGTGTCAATGATTCCTGCCTTCGTCGCGAAGATTCTTGAGAATAGGCCGAGTACACGTCACACCGTAGGAGGTACTTAGTGGCTACCGGAGTGCTGTCGGAGCGGCGGCAGTATGCGTACCGCGCCAGCTGCTCGACCACCTCGCTCACGCGCGAGCTCTTACGGCTTGCGTGCTGGAGGATTGAGAGGCGAGAAGGCAAGTCCTTCATCGTTGTCACGTCCACTATCATCAAGTCCACTATCATTAAAAAAGCTGGAATTTTAAAGTTTTTGCAGATTACCATTATTATTTGATTACCAGATTACCGGTTTCATAATTTTTTTCACCTTTAAACATGACGTTTAGTATAATTATCGTAAGTTGTCAAGAAAAACTTGTCGCCCCTCTACGAGTACATTGACTTGACCCCTTCAGTGATTTTCCCCTCCCTTACTACGTCCACGTTAGATTCATAGCCTGCTCATTGTGTTCAGGTTGTCGGTGGTTCAAACTGGTACATACCCGCTTCACTACCTTAGTCTTCATGCGCCTACCTACATCTATGTCAAGGTGTTCTATTCATTGTCACATTGTTTTTATTCAGTGAATCCTTTACACCTGCACTCTGTGCAAAAAGCAGTAAGTAGTACCTAATCCATATTTCTGACCTTATGTCCATTATTAGATATCCATACTTACTCAGCCTTTCATACAACTTTAGTACCTAATGTAAACATAGGTAACCTATATAATCTACTAAAATTACAAATGCGAAACTAACTCTACAACCTGTCTTTCGAACTGTCTCACTGTCCTTGTTTCGATTAGGCCGAATAGGGCTGAATAGATGTTGACGAATTTGACTAGTAGATTGATTGTATCCCTAGTGCCTTGTAGTATTTATTTCTTTATATAAAAAAAAAACAATAATATCCTTAAAATTATTGATTTCGGCGGGACTTGAAACGGCCTTCGTAGGGGAACACTATAATAACCAACTACGTAAGTCACAAAATCAAGCGACTGACGAATCTAAAACTAAGTTCGTTCTAAGTTAAATAATATAATATTTTCGTTGTAGGTATGTCGTATTGTCTTTATTTAGTAACGGTTTTTTTCTAATTGTACATTTATGTTTTACTACAAATAAACGCGAAGAACCGACGGCCGCTGGGGCAAACGTGTTCTTGAGTGGAGACCATGACTCGGTAAACGTAGTGTTGGACGCCCTCCGACCAGGTGGGATGACGGCCTGCTAGATGCTGGATGCGGCAAGCTGAAGACAGGGCGCTATGGCGCTCATTGGGGGAGCCTATGTCTAGCGATGGAATGCTGTAGGCTGATGATGACGATGATGACAATAAACGCTTGATTTGATTTGATTTTAAATCTTTAGGTCTACCTACGGACTCTAGTGCCGTATTTCTGTATTGTTTCCTGTTTTATGTGGTATAATAAAGTGTTTTCTATATATTAGATAGATGCAAATAAACGCTATCTCTAGTTGAATGCAGAGGTATTCATGCTTAGGTCACGTACCTTGCTTGATAACAGCCAATAAATAGAAGAATAAGTATAGCTAAGTTACCTATCTTGGTTTAATGATGTCATAGTAGGTACCTATACGTAAACTATGAACAGCGAGCACAACTATGAATAAGTAATAACTGGTCGCATCAACTAGGTAGGTACCTACAGTATCCTCAATGCTCTTATCAGTAGTTACAGTATCGTATTCATAGAGCTGGCCGAGCTCTACTTTGTCTTTGAAAGAGCAATGTATTATTTTGTCAACATTCAACTTGTAGCTTCCTAAACTGTTGTCAACAGATTTATTTAGCCAGGAGCCGAATTCTTCTAATCACTTTACTATGACAGTCGCAAAATCATCCAGAGAGGAACTCTAAGCTGTAGGTACAAACTTATTTTGCGTACCATAAATAATCGTTTTAAAGAATAATTTATCGATTAAGGCAACAATCCGTCACTGCATAAAAGTTTCCTAGGTAATTGGTTGCAACGCAAAATCTATGAAAATTTGTTTAAATCAGTCTTAATGTACCACCTATTACACAAAACATTACAAAACTAAGATGTAACTTATAAGTTACATCTTAGTTTTGTAATTGGTCACAGCTCACAGAGTACGTTTCTATCACGTTACAACGTTAAACCTTTCATCAATTATCCACTATAAACCTTTGATGAATTACAATAATAATTCATCGAAGACTTATAGTAAGGTAGGTACCACTTCTTGTGAATGAATCAAGCAGCTGATATTACTACCTACTATATTCTACCATAGCACTTGCTGAGTGGAGACCGATTTTGTCAGTTTCTCTGTTAATCTAAGTTTAATTTATAAGAGTCTCTGTTCTGACAAAATAAAAATCTTTTTACTTTTACTTTTACTATATTAGGTAGTTATGACCAACGCCTGTATCATGAGCAATTGGTACTTCACTCACACACGCTAATAATTATACCTTGAGATCCATTATCCCGCGCCTGTCAACCTGAAGCGAAGTGTTAATTCAATTCAATTCAAATTATTTTTTCCAGGCAATATAGGTCCGGAAACATAAAAATACAAAAAAAAAAATACAATTACAGCTAAGCCTCTTGAGCTTTTCCACTTACACAGGAAAAGCATCGTAATACATATCTATCGCCTCTGCAGTAACAATCAAAAATAATTATATATCATATATTCTGATGACTATATCATTATTATTGGCATTTTGTTGATTAAATTCTACATTTAATCTTTTCCATCAGTGCTGGTTTTTGGGTCAAGGCCGAGTCAAATTAAGGCGAGTTTTATGGCACCCTATAACGATGTGAAATTGCCATCAAAAGACAAATGCTGGCGCCAACCACGCCTAGCAATATAATTGAATCAACACCAATATGCTTTTATCATAAGGCATTCCTGTCTCTAGAATTGTAGTTTCCCAAATGATATTAGCTTTCTTACCATCATGACGTCCGCTTTTTAGTTCAGCTTGTGTGTAATTTGTACAGTAAATCCTTTCTTTGTTACAGATTCACCTCAATTTACCCTCGTTTAGAACCATATTGAAATGTTGCACATAGCTCGACCAAAACTTTAACTACATGTCACAGAAGGAAAGATTCGGGAGCAGTGCGAAATACAACAAAAGTGATTCTTTCAACAAACTGAAATCGAGGACGCGCAGGTCCTTGATGTACCCGACAAGCTACGACCCCCTTGCCCTTACACTTTGTGTATCAAAAAGCCCCTGTCGCTATTCAGCCAGAGACCCAAGATTAAGAAATTGGTCTAGAGAGATCTGCATCGTTTCGACGTAAACAATCGTCTCGGTTGGACTGCAGATCCACAATAGCTGTCGACGTCCTTAGAGGACAGAATTCGAAAGATAGTACGAATTCGGTACCGTAGTAGAGAGGCCCGATAAGATACTAATGGCCACGCAAAGTGCCTACGCAAATGGAATACCGGGTAAAGAACCTCTTAAGTATGAACAAAAAGTACCGTCTGAAGAGGAGAAGGCTACGTCGCCCCTCTTGCACCAAACCAACGATATAAAGTATATAGACGGCGCAAATGATGATGAGTACACTGATGAAAAACAATTGAACCACAATAATGCGGTTAACTCCGAAATATGTAACAATAGGGGCTTAGATAGCCTCGGTGTTTCTTATCATAAAGATGGACAGTCGGAGGAAGATGCGACGTCGACAAATGAAGGCGTTAAATTTTTCGGACTTGGAGACGATGACAGTATTTGTTCAAGTAAGCCGGAGCAGGAGGCGGAGCCGCAAATACCGGACGGGGGCTGGGGCTGGGTAGTCGTGGTCGCGTCGTTCTTCGTTGCAACTGTGGCCGATGGCCTTGCATTCTCGTATGGCTTGGTAAACGAAAGGCTAGTAACGTATTTCGGCAAAACTGAAGCGCAAACTTCTATCATAGGAAGTTTATTCATATCCGTTCCTCTGATCGCTGGTCCGATAATGAGCGCTTTAGTAGATCGCTACGGGTGCAGAAAAATGACAGTATTAGGTAGCATAGCATCGACAATTGGATTTATAGCAGCTGCGTTCAGTAATTCAGTTGAGGTACTTTACGTGACTTTTGGTCTGATGGCTGGACTGGGTATGGGCCTATTGTATGTAACTGCAGTAGTATCTATAGCTTTTTGGTTTGATAAACGCCGTAATCTTGCCGTCGGCCTAGGCTCTTGTGGAGTCGGATTCGGCACATTCATCTACTCACCGTTAACGACTTATCTGTTGGAGAATTTTGGATGGAGAGGAACTCTGGTCTTATTGGCCGGTACTGTACTTAATGTGTGCGTGTGCGGAATGGTTATGAAAGACCCAGAATGGTTGATATTGGAACAGAAAAAACAAAGAAAGCTGAGTAAGGCGAAGCGAGCATCAAGTTCAATATCTATCTCAGCAAGATCTGCGAAATCGGGTGGCGGGGAGTCTGTTTACCCCGGAATGGATGAATTGAAGACTATGATCAAGAGTGGAGAAACCCCAGAATATATTTTGACAACATTAGTAGCTTCAATTGCAGAAGCGGAGAACTTGGAGGCAGCCACGAAGAGAAATGCTGACTTAGGGAATCATAAAGTCAGTTCTGTCATCAATTTGCCAACATTTTTGAGGCAAAGTGAAAAGGTACGTTTAGTTTTCCCTAACAGCTTTAAACTTAATATAAAGTCTGGTGGTTGGTGAATAGTTTCATGATTTTAATTGAAACTCTTTCTGTTTCCAGGTACCTGCAGAAGTATTAGATCAACTAACATCTAACAAACGTCTTTACAACATCATTCTACAAAACTACCCATCCCTGCTGGCATTGAAATGTAACTCGGAACAGAAGCTACCCACTGAAGGATCGGAATCTAAAAATAAACAGATCACGATGTCTATGAAGCTCAAACTGAATAAAAAAAAGAAGAAAGATTTCGAGAAGAAGATAGATGTTGTGAGGGAGAACCTTCTTCATCCTATACCGGAGCACAAACCAGCGATTGTACCTAGAGCAGAGCGCCAAGATTGGATTACAAGGAACTTCACTACTGATCATCATTACCTGAGAGACATCAGGGTTCATAGGAACTCTATCATGCATCGTGGAGCTATGTTAAACATTGCCAAATACAAATTGCGTGCATCATCCTGTCCTGATATTTATAAAAACTCTATGTGGTCCGTGGAAGATCAGGAGGAAAAGGTACGTTACTTAAAAAAAAACCATTTTATAAATAGGCCCCATATAAAGAGGATCTAGAATAAATGACTAAATACTTGTTTGTATGAAGAAGTAGGTAACAAAAGTAACATTTTCCTCAATAGTAAAAACATGGTGCTTGTTTAATCGTTTCATGTTACCTTCAAGTAAAACTATAACAAAACGCAGTTAGTATAGTACCCATTTGAAAGGACGACCTACATTATTTAAAAAAAAAAATCGATATCGTAGATAACTTTATTTTTCAATGTCATTTATTTTCATTTTATCATTTCTCAGGCCTGGTACTCCCGACCCCTCGCGACTCTGAACAAGACGTTTGACTTCAATATGTTCACCGAGTTCCATTTCCTGATCATGAACATCTCGAGCCTGGTCCTCTTCATCTGGTTCATCGTGCCTTACTTCTACATCTCCGTCTTCATGCAGAAAAGTGGTTACACTGAAATGGACGGCAGCTGGATGTTGAGTGTCTTCGGTATAGCAACCATTATCGGGATCGTAAGTTATTACTTATTACGATAACTGTAAAATCGATTTTCAGAACTGGTATTGTGCCGATTGTGCGGTAGAACGTTTGTGTTTACTAATTTTAATTATGTGATTTTATTTGATTCCCTTTCTTTGTGTTAATTCTGTTTATTTTTTTATTAAGTATTTTCTTTTTCTGTATTTTGTGTTTTTTTATTTTTTATTTGTGCATAATGTAACGACTTAGTTTTAAATTGCTGTAATGTTACATAATATGATTATTTACAATAAACAATGAACGGTACAAAATGAAACGTCATCGTTTCTTCTATTCTGAGCTAAGTTTGAAGGACCATCCAAGTCAGAAATATTACAACATAGTTTTGTTAATGTTTCATAGCTTATGTGAATATTTTAAAGGTACTTATCTGTTCACAGGTGGGACTCGGATGGATGGGTGACTTCGAATGGGTAAACGTAACAAAGACCTACGCGATCTGCCTCGTGGTCTGTGGCATAACCATAATCGTATTCCCAGTCCTCATCAGAACTTTGGACCCTTCATCATCGTACAGTTTCTACATCATAGCTCTAAACGCCTTCATCTTCGGCCTGATGTTTTCGAGCTCCTATTCTTATACTCCGAGTATATTGGTGGAGTTGATCGCGCTGGAGAGGTTTACGATGGCGTATGGACTTGTGCTGTTGAGCCAAGGGCTGGGGCATTTGATCGGACCTCCTATGGCAGGTTAGTATAAAATAAAATATATATTTTATTTCAAACAACATCATATGGACTTATTATGTTATGTTAGTTTTATACACTAAAAATAAAGATAAAAAACAAATATAACAAAAATAGGCACTTGTGACAAAATGAGATGAAAACAGAGGATAATCAATCAATAGCTTCCTTCACTGATCAGTGATCACCCTACGCCTACGAAGAAATAATAGCCCTACGCACGAAACACTTCCAGACTAGAGATGATAGGCAGTCAGCCACAGTCGCCAGGATGCTGTTGCGATTGTCCCTCACTCTGCGCATCAGGGATGCTGTTTTTTTGAGTATGACAGCATGGAAGCTATCAGTGTGGTACTGCGCAAACATCCCCGATGCACTGCAGAATCGGGGCAGTCGCAGCATAAGCTTTAGTTATCAATATGGACGATAAGGCAATGGCGATAGTTTTTCTATTTATCACTTATCTTGATTATCGCAATCGATACGCTGATAATAACGATTATGGGATGATCTTCGACTCCTTGTTTGTAATAAATAATGCTGGACAGTCCACACAGCATCATTAAGCACCAGGTTAAGCAAAGCTTGTATTATCTGTACTTAGGTATATGTCTGATATACTTGATTAATGGAATACGCGTTTCGTTGCGTTTCGTTCGAAAAATATTACGGCTGTGCAGCCGTAATATTTTTCGAACGAAACGCATGTGCGGCGCAACACAACCGCTGTGTAGAGCGGCAGCACGAATTTTTGAGGTTAAAAAAAAGATCGCAGTCGTCGAAAAAAAATCGCAGTCAAAGTGTTAACGTGTGACTTATACCTAACCATGACTTAATTTATCATACAAAAACTGCGGGTAAAGAAGTTAAAAACCACAATGCGACCAGTTTAGCACCGCTGTTACCTCGCCTTGAACTTTACGATAAGATTAACGACTGCATGGAAAACATCCATTGTACACTGTATGTGTTAATGATATTTAGAAATTAAACATGTTTTCTCACACCCTCCTTATTGAAAATGAAAATGAAAATGAAAAGTTTTTATTTCTTTAAGCTTACAAATAAGCACTTAGACAGGTCATATTTAATTTTATACTTTTCATTAATTATCAATTAAATTATTTTATAGTTCACTTCAATTTTTTGTCCACCAGTGGAAGAAGTGAGAAGAAACCACTAGTATGTTCATAACTTATGTGTCTAGTACATTTTATGTTATTCTAGCTTCGGTCCGTGTCTTCGCTTGTTTGGTACCTGGATATATTATGACAATAATTATGACTAGTTTAAATTATTGTGTGTTTCGATTAGATTGTAGAGCTATGCTCGGAGTTTCTCTGAAGGATAGGATTCGTATCGAATACATCCGACGGAGAACCAAGGTTATCGACATAGTTCAAGAAATTTCCAAGCTGAAGTGGCAGTGGGCCGGCCATATCTCGCGAAGAACCGCCGCCTGGGACAAACGTGTTCTTGAGTGGAGACCACGACTCGGTAAACGTAGTGTAGGACGCCCTCCGACCAGGTGGGATGACGACCTGCGAAAGACTGCAGGTAGATGCTGGATGCGGCAAGCTGAAGACAGGGCGCTATGGCGCTCATTGGGGGAGGCCTATGTCCAGCAGTGGACTGCTATAGGCTGATGTGTTTCGATTTGTATACTATTTTAAATTTGTTTGGTATTCTGTTTCGTGTGTCAAATTAATAAATTAATGATTAGCACAACGTCTCACTGTTTTCTGGGTAGGTAGGTATAGTTGGTTAGATCCCGTACTGAGTGAAGGTTGCGTGTTCAAGTCCCGCCGAAATCGGTTTTGTTTGGGATATTAGTTAATTTCTTATATCGAAGTAGTTGAGGAGGTTTCAATTCAATGTACATCAGTTGAACCAAAGGAATCTGAAGAAAAAACAATGAATTGGGACAGTTTGGCACGGACGTTTTGTTGGTCGAAATATAGCAATAATTTTTGGACAAAGGCCTAGATAGATAATTACATATCATATAGGTTGTCTGGTAGAGATCGCTCTTGAGCGATAAGACCGCCAAATTGTCACATGTTTTGTATTTTTTAAGTGTGCAATAAAATAATTTAATATCGTCTTCTATCTATCTATCAGCCGGTATCACCCACTACTGAGTATAGACCTCTTCCTTATCTCGCCTCCCCTGGCGGTCTTGTGCCAGTCGGATCCACTGCTTCCCAACACCCGTCACAATGTCGTCTGACCATCGCATCGGGCAGGTGGTCTGCCTCGACGCCGATTAAATCACATAACATTAAATAAATAATAAATGCTGGACAATTCACACAGTTTATCAAACCTTTACAATATTAATATTATAAAGAGGAAAGGTTTGATTTTTTGTTTGTATATTGAATAGGCTTCGAAACTACTGGACCGATTTGAAAAATTATTTCTCTATTGTGAAGCTACACTATCCCCGGTGAACATAGCCTAATATTATATTTTAGAAATGTGACATTCGAATTTAATACTCATCATCGGTTTCATCATCCTATGTTAGTCCAATGCTGGCTGCACGCTCATTGGGGGAGGCCCAATGAGCGCCACAGCGACTTGTCTTCAGTTTGACGCATCCAGTATCTACCTGCAGCTTTTCGCAGGTCCTCATCCCACCTGGTCAGAGGGCGTCCTACACTACGTTTACCGGGTCGTGGTCTCCACTCAAGAACACGTTTGCCCCAGCGGCCGTCGCCGCGTTTGTTGCTAGTTTTATATAACTTTCTAATTCCATGAATCCTCTTTGCTTCAGGTGCCCTCTACGACATCACTGGACACTGGGACGCCGCGTTCTACGTAGCCGGAGTATGGGTCATGGTCTCAGGGCTGCTTGTAGCCGTCATCCCCTACACCACCAACTTCAGGCTGTGTGGCAACGCGCCGCTGGCTAAAGATGCCGCTGGTGAACCGGATCCTAACATCAAAATCATCATTGGGCATTAGACTTAAAAAACATAGGTTATTCATCATCATCAGCCTATAGTGTCCACTGGACATAGACCTCCCCCAATGAGCGCCTTAGCACCCAGGTACCATATAGGTTATTAGATCAAAATATTAGGATAACAATATATCACCAGGGAAGTTTTAATGCGAAATTGTTACTTAATAAAAATGTTGAAACATGTTATATAATCATGGTTATTAACACAAAAGTCACCGTTATTTATAAAGTGACTTTATGTTAGTAAATATTTTTAAACCTAATATTTTGCGATAGATATTCGCAAAAAAACGCTTTTATGTTTGTAAGATTGACCGGATCTGTCTTCCTGTTAAAAAAAAACAGTGAATTTTCAAATCTATAGTATATTGGATTTTTGTACCACAATGCAAATCGGTTTTTGTTAGCACCCAATTTTGTCTTCCGTCACATAGTTTTAGTTTTTGGTCTGTAAAAGATCCTAGGATTCTATTAGGTCTCTTTATCATTATAGATGCGCTGGTTGTTAAAGAACTAGGTATATAGGTAAAGACACGTTTTTAATAACTAGTTTCTAGTTAAGTATGATTTCATTTTGTCATGTCGTATGTCGTGATTCGAGCGAATTTACTTCAGAATTTACTTTAGGGACGTACTTATTGAATACAGAGTTGATCTTTCTTATATAGGTATTTTAGGGCCCTAACTTCTAAGGAAATTTAGATATTTTTGTGAGTTTGTACACTCCTCTCCTCTATGAGAACTGGGCCTGTTTACTGTAAAATCTATCTTGATGAATGTTAAAGGTTTGTAATGTTAGATAGGTTTTGATTTTCAGAATGATTAATAATTGTCTTGACAGAATATTGAATTTATATTCCTTAATATTAAGAAAAATTCGAAATATATCCAGTGTTCTACTTATTACGTGCCTTACATACTAAGGTATATGATACATAATAGTTCTAATAATCGTAGACTGTAATTTATAATAAAACGTTTGAAAAAAACGATGTAGTTTCATTATTATATCTATCTAGGCCACTAAGAGTGTATTCACACAGCATCCGTTTTATAGAATCTTTTTACTGGATCCAGTAAAACAGATGCAGTGTGAATGGGCCCTAACTCTTTCCACATTTACAGAGCAGTTACTGCATGCGTTTTTCATATCTAAAACGCAAAATTTGTACGCTTATTAGCACGGGCTTATCTGCGGCTGATAATAATATATTGATATTTTCATATTATATCTGTGCTGACAAAAATACTAGTAACGCCATCTTCCTGTAACATCTAAATCTAATAACATAACATAATCTTAGAACAGGGACATACCTTCACAAGAGCAGCGTTCTCGGGGGTTTGAGTAAAAAGTTCCAAGGAATTTAAAGAGATAGCGCTGTTACAAATTAAGGCTGCTTTTCCTCAAGTCTGGGCAACAGGATAGTTAGAAATACAGCATCTACCTTCAGATGAGACAGCTACGTTAGATATACGAGTTTTTGTCGTGGAATTCGCAGGAAATGTAGAGCATTAGTATGAAATTGCGTAGTGTTGAATATTGTACGAATTATTACGAGGCTCGTTCATCAACCGGGCTCTTGTGAGAAAAATGTTGGAGATTTTTCTTGAAATGAGCATGTCTTTTTTGCTATAATATTTTATTCAAAGAACTCTTGGATTTTCAAAATTCAAGCGAATTTAGTTAAGAATATAATATTATCGTACCTGGATTTTATATGACCTACATGCATAGGTATGTACCTCTACAATGTAAGTGGCATAGATAAGAGCAGGAAAGCCTTGAACACTCAGAAGTTGGTAGCGAGCTGATACTGATGACGGTTTTCCTCGTTTGTTTTTATTTCTAAAAGTCCTATTGGTACCGACCGAGGTATCTCATAGATGTTTTTTGCCAATACCCGTTTCTACCACCCGTATGGTGATTATGTAACTCGACCGGTTTGCGACAGGCGTAAATTAAGTAATCAATGCAATTTTAACGTTGTAGCTGGTGCCAAACTAATACAAAATTGACGTTTGACAGCACTGATTGCTTAATTTACGCCCGTCGCAAACCGGTCGCGAGTTACATAATCACCCGGCTGGTCTTAAAATCACAGCTAAACGAAGTCCAATTAAAAGATCTTGAATGAGAATTCCGCCGGTGTTCTCAGTCATCACGTCACGGTCGGCCGCGCCGTCAGCAAATTATCAGATTCAATGTAAGGAGGCTTTCCTATGGTTTCTTTTGGTGAAGCCATTTTATCACTTTAACAAAGGTGGAAACACAAAAGGTGTTGTCGTATCTGATTGATCAGGCGCTAGGCTACATTTCGCCAACGAAAAGTCTTATCAATCATAAATAATAATAATAGAATCATTTATTGCCTAGAAATTTCTTAACCTAAACGAATATTTAACGCAAAAATAAAGACTGATAACAGGCAAAGGGAGTATATTCAGCAGTGTGCTGCATGCGGCGCTGATTTTCAATATACTCCTGTCGTCGTCGTCAGGTAGGTGGTCACCGAGGGGATGGGATAGCGGGCTAACAGTAGTTCTTATTAACACACTAATAAGCGAAAGTTTGGATGTTTAGATGGATGTTTGTTACTTCTTTACGCCAAAACTACTCAAAAAATCGGGCTGAAATTGCATACAGGTAATTCTGCGCCTGGAACCATCGGTGGAGACACCCTAGCCGAAAAACACCTCTTCTCGTCTCCACATCTTCGAGACACCTTATCTGAGAAACTTTTCTTCTCGTCTTCGCTACGCACTTCTCCGCTTTAGTGGGGTCTTGGTTTAAGGCTAGCATAAAATTACTAAATTATCCGTAGGTATGTTGCCCTAACAGTTTCCATTCTACACGCTCCTTAAGCCCCATCTTAAAGCGCCGAGAAGATCGCATAAAGTCAATTAAAAACTTGAGCCGGCGCGGCGATCCGATCATTAAGGTGAGGTGTTTGCTAGTTCAACGGAATTTGAGGCGTGAACAAAAGTTGTGGGAGTTGGCAATCTTGTGACCGGTCACTGATACTGTAGTAGGTGGTAACTACGTAAAGTTTGGTTTTGTTTAGGTGTAACTTGGCTGGCTTACTCCGGCATCTTCGCACGCGTTGCTTTGTGGTAAAAAGTAGCATCAAAAAGGTATTTTTATATCTATGCTATCCTAGAATTCTAGATTTAGAACTACAGTTTTGCTAAATTTCAGCCCGCTCCGTTCAGTAGATATGTCTTCCACCAAACAACTTCACAAACTTTCTCCTTTACAATAGTATAATAAATGCGAAAGTTCGGATGGATGAATGTTTGTTAACTCTTCACGCCAATACTACTACTTTGAAGGGATCGGGCTGAAAATATGCAAGCCTGAAATAAAACATAGGCTACTTTTTATACCATAAATCAGGATAAAAATATTCGTAACCTTAAAAAAATCCATAGAAAAAACGCGTGCGAAGCCGCGGACAATAACACATAAACGATAATATATACCTACGTCTTTACAATATTATTAGGAATAGTTTCCATACCCTGAAAAGTAGAAATTTAAATCTTACCGAATGGAAGACGGTGGTTCCAAATAATGTTCGAAGTTTCATAAAATTCCGACCAACTCACATCCCAGTGTGCTAACACAGCATTCAAGAGAGCCAAAGTCGAAATTCCTAAAATTGAAACAGTTTTCAAGAGTATGCAACCGAATTGCAAATACTTATCTGGTATTGGTACGGTATACATTATAGGTACCTACAATACATAATAAAAACGATTGTTTACCTACTCTGAGCGTTGGTTTTTAGCTAAAAAATTTAAACGAATAAAACTGGTATTTATTATTATGGTATTTATTTGAAAGCAAATAACGTTAGTATTTACAATTGAAACAGAGAGCTAACTACAGACTGTTAGAAAACAATCAAATAATCTAATGGTTAATATTAAGATCCTTTTTCATTATTATTTTTTGTATTGATGGTGCAATAAAGATACATAATATTGTATTGTTAAATAGACGACATTGAGAACGGTTCCTGTGAGTTCGGTTTATGGATCAGTCGAGTTACTGATCCATAAACCGAACCCATAGGAACCGTCCTCAAAATGCTGCCCTATTGCTAAGTGCTGAAGCGCTTCTCAAAATCTTTTACCAGCTCTTGGATCACGCGTCGCTTCGACCTGACACTCTGATTAGTCCCGAATTCTAGTCCTCCAGTGTAAGTATTTTTTATTTAAGTTAGTTATTTATTGAAATTATGGTGGTTAATCTTATATTATAATATTATGCTAGAATCTTTGGTTAATTCTTGCCCGCCTTATTCGCCCGAATATAAACGTTCACTCCATTGATTTGCCCCATTAATGGAGCATACCGTACGGAACGGACATAACGGGTTAGTTACGTATGTCCGTTCCGTATAAGCGCCCGGTTACGTTTCAATGTAACCTTAGGGGGCTTATACGGCTTATTCGTTCTATTCTCGAACAATTCTACAATTTGTTAATCGTTCTCTAATAAGGCCAAATAAGTTCAATTAGGAAAACCCCTGTAATTGTCTTGTTTTCCTCCTAAAGACATCCGCCCACTAGAGCATGTCGTGCTTACCTGAATTTGAACCTAGCAAATAACAGCCAATTTGTCCTAATGACGTTTAATGTTTCTAACGTTTGAATTTCTATATTTGATGTTTCTAACGTTTGAATGTAGAGCTAGGGCTCTACCAATGTCTATT
This sequence comes from Eupithecia dodoneata, assembly GCA_947044415.1. Taxonomy (NCBI): domain Eukaryota; kingdom Metazoa; phylum Arthropoda; class Insecta; order Lepidoptera; family Geometridae; genus Eupithecia; species Eupithecia dodoneata. The sequence continues at coordinate 10,872,277 of OX345668.1, read as the reverse complement.
ATTGAAATGGACCAGCATCAAGCTTATTTTGGAGCCTTATTTGGCTTTATATATTTCACCTAGCGTATGCTTACGACTTTGTGCACATGGTACCTACCTATATAAAACGCTGCGCATGTTTATTGTTCATTTTTAACACTTTGACTGCTGAAATCACACTGTATGTGTTTTCTACAAGTGACTAATATGCGTAAATCCGCACTAGCGCAGCGGCTGAGGAAATACAGATCTTTGTGACTCAGCAGAGCTGTAAATTAGTTACAATTGGCGGTCTTATACGTAGGTAAAGATAAAAATTTATGGTGTGTAAAGTATGACTTGTCTAAGTGCTTATTTTGTAAGCCTAAATAAATAAATAAATGCTATTGACCTTGACTTTGAGATGAGTCACTATGTTTTCGTTCTCTTGCTCTAGTGTACGCATTACTTTACCTGCGCATACGCTGATCTCACATCTGGTAGGTAAAATAGCTTCAATCATGTCATTGGTCGTCTGACCGTCAATGGGGTCAGACGTGTTATCATGAAGTTCTTTGTCTTATTTATATGTGTTGTGTTTATATCGGAATCGCGAGGGAACTGGGGTCCTTTTAGAACTCTGTTATATTCGGATTATATTACATGTAAGTATCGATTCATTCCCTTTTTATACTGGTAGATTAAGTTTTATGATACCGTTACCTTGTTTATTTAAAATAGTTCTTGACCGTGAAAAGTAAATATAGCAAATTCTCCATTCTCTACCTCTTGGCTGGTGGCAGAAGTCTAGTTTGTCAATTGAAGTATACTGGGCTGATGATTGATTGGTTTGTTCAGGGTGTTCTGGTCATTTTGTATGTATAATAAAAATATCTATCTATGTAACGTATTGTATTATGTATATCAGTCATCTAGTACCTATAACACAAGTTCTGCTTAGCTTGGGACTAGAAGATGCTGTGTGGATTGTCCAGCATTGTTTATGTTTTATTGTACTGACATACGTACATAATTATTATTTTTAAGTCATTAGAGTTTCCTATAACCTTATGATATGTACCTACTACGCATAGCAAATGAGCCTTTCAACTTTGTCACTCTAGTTTGTATTATGATTATAAACCATAAACAGGTTTTCTTAAATAATATTTTATCTAAATCAAGCTGGTGTTTTATACAACGACAAATTACGATAGTGGCTTCGAAAAAAGGGGATTTTTGAAACCACGAAAAGAAACGACAACGCAAAATAACAGAACTACAAAAATATCAAACTCGCATAATCAGTCATGAGATAAGATGAGGTCAACTCCCACGTGATCGTGAGGTCGGTTACCTTGCGGTGGTATTGCATTGCAAATTAATAAGGAGCTACGACTCCTTACAAAAAGTTAGACAGTGCACAAGTGCACATTCATCCAACATGTCGACTTGTAAAGAAAATAAAACGTTGAGTTTTTAGAGTTTTCTTCAAATGTCCCTTAAAACTAAAAAAAGCAGTTTATATATTAAGGAATTCCATTGGATTTTTAGTTTTTCAGCGTTAAAATAGCTGAAGAAAACTAAATATGTCTCATAACTATCCGCAATCGCGACAGGCGAGCAAGTAAAGCAGCAAGTAAGCTCAGTTACACACGCAATGCACTCGCTACTTGCAAAAAGCTTGGCGTGAGAACACAGCTTTAGTCTACACTTATGTTTATCGCCGCTGAAAGAAACAAAGTGGGCTATATAACTACCTGTAAGGCTGCGTTTCCACTAGAGATGTGCGAGGTAGCTGAGCGGTGCGAGGATGTGTAGCGGACTCTTTTCAGATAAGCGAGCAAGGCAAGGGTAGGGCCACGATTGACATAATATGGTAATCAAATCAGGAAATTGAAAACACTAAGTCTAAACACGGAGTTGTCATGTAGCGGTGCGATATGATGACAAAATCACTCACATCTTTCCCTGGTTTTGTATGTACAAAAACCTCGCTCCTGGACCCTTTTCGATTGGGTGTTAGCGTCGAGTTATGTAGAATTCTAAACTTGATAATTGTTCGAAACACATTGCTTGCAACGCATCTCTGGTGGAAACGCAGTCTAAATCTTGGATTTTCCGGCAGCAGACGTTTTTAAACTTTATTTGTTCTAAATAGACAATAGAGCATTTAATTTTATGCTTTTTGCTTCTAGGTATAGACAACTATATAGTTATTCTGACGTATGGGTAAAGGGTTAAGTTCATTGGGGGAGGCCTATGTCCAGCAGTGGACTGCTATAGGCTGATGATGATGATGATGATGATGGGTAAAGTAAATTACAATGACATTTAGTATAAAGTAACCGTCCTTCTGATAAGCTGGTTTAAAAAATTACAAAAAACCGAACATATCAGCTCCTCTTTTTTTAATTGGTTAAATATTGTACCCATAGAATCGCGTAATGACAAATATGGGTGCCTCGTCTATGTAGGTACACTTGACTGTGTCAATAACCATTCTTCTCTTAGACTAGCTTAGACTAGCGTTGGGACTGGCCCGCGGATTCGTACGCCCTTTCCGGTATATATAATTGTAATATAATATATAATTTATTTATTAATTTAATGTTTTATTTCCGGTATATACAATTTTTATGGGCAATTTTATCATTGGCCAAATATCTAATTGTGTGCCAAATATCTAAACATTTCTTTGGACATTCGTCTTTTTTGCCATTTTTCTAGACATTAGTCGTGCGAAGGTAATAAGCCTTTTTGTTTTATATATATATTATTAGTATTTTAGTTATTTAAAGCTTCTATGCTCTATTTCAGTCAAATTGTTTCAATAGTTTTAGTGCGAAAGTATTTCTCTGTAGCAAAAAAAGTACTTAAACCCGCGGTTTTCAGGTACTCGTACTATATCTGTAACCTACTACAACCAGTTTCGTCAATTATATATATTTTTTTATAACGCCATATTGCAATCATAGGAACCATGGTGCATAGATAAATGCTTACCATAACTCTTGCACCCACGGCACGGATGCATGGCATCTGTGCACAATGCATTCCTCACCGTCAAGTCATCAGTTGTAGCGACTGACGCATGACATGACAGCCTTGATGTGGCCCTGAGCGAAGTCTCATTGTATATGCCCTGAAGCCGTAGGATGAGTTTGCATAGTTTACTAAAACCAGAAAAGGTTTCGTTACCTTCCTAACATTAAGTGCCTTGCAGCGCCCCTATGATAGGTTTAGGCAAAAAAATCTATGTATTAGAACATTATTGCCTCTGTTTCGCTTTTCGTGCAACGTTCAAGTCATGGCCAAACTACTGCGGTACCGCTGCTATGAATTCGCGGCGGAGATGTGCTATATTGGTTTATTAAATCAGCATGTTCATTATTGTTTTTTACAGGTGACCATAACAAGACTCTCAACTATGGCGTCGACGAGGTCCAAGTCTACTTCTACGATTTCCAGAATAACTTCAACATCTCTTACCCCATCGACACCGCCGTCGAAGGAATCACCTCTAACTACAACCTCGACGTCACGAAGAAGATAATCTTATTCGTCCCCGGCTACAAGTCCCACATCAGCAAGAAAACCGAGGAATTAGTCCGACAGACCTTCAAAGATGTGCCCAACATCTATCTTATCATCATCGACCACTCTATGTATACATCAGCCCGTGGTGGAAAAATCGCCAGCTACGAAAGATCGGTCACTCATGTCTACTACATCGGGAAAGCGTTGGGAAGGTTTCTGGCAGGGTTGAGAGCCGATGGATACCCATCAAGCAACATACACTGCATTGGGCACAGCTTGGGCAGTCAGATGCTTGGATACGTTGGCACAACATACACAGAACTGACAGGAGAAAAGATCTGGAGAGTAACTGGGATAGATCCAGCTGGACCTTGCTTCTCAAACAGCTTTATAGAAAACCAGATCAGATCAGGAGTAGGACAGTACGTTGAAGTGTACCATTGCAATGCTGGAGGGTTAGGAACTACAGCAGTTTTAGCAGATACCGATTTCTTTTTCAACAAGAAAGGTAAGAAACAGCCTGATTGCCATGAAGGTTATATACCAGTGAAAGGTGATTCTGACGCAGCGAAATGCAGTCATAAAGCATGTGTAAGGTATTATATGGAGACTGTGCACCATAAGGACTGGTTCTTGGCGTGGCAGTGTAACTCCTATGATAAATTCTCTGACGGAAAGTGCGCAGGCAATGAGGTTACTATCGCTGGGTATGGCAACCCTGGAAATGCGACTGGAGTGTTCTATGTATCCACTGAGAGCTATGGGATATTATGAGGATCTTGAGGTAGAAATATATATACGTAACGCATAGTAGTAAAGTTTTTTGTTTTAATTAGTTCTGTTTTTGAACTTCTGGCCACGCAAGCAAAGTTTAAAATGTACCTATCTGTGTTGTAATATTTGAACAGATATTTATGGGTATTATTGATTTCGTTGTAAAGCAATTTGTAACGTAAGTAACTTAAAGATAAACATCATTTATTACAGCAAAAACGAATGCAAATAAACTAAATTAATACATGATAGGTACTAACTAAATACCTTGTACATGGTGTGGAGGTCTTCTTATTTGTAACAAACTACTAGTTATTGCCGAGGTGATTAAACAGTACAAAACATCCGATTATTATTTCAGTCGTTAGAGGAGTTCTCGTTCCAACTACGCTATTAGTCTTTCCAGAGTCGTCGCTTGCACATCTTTCAGTCAAAAGGAAGCACCGGCCTCTTTCTTCTAGCTCGTAAATTTTGTTTCCTTTTTATTATGCTTCATCGCAATATTTCATGGCACAGCTCATTACGCAAATCTCTCGGCGACATGAACTTAACATAAATAATCCTGTGACAGATCTCTCCCATTTATACACTTCCATAAGGACATTCGAAATAAGAAGTGATGGCGCTCATAAGTCAGTGCCTCGGAGTAAACATTTGGAGACACCTACGCCGGGGCCTAGTCTGTGATGTATCGTAAGCACGTATTCAAATAAAGACGTGATATATACGGAAGGTTTACAATGTAGGATATTTTATTTATTTCGCCAGTGAACTCGACATCTGTTAATTTAACAATTTACCTAACATCAGATTAATTTTTTACTAGTTTCTGCTAGCGGCTTTGAATGCGTTAATATAAGTTTATTTCTATTCTATGGGAACTGGTTTATAAGATAACATTTATTTCAGGTCTAGAACTACCTTACCATAAGTAAAACTAGAAAATAAATTGATCACTTTGATTTTTTGTTCACTTCAATCCCTAAACAGTTTCAAATGTGTTTGACAGTTTCAAAAGTGATTTGACTTCTTTGTAAACAATTTTTGTTTTTAAATCTACCCTCAGATTTACATAATGTATCAATAGTTAGTCAAGATATGCCTCTGTCAGGCATCAGGACGAGACGTCCATGGCGGGAGAGTTATTGTCGCTCATGGGACGTTATATAAAACGTGCCTGTGACGCCTTCTGTAATCTTACAGGTGTATTTAGTAGCTGAGTCTACGCACTTTTTAACAATTTTTGTAGAATTGTTTACGCACACACTGTGCCCTCGTTCCAGAACTAACTATAGCTATATGTCTACCCTCTTGAGGCCTATGTGCAACAGTGAACTAGCTATGGCTGATGCTCATCATTATCGTCAGCTCGAACAGTTCCACTGCTGAACATAGGCCTCCCCAAAGGACGCCACAAATATCGGACCTGAGCCGCCTCCATCCATTGGGCCGCTTGCGACCGCTACGATGTCGTCGGTCCATCGAGTGGGAGATCTTCCCACATTCCATTACGCATTGCATCGCAGTCGCCACTCGAGAACCTTTACTCTCACCGGTTAAAAAAAATTACTTCTATGACCAAATCTGGTGATGGTTCAATGCGTAAAAAGGCTATTAGATAGAGACCCACCTTGAAATATGCCGTGCGTCTCCAACAAATGAGGAAAGGTGATGCCTTGGAATATTAAACAGGGAATCTCATACTCCTGCAAGATTTGTTTAAGCTGTTTGCTGGGAAATTTTATTTGATTTCTCATTTTTTGTTCATTTGACGAAGGAAAAGGGAGTTTTTCATGTTGATTTAGGTTTGCAAGGTTGCTATATAGTTGCGTTCTGGTATACAATCAGCGAGAGATAGAGAGAGTGTGAAAAGTTTTTGAAAACAATTTCTAGAATTCCGGTGGCTCAAAAGAACTACTTAATCCTTTTGAGTTAGTGTAGTGATAATCAGAGTTCAAAGGTCAATCTGAATGTTTGGGTGCGACTCACCTCAGGTCTCAAAATAAAACTAGTTTAAAACCCCTATTTCAAAATAGCGTTTCTTCACTTAGTTAGTGTAAGGGCATGAGTGCTAATATTGAAGAAAACCTGATTTGTCAAGTATCTTCCCCTTCATTATCATCATTATCAGCCTATGTTTGTCCACTGCTGGAGCGTCCCCTAATGAGCGCCACAGCGCCTCGTCTTCAGCTTGACGCATCCAGCATCTCCCTGCAGTCTTTCGCAGGTCGTCATTCCACCTGAATTGGTAATTTTGTGCAGTGAATAATATTAATAATTATTTTAATTGTGGTCCTTATCCACCGATAGCATCTCAAATGACTGCTGGAATATTGCAAGAGATGTCACTCAACCATTCCCAGTAAGAATTCGTATAGTATGACCTAAAATAACAGAAATTCAAGAAGAAGTAATTCATGCTCATTTGCGCGGCCAGTGAAATGTTTCATTATAGCGTAGCTGAGTTCACAGCACAACCCGGAGCAAACTGTGATAAGGTAAGTTCATATTTGGATGTGGAAGTGAAATACATTACAAAAAATATCTATTGACCAGATATATGTATCTATAATGATCTTTCTTTTTGTAATGATACTAGACAAGTACAAAAAAGTGGACAAAAAAGTGAACAGTGAATCCTATGTGATAATAACTTGTAGTATAAAATATGACTTGTTTAATCGCTTATTTCGTAAGCCCTAAAAATAAAAAATTGAGTACAATGGGCGGTCTTATCGCTTATAAGCGATCTTTTCCAGGCAACCTTTGGATGGAAAGAATTAAATTAAATGAGAAATGCTCAAATTTTACCTTGTGGAACACGTAGTAATGGGGCCTGAAAAGTTTTTTTCACTTTTCTCCAGAGTAAGTACAAAGGATTAGCAATACCTAATGGCAGGTAATTTTTAATGGCACTGTGTTTATACCATTGTACGCCTTATCGATATCAAGTCAATCTGATAACAGGTCGTATGCATAGTCGGATAGCTATTTCATCCTAACGCGATGTGGTCATATCGAGATTTAGTCAGAAAGCGATTAAGTCCTAACTGCTATCTAGTCAAATCAATATGTAGTCCCAAAGATTCTAACCCCGTCTAAGCAATTATCAGCCTGATCCTTCGCTTTGACGTGAAGAAGTAACTAACTATTATCCAAACTTTAGCATTCAAAATATATGTGCCATTAAAAAAGTGCTTCCGTTTTCAGGAATGACCTTTCTATCTCCGGCAATAACTCCAAGAACCTCCACCCTAGACACCACTTTAGTACCAACACCAGTGAGCAAGACAGTCCATAAATAACACTGCACATGCATTCCCCTAATGTGTTCCACGAAATAATCTACACTATTCACCATCTAGCGCTAATGACTGTCGTTTGTGAAGATTGCTAGTGTTTATTGTACAGGCCTCTGGATCTTACTGCATAATGAAGCGGATATTTGAAAAAACCATTGCGTCTACATCACAAGTTTTTCAGTTACAGCGAGCTGTTGTCATTTAGACTGGTTATATTTATTTAATATATAAGAAAATAAACGACTTAAACGAACTTAATTAATTACCGTAATAGCATCAGAGAGCCAATTAAAAATTTTCACGTATATTTTAAAACATTATCTTCCCCCGACGAGGTCCCACCGTGGGTCCCACTCAATACACACATTTTGACATGTTTTACTACTAGACTAGCACAAACTGCCAAATTTCCCTGAGCGTTTTGTTGCTGCAACAAGATGCAGAGTTTGCTATGCAAAACTTACGAGGGTACCTACCCATAATATCGACGACCGATGTGGCGCGGTGGGCGAAGGTCCGCCTGCGACGCAGGAGGTTACGGGTTCGATTCCCGCCTCGGAACAATTGTGTGTACGATCTGCAGATATTTGTTTCGGGTGTTCGTTTCTATGTATAATAAAAAATATCTATCTATGTAATGTATTGTATTATGTATATCAGTTATCTAGTACCCATAACACAAGCTCTGCTTACCATGGGGCTAGATAATGCTGTGTGAATTGTCCAGCATTATTTATTTATTTATTTTTAAAATATAGGTAACCAATAAGTTTTTAGTGGCCGCAACCTGTCGTTGCGTTTAGCTGCTAAGGCCTCAGATTATGTGAGCTTGAGACTATCGAAGCAGCGGCCCATCAGCGGCCCATACATTTTTGAATTCCAAGTAGGCGTAAACCTTTGCGCCGCTTCGCGTTCACGTCAAAATCGCCCATGTTAGAGTCAGTGTGAGGTGTCCGGTGCTTGAGGTGATCATTGCTTCACAATAACAACTATACAAATAAGACTAATATTATAAATGCATCCCGCGCTTCCTCACTGCATCTAACTCTCTCCTAAACATCAGTCCAGACTGTGACCTATTCGCGGATCGTTTCAGAGAAATTATGCCAGTTTGTGGTTTTATAAACGTGATATATGAATGAGTAGCTGTATAAAATGTATTGCAATTAAATAAATAAATAAATAATAATGCAGGACAATTCACACCGCATTATCTAGCCCCATGGTAAGCAGAGTTTGTGTTATGGGTACTAGATAACTGATATACATAATACAATACATTACATAGATAGATATTTTTTATTATACATAGAAAACAACCAGAACACCCGGAACAAATATCTGCAGATCGTACACACAATTGTTCCGAGGCGGGAATCGAACCCGCAACCTCCTGCGTCGCAGGCGGACCTTCGCCCACCGCGCCACATCGGTCGTCAAAATTATTTTTAAATTGTTTAATATATATATTGTATAGTACCTACTATTGATTTATCATTCTTGTGTATTTATCCTTTAAATCCTTTAATTAATTTAATCTGTACCGTATTAATTAAAGTAAAACAAATACAGAGAAGTTTTAACCTATTCCCCTATATATCCACTTTCACATTCTTTGTTTAAAGTATCTGCATTGCATACATAATATTGCAGAACCAAAAACATGAACTTTCAGCATGAAGTAGGTATTATGCAGCAAAATTAAAACAATCAGCTTAAGTGTTGCCAGCTAAACTACTTTACGTTGCTACAAATTAGCCAACCACCTGGTTGTGATGTCGGAACAGCTTTTAGCATTGTTACTCTCCTCACTACTGTTACTGCAGTGCATTTAGAATTGCTACAGTTGGAATTGGAAATGCAAATAGTAGAAGGTACCTATTTACCTACCCAACGTTATGTCTCCAAACTTGGTGCCTGCCTTTGGTGAAGCAAACATAGCTCAGTCTTGGTGTACTAAATCTGGAAGCAAATCTATCTAATCAGAACGTGGCGTGAAACAAATGATTATCTAGTCATTTAAACCAGTTTAAAAAAAAGAAAGAGTTTCTTCTTCATGGGTGTTTTATTCTATTTCTCCGTCACCGATTTTTTATGATTTTTTTGCTTTTGTACAGATAATGATCCCTTCAATTCAAAAGAAATTAACACCGGGATATTTACCATCATTTGATTTTTGACTTTTCCAATATTTCGGCACAGTTTCATGATCAAGAAATGAATTAAACTCTAAAATCTCTATATATATGGTAAATATCCCGCTATAAATGACTTTTGTGTAAATAACCATGTAAGTTTCAAAAGTTTAATCCCTAAAAATAAATAAATAGTAACATAAATAGTTATCTTTTATCCTATCTTATCTATGTCCAAGTGAGTTGCAATAAATAAAATATACATGCATATATACTATGTGTCCCGCAGAACCTATAAAATAGTCTCTGAACTTGAAGTCTTGTACCAAATCCTGTTTTCGCTTTAATTTAAAAAGGAGTTTCTTATTTTTTGCACTATCTTTCAAGGCTCTGAAAAAGAATTTGTTGTAACCTAAACCAATTTTATTGTCGGCATCATGATTGTATCAATACAGGTAGTTGATAAAATCATGGAATGTACTCGTATTTCTCTCATCATCAAATATATCATGGATCGTCATCATCATCAGAGAATGTCTCATTTCTCTCATCAATCATGTAATGAATTATCATATCACTGTCGTGAGGAGTCAAGTTCTGTACAATAATTATCAGCACCTTTACTTATTTTGCTAATAGTCACGTAAAAAGCCTGATTTCATCATGCAAGTGCTGGCGTAAAAACATTACCTACCACTCGTTATTGGACGCCATAAAAGCGGCACGCAGTCCACTGGCCTTTTCGCCGTGGGGAGTCCGCTCAATTTGCCGCTCCGCTGTATTTTCAAAGCCACAGAACGGAGAGTGTAGCCGATTCAGGGTTAAATGGCAGGTAAGAGCGGGCTACACCATTTGCCAACTGTAGAGCGTTATTTTGCTTTACAGTTTTATGTACTTAAGGGGCCTCCGGACGGACGAATACTTCATACAAACGTAATACCAAAATTATTTCTAATTCAAGCATATATCCACTATAATATTGCATTATTTGTATTAAAATTGTATTTATCTAGGTTCCCAAATAGTTTTTTTTTTCAAAAATACTTACCTTAAATGAAATGAAAGCCAATCTCATTTTGCACATTTTTATGCGAAAATGGACAAGTTTTCTTGCTATTTGTTTCGTATTGAAAAAATCAATATCTTACGTTTTATTTATTAAGGAACATAGCTTATATTGTCTAGTTACAGAATAACAATACTTTGTGAAGAATACAAAAAGTTTTCAGTCATAATTTTTGGTATTACGGAACAAACCAAATTTTGAACGGCTAATATTGCTATCGCGCACGCATGGGGCGCGGCGGCGCAAGGGTTAAACAGGGACAGCGATATTCGGAGCGATTTTTGCAAGCGAGGGTCGCCGGACCCTTAAGTACCTAACGCATTGGCGGCGTTCTGAAGTGTGGCATGCAAGTCGCCTTGCAAGTAATCACACTAATCACACATAGCTAAATTGTTTTCTCATTGGGTGGGATAGGACCACTTGTTGGCACTTGTTTCTGTCCGCGGCCTCGCACGTGTTGTTTCTATGAAAACGTTAAATGATTAATTCCATGGGAATTTATTTATTCTCGGGCGGCACAAAGTCATACAGGCAGCATTTTTGCAAGAATAATAACTGAACAGAAGCTAAAGCGAATTTTCCTCAGCTGAAAATGCAGCGTAAGTTCAACAAAGTTCACCAGCGGCCCTCTTTCAGCTGTTCCGTCGTCGTCGACCGGAACGCAAATATTTCGCGCTGCGATCGAATTAAATCTACCGTAAATTGTGGAGTTTCGGATTTATTTTACGTGTAAACTCTCAGTTGTCGAGACAGGTGCTGCCATAAGTGTTGCATGATTGAGCCGGCGCTGAAAAGCTCAGCGTGTGAATTATTTTAAGGGTCGCAATTCTTTTTGAAGAGGTGCTGAACGTTCCAACGTCGAGTCTTTGCAGTATTTTCGGATGAAGTATTATTTTTAGGAGGCTTTCTCTTTGCTGTGCAAAGGCTCTTACATTTTTTTACGTTTTTTATCACTTTTCAACGTCTGGACAAAGCGATTTTTTGCCACTTTCAAGTCTGAAGCTATCTCCTAGCGTGTCATCATCATTCAGCCTATGTTAGTTCACAGCTTGACATAGGCCTCCCCTAATGAGCGCCATAGCGCCCTGTCTTCAGCTTGCCACATCCAGCATCTCTCTGGTGGAAGGGTTTCCACTACCACGTCAGCGAGGCTCCGATGACGCACGCGCGTTGTAGTTTGACAGGCGTCCTATGAATTTCCTGAAAATGACACAATGACATTATGAAGATTGCAATACCAAACGTTTCTAAAGAAAACTATCACGTGAAATTATGCAAATTAAGAAAACGTAGAAGACTATGCCGTGCTTTAGGAAAATGTACACCAAGCAAATGTTTATGTATTTACAGAAATAGTCGAGGTAACATTAAGACTGTGAACATTAAACCCAAAACTATTCATTATGGCTGTATTCCAGCGACGATTCCCGGCTAATGGGCGCATAAAACAACTGTATTACACGGAAATCAATGCTTTACTTGCATTACCAGAGTTTAAATTGGGTCATTATGAAGATTTAAGAGAAGAAAATTATATTTATTTGACTGCAGTAGGGGCTGCTGTGGTCCTCTATTGAGGTTACTTAATCGCTTTGACAGAGATAGACTTGGTTGAAAGAGTTAGGGTGTGTTTTCGGTGGAAAGGGCAAGCGAAGGCAAGAGCGGTTTCTAATCCTTCCGGAACCAAGGCACAACATCTAGGCTCAGCTGTCTAGGTATTGGCCCTCCTTTCGCAATACGCCTTACCAAATACACACCAAATTTCGCTGCTGTGCAAAGAAATCGCGAGCTTTTATGCAAGCTGCAATTATAATAATAAAATCTTGCAAAGGTCTTTTCCTAAACCCTCTCTCTCACACTTCAGGTCACATATAGCACTAATATTCTATAGGTAGCAGTTTCTGCCCGCGGCTTCGCGCGCGTTTTTTCTATAGAAACGTTTAAAGGTTATTTATAACCTATGCAAAACTGTTTTATGGTATACAAAGTAGCCTATGTTTGAATCTAGGCTTACATCTACCTAGATATATGCAAAATTTCGGCCTATCCATTCTGTAGTTCTGTAAGTTTAGTGGATGGATAGATTAATGTTTCTTACTTTTGCACGCCAAAATTACTAAACAGCTTGTTGATTAAGCTGCAACTTTGCACATGTTAAGCTCTAAGCCTGGAATGAAATATACGCTTTTTTTTCCTATAAATTATCTATCCAGCTGCAATGGGAAATAAAAAACTTTTAAACGTTTCAATAGAAACTGCGTACGAATCCGTAAGCAAAAACTAGTTTTTAAAACAAAATTATTCAAATCTCTCTATAAAACTCCTCTTTACAAGGCATAAACTACTTGCAGCTTTTCCCCGCGGTTCTAAAACTAAAGATTACATTTTTAAAAACACTCAAACTACTAAAAGCCCCGGGGCTGTCCCGCCTTTGTTCTGTCCCCGGCGGAGTACACAAATTTTTGCAACAAGAGCTGTCAAGTAACGTCACACTAAGTGCATCTTACTGCATTACGAAGCATGAGCTCCCTACAGTTGTGTCGCACTGTATACTGTAGGCAGTAAGGGAGTTCTATTCTTTTCAATCTGAAAAAACAAATGACGATATGAATTATATATATCAGAAACTAGCGGACCTTCCCGGCTTTGCACAGTTTTAGTACGGATCCCTAACTTTTTGAAAATATAATATAGCCTATGTTCACCGGGGATAGTGTAGCTTCCCAACAGTGAAATAATTTTTCAAATCGGTCCAGTAGTTTCGGAGCCTATTCATTACAAACAAACAAACAAAAAATCAAACCTTTCCTCTTTACAATATTAAGTATAGCAGTATATACCAAGACCAAGATCCAAGGAACAAAAGAAATTACTTTTAAAAAACTTTATTATTTTTTGTTTTAAAAAAAATTGTTTATATATTTTTTCAGTTTCACATTGTATTAAGATTCTCAAGACTCAGCGACTCCTGAGTAGTAACTCATTTATGCTGAGTCGAGACCTTTTTGCTGCTGTAACACACATCTGTCTCTTTTGTTTTTTGATATTTTGTTTTTGCAATTGTTTTTTTTCTCGTTATAAGTTAATTAAGTTATTTTTATTTAAAATGTCAACCTACTTTGTTTATGTTTTGTCATCGACTACGTACTGCACTTCAGCAGCAAATAAATGAATGTCTATGTCTCTATGTCTCTCTCTTTATGTCTTTTTTGATAATAACATTTATTATAATGCATAAAATTTGACTTGTTTTAGTGCTTATTTTGTAAGCCCTAGAAATAAATAAATGATTTTTTTTTGAGTGTTGAAGAGGCAACCTACGTTGTATTCACACTTGTGACTTTACCCTTATTTTCCTTGTCACCGGGACTTCCAACAAACTGTCAGTCTTTCTTCCACTTCCTTACCTTACCAGCAAACAGAAAATGTATTGATACCCCGCGAAACAGGCCTAGCCTAGTGCGGGGGTCACTGGTAACTGCAGCACCTCAACCAATCAACTCTAAAATAAGTTAATTTAAGGTGTTATTATTTGTAAACATTTTGGTAAATAATTTTTTTGTTTGTTTGTTTGGTTATCTACCCACCAGCTAATATCTAAATAGTCATGTTGATGAATCATATTATATCGTATAGGGAATCCCTACTCTTGTTGGTCAAGTTTTATCCTCATTTGAAATATCTTATATGAACTTTGTATATTTATTGTACCCATGGAAATAAATATTGTATTAAGTACATAATATGTGTTTAATACTTACTTACCGACAACCGCAGGGGTAAACGTGTTCTTGAGTGGAGACCGCGACTCGCCAAAAGTAGTGTAGGACGCCCTCTGGCCAGGTGCGATGACGACATGCGAAAGACTGCAGGTAGATGCTGGATGCGTCAAGCTGAAGACAGGGCGCTGCTATGGAGCTCATTGGGGGAGGCCTACGTCCAGGCGTGGACTAATATAGGGTGATGATGATGAAAATAAATATTATAATACTGTATTAAGTACATAGTCTATATCCTTAATAATTACTTACCGACCACCGCTGGGATAAACGTGTTGTTGAGTGGAGACCGCGACTCGGGAAACGTAGTGTAGGATGCACTCTGGCCAGGTGCGATGACGACCTGCGAAAGACTGCAGGCAGATGCTGGATGCGGCAGGCTGAAGACAGGGCGAACGAAGAGGTGGTATATCAATCATCCAAACAAAGTTTGATTGTTTGTGTTACTTTAGCGCATAATTTTTATACAACATCTTCTTACGCTGTAAATGAAAAAATGTAAGAAAGCAATACAGAAATAAATAATAGGATAAAGGAAGTATAAAGGGCGGCCTTATCGTTGAGAGCGATCTCTTCCAGGCAACCTTAGGATGGACTGGACATGAAGGAATAATTAAAGTACCACCGTACTTTAATAAATACGAGTATATATATTAAAAAAAGAGAACAAATACTTAACTACATACTAACTACAACACCTACATTACAAACATTATAATAAACTGCGTATGTGTTCTTACTCTATTGCATTGGGTGCTCCCGTAAAAATAGAGGCACGTTTGTAAATAAATAAATAAATACTTGAACCACTGTTTCCTCTATACTATGCCAGTTTTGTAGTGCTTTCTTATGACGGAAACACAGAATACTAAACACGAAGTAACATTATAAAAACATGTGATGCGAAGTCACTTCCTTGTTGGAACACTTAAGAACTACGAGGTGGCAGCAGTTGCTTACTTCTTACTGGGAGTAATGTCAGTTGGTTCTTATATTTAATTCAATATGCAGTTGATATAACCATCGAATTAATCAGAACTAGCTGCACCCCGCGGCTTCGACTGCTTGGAAATTTATGTGTTAAATGGTTTATAAACCTTCCTCTTAAATACTTAAGTCATTTAAAACGGGGTATTTACCATGATTTGATTTTTGAGTTTTTTAATATTTCGGCACAGTTTCATGCGCCATGATCACGATCAAAAACTTCCTCTTGAATCACTATATCTATTAAAAAAACCGTATCAAAATCCGTTGCGTAGTTTTAAAGATCTAAGCATACATAGGGACATACATACAGCGGGAAGCGACTTTGTTTCATACTATGTAGTGATGACGATAGACATTCAGATTTATTCCTTTAGGTATCTACACAATAGTATGCAAACCATTGCTAACATTAATAATTATTCAAACACATAGAACAGAGTTCTATAGAGTCGACCAACACCGATCACGAATGCACGAAGTTTCGCAATATGCTGTAAAGATAATAGGCGGTCGAACTACATCCAACTATCTCTAGTGTTATAATGAAATAGTTGAGCATTGCTATAGAAACTTGACTCAATAGACCACATTATGTTGTACTCAAGAGTTTCACATTCGTATTGTAAACTCATGTTTCTATCATCATCATCATCATCAACCAAATGTTAGTCCAACGCTGGCATAGGCCTCCCCTAGTGAGCGCCTAGTCTTCAGCTTGACTTAACCAGCATCTCGTCGGTCGGTTCTTCGTAAGATATGGCCGGCCCACTGCCACTTTAGCTTGCTACTTCTTAGAGCTAGATACGTCGATACGTTTGGTTCTCTGTTTCATATTTGAGTGCAGAGGTTTGCGTTGTGTGGTAGTAGTATTGGGTTAATGTACACAGAGCTTCAATTAATGTGTATTTTACACACCTAAGTCGGTACAGCCCAGCAACATAGGGTTATTTTAGTACAAGGCATATTGGTGTGTCATTTCAGTATAATTATGTAATATTATAGGCAGAGAGTATACAATAATATTGTAGGTAGATGAGTGTTTGTCAGTTTGTCAACTTATCAGTGGCCTGCCGACTTTGGTGTGTTAACTCCATTACGGTAGACGTCTCTAATCTATACTTAATTTTACTTTGTCATTGAAAAGCTTGGCCTGACGAAGATGACAGAAAAGCGAAAATCGCTTCAGTTCCCTTTCAAGGCAGCCCCTCAAAAGCGCACGAGGACTACGGCATCCCATTGTAGTAACGTTCACAGTTAGTTAATTAACTGCAAATATTTCACATTAATTTCATTCCGGTGCCTAATTGTGTAAAGAACAAAGGGAGTCATCGCTTAATTGCGGACTTAGAAATATAGAGGAAAAGATACAAAGACCCGTGTTCTGTGAAGTAATTTATTAGATCCAAGCTCTTCCAGCATTTTATGAATTAAAGCTCATACAAAAAACAAGAAAAGTACTTGTTTTTATAATAATATATCATTGTTGTATGTATTTGTATAACAGATAAGCAAAACAGTAAATATTAAGTCTGATTCCTAGATCTAGGTGAGTTTACTCAATCAAGAAATAACAAAATAAACAAACAATAAGTAGTTATTTAAACATCATAACAGGAAATGCTCAGTCATATACCAACATTGTGATTATTTTGTGGTAGTATTTGAAATAATAACTAAGGATACAATAAAAAAAAACGTATTTTTAGTCGTGAATGGCACTTATCATACATCATCAGTTTTACCCACTGCCCGCGTGGCCTGGGCAGTGGGTAAAGCTAATCAGTTTTTTCCACTGCCCAGGCTATGCGGGCAGTGGGTAAAACTGATGATGATTAGTATACACAGAATAATTTATATACATTTTAAATAAAAATAAAAATAAAATTCTTTTATTTCGGACTACTACAGATCCATAATTTGTTAGTAATGATCTTATAATAAATGTTAGTAATTCTTACGAGCTAAATTTAAATTAAATTGAAATTGAAATTTGTCACGCAACCGGAATTAAACCCGAATCTCTGAAATTATCTCCCACCATTCCTAAAGCCTTGAAATAAACTGTCCTAATGTGAGCGACTAAAACAATGATTAAATATTAGAATTAAAGATTATAATCTCAAAATATAAATTACCTTAGCTACCTTAAGAGTTTAAAAATCACCATGTCAGGGTAAACTGACGACCCTAATCTGTGGTCATGCGTTCTAAGTGTCGTTCATGTTCATATACGATTCATACAATAATAATTATTATTTTGACTGAGTCTCTTAATAACCGGATATTATGGAGATGAGAATCATAGAATCCAGTCACACAGCATCATCTAGCCCCATAGTAACCAGAGCTTGGTCTTTTGGGGGAACTAGGTTACTTAAGCTATGGCCTATAATACATATCTCAAATTCTAAAGTCCATGATGCAGCTAGCTTATTGCCTTCAAGTCATAATCAGTGGTAGTGAAATAGAAAACCCCTTTAGCAGTTCCAGGATTCGAAGCACCAGCGATTGTTTTATCCGTACTACAATTACCACTGGAGAATCTTTTGAAAGAGTCGCATCTGTACGCTACAAAAAGATCTCTATTCTTCACAGATGCTGTCCAGACGTCTATACAGGTCCTGTGAGAACAAGTAGCTGCTTTAGAAGAGTCGAAGAAACCTGGTATGATGGGTGTTCCGCAGTTCGGTTGGGTCTCTCCTTTTCTATTAACCATAAAGTCTATATCTCCGATAATGCTGGAAGATCCTAGACCTCCAGAGTTACAGTGGTATACTTCTACGTAATCAGCTACTCCTGACCGGACCTGCTCGTGGATAAAGTTCTTCGTAAAGCAAGGCCCTGCTGGATCCAGTGCGGTTATTCTGGCGATCTTGTCTCCTGTGATATTGTAGAAGGTTTCTCCCGTGTGGCCTAGCATCTGTGCTCCCAAGCTATGTCCAACGCAGTGCATGTTCTTGGGGCTAATACCTCCGTTCTTCAATTCAGCCAGCATCTCTCCTAAGGATTTTCCTATGTAGTGCACATGTTGAACCGCAGTTTTGTAGCCTTTCCTGTTCCCATTTTCATTACCAGTGTATGCCGAGTGATCGGGTATGATCAAGTAGATATTTGGATCAGTTTTATATGCATCTCGTATTTGTGCCTCCGTTTTTTTATTGATTTGGGATTTGAAGCCTCCAACAAAGAGTACAAACTTTCGTTTTTTGTCCAAGTTTTTAATGCTGAGAATGTATTTGGAAGCATCGCTGATAGGGTATGATTCTGTGAAGTTTTTGGTAAAGTCGTAGAAGTGAATGAAGGTGGCGCTGACGTCTAAATCGAGGGTTCTGCTGTGATCACCTGGAATCAGAAAGGGAAATTATGGCACTGTTGTACTGATGTATCTATATGGCATACCCCGTCCGAGCAAGCAATGTACATGGGCTTTTACGAGTGTATTTAAGATTAATTTGATCTTTAGTTCATTTGTTTTACGTTCCAATTTCAAAATTTCATGTATCTGCGCCAGTAACATTGATGCGTTAAGTTTTTTTATGATTTCAAGTATCGCCTGAAACCGGACAAATCGTACGATAGACTTCAAATGGAAGTCATGGATGAAAACCCTTCCAACGTGATTTCTTTTTATTCCCAAAAAAAACCCTTATATTCCGCTTCGATAGAATGGGAAAAAACCTATTCATATCTACACTACAGTATTGCTTATAGAATTTCCTAGTGCTGTTTTAAGTGAATATTCAGACAAGACTCTGTCTTATAATGGGACGTAAATCAATCTCTCCGTCAGTGCATGTTTGTATACCGCGATAGCGGCAGATTTATCATCATAAAAAAAATGTTTATAGGTGCGTACTAAATTGGTTTGAAATGGCTTAGAGATATTTTAGGGTTAGAAGCATTTGAATTCTCGGAACTTATTATATATCCGACCGATGTGGCGCGGTGGGCGAAGGTCCGCCTGCGATGCAGGAGGTTGCGGGTTCGATTCCCGCCTCGGAACAATTGTGTGTACGATCTGCAGATATTTGTTCTAGGTGTTCTGGTCGTTTTCTATGAAAAAAAAAAAAATCTATCTATGTAGTGTATTGTATTATGTATATCAGTTATCTAGTACCCATAACACAAGTTCTGCTTACCATGGGGCTAGATAATGCTGTGTGAATTGTCCAGCATTATTATTTTCATTTTCATATACTGTACAGCAAATGTGTTCCATTCTCTAAAGAAACGTTGTTTATTGAGTAATTATGTAAATGGACCATGACGCTTCCTTGAAAAGTGTTCTCTCGTTCGACCAATAAGTTTTCTAAAAAATTTCTATAGAAGTCGATTTTTTAAACCGAAACAAACTTACATTTCAACATAGGAGAATTCAATAAAATCCGAAAAGGTCCATATTTCTCAAAGTCACCTCTTCCCCAACTAAATCCCACAACACACACCACCATACACGAAAAAACACAAGTTCTTAAAAACATTATTTTTTGGTATTTGTATCTGTTTCACTACAAAACAAGTGTATTTTCTTCAAGCGCCACAAGCCTATAATGATAAGACAAGGACAAACGCCTTCGTATGATACCTACGTGATTCTATGTTACTCATTCTAAACAGAGAGATAAGAGGCCAAAATACACAGAAGGTAGGTAATTTACCTAAACCGAAAATTAGACGTACGTAACTGGACAGAAGCGTTGTGTTGTGGTACATTTTATATAGTGTGTCCTTTTAACAGGAAAAGAGTTTATAATTTGATTTTTCCTTACATCATTGTAGAGTAGGCACCACATAGGTATTAACCCAAGATAGGTATTAACCAGGTATAGGAAATTAGTCCAACCGAATCCTAGCGCTAAGCAGAGGTAGCCTTCGCATCATGACAAGAGCCTTAACTGGACACTGTCGCCTTAACAAGCGCATGTTCAAACTAGGGCTAAGCGACACACAATCCTGAAGATTTTGTGAGGAGGCGGATGAAACGCCCCTCCATCTGCTAAGTGGAGCACTGATGCACGAACGCAGCATCGATCTGGGCAAGCATCTGCATAGCCCAGACGAGCTGCGAGACATCACCCCGAAGAAAATCCTACAGTTCCTAGCAACTGCAAGGGTTAGTGGCGAACTATGAACGCCACGGCTTCGGGGCTGAAACGTAAAAGTGGCGACCACAATAGGCCTATCATGGCCGCCGTGATACGAAAGCCACCCCAAGCTAATAAAAAAAAAAATAGGTATTAACCACAGAATAATTTTTCGAAACTATATATTGAGGTTTAATGCACTTATAAGGTGTAGGACGGACGAGTATTTTCTTCAATTACATAATAAGGAAAATAGTAATAACAGAATATACTACTACATAAAACTCGTCCAATGACACAACTGTGTGTTTAGTTTTAATCCAAAAAAATCTAACTAAGCAAAGAAATTCCATATAAAATTTTATAAATTCCATTTATTTAGTCCAGCTAAAAAATAATAAATACGAAATATTATAAAATAAGTTACAATAAAATATATCTACATAGTACTACCTGACCAGCAGGTTAATAACATAATAGGAACTTAGAATACTATTTCTCAAAACTTTACAATAGAATTTCTACCCAACGCATAATAAGTTCTTAAACAAAATCGTTTCATATCTTAATTATCTAAGCTCGGTCAAGTCTTTATCCTCAGTCGAAAAGAAGAAGATTCCACTTTCCGTCCCAGGATTGGCTGACCCGGCGATGGTCTTACGCATAACACATTCTTGCGTCATAACGTCTTCGTAAGACCCACATTTGTACGCTGGAAGCAGCTCTCTATTCTTCACTGAGGCAGTCCAAACATCTATGCAGTATCTATGGTTACAAGAAGCTGCTCGGGAAGAGTCGAACAACCCAGGAATGAAAGGAGTATTGCAATTAGGCTGGACCTCCCCACGTCCGTTGATGACAAAGTCGATATCTCCCAAAATGCTGGACGAACCTAGTGTTCCAGAGTTGCAGTGGTAGATATCAACGTGGTCTGCTACACCAGATCTGACCTGTTCTTCTACGCGGCTGGTAACGAAGCACGGGCCAGCTGGATCCAAAGCGGTAATCCGGGCGATTTTTTCTCCTGTGATATCCATGAATGTCGATCCAGCGTGTCCAAGCATCTGGCCTCCTAAGCTGTGACCGATCAAATGCATGTTCTTCGGACAGACTCCTCCGTTCTTCAATTCAGCCATCATTTGTCCTATTGCTTTTCCAATAAAGTGTACGTAAGTTACAGATCTGTCGTAGCTTTTCATTCCACTGCCTCCTGCGTCGTAGGTATACGCGGAGTGGTCAGGAATCATCAGGTAGCTGTTCGGGTATGTTTTGTAAGCTTCTCTTATCTGGTCTTCTATGTCATTGTTTATGGCTGAGGTGAAACCACCTACGAACATGATGAACTGTCTTGAGGTGTCAATGGTGGGCAGGTTGAGGATTCCTTCTGCTGCGTCCTGAATAGGGAAGGACACATTGTAGCTTTCAGCGAAATCGTAGAAGTACAGGATGGTTTTGTCGACATCGAGGTCCAGGCTTCGGTTTTGAACGCACTTTAGGAGTGGAGAGTAGAGCATCATCCTAAATGGGCCGTATTTTTCAAGGTCTCCACTTTGTAAGGTAAGCACGACTCTCAACAAAGAAGCGATCACGCTGATTTTCACAAACATTTTTGCACTTTTATTTTCGTCAATTAAATTATGATGGTATTCTTTAGCATGTTGTATTAGCTCAAGCTGAGATGAACATATGCCAGCCCTGCTTACATTTTCCTTTTATAATATAAAACAAATATTTTAGTTACCTTTGCAGGAAACCGCAAATGCGTAAGTTACGCTCTATGGGGAAACTATTTGCAATATTTTGCGTCACAGAATCAAATCTTTTGATGGTACAGGAACAGAAAAGTCCAGTATGTTCACGTCACTATTCTACATGCTAATGGTTTCAATATTTTTACTTTATGTCTAGGCACTTGGAAGTTGGAATCCAACCTACTGAACGATTAAATATAAAATAATGCTGGACAATTCACACAGCATCATCTTGCCCTAAGCTAAGCAGAGTTTGAGTTAACTGATATACATAATATAAAACATTACATAATGTAGATAGATATTTTTATTATACATAGAATACAACCAGAACACCCGGTACAAATATCTGTAGATTGATCACTCATTTGTCCCGAGGCGGGAATCGAATGCGAGGTAGGCAAAGGTCCGCCTGCGATGCCCAGAGTCAGTTGTCATCGATTGCGCCACGGACTGCAATTCCCAGATCGAAAAATTGCCTTTAAAAGGGTGCCAATACCAGTTTTTTATGTCATAAAGCATATGTGTTAGACACAATCTGATTATTTTACTAAAAATCGACTTCACATTCCTTAGTATTTACAAAAAAAAAAAAAAATTTTTTTTTGATAAATACTTTAACCCTTGGAAATATTTTTGTTATGAGACCACATCGGTATCATTTACAATACAATAACGAAAGAATTTTCGAAATCGGTCTATTTACGTTGACTCCCAGTTGACGGAGAAATCGACGAACATACATAAAAAAATACATACAGAAGAACATAATAACCTGCTCTTCTTTTGTATTTCGTTTCGTCGGTTAAAATGCTTATGGAACACAAAAAATGTACAGTGGCATTCATCGCTAGCCCTCCCTGTTAAGTTAGAATCAAATTTCTATGAATACAGAAATATATTATAATTATAACTTGGTAAAATAAAGATAGCAAGCTGTTTTTCATAAAAACAACAAATTGTTTCAAAAACACTTTGATTGTTGAAATCACACGGTATGTGTTTTCTACAAGTGACTAATATGCGTAAATCCACAATAAACAGCGGCTAAGAAAATACAGATCTGTGTGATTCAGCACAGCCGTAATATTTTTCGAACGAAACGTATGTATGTGCGGCGCAACACAACCGCTGTGTAGAGCGGCAGCACGCTTAGGTTAAAAAAAAGATCGCAGTCGTCGAAAAAAAATCACAGTCAAAGTGTCATAAAACCAAAAATTATGTACATATCTTATGAGACTTGGACCCCGCAAGGGGGCCAGGTAACGATAAATAAATAAATACTTAATGCTGGACAATTCACACAGCATTATCTAGCCCCATGGTAAGCAGAGCTTGTGTTATGGGTACTAGATAACTGATAAACGCCAATGTACCTACGTTTTTTAAAATTCTACTGTAGACAATATAATGTTTCAACTAGGCTAATTCGACACCGTTTATCTCAGAATATCGTCCAATCACCGAAACGACCTTATCTTCTCAACCAGCAATTTGCAACTTGCGTAGGCGAAATCATCTCATCACATATACTCCGATTTAGAATCCAAGATATTTTATGTCAACAAAGACCTTTTGAATGAAATCTTAACAATATCAGAAAAATACAAGGTAATTACTAAAATACAATCTTCAACAATGCAAAAAATAGCATGTGCAGCGAAAAATTTTTAAATTTGAAACGAACGAGAGTTCAAATAAATGATGAATCAAGACAAAATGAAGATCATTCAAAACATCATTATGTCGTGCTTCTGTGATTAGCGTCAATGATACCAATGTTGGTAAATATTTTCCAATAATATTCTTTGAGTTTTGTTACCTTTTGTATGCAAAAAATATCCAGGTTTTTTAATCGGAGTATGACTATTAGGTACGAACCTATTATATTTTTTCTGTGAGTATTTTTCTCGTTAATTTTTATTGTATTGTTGTTTTATTTTTTCGTTTCTCCCCCAATAAAGTATTCTGTTCATAAATTTGCTATATCGACTATATTTAGGATACTTTCCCTATAATGTGGTATAGCCTCGGGACACCCTGTATATACTGATAGATTTTGTTGCATATAAGCATAATAGTAACCGAAAACTTTTTTGGTATTGTGCTCACTCGTACCAGCCATTCAGGAATTTGTGATATCGAAACTTTTAAGTCTTCACTTGTCAAAGAGGATGCTTCAAAAGTTTTAATGAGTATCCAATGTTTGTTCTTTAATATGTAGTTCGACGGTTACTTGATAGCCCTTTAAAGTTATTTGTTTTGAGATCAGTGGGTTGCCTTCCACGTAGGTGTATTAGTCTAGGTGTACCTAGACTATTTCAGATTCTGGAATTACTTTGCGGAATTTATTGATAAATAGTTATTTGTGTACTGAGATGCAAGTAGGTGTATCTTTCTATTTACACTAAATTTGTTTCATCTCTGTAAAACCGCCAAGTTGTCACATCTTTAAATACTCGAAAAATTAAGTCGCTTCCGCTGTCTGTCCGCTTAGATCTTGTAAAATACACAGATTTTAATGCATATCTCAGCAATTGATAGAGTGATTCAAGAGGATGGTTTGTAGACCATTTGACAAATAGATTTCCACGCGGGCAAAGCCTCGGGGCGCAGCTAGTTTATAATAAATTTGATTTTGTTTGTGGTTTTGTTTAATGTGCAATAAAGTTTTTTCTGTTTGAAACACTAAATAATGTAAATCTATTATTGCGAACTTGGCCAGTCGCTCCAGCGCGAGTCTCAATTGGGTCTGTGTTTAAAAGTCAAAGCGAGAGCAATAAGAAAGCGGACAATTTTGCAACACTGTTGGCTCGATTGCAATAAACAGCAGTGTTGCCCGCAGTCAACAACACTGCTTATTGCTGTGGACTTGACTCACACTATTCCATTGCTGTGCTCGCTTCTATATTGTTTAGGAGTGCTGGTCAATCCAAGTGTATACGAGAGTGTATACCACTTACGAGTTCTGCACAACTACCACGCTATTTAGCACTTCACGTAACGCGCGTTATTACGCTAATTTTATTGTAAATAACGCGCGTAAAGGCGCGTTTTAGCGTGAATCACTCGTGAAAAGGCGTTATACGCTGGCTGCTACGTTACCTGTATGACTCCGATCTCCCTTACCTCACCTCACCAGCCTATATTGATCCACTGCTGGACGCAGGCCTTCCCCTGATAAGCGCCTTATTGGCTTTTATCACATGCCCATAATCCCCACGGGTTGGGGATCGCAGTTCGTTGGTAAATTGTTCTGCAGGAGGCGCTGCTGCCTTTTATAACATACTATGGGATATTATTAACCATAATCAGAGGGCACCTCTAATTTAGTTTAATATCCCGGTATAAAAGACTTTTGTGCTAATAAGGTTCCTGGTTGGCAGGTAGAAAATGCCTCGGCATTAAGCCCACCCTTTGTACCTTTAGTAGTGCAATAAAGTTTAAATAAATAAGCATAATAGTTTCAAGAGATATAATATGAATTTAGTATGCCACAGCTCAAAACACGTCTAGAAACCCCAACCACATCGATAAAGTTTTGATCCAAACGTCACAAAAGATCGACCCAAAGCGCACGTAATGTATGACGTAAAACGTAAACAACGAGACAATGATAACTACGGAAGTGAATAAGGCATCTCGGACAGTGTTGTGGTTTCCTTGTGTTGATTTCTTTGTGAATGTTATTCGTTGACGCGCGTCGTTTGAAGCCTAACGCAGCGACGGAATGCCTGGAAAGTCGATTAAGGTTAAACAAAAGTCGCTCATCTTCCGATACAAACGTAGAAGGGTAACTAAAATGTATTAGACATATAAGAGATGAACATGCTAGTGGTTTCTTTTCACTTCTTCCACTAGTGGACAAACAATTGAAGTGAACAGTAAAATAATTTTATTTGATAATAATTTATATATAAAATATGACTTGTCTAAGTGCTTATTTTGTAAGCCTAAAGAAATAAATGATTTTTTACTTTACTTTTACTTTTAAATGTTTGAAATGAAATGTAATAAACATTTCATTCTGTATCATTTCATTTCTTTTATTGCATAGAAACATGGACAAAGCAATTCCAAAAACAATCATTCTTCTATAATTACTATTACACTGTTTGATGTTGACCATCCAAGGATAATTTCAATTTATCTCGTCATTATCTATGTTAACACCCAAAACCGTATAAAAGTATAAATTTGAAAAATACAACCTTCTAAAATTTCGTATTTTAATACTGATTTTAGTCCAAATTTGGCGAAAATAAATAATAAAATACTCGGTAAACGTAGCCGACGACGCGACGCCCTCCGACTAGGTGGGATGACGACTTGGAGGTATGCTGGATGCGTCAAGATGGACGCTATGGCGCTCATTATGGGAGGCTTATGTCCAGCAGTGGACCAACATAGGCTGATAATGATGATGAAATAATATACGGCGAAAGAAAACTCTAAAATAAAGCCAGAACTAATAAAATTTACGACGATAAAACGGACGACCGATGTGACGCGGTGGGCGAAGGTCCGCCTGCGACGCAGGAGGTTTGATTCCCGCCTCGGAACAATTGTGTGTACGATCTGCAGATATTTTTTCCGAGTGTTCTGGTCGTTTTGTATGAATAATAAAAAATATCTATCTATGTTATATATTGTATTATGTATATCAGTTATCTAGTACCCATAACACAAGCTCTGCTTACCATGGGGCTAGATAATGCTGTGTGAATTGTCCAGCATTATTTATTTAACTTAAAATTAAATTTCAATGTAATTAAAAATATCTTCGTTCTCTTAACAGGCACGTATAGTGGGCTATTTATTATGCAGGTGAATTGAAAGCATCTCTAAAACAACAGCCAGTCTATTAATCCATCTGAAAATCCAGCGAATATCCCGCGAATTGCAGCCGAACGCGGAAGCCTCCAATACGTCACCATCGACGGATCATTCTCAATAGTCGCAAAATAATAGGCCTATCGTTCCAACCACCAACGAAAAACCAACCATACTCCCCTGCAATAAGACCCATCAAGCCTGAAACCCTGACGTTGCAAGCCTAACCAGCAAAACCTGAGCCGTCATTACTCCATAAAATCGAGCGCTTTAGACTACAGGAGGTAGTTTCAAGGGTCAAAGAGCGCTGGTGTCCTGATGAAACACATCACACGTCAGCGGAATCGCAGCTGAGAACAAAGTGCATCTAGTTAGGGCGGGCTGGATGACGTCATCAATATTGGTCGCTGTCCACTGCCTGCTTCCAAATGGCGAGTGCGGATGTGAGTTGAATTGGTTCATGGTAAATGCTGGGATGGCTGGAGAATCCGTTTTAGAACGGAAAATACGTAAGGATATTTAGGACTGAGTAGGTATAACTTAATTTTTTTTCGGTTCGGTACCACTTTTACAGTTTTTTGCGTTTCAACTAATGGGTTATTCCAGTTTTCTCTCCTGAAATCCCGTCAAGGGGGAAAACTGGAATTAATTTTTTTCTACTCCGGTTTACCCCCTTAGGAGGGTTTTCAGGGGGGAAATGTGGAATGATTATGTTTTCAATTCAAATTTTCTTCTTAGACGGGATTTCAGGAGGGAAAACTAGAATAACGCCTTAATTGAAACGGTAGACGTAGTGGACGGAGTAAGACGCCTTCTGGCGCTAACGATGTCCTTAGAAAATGATTGATTGATTGATAGATTGATAGATTATTTATTCATACAAATAGGTTACATCATTAAGTTAATAGTGCCTTAAAGCCTAGATGAGAAGCTGCAGCGGTTTCCCATTTTCCCATCGTCGGTTTTCATCGTCATTGTGTGTCGACGACGTCTCATTTTCCCCTCGTTAGAATACCACATTCACTCTCAACATGTTAATTCGGTACCAATCGCACTGAAGGTTAAAATAAGAAAACTCTTCTCCGAAGCAATAAGAAAGAAATGTTTGGAAATAAAAAAAAATGTGTACAAAGTACATTGCGTACTTCACTGTTGTTTTTGTGAACCAGCCAGCATGCTGGGTGTGGTTGAACTGCTAGCGATATGCGGCAAAAGGTAGAAAAACGTAAACCTTAGTGAATAAAAAGATTAGGACTAAAACTACCTACTCAATCAGGTAGTTCTAGACCTGGAATCAAAGACAAGTTTTTTTTTTTTTTTTTAGCCCGTATTTTAGTTCCTATGAGATAGAAGCCTTTAACGACTTACATACGTCATGTCATGGATGTTTGCTACTCTTTCACGCAAAAACTACTAAACGGATCGGGCTGAAATATTGCGAACAAGTAGTTCCAGTCCCGGAATGAAATTGTTTGGATGGATGTATGGTACTTTTTTTTGTTATATAATCTCATTATTATAAAGGGCTTTGTCGCACACGCGATAATGTCGCCCTGGTAAGTTAAACAGAAAAACACAAAATCAAATCTTAGAAACCAAAATAGAATTAACCAGTTTGTACGGCGCCCTATCTGCGTCTGAGACAGGCTCTTCACGCTAAAACTGTTGAATGGATCGGGCTGAAATATTGCATACAGATAGTTCCAGGCTCGGAATAAAACATAAGCCACTGGTATTATCATAAATCATTTCCCAAGGGATAGAGATAACCTTGAAACGTTTCCATAGAAAAAGGCGTGCGAAGTCGCTGGCAACTATTTTTCAATTATAAAACCGCTGTATATAGCACCGTATCACCATGAGCCTTTCTCGCTAAACGATAATTTTCTTTCTTTTTATTACTGTTTGCTTTTAGGCTCAATTTTATAGTACACCCTTCGGGCAATTATGTTCCCCGCAAGCCTTTTACTGGGTGCCTTATAAAATGATTATTATCTTGTACCGTACAGGTATTTTACAAGGGTTTTATTTTTAGAGGGGTGTATTACAACGCAACGTTGACCTTTTCTTTTTCCTGGACTAGTAAGCATCTTCTGGAGTTTTGTACTGCCTTAATATTTATATAGAATAACGTATATCTATTATTTTATTTAGACGACCGATATGGCGTGGCGGGGTTAGGCCCACGCGACGCAGGAGGTTGCGGGTTCGATTCCCGCCTTAGGTGTGTGAACGATCTGCAAATTTGTTCCGGTTATTCTGGGTATTATAGATGTTTAATAAAATATATATAACTGTGAGTGTCCAGCATATTTGCGATTATATAAATATTTTTATTAATTAATGATTGGATTATTCGCACAGCATCATCTAGCCCCAAGCCATGCAGCTGCCCTATTCTGCTAAACTGGAGTATTCGTTATTATTGTGAAGCTAATTATTTAGTGGCTTTTTTATCATTTAGTTAAAGTTATTGTACTAACTCTATACATACATGGTACCTTACTTACCTATGTATGTGTTTACTTAGTACCTATTGTCTAATAAACTATTTAATTTTATTTCAAATGGTATATAAAAACAAAGCTTGCGAGGGAAGTCTCGAGTAGGAAGAAGCTAGGACTGTACATTCATATAATATATCTCGACGAATACATCCTAGGAATCATCATAGGATTCGTAACGAATACATCCGACAGAGAACCAAGGTTATCGACATAGCTCAAAGAATTAGCAAGCTGAAGTGGCTGTGGGCCGGCCATATCTCGCGAAGAACCGACGGCCGCTGGGGCAAACGTGTTTTTGAGTGGAGACCACGTGTCGGTAAACGTAGTGTAGGACGCCCTCCGACCAGGTGGGATGATGACCTGCGAAAGACTGCAGGTAGATGTTGGATGTGGCAAGCTGAAGACAGGGCGCTATGGCGCTTATCGGGGGAGGCCTATGTCTAGCAGTGGACTGCTATAGGCTGATGATGATGATGATCTCGACGAATGATTACGAAATAAATCCAACTGATTACTCATTTATAAAGATAAAAAGAAAATCAGCCACATTGTGAAATTTTTTCCCCATTTCAGGAGTTTTCGATAAGTTACTTTTTTAAATTACTAATTAGTAGGGATTTGCGGCAGACCTCTAATTGCTTTAGAATTATGGGACTTCACTTTTACTTCCGTTCTGAGATCTTTTCATGTTAAGACGGGATTTATATTTTTTGCTCTTTTTGCCATTTAACGTACACTTTGTTTCATCTTCGGTTGGAATTAAAATGGTAGATTAATGGTCTCTGCTTATGGTGGATTCAGCCCCTCTAATAGAGGGGCTGAATCCACCATAAGCAGAGGATATTAATCAATACAATGTTTTGTATTGATTAATAATAATAATATTTTTAATAATTAGATTAGAAGTACTGAGATATGCAACAAAAGTAAATATTTATCGTTTTGTTAATTTTTACTAATGTGAACTAGGAAATAGTTTAGAAATGGATTATTTTATTATTACGCTATAATTGATTTGAAATTGATAACTTTAAGGTAACAGGTAAAAAAAAAACACTAGTTTTAAACATTTTGAACAGTTTGTTTTATAAAATATTAAAAAAAAACTGTTTTTTTTCCAACCCTGCTATGAACCCGAGTATGAACCCAAAGTAGATATCCGTATGGATATCTACTTTCCTACTTCGTTCGATTCAATTGTCGTTTTGGAGTGTACAGATATTTTAGTTATAAATCTTTTCAGTCAAAATACTATATTATAAGTAGATACTTATTTTTTGGCCTCTGTTGGAGTTGTTCTTATTTTTTATATTTGGTTCGCCGAACCAAATATAAAAAATGCTAGATATATATATAAAAAATGCTAAACAATTCACACAATATTTTAAGCCAATGTAGATAATAATTATGCAGATCGTACGAATATTTGTCCCGAGACAGGAATCGAACCAACAGAGGCCAAAAAATAAGTATCTACTTATAATATAGTATTTTGACTGAAAAGATTTATAACTAAAATATCTGTACACTCCAAAACGACAATTGAATCGAACGAAGTAGGAAAGTAGATATCCATCATCTTTATCCATTCTAGATGGGCTCGGCACAACATTGTCTTTCTCTTCCAGTTTCTTCTATCATTTCAGTCCGTACTGTGTACCTATAAATTTTCGCAACTTCATTATGCATATTGCTCTCTCTTATTGTCGGTGAAGAGAGAGCGAGAACGACTTTCCTAAACCGTATGCAATTTCCTAATGAACTGAAAAAGCATGTAGGTACCTACCCTGCGGTTGGTAACAATATTTTCGAAAACAAAGCCGAGCCCAGGGCCGCGGTAATGAAATCAGTGTTCCTTTGTCCAGGCCAAAGTGCTAAAAGCTGTCCTTAATCTGGTAATGGAAGTGTATTCGGCGATGTTTTGTACTCGCGATACACAATGCACGGGAGCTACTGTGTAGAACAATGGGACCTTTAACAGTTTCAATGCCCATGACGCACATGCCCATCTACAGGACAGTGAAGAACCGCCGCCGCGCTAAGCCAGCGTGCGTCGGAGGGCGCAGGGTGGAACACCGCCAGTGGTGCAGAGGCTGAGCAGTGAAATACTAATGAAATTGTAAGTAACTGTAGTTGATGACGACAGCTGGGACATTAAGATGTATTCGTGAGAGTTTCATACACACTATTTTCGCCGCTCATTGACTGCATTTTGATTAGGTACGAATAAAAACCAATAAATGAATCAATGAGCGTTGAAAATAATATGAGCGATACGATACCCTCAAGAAAGCATCTGAGCAGACCAATAGCTCTCGTCAGTTCTGTTTTAGTACCTACCTACCTAATATAATTAAATATTGTTTTTGATTTGACGACCAATGTGGCGTGGTGGGCGAAGGTCCGTCTACTAGGTTGCGTTCAATTCCCGGCTCAGAACAATTGTGTGTACGATCTGCAGATATTTGTTCCGGGTGTTCTGGTCGTTTTCTATGTATAATAAAAAGTATCTATCTACTTAATATATTGTATTATGATTATCAGTTATCTAGTACCCATAACATAAGCTCTGCTTACCATGGGGCTAGATAATGCTGTGTGAATTATCCAGCATTATTTAAAAAAAAAACGGGTATTTATCGCGTACCTTGTAAGTAATAAATAACCCGATTAATAAATATTTAATTATGTTATTAAGGCGCGTAAATTTGAAAAATTATCCCACCTTATAAAATCATTATCCTTTCAGCCACCTTTGCGTTTCCTTCCGGCCTCTTGCAAGTCGTGTTCATCTCGGCATAATAATTATAGGTTATGTCGTTATGCATAGGTTTGGCTCCAGGTGGGTTGACGACCTGCGAAAGACGTAGAAGTAGATACTGGGTGCGTCAAGCTGAAGACAAGGCGCTATGGCGCTCATTGGGGGAGGCCTATGTCCAGCTGTGGACTAATATAGGCTGATGATGATAGGTTTGTAAGATCTGCAAATATTTGTTTTCAGTGTGAGGCCGACTTACAATTGAGATTTACAATTTAAAGAAAGCCTATGATATTTGTCAATCGAGTTTAATACAGTCAATAGCTATCCATTGACTGTGTATTGTACTCTCCATTGATTCATGCCCTCTGCTTTACGCCCCGCAATAGCCTCAAACCACTTTCTCAAAGCAAAAACATTATTCAGGCTCGACATTACCAAAAGACGGCGGAGCGCAAAATAAAATTCTTTAGCAAAATTTATGCGAGGAAGCTTACGCCGAGAGACTTGGTCATAAATCGTAAAAACGTAAACGCTTGAAATACTTAATTTAATTTACATTTCATATCATTATGCTCAGCTTTGGAAAATTCAGTGGCATGAAAAAATTTAGTCGCGTGGAAAATTGCATGTTTAGGAGAAATTATTTTGCATATGGTTAGAATAATACCTCTATCATCGTCAGCCTATATTAGTCCACGGCTGGACATATGCCTCCCCCAATGAGCGCCATAGCGCCCTGTCTTCGGCTTGACGCATCCAGCATCTACCTGCAGTCTTTCGCAGGTCGAGTCGTGGTCTCCACTCAAGAACACGTTTGCCCCAGTTGCGAGATATGGCCGGCCCACTGCCACTTCAGCTTGCTGATTCTTAGAGCTATGTTACTATATATGATAACTTTGGTTCTCTGTTGGATGTATTCGTACCTCGTCTCATTTTATACCTCTATAGTATATACCTATTCATACATACTCGACGCACGAAATGGGACAAAAGGTTTAGGTATATTTTTCGGCGCGTAGCAGAACGTACGAAATGAAACTTACTTGGTTGTTAAGTACAAATTGACGACGCACGAAATGCAACTAATGCAGTGCTTTATCTGCTTCACTAGACATATGTTGTATAAAACAAAGTCGCTTCCCGCTGTCTGTCTGTCCCTATGTATGCTTAGATCTTTAAAACTACGCAATGGATTTTGATGCGGTTTTTTTAATAGATAGAGTGATTCAAAGGAAGGTTTATATTGCAGTTTATATCGCAGTTTATGCAATACATGCATTTGTACCCTTGCGAAGCCGGGGCGGGACGCTAGTGTTTTATAAATAAGAAACATTATCAACTTATAATTGTAGCTTAAAATGATTTATTGATTGGTGTAAGTACTAAATATTGGGAGCAAATCAGATTTTTTTACTCTTTTTGTCACGGGCATTACCGGGCATTGATTGCTCTTCCCATTTCTTCTACCAATGCTAAGCCACAATCTATTCTTACCGAAATTATTAAACAGTTTGCTCGTAACATCATGTCTGTCCTCTGAGACATTAAAGTATTTATTCAGTCTCATCTACCGACCGCTGTAGGAAGTCTAGCTGAGTTAACTCGACGTGTATTTTTAAAGAAACTGGCGTGGCAGTGCTGCCACTACTCAAACGTAGAATTCCTAATCAGCGCGCAGTTATCCACGGCTCAACATGCCTCACCCAGCCTGCGCCCGCCGCCGCGTCGTAGGGTTTTGCTATAATCACCGCACTTTGCTGAGATTGTTGATCGCCTTAGGCCCACTTGCGCCAGGCTTGGTTTACACAGTTAACTCAGAGTTAAATACTACTCTGGAGTTAAATTCTAATTATGTCTTGTACCACCATGAGTTAGGAGTTAACCCTGAGTTAAATTTTGAAATTTTTAACCCTCTGACATGGGCGGGTTATGTCAACTAACTCTGGGTTAGTAATGTCAAAACTGTGAGAATTGAGATATTTTAGGTTATGTTATGTTGTTTGTTATTGTTTATTATTGGCTGTTTTTCTTGCATTCAGTGATATCGATTTTGAACAATGATAAATGAATGGTTTTTGTTCGGACTTTTATAATAGAATAATTGGCGAACGGTCCGATCATTTTTACTCACAAAGAGATTTTCATAGAAGATTTCGTTTAAAAAAGGAAACTGTTTTGTTTATATTAGATAAAATTGATAATAGATTGCAATATATAAATGCTAACAAAAAGTTTTGAAAACTTAAGGTCTACCTAAGTTTTCAAAAAATTTGGTGATTTCTCTTCAGATAATTCCTTATATTTATTTTGATTTACCTAACTGTACTCGCATCTGCACTAAGGCCCACTTGCGCCAGGCTTGGTTTACACAGTTAACTCAGAGTTAGATACTTCTCTGGAGTTAAATTCTAATTATGTCTTGTACCACCAAGAGTTAGGAGTTAACCCTGAGTTAAATTTTGAAATTTTTAACCCTCTGACATGGGCGGGTTATGTCAACTAACTCTGGGTTAGTAATGTCAAAACTGTGAGAATTGAGATATTTTAGGTTATGTTATGTTGTTTGTTATTGTTTATTATTGGCTGTTTTTCTTGCATTCAGTGATATCGATTTTGAACAATGATAAATGAATGGTTTTTATCTGATGATGACAAAGAGATCATCGGATATATTAGTTCGGACTTTTATAATAGAATAATTGGCGAACGGTCCGATCATTTTTACTCACAAAGAGACAGCGATTTTCATAGAAGATTTCGTCTAAAAAAGGAAACTGTTTTGTTTATATTAGATAAAATTGATAATAGATTGCAATATACAAATGCTAACAAAAAGTTTTGAAAACTTAAGGTCTACCTAAGTTTTCAAAAAATTTGGTGATTTCTCTTCAGAGAATTCCTTATATTTATTTTGATTTACCTAACTGTATTCGCATTTGCACTAAGAGGGCTGCACAAAAAATAACATCTACCTACCTAAGCAGGTACCTAAAATGCTGCCAAGAACACGTGTCATTTCAAATCTGTCAGAAAGGAATAGTCTTATTCAAAGTACGGTAGAGCGAGAGAGAGCAGTGCACTTAAATCATTCAGCATTCGTCCTACTATATTTGGCCAGATGTAAAAAGAATGAATGAACAAGACATTAACCTCGAGTTATTTGACTCTAGGCTAATTTCTATTGGTGCAATTAAAACTGGGTGTCGAAAATTTAAAAAACTAACGCTGAGTTATGCAACCTCGAGTTATTTATTTAACTCAACGTTTTGGCACAAGTGGGCCTAAGAGGGCTGCACAAAAAATAACATCTATCTACCTAAGCAGGTACCTAAAATGCTGCCAAGAACACGTGTCATTTCAAATCTGTCAGAAAGGAATAGTCTTATTCAAAGTACGGTAGAGCGAGAGAGAGCAGTGCACTTCTATCATTCAGCATTCGTCCTACTATATTTGGCCAGATGTAAAAAGAATGAATGAACAAGACATTAACCTCGAGTTATTTGACTCTGGGCTAATTTCTATTGGTGCAATTAAAACTGGTATGCACAAGTGGGCCTTAGAGGTATTAAAAATACACAGAAGGAAGCTGTTGCACCTTCTTAATAAGGTCCCTTAAGCGTTTAGTCGGCTACATATGACATCCACGGATTTATTCAGAGGGGTCAGGAGTCAATTAATGTGGTATAACAGCTGCTGTTTTTCAACAAATTGAATCGGAGTCTTCGGTGCTTTAGAATAACCAAAAGCATGCAGACAAATAGCATCAATGCTGTTTGAGACTCTTGTGGCCGTTTTTGCTCCTAAAGTGGAATTCCTTCACTACCCCTACCCCTTCCCTCCTCATATCGGGAAATATATTTTAACGCAGACCTTAGCACGTGCTATGGCGGAACGGCGTAGCATACAAAAGACTTCAACGCGCACACACTTTTCTACTACACTTAGTGTGTTGTAGAAAAATGTGATCCTGTGTATTCCTCTTAGCTCTTGGCTAGGCTTTCAGTATGATAAAAGCTCCTGTTTTTAACGTTAATGCCATGTTACTGTCATATCCCTTTCCCGCCCCCTTATAGATAAATAGTAGTAGTGTTCCAGACAATTTTCTGATAATATAAACACGTACACGAACAACAGTTCAACACTCTCTGCAACGATTGCGAACTTATACACTCTATCTCGGTAGGAGAGGGTCGGTTTTGGAATAACAGCTTTTCATACGGAATATAGATCAAAGTAACTCCAGAAAATTGTCAGGAGTTGCAGCACTTTCGCAGCTAGTATCGTCGCGATGCAGTTATTATTACAGCGGTCTATTATCCCCTGCATGAATATTTAAGACTCGCCTACTGGGACTTTAGTGGTCTTTTTTGTGAGCTAAATTCTGAATTTCTACAGTGAAAATTTAAAAGTTCACATTCTCTGGTTAAGTTGCGCGTCCACTGCATCGGAATCGGAGCGTAGGCAGTGAAAGCATTTGTTGCTTTAAATTGTTTTCTATGGTACAGTGTGCACTTCATCGGCATATACCTGCCGATACCGATGCCAGGTACATTTTAAATACCGACGACGACGCCGCGTACGCTCCGATTCCGATCCGGTTGATGCTTTATTAATTTGTCTTTGAAGAAACATTCGTATATTTCAAAAATAAATATGTTTACATGTTTTATTTATATGTGTATTTTATATTTATGTTTGTATTTATACTTATAGCTATCAATATGTATTTGTAAGTATGTCCCAATTAAATATTATTCTATATAACACGCCACCGTCTATACTTGTTCTAACTCTTCAGGTTGCCTGGCAGAGATCGCTTTAAGCGATAAGGCCGCCCATTGTACAACACATTCTTTATTTGTCTTTTTCCTGTCCAGTGTATCTGGTTTTATGTTGTGCAATAAAGAATAATTGTATTGTATTGTATTGTATGTTTACTGATAAATGACTAATAATTGAAACAAAATGAAAACGATAATTTTGTTTCACTTTTTTTTATTTATTCGTAGGAACTGCGATAAGGATGAGTTTGTACGAAGGGTTTTAATAAAACAATCATATTTTTTTAACGAAATACTTCTATTGCACTAAAATAAAACTTATTCTACACTAACATTAAAGTTTTCAGTCAGTTACACAAGAAGTGCTGTGTAGTTCTATCTAGGTCTCTAGGATGTGAGACTATATAGTTATTCTGTGGCTAGTATCTATATAGGAACATATTGCTTTTAATTTTAATTGGTACGCTTATCAAAATTTATCTATTTATAAAATAAATTATTTTATTTTTTGGTGTGGTTGTGATACGTCTCAATTGTCCCTGAGCGTCATCATCATCGTCAGCCTATGTTAGTCCACTGCTAGAAATAGGCCTCCCCTAATGAGCACCACATCACCCTGTCTTCAGCTTGACGCATCCAGCATCTACTGGCAGTCTTTGGCAGTAAACTTTAGATGCATTGAATTGAAGGCTAATTAAAATATTCCTATTTAAAAGTTTTTATCCCCACGAGCGTGCATTTTTAATTCGATGTCATTTGTCATCATCATCAGCCTAAAGCAGTCCACTGCTGGACATAGGCCTCCCCCAATGAGCGCCATAGCGCCCTGTCTTCAGCATCCAGCATCTACCTGCAGTCCTTCGCAGGTCGTTTTCCCACCAGTTCGAAGGGATGACAACCTGCGAAGTCCTACACTATGTCATTTGTAATTCAAAATTATTACGATCTACCTAGACTTAAAAGACAGTCTATGAATATAGCCTTCGTTCTTGCACAGTCAGGTAACAAAAGACCTTATTTTCATGCCAGTACGCTACCCTCTGCGACCTCCCACCTAACCTACGAGTATGTTGTTTCCATAATAGCAACGCTACGTAAATTATTTGAATACGACTCATCAAAATATAAAAAAAATAACAGGTAAATAACAATATACAAAACTAACATCCCTATTCCTATGACACCAACAAATCAACGAAATCCTATTATACTATCATCCGCCGACAATTTGTGCTAAATTTGAAAAGTCTGGCCAAATTTCTTCTTTTTCCTTAGGCGGACTAAACTTTTTTTCATCCATGCCTTTGTTCACGTCTTTTATCATTTCCATCCCTGGAGGTTTTATCTCTACTACATTGGAGTAAGGAGTTTCCATTCTGGTCGAGGTTGTGTTCTTCCTCTGATACTTTAGTATGAGTTCAAGGATCTCATGTTGCATACTCAGTCGTAGATCGCCGGTTAGGTTCTTCATTGAATTACCTGGGAATAGAAATAATGGATTAAATTGATGTACGGATGAATTGATGCATAACGCTGGATACTTCACGCAGGAGTATTAACACTTTCATTGCCACGCACATGCTATAGTACCGCCACAGAGTCTGTGCAATGAATGTGTAAAGCAAGGGTCAGCATTTTTTGGGTTCTCAATAAATAACCAAAGTTAAAGAAATGTTTTAATACTTTGTTTTACCTACTATAATGAAATGTGGTGATAATAATGAAATCAGATAAAATTTACATCTCTCATTTTCAACCAGTTTGAGAGATAGCCCAAAAACCAGATATACTAACCCAAATACTGTCCAAAGACAAAATTCTCGTCGACCTCCTTAGTCAGGAACTCCTTGCTTAGCTGCATCAGTAGACTCTTCACCAGTCCTATAGCGCCGGCAGCGGGCGGTGGTACCGTTGTCGTGAGGAGCGTCCGTGGAGGGAACTTCTTCCGAGCTTTCTCATACTTGGAGCGGATTGGTGGAGGACCAATGGCTACAGATACTACTTCTTCGTTGTCCATGTCGTCTTCGTCAAGGGGTATGAGGTGGCCGGAAGGCTAGAAGTATTTTGAGATTTAGGTAGTAGGTACCTATTGAATATTGGATAAACGACATTGTCAATACAAGATATAAAAAATATCATATACAAAAGAAATTTTGCAGCAACTTTGTACCAATAACCAAAGGCAAGAGACCAAATTTTATTTCACATGTCTACTCCCATCCATTTTCAAGCAAATTAAATCAAGGGTTTGACAATTATGCGCGAAACGAAACTTAAAATATTTTCAAAAATCACCTTTGCAGGGGGAAATGTCATGAGATTATTGACTTTTCTATTAGTTGTATTTAGGTGAAAGTCGGGCATCATCATTAGATGTAAAGAAGAGTAATTTTCTTCTTCTCTCCATGCAAAGAAAAGTGAAAATGAACAAAACACTTACTTTCTTCCTAATCTCCCTGGGCTTCAGCGTGGTGACTCGTTTCTTGGGGTCCGTGATGTCAGTCTGCATGTGCCGTTTGGAGTGTGTATGCACCCGCCTTTCTCTCTGGTCTCGTCTGTACTCCGGAGCGTCCAGGGGGTCTTCTGATGATGACTTCCATGCGCCCTGGGGGACAGAGTGGTAAAATGTATCTAAATGTATTTATTCTCAACTAGCATAAGTGAATTCGCTCACGTGGTGGTTCTATGAGGTGTTACGCGTTCGTCCCGCTCATACAAAGTAGTCTAAATAAGGAAGATAAAACTTTATTCTGATTTCATTAAATTTTTTATTAGACCTGGTAAAATAATAATTTTGTGTGCCACATAAATTAAACAAATAAGATTATAAATTGTCTTTAGTTCTTGTTTTATTGTTTTTGGCTTTAATATTACACTTTTACAGCACATTAAAGTTCAGTTCAGTTCAAATCAGATAAAAATCTTACTATTTCCCCAAACAAGTTTTACATGAATTTACCATGTTCAAAAACTACGCTTAAGAGTAAAAATAATGAAATAGAACATATTATAAAATAAAAAAAACAAATAATGATTATACCCATAAACAGAATATGTTTATAAACATACCTATAGGTAAAAATATACGCGATAAATTCCCGTGAATATTAATAATAACTATCATGGTTATTATTAACCCTAAAAAGCACGAACGATTACGAGCATTATGATTAGTTTTTCTTGTCCGCGGTATTTTGAGTTCACTTCACTTGTATAAACTTATAAATTGCTATATACATCAAACCAAATAAGTTAAAAATTACTTACATTCACAAACGTAGAAACTAATAATAAAGTAACTAACACAATCTTGCCCATCGTACAATGCTTGTCGATCGCTTGCAACAACTGCTCTGTTTGTGATATCGATCATCTAGACAAAGAAGATATTTGCAAAATATTGATTATTACTGTGAATCAATTCTTTTAGAGACAAAGGAAGTTGGTAAACAAGCGTTCTGGATATCATCGGTGACAGTATTGTATTTATTGAAGTTGTTCAAACAAGATGGAGATTTTAGATTTGTTGATATTGTTGCATTGAGATTGAGATACTCTCATCTCTCATGTTGTAATTTTTTTTTATTTATACTTCCTGCACGATAACCATATACAAAACGTATTCTAGAAAATTAATACAAAGGCGAACTTAACCCTAAAAAGTGTTCTATTCCAGCAAACCTTATTGGGAGAGAGAGACAAAGTGAAGAAGTAAGAAAAATTTGAAATAGACACTAGATTAAATTTTAAGTTATTCATTATATATATATATGTACATATTCGTTTTAGTTTATTAAAACTTATAGTATGAACTCTAATAGCATAATTATACCCACATCCCTTTGCAAGAAGAATAACCTTATTTTTAGACAGGATTCCGATACCCTAACAATTTTTATTAAATTATCCTGACGGAAATGCGCACGGATATCGCACTTTTGGCAGACGAAAAGCAAATAGCGGGTTCGTATAGTTTTGGTTCAGAAGCATTGGCCTGCCAAAATACGTCACTCCATCTTGGAGTGACGTATTTATATATATAAACACTTTTTATAAAAGCAAAAAAATAAACTTGTAGGTATTATAACCGAACGGATCGTTAAGATATTTAGCAGGGAGATTCCCCGGGGAAGGACATACATATTGGCTGATTTTGATTCCAAAAGAGCGCGTACGTACGTAGCCGCGGGCATAAGCTAGCACAGTTATCAATAATAAGCTAAATTTATAAATATCCCGAAGAATGATTATTCTTGATAGATTAAAGTAACTCAGTCAATTCAATTCAATTCATTTATTCCGTAATGATAATGTTATTGTACACTAGGAAAAGTCATAGCGGTACACATAATTATAAACAATAAATTAAATAACAAAATA
Source organism: Eupithecia dodoneata (assembly GCA_947044415.1). Taxonomy (NCBI): domain Eukaryota; kingdom Metazoa; phylum Arthropoda; class Insecta; order Lepidoptera; family Geometridae; genus Eupithecia; species Eupithecia dodoneata. Next base: position 10,830,636 of record OX345668.1, on the reverse strand, counting down.
GAAATATTAAAAATCATAAAAAAATAAAATATATAAATAATAATAAATAAATAATGCTGGACAATTCACACAGCATTATCTAGCCCTATGGTAAGCAGAGCTTGTGTTATGGGTACTAGATAACTGATATACATAATACAATACATTACATAGATAGATTTTTTTTATTATACATAGAAAACAACCAGAACACACGGAACAAATATCTGCAGATCGTGCACACAATTGTTCCGAGGCGGGAATCGAACCCGCATCGGTCGTCTTAATAAATTTATACATCTAGTAGGTAAGTACCTATGTAACCTCATTTCTAATATACGAATTCAATAATTTTTTTACGACAAAAGTACTTAAGGTACTAACTAGCATAAAATAATTAATTATACTAACTATTAACTAATTACAAGAACATCATACATCCTATATCATATATTATCACCTAGATACGAATACTTGAGTAGGTCATGAATGTTCTATGATAGCGTTATAAAGTGGTTTCCATGTGCACGGTTCCATTTCCATTTGCAAGCTCTCTCCATATTCCCTAAGCTTTTCCAAGACACTGCCTAAGAAATACATATTTCTTTTACTTTAAATAGCAATTCCGTGTACTGCCAAAGGCACTTACTTACAATTTCACGAATGTAACCGAGTGTCAGAAACACAGCGGCGCTGCGTGCAAACTTTGCCAAAGAAAAGTTTCACTGGTAGCTTTGCAAAGCAACGCTATAACACATACTAATAGCATATACTAACTACAAGGTAAAGAATAGAAATAAATATGTATTTATTTGGACACAGGTACAAAATACAGATCACTGCCAAGCCATAGTATAAAACAAAGTCGCTTCCCGCTGTGTGTCCCTATGTATCCTTAGATCTTTATAACTACGCAACTACAGCTCATTTAGTAACGCTTTCACATATTTTTGAGCAACCGCTATCCAATCTACACTGTAGATTGCTCCGATAAAACTGTCAGTGAAACTGTGAATATGACCTAGCGCGGTAGGTACCACCTGCCACGGAGTTTAGGTACTAGGTAGCTGAGCCGTCGTCGATTGGGGTGGAGGTACTCTTCTGTACTGTTTCCGCATTATTATGAACTCCAGTCGTTCGGTCCGTCGATTGGTGACACACACTCATTAACAGCGCTCCCGGCATAGGTAGTGGTCGAATGCAAGGGTTTCGCACGTACTAATCCGGACCTCTCTAGTTCATTATTTACATAAATATGATCTAGACAAGTATTAGATTCGGAAGTCACCCTAGTTGGGTGACATCCAAATCTAATAGTTCTTTTTTAGGTCACTGTTCAAAGAGCATATCCAATCAATATTAAAATAACCCACCACGATATCAGATTCATTAAATAAATCAAATAAAGCTTCAAAAATAGGAAAGAAATCGGATGTTTCCGTCTGGTTTGATATATATACACAAACAACAATTGTGTGTGTGTCAATAATATCTACAGCAGCGTACTCGCATACCTATCTACTTGTGAATAGAAATATCTAAAACAAATTCTTTAAATTTTATTCTATTATTTACATAAATCCATGCACGCACCTCCGTGCTCGATATTAGTTCTACAGTAGTGTAGTTATCTATATGAATACAGCTTATTTCAAAATATTTAAGCCAATGGTCAGTCAAACACCACACACATTTTAAAATAGTTTGTAACATAACTTCTAGATTCTAGTCAAGTTTTTGCTTTTAATCCGCTCGCCGCCGGTGGAATCAAGTAGCTACATAGGAAACAAGAAACCTGTTTTAGCTAGGTCGGCGCATTCCACTGCGCGAGCGATGGGTGCGCCTGCTCGACAGTTCGACACGGCCACTGGCCATGGCCAGTCACAATTTTACCTTTCCACGCGCGAAGCGCATGCACCTGTTATAAATTGTGCAACTCCGCGATTTATTTAGCTTGTGATGATATCTACTTTCTTGTTGTAGTGTGTCCGAACTGTTCTATTTTTCTGTGCCGTATTCTATCTTTCGCTTTCCTAATCCCTCTGTAAATAAACTTTAATGAGTGCTCGATATAACCTGGAGTGTAAATATAATAAGTGTTTTCTGTTCGCCTCACTACCCGAGCTACGGGCAACCTAAATATTCATTGCGAATCCTATCCTTCAGAGAAACTACGAACATAGCTCTTTCCATAGCTCGCTGAACGACTTTGAACTGGTGGACCAGCCCTATCGTGAGTGTCCACGTCTCAGCTCAGATTCAATGAGGAATGAAGCATGTAACTCGGTTCTGGTGTCACGCTTTTTTATGGAGTATTCTGCTTTTTTTTGAAGACTATGAAGAAAGTTTTATACTTTCTCGACCGTTGTTTCAGGTCTGAAGGACCGGGCCTGAAATAAAATATGTACTTTACTCTCTCAACAGCTTGTAGGTCCTCGCATTCTTTCCCCGCGTCAATTGTAATAGGTTGTGCTTGTTTCTTCCTCGTGATTGCCTATTAACTAACTCACCGTTGTAGATGTGGAATGTTATGTTTTTGATGCGGCAGCTGAGTTTTTCAACGCAGTGCTGGTCTGTATCGTATCGGGCGCTGGAGTCTCGTGGTAATCAGATGATAATTTTATTGGTAAATAATAATTTACAAGTCAAATAATACAAATCAATATATATACTAACAATTACATAAAATTTTAAATATTAAAATAATAACAATTTGTCAAAGAAAGTGGCTGGTGCGAGCTGGCCGCCGGCGGGTGTTATTGGATCTTGTGTGTTAGGGCTCACCACCGGCTGCGACTTGCTTTCCGCCATTGTGTTCAGTGTCACTGTGTTTCGTTGGGTAATAATCTGACTTTGGTCATCTATTTTGGTTTCCAGCACGCTTATCCGATTGTTGAGGTCGCATATAACCTGCTGAATATCGCTTACTGCAATTTCTAGCGCTTTTTGCGTTATTTTAAATTATTAGAAGTAAACATATACGGAGCTCGTTAGTAGCATACTCATCATAATATTTAGTAAACATGTGGGTGGCGTTGATGGAGAGTGTGATGATGCCCCGAGGGTTTGCACTCTGCTGCAGTCTTCGCTCTTCTCTTTCCTTTTTCAACCTTTTGTATTCTTTTTGTATTTCTCTTGCGGTACGAGTTCGAAAAATGATCTCCCAACCTTCAACTCCCAAGCCTCGTTTACCCAGCGTATCATATATCGCTCTTTTTTGGGTATCAGACAATACTTCGTAGGCTTCTTTAACTCTGTTGAATACCAGCAATACATATTTTTCTATTTTATTTTTGGTTTGGTTTAGTTGTGCTTTGCTTGTCCGGGTGGAATATTAAGGACATCCTGCGATAAGCTGTTTATTTCGTCCTCCTGTGTGGCCGTTTTTGGAACATTGAGATACTGGTAGTAATTTTCTTCTATAAGAATGTTGTTGCTTTGCAACTTTTTTATTCCATTCCGTACCGTACCACGGAGTCAAAAGGGAGCTATAGCTTATTTACAATAATAAAATGTCGGTGATCGGAAAAGCAGACGCTTCCAATCATAGATAAGATCTAAGATCGACGATATTAGAGCCCCGCAGCACGCCAGACCACCGGACGCTACAAACCGTACGCAAGAGAATCCATAAAACAGAAGGATGACAACAACACGCCAAACTTAGCACCAACACCGGTGGCCGCTGCCTCGGTCGCTGATCGGTTCGCTGGGCCTTCCCCTCGGGATCTCACCTGGCAGGGCCAGATCGCACCGAGGCTACAGGTGGCACTGGTGATGGTGTCTAAAAAGAAGCCATGGAACCCAACAGACCCACCCATAGTAATGGGTGGAGACAAGCCAGGGCCAGGGGGCACAGCCCCGATACCCTATCCCCACCCCCCATAAGGGGTGAGATGAAGACAATAAGACGTGCAAGCTTCAGTCTGCACTGGCGCTTCACTCCATCCGTGCATCCGTAATGATTCAGATGGTGTCATCATCATGGTACTACTATTTGTACGTTGAAAATACCCAATTATAATATTTTCGCAGAGAGGTACCAATCATTGCGGCTGATTTTTTCAACGCAGTGCTTGTCTGGTCACTTACTTTTTTGTCAGCAGCATTGATTAAAAAAACTTGTCTCATTGTATACCTATTAAAAAATCATTGTACATAAAGTGATTAACTTTTTAAATACGCCAACGTAGCAATCGTTGACAGTCCTAAGCCTGTTCAAGTATGAAGGGAAATTTTATCACTTTCTGTTTCTTAAACAATTAACTTAATTTATTATATTTGGTATCGAATAAGAGTATGAATATGTTCACTATTATTAAACTAATATGTTATAACAGGTATGATAACATAAATATCATCAAAGCGATATATTCAATAAATTTTGCTTGAAACGAAAGTTTTCAACCAGTGCGTCCTACCCGTTATGACTTATGACTTTATGACCCACGGAGCTGAGACGTGGACACTCACGATAGGGCTGGTCCATCAGTTCAAAGTCGCTCAGCGAGCTATGGAAAGAGCTATGCTCGGAGTTTCTCTGAAGGATAAGATTTATAACGAAAAAATCCGACAGAAAACCAAAGTTATCGACATAGCTCTAAGAATTAGCAAGCTGAAGTGGCAGTGGGCCGGCCATATCTCGCGAGGAATCGACGGCTGCTGGTGCAATCGTGTTTTTGAGTGGAGACCACGACTCGGTAAACGTAGTGTAGGACGCCCTCCGACCAGGTGGGATGACGACCTGCGAAAGACTGCAGGTAGATGCTGGATGCGGCAAGCTGAAGACAGGGCGCTATGGCACTCATTGGGGGCCTATGTCCAGCAGTAAAATTTTCGATAAAATTATCGAAAAAATTATCCTCACCCAGTTGACTTCACACTTCAACCTTAACAGGCTGTTTCATAAAAATCAGTTTGGCTTCACCAAGGGTAGATCGACAACCGATGCTGGCACAGTTCTATTAAAGCATATATTAGATGCCTGGGATAAAGCAAAAAACGCTATTGGTGTATTCTGTGACCTTTCTATGGCTTTTGATTGCGTGGATCATGGTACACTAATTAGGAAGTTGGAACACTATGGAATTAGTAACAAGGAACTGGCTGGACCTTATGCAATTATATTTAGCTGATAGAGTTCAAAAAGTAGATATTGGTAAAGAAAGATCTAGAATCTAGAGGACCAATCTTGAACTAGGCGTCCCGCAAGGATCAATATTAGGTCCTTTTTTATTTTTAGTATATGTAAATGATCTTCCGTTTTTAGCAAAAGATCTTTGTGATATAGTCTTATTTGCTGATGATACTTCATTGATTTTTAAAGTTGATAGAAATAAATATAACTATGACGATGTAAATAATTCGCTTTCACAAATACTAGATTGGTTCACCGCCAATAACCTACTACTCAATGCTAAAAAGACTAAATGTATAAAATTCATGCTACCGAATGTAAGAGAACTCCCAACAAAAGTAATGCTGAAGGATGAGATTGTTCACCTTGTAGACTCTACTGTATTCCTATGGTTACCTATTGATTCTTCTCTTCAATGGAGGTCGCAAATAGAGGCTCTGGCAGGTAGACTTAGTTCAGCAGCTTATGCAGTTCTAACAATTAGATATATTACCAATGAAGACACAGCTAGGTGAGTTTATTTCAGTTACTTCCATAGTATTATGTCGTATGGTATTTTGCTTTGGGGACAAGCAGCTGACATCCAGACCATATTTGTTCTTCAAAAAAGGGCGGTACGCGCTATTTATAAATTAAAGCCACGAGATTCTTTGGGGGAATTATTTAAAAACATTAATATTCTGACTGTAATATCGCAATACATCTATGAAAAATGTATGTATACCCACAAAAATAAGGATAGCCTTATGAAAAAGTGTGATGTTCACAATAGAAATACAAGAAACAAGAACAAGTTACACATCCCATCATTTAGATTACACAAGGTAGGGAAATCATTTATGAGCAATAGCGTGCGCTTTTATAATAAGCTTCCATCTGAAGCAACCTCCCTATTCGTAAATTTAAAAATTACATAAAAATAAATCTCATCAAGAAGGCTTTCTACTCCATAAATGATTATCTCAATGATGTTAATGCTTGGCCAGATGTCGCTCAGTTTCGCACCGACAATAGTATGTAAGTAATTTGTTGTTGTGCATAGCTTTACTTAAATATTGACATTGTATCGAATCATACTATATTTAGACTTAAATAGGCAAATAACCATGTATTAGACATAAGAGATGAACATGCTAGTGGTTTCTTTTTCACTTCTTCCACTAGTGGACAAAAAATTGAAGTGAACAGTAAAATATTTTTTTTGATAATAATTTAATGTATAAATATGACTTATCAAGTCAAGTCATATTAAATGATTTTTTAGAAATAAATGATTTTTTACTTTACTTTACTTTACAGTGGACTGCTATAGGCTGATGATGATATATTCAATAATATGATTATGAATAAGTGACCCTAATACCCCAATCTCTAGCTAGATGGTACCATTACCATCATCATGCTACTACTATTTGTACGTAGAAAATACTAAATTATAATATTATCGCAGATACCAATGATATTTATGATGATATTTTTTTTTAATCGAGAATATTATAGACCTTCGTTTGACCACAGTCTCACGTGATGGGTGATGTTGTTGCTTGCGCCCCGCCGCCGCCCGCCGCCTCGGTTATTATACCGGTGGCATCAGTCAGCTTGCCCTCTGCATTTATTCACCTCTGCTCTAATTCAACAACTCATGATGAACCAACTCTTTGTTCTGTAAAATGATAAAATAAATTAGATCAGGCTGTTGATGGCAATACTCAGTTTCATGAGAAAATATGAAATAAATTTAAGACTTAACAGCTGCCCTCGTGACATGGTTGCTGTTTGAAATTCTTACACGTTTCCTCCGCTGCTGGCCAGTTTTTTTGTTACCCTCCGCCGTGAGCATTTAGCCTGGTAGCGCGATCATTTTACTCATGAGCTATGGTCACCTTTCTCCCAAGAAAAGCCTTTGCCAAGGCTCGAGTGCGTCATGAAGTGTTTCAGCAACTAGTCTATCTGGTCGTCTAAAACTCGATGTTAAACTTAAATTACATCGCGTTATAATTGATTGATAAAGTACTTTTAGGTCCAAAATCCAAGGGAGTTTACGACATCTTGGAAAATCCCTCAAAAAAAACCTATCGAACATAACAACAACAAACAAATCAAAAAACACGCACAGAATCAAAATAGTACCACAGATAACAAATATTTGTTACCACCTATTGCTGCCCTGTCGTTAGTGGCGCTAGTATCTATAGGCAATGTGCATTAGCAACAACTTTGCAATATGTGGGCAACAGGCTTCCGTAATACGGTTTCTATTAGTAACATTTTGCAATCGATCGCGTAGTGGTCGCAATTTTTTACTGCAAAGTTTTACACAAAGCGGCTGCCAGAATGTAAGTGGTCGAAAAAACAAAAGCATGCAGCTATTTTCAACCTTAGCGGTACGAATGCTATGATAGAAGAGAACCACTAAGGAACTGCGAGAGGACGGTAGAAAATAAGGATAAGGGTGGTAATCACTGTACATTATAACATGCTTGTCCTGGAGTGGAAGGGAAATAGTGGGATCATGTCATGAAATTCCTGTATGCATTCTCTGAAATGTAGGTAGCAGGTATTAAAGATCGAGAGGCAAGATGGTATGGTCGTTGTTCTGGTCTCAGACATAATTAAGTAAGTTAAAAATAGGTAAGCCCTCTAGCAACATAAATTATAATTATTCAGAAATCCCATTAAACAAGGACCTAGAATACCCAATAACTAAACTTAGAAGCCTATAGTTTCGAAGTTTATAATCTAAACCGCCTGAAGGTAGGGCGCTTATTACGGCGCTTATATTAAGCATGTTTTGATCCAAAACAATACAACAGTGGAACAATATTACAACCTCTGTGGTATCATCATCATCATCAGCCCATAGCAGTCCACTGCTGGACATAGGCCTCCCCCAATGAGCGCCATAGCGCCCTGTCTTCAGCTTGCCGCATCCAGCATCTACCTGCAGTCTTTCGCAGGTCGTCATCCCACCTGGTCGGAGGGCGTCCTACACTACGTTTGCCGAGTCGTGGTCTCCACTCAAGAACACGTTTGCCCCATCGGCCGTCGGTTCTTCGCGAGATATGGCCGGCCCACTGCCACTTCAGCTTGCTAATTCTTTGAGCTATGTCGATAACCTTGGTTCTCTGTCGGATGTATTCGTTACGAATCCTATCCTTCAGAGAAACTCCGAGCATAGCTCTTTCCATAGCTCGCTGAGCGACTTTGAACTGGTGGACCAGCCCTATCGTGAGTGTCCACGTCTCAGCTCCGTAGGTCATAACGGGTAGGACGCACTGATTGAAAACTTTCGTTTTCAAGCATTGCGGTATGGATGACGTGAAGACTTGATGTAGTTTCCCAAATGCTGCCCAGCCCAGCTGGATCCTCTGTGGTATATTAGGTGTCAATTTTTTTCCTTTGATAAAGATTTGTTTTGAAATAATAATAATAAACCTTTACAAATGCTCTAAAACCTTTGGTCTCGGTCTTTATTTGTAGCTAGTAGAATAGTTGACGAAGCAACTGAGCCATTCGTAATGCTGCATTTTAATGCTTGGCCAGATGCCGCTCAGTTCCGCATCGACAACATTATGTAAGAAATTCAATGTTGTGCTTAACTGTTCATAATTATTCATCGACATGTATCTAAAATAGCATAATATTTACATAAGCAAAACAAACATGTATTAGACACATAAAGTGATATGAATGTATGTACAAGACGTGGTTTCTTTTTCACTTCTTCCACAAGTTAACACAAAATTGAAGTGAAGAGAATATTAAAAACACCTTATCTATACAATGTGTATTGTCGAACCTTGATCAAACGAGATGTGCGGATACACGACACATATTTATCGATAAAAAACTAAAAATAAAAAATTATATGTTACCTGTCTCAAAAATAAAGCCGATTTAATATTTTTTTTAATGAAAACTACTTCATCTGGTTTTTTCTTCGTTTCTTTTTGAGTAAACGGTGTATTTTATTCAAAGTAGCCTCATTTGAAAGCTAGATTGTTTATCTAGCTAAGAAAATAAGAAAAAAATACAATTTCGGTACATAAGCCTAGTAAAATCAATATTTTTTTAGAAATTTGCAAAAAAAAAAAAAAATTTATTTTATTTTTGATCTGTAACTTTAAAACTGGGTTATTGAGGTGTACTTTTTTGCATGTTATATTAAACTTCATAATTTAATCTACAAATCCTCCAAAAAATATAGGTCTATCTGTTTTTGTTGTCATGTTATTTACCATTTAAAATAGGTACTTTCTGTTTTGTCAAGAGTAAAAAAAACAAAAACTTTATCTTAAACAGCCGTTACTATCCCACTGCTAGGCAAAGACCTCATTCCATTTCTTCCTATCTTACCTCGTTTTATTTTATAATGTATGTAGATTAAATCAGTTGATATTCCTGTTGATCTTTGTACAAAACAGAAAGTACCTATTTTCAATGGTGAATAACATAACAACGAAAAGAGATAGGCCCATATGTTTTGGACGATTTGTAGATTAAATTATTAAGTTTAATACAACATGCAAAAAAGTACACCTCAATAACCCAGTTTTAAAGTTACAGATCAAAAATAAAATAAAATTTGTTTTTTTTTGCAAATTTCTAAAAAAATATTGATTTTACTAGACTTATGTACCGAAATTGTATTTTTTTCTTATTTTCTTAGCTAGATAGACAATCTAGCTTTCAAATAAAGCTACTTTGAATAAAATACACCGTTTACTCAAAAAGAAACGAAGAAAAAACCAGATGAAGTAGTTTTCATAAAAAAAAATATTAAATCGGCTTTATTTTTGAGATAGGTAACATATTATTTTTTATTTTTTGTTTTTTATCGATAAATATATGTCGTGTATTCGCACATCTCGTTTGATCAAGGTTCGACAATACACATTGTATATATAAAAGAAAGTCGTGTTTGTTACAACACTTATAACTCGAGAACGGCTGGACCGATTTAGCTGAAAATTGGTGGAGAGGTAGCTTAGAACCAGGAGTCTAACATAGGATACTTTTTATCATTTAAACAATTTGACACATAGATTTCCACGGGGGCGAAGCCGCGGGGAGCAGCTAGTTGTTAATAAAACACCTTATTTATTATTTTTTAATTATTCATAGTATATAATTTCACCTGTCTAAGTGCTTATTTAGTAAGCCTAAAGAAATAAAGTTTTTGAATCTGATTTTTATTCTATTTCAGTTTGCCTATGAGATGCGAGAGGGCGCTGTGATAAAATAGAATTATTTAGTCATAAACTTGTCATAAATTAGTAGTAGTAATTAGTAGAGATAAATTATCAACATGATAATTATAATAACTTTGATGATAACGTGATAGCCTAGACCTGGGGCTACGCTGCGATTTAGGCCAAGCAACATAATTACTGACCACGATAGTAATGTATGTACTTTTTAAAAATCTGAAACTCGAAATGAACATGCTGATGACACCAACGATGGTCTTAATCTAAACGACGGTTAGGAGTTAGTTCCGATTAAACTGTCTATTCTAGAAAGCGACCCTAAGAACCGAACACTCTGTATAATAAGGTTTATCGCCTGCGAAGTTTGTAATTAATTACCTCCAAAACCCATCAATCGCTACAATCTCCTGCAAACCTTAACATCTGTTTATTATGTAAAACCTCATGCTAATAGAATTTATACAGAAACCCTAACTTATAAGGAGCTTCATTTAAATTCACACCGAATGGTAACCGACCAAACGTCCTGACCTCTGATCTCTCGTTAATTTGGTCTTTCTAAGGACTTTTTGTTTGAAAGCGGAAGGGTGGAGAGGATCTGGGTAGGCTGGTCTCATCGTGCACGTTGCGACAAAGTTGTACAAGTCGAAAACAGGCTCTTTTGCTATTAATTAGATCCTTTGTAATTGAAAATATGTTCTCATATTAAATACTTTAATGAATGGGGTTTACATGTGGAGCCTTTGCAAATTAAGGACATTAGGATTTAGGATCAAGAATAAAGATATACGAAAATAAATACGAATAAAGTTAATGCCTATAGATTTTGCCCTTGCCTTGGGAACCGACCCAACTCTTCCCACAAGTGACGTAAGAGGCGACTAAGGGATATTCGCCTTTTAAAGAACAATTTAGCACCGAACTGCGATCCCCAACCCAGCGTGGGGATTATGGGCATTACCCTCAATGAGATGAAAACTAATAAGGCGCTTATGAGGGGGAAGCCTGCGTCCAGCAGTGGACTGATATAGGCTGTTGGGGTTGGGGTTAGGAACTGACACGACCAAAAACGTGTTATACAATAACTATGTATGTGACTTTAGACGGGTAGGTAATACTAATATTATAAAGAGGAAAGGTTTGATTTTTTGTTTGTTTGTTTGTAATGATTAGGCTCTGAAACTACTGGACCGATTTGAAAAATGCTTTCACCGTTGGGAAGCTGCACTATCCTCGGTGAACATAGGTTATAATATTTTCAAAAAGTTAGGGATCCGTACTAAAACCGTGCGAAGCCGGGAAGGTCCGCTAGGTATATTAAGGTATATTATGAATACTTGCTCAGCAACAAACTATTTTCCAAGCTTATAGTTTGCTTCCATCTTACCCCATATCTTTCTTTAGTATATAGACCTAAAACCCTAATTTATGATTTGTGACACAAAAATCATGTAATGTTTGACCAATAGCTATACAAGCAAAGTCGGCCACCGATAAGTCTTAGTTTTTTTAGTTTTTATTTATTCGTTGTAACAAAATATTCATCATCATCATCATCAGCCTATAGCAGTCCACTGCTGGACATAAGCCTCCCCCAATGAGCGCCATAGCGCCCTGTCCTCAGCTTGCCGCATCCGGCATCTACCTGCAGTCTTTCGCAGGTCGTCATCCCACCTAGTTGGAGGGCCAGCCCTACCGTGAGTGTCCACGTCTCAGCTCCGTAGGTCATAACGGGTAGGACGCACTGGTTGAAAACTTTCGTTTTCTAGCATTGCGGTATGGATGACGAGAAGATTTGACGTAGGTATGTTCCTAAAACAAAATATATAATATCTCCTAGCTTAATTTATAAGGATACTTATTATTAGTGTTATTCTATGAGTGCAATCAACACCGTTACCCAAAGAACAACTGCAATCAGTTATCTAGTAGGTACCCATAACACAAGCACTGCTTACTTTGGGGCTAGATGATGCTGTATGAATGTCCAGCATTGTTTATTTATTTACAGCCCCTTACTCCACCTACCTGTCTTGTCTTTTAAGATTTGGTCCAAAATAAAACGTTTTTATTATTTTACTAGCTGCGCCCCGCGGTTTCACCCGCGTGGTGATAGATACATATTTTGGATAATATACAATATATCTTTATAAATTGTAGCCTATGTGTTATTCTGATGTATAAGCTATATAATTGTAAAGTTTCATTAAAATCCATTCGATAGTTTCTACGTGAAAGAGTAACAAACATCCATCCATCCATACTTACAAGCTTTCACGTTTATAATATTATTAAGTGAGATCTTCTCTACACGTGTAATTCTCATACCTACTACGGAACATGTTACGCTAAATTCAACATCAACATGTAAAAGAACTCAAAAACTCCATATTTATGTGTTGTATAAATACCATTGTATTTAGAGAAGATGAAAAACCCACCATGACCGTGCTATGAAGGGCTACATTATTTTTTTACCGACGGTATTTTTTCAAGCCACGTACGAATCGTGGAACTGGCGATTAACTTGAGTTTAAAGTTATATGAGAGTAGGTAGGTATATATATATAATTATGACGACCGATGTGGCGCGGTGGGCGAAGGTCCGCCTGCGACGCAGGAGGTTGCGGGTTCGATTCCCGCCTCGGAACAATTGTTTGTACGATCTACAGATATTTGTCACGGGTGTTCTGGTCGTTTTCTATGTATAATAAAAAATATCTATCTATGTAATGTATTGTATTATGTATATCAGTCATCTAGTACCCATAACACAAGCTCAGCTTAGCTTGGGGCTAGATGATGCAGTGTGAATTGTCCAGCATTATTTATTATAATATAGGTATCCCTGATGCTCTATTTTAAAAATATAATTTTTAACTTAATTTTAATCAAATTAAAACAGTATAATGTCATTTTATTTGTTTTTTGTTCGTTTTCGTACTCGAATTTGCACCTCATTCAGAGCCTGCTTGCAATTATGGGTTTTTCAAGATATGGTTCTTAGTTTAGTGGTTAGGTACTTTGCACTAATCTTTTTGATTTCTGTTATTCTTATCAGTTTTTGTAAAATTTTCATACAGCATACATAAATTCTGTAATCCTTTATTTTACACACAATAACACATAAAAAGAAATTACCTAGGTATATCGGGTCTTGAACGATAAGACCGCCAAATTGTCACATTTCTTGTATTATAATTTTTTACCTTGTTTGTTTTATTTTTAAGTGTACAATAAAAGTATTGTCTGTCTGTCTATCTATCTATATGTACATCAGAAATATTTTTCTTCCTGCAATTCTTAAGGCTATAAGAAAAAGAAATATTACAAAAAAGGTCTCTGTTTACAAAAAATATCTTTGATTCTAGAACCAAGTACACTTATAGTATCAAAGACTCCACCGTCTGAACAGAGCTTTAATAATAGGTTCTCTTCAGACTAATTAGTGTGATTTCCATTTATTTGCGTCCATAGATCACGATGAGGGATGTGATATTGCTATCAGCACTTAGCCAGCATCATTAGTAACCTAATAGCTTGGCTCAGAATAGATTTACACCATTCGCTTAGGCTAAGGCTACACTGGATAGCTGTGGTCTATTGAATGAATGAATGAATGTACACTTTATTGCACTTAAAAACATGACAAAATAAAACCTAAATTTTAAACATCAACAGTACAATAGGCAACCTAGTAGCTGACAGCAATTTCTCCCATGCGGCCTAGGGATCTCTTAAACGGGACGCACAACGCTGCGGTATGCGGCACAAAGATGCGTCACGACGAAATGTCGAATGTCTGTGCGGAGAAATGGTAATTTGATTGACGCAGCAACTAAAGTAGGCGTTGTCTTCAAACAAATACACTGTCGAGTCATAACGCACACCGCAGCGTGATAAACAGACGACGCGAATGTCGCGCTGTGCGTAGTTTCATCTCAGGACTTTACCGCAGTTGCCCCTCTGTCAATTCACATTACTTATTGTCGATTTGCGATCCTTTCTTGAATTTATATTGCTTTTAATTAAATCTGAAACTCGACAAGTGAGTTTTAGTTTTTTGTGTCATGGTCTGTTCACAAACATTTCACATCCAGTTATTATTGAATGAATGAATGAATGAATGAACTCTTTATTGTACTTAAATTATTTTATTCAGCTTGGCTAGTGTATAGGTACCCCTATACACTAGCCAAACTAAACAATACATAGTGTGATAAGGCCACCTTATTAGTAGGTCCATTAGAACTTGTCAAACTGTCATTGTTATCAACCCAAATTCACTAATAGTGGGATACATACGATAATTTTACGACATTTTAACAAAATGGATGTAATTAGGCTTTGTTGAATACGGAATAGATGGTTATCAAAGCAAAATGTCCTTTACAAAAACAACCGAAACGCAAAAGGTACGTCATGGGAGCAGTTTTGGTTGGGACTAGATGAAGCTATATGACATTTTCAGCATTATTCTAATTCAATTTTAAAGTAAAACGCAGTTTACCCTTAGATAAGCTTTCGTCTCAAGTTATCTTTGGATTATCCCTTTAATGATTGCATTGTCATGGCTCAAAACAAATTAAAAATCCTCCAAACATATTTTACCGTTTTACGCTTTGCGTTTGAAATTGACTAGAAACAAGGTCACTGTTGGCAGGTGGATTGTAAAAATGAAATAAACTCACACAGTACACGATAAGGTTGTTTTTCCACTGCAGCGCAGTCAGCCCCAGATCCCAGGATATGAATAACTGAGCCTGTCAGTGATTGAGCTGAAATATTGAAGAGGAATCCACTTGTACTTTTATTATTCACTTTATGCTGTGCTCGCTGTTGTTTGAGGCTTTGGTTGCGGTGCCGTAGAATACGGCCTAGGTAAACTTCTTATTAACACTTTGACTGCTGAAATCACATGGTATGTGTTTTCTACAAGTGACTAATATGCGTAAATCCACACTAGCGCAGCGGCTGAGAAAATACAGATCTTTGTGACTCAGCAATATTTTTCGAACGAAACGCATGTGCGGCGCAACACAACCGCTGTGTAAGAGCGGCAGCACGAATTTTTTAGGTTAAAAAAAAGATCGCAGTCGTCGAAAAAAAATCGCAGTCAAAGTGTTAAGTGAACACATTAATTGAGTCAGCTATTGAACGACCACAACCTATGTATATATTTAAACCTAATCTAAGAACGCTTTTTGCTTTGTGTCCGTTCCGAAAAGCAGAATAACTATTAGTAACATTGGAAAATGGACAAAAAAAATAAATATAAGAAAAAAACATTTTCCCGCACAAAATATGCAAATGCTAATTGTGTAACTGTCAAAAATTTAAATTGTAAGGCAGTAGGAAGTTTGCCGGATCAGCTAGTTGATTTGATTACATAGAATCGCGAAAATTTAAAATGACTGGACTGTAAGTCAGTCAGTCAGACCACAACGTGCCTGTCTATAGATACAGAACCCGCTTGTAAAGTTGACGAGTTGTGGCTGACCAGTGGAATTGATTACACTATATAATGCATGGGGACTCGGGGAGCTGTCGTTCCGAGGCGATGACTTACACTCAGGCAAATTGAGTTACGCGATGTTGTTTTTATCATCGTCATTATCACCAAGAGTCCACTGTTGGACATAGGCCTAATGAGTGCCATAGCACCCTGTCTTCAGCTTGCTGCATCCAGCATTATTATGTCTGCAGTATTTCGCAGGTCGTCATCCCACCTGGCTGGACGGCGTCCTAAGCTACGTCTGCCGTGTCGCGGTTTTCGCTCAAGAACACGTTTACCTCAGCGGTTGTCGGTTCTTCGCGAGATATGGTCGGCCCATGGTCGGTCCACTGCCACTGCAGCTTGCTAATTCTTAGAGCTATGTCAAAAACTTTGTTTATCTGTCGGATGTTGTTTTACACCACTTTATCTTTAGGCCAACAATTTAGAACACATACCTACGTTCACAACTGAACTTGCCTCCCAAACAAGGGAGATTGATGATCGCAGTGGAGGTGTTAAAAATTGGAAATTATTTACACCATTATTATTTATTGATTTACAAATTAAAGAACTGGCTGGTCGAACAATCCTTCTACAGGAATTTGTAAAATAGGATGCTTAATATAGTTAATATTTACTATTATTACTATATAACCGAATAATTAATTATGAATTTATCGTATAATTTAATTTAATATTATTACTAGATGGCCGAATAATTAATTATGAATTTATTGTATAATTTAATTGAAATGTATAATTTCACATATTCTAATCGAATTATTACCTAATTGAATGATACCATCTAATATACTTAAGTATATAGTTAAGGTATGTAATATTTTTGGTTACCAATAAATTGAACTATGAACTTGGTATGAAGATCTCTGTGGCGTATTAGGCAACGGTCCAGCACGGAAGGTTCGTTTGTGGGTTTGATTTCTGGGGCACGATTTAATTGTTACATACTTTTTTATCGTACATTAAAAGGCTAGTGATCTACTTCAAATAAGTTTGCACCTATAAAGGCGCCTATAAATACTACACAAAGAAGAATAATCAGTTCATTTTTGTGATGTGCGATAATTTGGATGAGGGCGCTTCCTTTTGGCCCTATAATAACATCGCTATGTTACCCTATTATTATGTCGTTCATAATTCAGTAGCGAACGATGCATCTTCATAAATTTTCATAGGCCAACATTCTTAAAAGCTCGTTCATAAGTCGTTATAGTGAAACCCGTTAATCTGTGGTGAAGTTAACGGAGTAATATCGTCTGCCAGACTACCCTCTACCCTTAATGAACACTCCACTTTCGTGTCTTTAACCTATACGTAACCCATTATAATGAAATTTAGATATCGTCAGAGTTTCTGTCATGGAGCCGTTGAAACTTTTGCTATAATAGAGACGAAGTTTTGATAAAACTTGTGGAGAAGATTAGAAGAAGTATTAACAGTAAAAGTATTTACTTCGTAAGTTTTTGATAAGTATCTAATAATCTGACTTTCTGAGAAAATTTGTAGATTTTTATTGTTTGTCATTTGAGTCTGAAAAACATAAAAAAACTACTAATTGGAAATAGTTGATTCTCAGCATATTTTTTGGGGGATAAAATTGCTGAGAATCGAATATTTTCAATCAAATAAGTACCATTTATGGCGCTCATTGTGCGAGGCCTATGTGCAGCAGTGGACTATAGGCTGATGATAATCATTATCAAAATGAGCTTGATACTTATGGGAAAATGATACCTACTTCATAATCATTATGAAGTACCATTTTCTCGTAAGTATTATAATAGAAAATGCTTTTGGAAGTCTCAAACAACAACCTAAGTAAAATTAGGATTAAAGTGATAACTTTGTTTTTTATATTTACTACAATCTTTAAATTAATGAAGTGAACAATAAACCTTTACCTTGTAAAGGTCCGTTTTCGGTCCCAAGCTTTTTTATCCTCCAGCTAGAGTCTAGATTGTTCTGATATATTGTAGTAACCTATTTACAAAGTTTTTTTTAGTTTAAGGCACCTGTCCACCGATTTTTATTGTTGACTGTACTAATTAATGGATCGTTGTGCATATTAAAGGAAATTCCCTCTTTTCTACACACAATCTCCTGAAAAGAACATGCGGTCTTATATTAAATCGTAATAAAGCAGCGATTTATCTTTTTCTCTGTTAATGTAAGGTTAATTTTTATGTAAACTATTCGTGTCTGTACCGGCAAAATAATAAAATATTTGTACTATAAATTACGTTCTATCCAAATCAGCACCTCTATCTTCGTGCAATTTTCTTACCCTCTAACTTTAATATACCGAAAGCAGCATAGTGCTAAGTTACATTCAATAAACGAGCTACCTCCTGTAATAACCAACCAAATGACTCCTTAATAAACTAAGGTGCTAGATATTACACTAGCTACATATTGAACGGATAAAGCTGGGTACACACTAGCGAGATGTAACTGTAACCGGACGGCTTACGATTACGAGTAAAATTTCGGGCCGTGATAAATTTGTCGACTGTTTTGTCTCGCTCTTAAATGTGCGATTATGAAACGAATGCACGACAAAACAAGGAAGGATTTGGGTACGGGTGGTAGCTCTTCATATTAGGCATTTTATGGCAATTTTTCTCAAAAGTTTTATTGTGGTGTAGTAAATAAAAGGTCAGACAGAAAAAGAAACGTAAAACGAAAGTCGTGTGACTTACCTTCGTGTGATACATTTCTATTTCTTTCTATCTATGAGAATTACGCGGTAAGTTATTGAAACTACATGACTTTAACTAAGTTACAGTAACATTCAACGGTACGAGTAGATAAAAGGTAATTGGTCAGAAAGAAACGTATCAAAGGAAGGACGTCTTACCTTCGTGTGATACGTTTATCTTTCTTTTTTTTGCAATTAGATGAAGAATCTTAATTTTGTTTCTGTACATTAAATGAGCAAATAAGTCTGTAATGTATTATGTAATGTCTGTTATAGAAGAGCGAGACCTTCTAACACAAGTATTTATACTTAAATGAAGGTCTCCACTACGGTGTAAAAATTGTTGTAAAACTGTTACAGAAATAAATTTTATTTTATTATTTTTATTCTTTCTATGAACCTTTCGCAGTTCGTAATGAAACTTACATGAGTTTAACAAATTGACAGTAACATGCAACGGTTTAGGTTACATCTCGCTAGTGAGTACTCAGCTTTACGGTACCTACTACCTACTATATTGTAGTTACGGGGCATTACCGTAAAGTGAGTGGATAACGGAATATTGCTAAGCTGAAGTGAAGCAATATTGTGGAGTGACTTGTATATTCCTGGTCTGCTTATGTCTACCTATTACAGGTCTTGGGGGAGGGATAAGCGGCCGAGCACTTGCAGCTGCGGTAGGGAAGTGGGATTTGAGTTATTAATAAATAAATTACGCTGGACAATCCACACAGCATCATCTAGCCCCGAGCTGAGCTTGTGTTATATGTAGTAGATGTCTGATATACTAAATACAATAGATGACATAGATAGATATTTTTTATTATACATAGATAACGATAAGAACACCCGGAACAAATATCTGCAGATCCCGAGGCGGGAATCGAACCCGCATCCTTCTGCTTCGCAGTCGGACCTTCGCCACGGAGCTTCCGTGGCGCGGTGGGCGAAGTTCCGACTCATGTTTACCTATTACAGGCCTCGGCGGAGAGATTAGCTGCTTAGCATCTGCAGCTGCGGTAGAATGGAAGTGGGATTTGAGTTAATAATATACAAACTAAGCTAGACAACCAATTATATATATTATAGGCTTCCTACATGTTAGGTTGGAGGACTCTCTCCTCCGTTTGACTTGTACTATTAAATTGATTATGCTGATATTTGATACCAATAAATTGAATATTTTGATTATTATTCTGATTATACATATATTTAGACAATTCTTCAACGAATCCTAGACTCAAACTCGTCTGACGTGCCGCGAGTATTCCTTAAAAACATACTCCAGTTCGGATCTACACTCCACTCAATAAGGCTGAATCGAATCTCTTTTATACCTTCGCGACGGGTAATTGTAGGCTACATCGTCGCAAATGTCATAAATGTAATTGAAATTGTTTTCAAAATCCATTAGAAATAAGTAATAGCTCTTTTAAGGAGAATCCAAGGTAGGTCGTTAGGTCGATGACAGTTCATTTCTTCACTTGTATGAGAAACATTTTGAAGTTTAATTCGAAGGGCTTTTTTACGATCAAGCAAACCGAAACGAGTTTGGAGTTTAAGTAGAGGTTGAATCGTCTATGTACGACTAAAACACGCGTTTAGTCCCTTCTGCTTCTCATAAATTAACAAACCTACAGACTTGCAATTACAATTTTTCAGTGGCTACCATAAGAATACAGCGTAGTGGTGCGTTGCGATAGTGGCAGCGGTCGACGGCGGGCACTAGTATGGCGGCGGCTCGGTTAGTTTACTGCCGTATAAATCACGAGCATTGTTGAATGTGCGTGAACAGCCACGACTGCTTGGACCTTGGGCGGGGTCGTAAGATTATGCGGGTTTTATTTCATACCTCAATATCCATATTAACACAAATAGGTAGGTCAGTCCTTAATTTATGTACAGCGTGAATTTATACGTCCGAAATTTCATCAAATTCAAAGGTAACTAATAAATAGGGCTTTGCCATCTAGAAGACATCTATTCAATCTTGTTTTGAAGCGTGGGTCTCTCTCGTTGCAACTGGCCTGAAAACAGCAGCAGTAGGCAACGAGTTCCATACCTTAACCTGAGCCTTAACGGTGCGATTGATGAAGATGGAGGAAATGCGTTTAGTAAGAGTGGACGGTATATCCACCAGTTAAATAAATAATAATAAATAAATAATGAATGTGTGAAACAATTCATAAAGCATTATCTAGCCCCAAGCTAAGCAGAGCTTGTGTTATGGGTACCAGGTAACTGATAAAGATAATACAATACATTACATAGATAGATATTTTTTTAAATAGAAAAGGAGCACACCCGAGAGAAATATCTACAGGTTGTACAAACTTTTGTCCCGAGGCGGGAATTGAACCCGCAACCTCCTGCGTCGCAGGCGGACCTTCGCCCACCGCGCCACAGAGGTTGTCATATCCACCAGTTATGGATGGCATGGCTCAAATGACCGCCCACCCCCCTGACTTGCGTCAACCCCCGCATTGCAATTCAACCCGCGGCCAATCCCATTTGTTAAATTTGCGCTGAGCCATTTGAATCGGCTGTTTATGTTGCAGCGTCCAACAGCACTAATGGTCCGCTTTATATTACTTTTTGATTTATAAACACCCAACGTTGGAAGTTTGACGTAATGCCAAGTATTTAGTAACAGGCATTTCTTGAGAATACAGCGTAAAGCGAACAAAACCAACTAACCAACAAACCTTTTAAACGTTCTTTCTGTTTAGAGTGGACCAGAGACAGGCCTACTTTCAAACCACACCCAGAACAACATTTGTCATGTATATTGTCCCTTCATGTGCAACTTCATATGTATCGAGTTACAAATAAAAATAAAATATTTCTTTATTTAAGTCTATCCTTAGGTTGCCTGGAAGAGATCGCTTTCAGCGATAAGGCCGCTCTTTATACGTCTTCTATTCTAAGTAGTAGTACCTACTCATATAGTGTTTTCTATCTATTCCCAAGGCAGGAGTCGAACCCAAAACCTCCTCCGTCGTAGGCGGACCTTCGCCTTGTGCTGTGCACCACATAGTCGTCGTCGGTTGTCTTGAATGCCCGCCACCATTCAATAGATCACAGCAAGGATTCAAATATTTTTTTTCAATTTTTAAATATCTTTACTTATTTATTATTAGTAATAAAGATATTTAGTAATACATATCCAGTGTACATTTTTCCTAGGTTATATTAACTTAAATTTACAATCGTTTATAAGCGATGCGCTTTTTCAAACTTTTATAATAGGGAAGAATTAAATATACATTATTATGTATGTTACTTACTTTTGGTTATTGAACCATTTAAAAAACATTTTATCTTAATAGGACTACACGCAAGCTTTAGTTGAGCATTACATTTTAACTTAATAAATTATAGTTAACGTTATACAGCAGATTACTTTGACATTTTATCTAATTTATTATTCCATTTAACTTATACCATTATTTATTATCTGTTTTAATGTGACAAATTATTATAAATGAATTTATTTTAATTTTTTACGAAGGTATGTCTGTCTGCTTTTTTTTGCACAATGTCCTATGGTGTTTCCTTTGTCAAAAGTTAGTGTGTGTTATAATAAAAATGTAATTTGTCTTTTAAAATAGTATTTAACGACATCAAGTGTAACATTGTGTACCTACGGTGGAAATAAATAAACTGATAAACGATTTATAGCAATAAGCCAACTTAATTATTTAAAGAGGGTACCAGTAACAACTATTTTACAAAAGCCAGTTAGCAACTAGAACAATAGAGCGGCCGTAGGCAAGTTAGCGCATCAATAGGCACAGGTAGCCCTCGCGAGGATTCAAATGGTGACGCCTGTAACGTTTCTCATTCCCACTATTCAGGCCATAGGCAAGTAATTCCGGGGCCGCCACCTCGACCATATTTCAACATTCAATCTAAGGCAGGGTGGCAGATTATATATTAGTACGTAGCCCTTGAAATTTCACTGCGTTCGCGTATCTACAAGAAAAACACAGATTTAAAGTAATAAAATCGGCCCAGTGCGAGTCGGACTCGCGCACGAAGAGTACCGTACCATTTTCTATAAAAACGGCAAAAAAACATGTCTGTTGTATGGGAGCCCCCCTTAAATATTCGTTTTATTTTAACTTAATAAATAACTAAATATTCTGTGAATATTTCAACCGTCTACCTGTTGCTGTTATCAATATCGAGCAAAAAAGACCAAAATATATGGTTTTTTTGTATGGGAGCCCCCTGAAATATCTGTTTTCTGTTTTTGTTGTTAAAGCGGCAACAGAAAAATACCATCTTTGAAAACCCCGGTTTTTAGCGGCCGGCCCACTGCCAGTGTCAGCTTGCTAATTGTGCGCAGGACATAATTGTAGTGCACAAGTGTGTGCGCAAACCCAGGTGCACTCTCGGATGTCCATCCATGTAACCTACTAAGTAATTTTGTCTATCCTTAGAGGTCACAAATAGATACATTAGATTATAGATACTTTCATCATCATCTTCATCATCAACATCATCGTCATCAGCCTATGATAGTCCACTGCTGGACATAGGCCTCCCCTAATGAGCGCCATGGCTCCCTGTCTTCAGCTTGCCGCATCCAGCATCTACCTGCAGTCTTTCGCAGGTCGTCATCCCACCTGGTCGGAGGGCGTCCTACACTACGTTTTCCGAGTCGTGGTCTCCACTCAAGAACACGTTTGCCCCAGCGGCTGTCGGCCGAAACTTTCATATACACCCGTTAACAAGATAAGTCAATTTTCAACTCTCACACAATACCAATAAAGCCCCTTCTCCACCGGCAGTAGTATGATAATGGAACAGCTTGTCTGAACAGAAAACTGAAGCCTGCCTGATTTATGCCGACACCCGAATAGATCTTGGCTGTTTGGGAATTTCCAATTCTTAAGTGGCAAGTTTGGGGGCTCGGGAAATATCTTACCTTTAATTTAAGGGAATGGTAAACGAGCCAGTTTGTGCCTGTGGCTTCGTCCATAGTACCTCACTTTGTTCCAGTACCGATCTATATTTTAGGCGAAATTAAACTAAGTTTGAGCTTGATCCAGTTTAGTTGCCGTTCGATTTCGCGTATAGTTAGCGCCTTACAGAAAAAACACTCGCTATACAAACACTACTACTCAACTTATACATGAACTTACGTTGGAATAAAGTCAACTGAATGCTAACAGACTACCCTCAATGAATTTTGTAAAAATTGTTATTAATTCATTCGCCATGTCTGCCCTCTTTAGGTCAGAGACCGTACATTCCATATCTGCCGTTTTGCATGGGTAGTGTAGGTAGATCTCATTCAAAAACGAGTTTTTACTGCTCAACAACAAAGAGAAAAATCGGGTTTTCATATCGTCACGTTTAACACGAAAAGATTTCCCAATTTTTTGAACAAATACCTTATTAACACGAACAAATAGGGATATTTAATTTTCACATATATCATATATTATTAGGCGGAAATGGCGGGATGAGCTCGACCAATACAACAAAGAGTGGGCTCTCCTTGCTGAGGACCGAGATGAGTGGAAGAAGGGGAGGGAGGCCTTTGCTCTGCAGTGGGACTCCGGGTTAATAATAATAAATAATAAAAATCTATCATTATCGTTGGTTAAGCCGTTCAAAAATCTATAATATTATGTATATCAGTTATCTAACCCATAACACAAGCTCTGCTTACCATGGGGCTAGATAATGCTGTGTGAATTCCTTGTAGCTGAAATTAGTCACATGCGGTGGCTAGTCTCAGCGAAGAATATAAATAATCTACTTGTGGCCAAATGGATATCCATCCGGCATTCATTAAAGTTTATTTACCCTACATGTACGGTGTAAAATAGTATTAAAAGTCCAGGTATCTGGTGCGGTGTCAGTGACTATAAACCTGCACGTATTTATTGGTACCTAGCAGTGGTTGAAGTCTTATTCTGGATTGTCCATTGTAGAACTAGGTAGTATAAAAGTAATTTATAATTATATTTATATATAATATATTTATAATTTCCCGTTTTAAATGACTTTAATGTAAATAAACATTATAGTTTTAAAAGTTTAAGGTAGATACACAATTTTATTTTTCTACAAGATAGTTACATAGGTATTTAGATGGATTGATGTATTTATTTATTGTTACATATTTGTTCCAATCAATGTAACGTTAAAAGCTTTTTAAATCCTAGCAAAGGTTTATCTACACACGTTTACGGGTTCTTTTTATTAATAATAATTATTATAAGTAATATAATATCTTAGAAAAAAAACGGAAAAAGTATTTAGTGAAATACAATAAGCCAGGCACACATTGAAAAGTGCGGGCCACATAATATTTGCTCTCGTGTTAAACATACAACTATTCACCTCGACTAACAAAAAATATTTCGTAATTTATTAAAGAGGTCGAATGTCAGATACCACAAGATACTCATTTTGGTCACTTTGGTCAGCAACTATGGAGGGTCAGCAACCATACTATAAAACTTTTTCAAACCGCGAACCTCAGAGTAATAAGACAAAAGCCTAGTTATTCTAAGCCGCGAACCGCAAAGTCACCGTTTTAGAGCTGGAAACGTGACAATTACTACTATTTTTTGAGTTCATTATAATAAAATGATCTGCCAGTACTAATTATAAAATATCATCAGGTACGCCATTCTTTAGTTCTAGAATAAGTATTCCACTGAGGCATTAAACCGTATCGGTGTATTTACGACCGCTTTGATCGACTTCTAGACACGGCGTAAAAGCGCACTAAACTTTATGACGTCACCTCCGACTCTCCTACTTTATTAGCGAGATAGATAGCTCTGCAATAGACAGTAGTGAAATCCATTACTGTTCTTTTTTTAATTTCCTGAACTGTCAGCCGGTATTTATGGTTTATTTTAATAATAGGTCAAAAAACAAAAAGTTTTTACTCAGAATCCGCCTATCGGCCTCTTCCGTATTCAGAACAATATTCAAATAAAGAACGTGCGTATATATTGCCACATTCGAGTTTAAAATTTCAATTTACTCGAGTGATTTTTATGATTCTAAATTGATTATTTTCCTCAATAGGTACCTCAAGCAATATGTACCTATCACTCGGGAAAAAGTGCGATTCCTACTTGAATTGTACTATTGTTTTATAACAAATCTAATCCAATTTTGACGAGGTGCGGCGGACGAGAATCCGCCTGCGACGTTAGTGCTTGCGCGTTCGATGCCCGCGTTGATACAAATTTTTGTATGATCTGCAAATATAATATGTCCGGGTGTTTTGGGTATTTTCAATATTTAATAAAAAATATCTATCTTTGTCATGCATTGTATTATGTCAGTCATCTAGTACCCATAACACAAGCTCTGCTTAGCTTTGGGCTAGATGATGCTGTGTGGATTGTCCTTCATCTGCATTTCATCTTTCCTAAATTAGAGCTTTGTTTATTGTATTTCGGATAACTTTACTAAGAACGACATTTTTAGTCATTTGCTTTTATTAAGTAAACTATAGAGGACAGTTTCATTTAGACAAGTACACTGTACTCACTTTGAAATTCAGATTTTTCATGCATAGTCTATTCTGTCCGTATTTTACAATGCAAACACTTTTTTGTTTAAGTCAGTAAGGCAGTAAGGCAACCCGAATTTGGCCGAACGTGAAATATAAATATTAAAACGAATACAGTCCCAGAAAGAAATAGAAAATGGAAAAGAGGAACTTTATTAATTTTTTCGCAAACAGGGCCGATACCAAAACTGTTATTTTATTTAGTATACAACAACCATTATGTATGTATAAATAGAATAGAGAAACAATCGGTCTGTCTGTTTGAAATAATCCTGAACTCATCCCATTATTTCAATCTTGTTTCTGCCCGCGGCTTCGCATGTAGTTTAAGGTTATTTCTATCTCATGAGAACGGATTTATGAGATAAAAAGAATGTTTTATTCCAAACCTAGAACGCCATATATACAAATTTTTAACTAAATAAATAAATAAATAATGCTGGACAATTCACACAGCATTATCTAGCCCCATGGTAAGCAGAGCTTGTGTTATGGGTACTAGATAACTGATATACATAATACAATACATTACATAGATAGATATTTTTTATTATATATAGAAAACAACCAGAACACCCGGAACAAATATCTGCAGATCGTACACACAACTGTTCAGAGGCGGGAATCGAACCCGCAACCTTCTGTGTCGCAGGCGGACCTTCGCCCACCGCGCCACATCGGTCGTCAAACTAGTTTGAGACTCTTAGCTACTTTTTATTTAATTTGTAATGGTTACTTAATTTATCTTCCAGAACTTCTTAGCTTTGATTCCTCTCAGAAACATACGCGAAAAACTATGATCTAGTTAAAACTTATGCCGCCAAAATGCCTTCCGAGCTCCTGCAGCCAAAATAATTATATATTATGTTTCATTGTCACGACCTGACGATTAAACGAATATTAATGAAATTATGTAAAGATAGATGATGATTTAGGCTACTTATTATCCGGACAATACGAAAAAACGAAGTCGCGTACAGAAGCCAGTTCTTAACAGTTTTGCAATACAGGTCAAGTCCCATTCTGCCCCGTCATGAAACCCTTTGAATAATTCAGCCACAATCACTGGCCGTCTCATTTATTCATACGAGTGGACGAGTGTTGCCCGCGTTGTTTTCACTACTTTCGCGAGATGTAGCACTTCGCTCCAAAAATCATTGGATTTTGGCGGATGTTTATTTCAGTGTGTTTTTCTATTCTGTTGTCTATTGTTCTTTTGTTTGGTTGAGTGCTTTGTAATCGGATTTGTGCGGGTAAGCCTAGGTGTGTTCCTAGGGTTGGAATAGTTATTGGTTGTATTTTAACACCCAGTTAAAATTATATATGAAAGAGTTTATTTATCAAATCACACTTTTAACCTTTTACTATACTAACCTATTACTTGGTACTATATAATATTCTGTTACACACGCTTCTGTTGCACGCCAAAGCTGTTTCAGCTGGTAAGTCATCGCATGGAACGTTATAGAATAAGCATACTAACTTATAACTCGTTGACTGCAAATAAATGATTTTGTATTTTGTTACTGTTCGTTAGTGTCAAAAAAATTAAAAACCGCATGACTGATTTGAATATATATAGTTAGGGTTTCTACACCCTTAAGGTGCCCGCTCTGTCCGTCCCTTTCCCCTCTTTAATATCTCAACAACTACCGCAGCAATTAACTTAAAAATAATAATACATTTCATACGCCTGTCAAGATTTAAAGTATATAAACAAATTCAGTACAAGTACCTATTGATGTCGTAATTTTAAAGGAGACCTTCGAGGTGAAGTGGGATATTGAATGAAAGTTTTTGATGTATTGAAGGTTCCATCCTTTTGAATTGTATTTTGAAAAAGTTGAAATATTTACGCAATCTCCTCTATATCTCCGACGTTTCCAGAGTGATCCATCTAAAATGTTTATTGTGTAGCTATGGATTTATATTTTACAGGAAAAATATTTAAATAATCAGTAAGCTGAGCAATTAAAAAAATATGTTCAATAGCAGGGGTAATCATTTTCAAAATTAGGGACTACCTCAACATGTTCAACCAGCAGAGGACTAGCGGTAAAATCACAGATTGTCATAGCCGTACAAAGATCTAATAAAGGATAATGACAATATACACAAAAAAACATCTAAAATTATTCCTACATTCAAAACAGAACTTTATCGCCCAGTAACAACATAAAATTTTTCTATGCACGCAAAAATCATAAGTTCCATTTTACGTTGCCGGGTGGAAGACGGATTTACCCGACGATGAAATGAGAAAAGTTGGTATCGTACTTACTGTAATACCACTGTACACTGTTGACAGTAAACATTGTGATTTCTGAACCCCTACCATGAGTTTTAGAAACTGATTTATATCATACATTAGTCCTTTAGTACGAACTATTTTAACATTTACTAAGTATAGCTGTACACGCTTGTTTTTACGGCACAATGTAGATTATAACTACTTTTTTGTATGATTATTTTAGATAGCATTGTAATGTGTTTTGTGTGTTTAGTAAATAAAATAAAATCAGTTTTGAATTAAACTAGAACGAACATGTGAGCAAATAAACCGATGAGAGCTCGTACAAGTTCGTAAAATATAGACTAACAAAACTATGGTAGTAGCAATCGTTCGTATTATAAAAACGCATATTTTTTGATAAAGTCTATTTAGTTAGAGGCTGCTAAAACAATACGATTTAGAGAAAAGATGTGAAAAGCAAAGAAATAGGAGATAAACAAAATTTTATTAATATTGTAGTGGATAGCTTATTCGTATAATACAATCTTGTACCTACCCATTCGTTCCGGACATTGAGGTTACTCCTTGCTCATAAAGTCGTTAACAGCTTACACATTCCTCTACACTACTTACTCATTATACAATTGTTTTATTTAGTAACTTGTTACTGCCCGCGGCTGCGCACGCTTTTTTTCATTGGAAACTTTTTAAGGTTATTTACTCGTATATCCCATGGGAGCAGATTTATGAGTCACCGCAACAGCCGAATCCGTTTAGTCGTTTTGGCGTGAAGAGGTCACAAACATCCATCCATCCAAACATCCCATTTTCGCATTTATGATATTAGTATGATTAAATATTATCCATAGACAAAAGAGATATCGGCCGGGTGATTATGTAACTCGCGACCGGTTTGCGACAGGCGTAGATTAAGCAATCAGTGCTGTCAAACTAATACAAAATTGACGTTTGACAGCACTGTTTGCTTAATTTACGCCTGTCGCAAACCGGTCGCGAGTTACATAATCACCATACGGTTCGTAGTAAGATATTCAGTATCGTAGTCCCGTTCAAAAGACCAAAAATTAAAGGTAAAGAACGCTATACGTTTTCTGATCCTAAATAAGCACAAATATTTGCGAAAACTGATGGGGTGCAGAGTTGTATTACTTTCCTATTATTTCGTTCGCAAGTCTCTACATGGAAAGTTTTACTTGTTTCGGTCCAGCCATGCGGGGTTCGAGCTTCATTGGTAAAGATTAAAGGATAGAGAACAAATTAAACTTTTCTTTTGTTCGTACAGACAATGTGTCTTGGTGTATTGTGTGGGTGGTGATAGAATCAGGGATCTAGGGATTTGGGGATAAAAGGAATAGATTTCATTGTCTAGTTTTTGCGGTTTTTAAATGGATTTGGAAGATTTTTATTAAATAAATGACGACCTGTGATATTGGGTTTGCCAGTGCCGCAGGAGGATGCGGGTTCGATTACCGCCTTAGGAGATATAGAGATATAGAGATATTTTGATCATAATATATGTACCTATGTATAGATACCTTAGTATACAAGATGTTGATTTGTACTAAATACACGCTATGGATGAGACTTTTTGTTTTTTTTTTACATAAATGTAAGTCACCACACGCTCGCAAAGCATTCATTAGCTTTATCAGATTATATTATATTGCTTAGGTACCTACTTGCTTAAATCTTTTTTACCTGACTGTACTCAACAACTGCAATAATTTGAAGGTGTCCGAAAAGACAGTATCAAAAATAATAAAATCAACAAGTGATAAATGGGACAGTGCGTCCCAAATTCTTCTGTACCAAAAAGCAGCAAGTCAAATATTTGTACGATCTGCAGATATTAAGTTTAATCTATCTATAGTGTGTGTGTGGACACCATAAGCACCCCCAAAAACCGTAAAAGGAAATAACAGAGGGAATTCATTTCATTTCTTTTATTCATTCACAAGCAATAATTATTGTGTCGGAATTACTAAACATATAATGTAACATTGCAATATAATGTCATACAATGTACAAAAATAAATTAATACACGAAAACTGAAAAAAAACATTAAAACCCTTAGCTTAGGTAAAAATGGAAAGTAGGTAAAATGATGCCATATTACCTCAAAAAAACAGATTATTATACCACCCTATATAACGTAATCATGAAATCATGGTACATAGTATCTATATGACTTTTCCGAGTGTACGTGTTTGTATAAAAAAAGGAATAATGAACTGAACTGAACGACCTACTATACTAACGACACGATATACATATATGTCGGAATTAAATTGAGGTTTTAATACTCTGACTACCCAAACAGTGCATGTGTTAAGGAGTCTTGTACGTAGATCCTCCGCATTGATCTTGCAATGCGTCTATGCCAGCATCTGTTGTTTGACGTTAGACCAATTCTACGAAATGACAGAGAAGAAATGGAAGAATCAGCTAAGTGAAACTCTAGTCCAATCAACGTAGCAGAAAGTTCTAGAAAGTCATAAAATATATAATAGATTTGTAGGCAACTAACTGTTAGCCAGTACATCTTTATGGTCTAATAATAAAATTAGTGATTTACTTTTGCAAAGTTAAATATACCTACATAATATAGATTTAGTGTTGCTAAAAGTCACTCTTTATATATTTTTACTTAGTTTTCTCATGGAAGGCGAAATTCTATTAGCGACTCATTTATGTCATTTAAAATAATCTTTATAATTATATCCCCGTAAAAAAGTTTTAACATTTATATCTTCAACAACGAAATATGGTAATTCGACCATTAAAGGGCTAATAAAAGCTGTAACCTAGAAGAGAAACTCGTAAACTGATGGTGCCCCCAATGAAGTAACGTAAAATCACAATTCCTTGTTTATGGCGGGACATAAAATGTACAATATCATCAAAATGTAAAACAAGTATCGACAGTTTACAACATTTTAAAAATCGTGGAAATAAATTGCCGCTCACCAATCGAACCAATTAGGTTTAAAAAATATAATTTCTCAAAAGAAATTACACGTCACTTATCTGCGAAAACATCTAATAGTCAAGTGCGTAAAAAAATGATTTGGTACCGGGACTTGAAAGGAGAAACAACCGGTGCTACAAAAAAATCTAAAATCTCGAAATTGTATCTTAAACTTAGATAAATCTACAGATACGAGTATCTACGAAGAGTTGTAATTATAATTTGATTCGGAGGTTGATTATAATATCCTGTATGAAGTAAAGTCAAATAGATAATAGTTTTTCTGATGATGTGTAGACAAAAACAAAACGTTTAAACGAACGTTCTGTTTTACGAAAAAAATATCTAAAATATAGATATATGTAATTGTGCCGTGTGGTGCGTATTGGGCTACTAGCTAAGAATTTGCACCACCCCAACTCTTCTCGTGGTTGTCGTAAGAGGCGACTAAGGGATATTCTTTGGGGGCGGACAGCAGCGCATCCTGCAGAAAAAAATACCACCGTAGTGCGATCTACAACCCGCATGCCTAGCGTGGGGATCACGGGCATTACCCCCATGATAAAAGCCAATAATACGCTTATCAGGAGCAGGCTTGCCTCCAGCAGTGGACCAATATACGCTGTTGAAGTGAGACATAATTCACCCCCTAGTAACAGATCCTAAAGTTTTTATAGCTCCAAGCGTCAGGTGCTCACACTGTCTCTAAATAATACATCAGGGCTGGCCCGCTCCGCATTAAGTGTCGCTAATAAATAATGAGAGCTTGCATGAGGGAAAATGAATTTTATGCTTTACAGAGGAAGGCATAAATTCTCTAAAAGATAAACCGATTAGGTGGCACAATTTTGGTGGTGTCTATTTTTGTTCATCTTCTTTTGAGGCACCATTTGCAGGTGGTACTGATGGTCCATTAGAAGAAGGTATCTTATTTAGCGACAACGAGAAACGTTGCAACTCTTGTAATTTAAACAACTATTATAAAATAACTATCCATGTAATGTATTGTGTTATGTATATCGGTCATCCAGTACCCATAACACAAGCTCTGCTTTGCTTTGGGCCAGATGATGCTGTGTGGATTGTCCAGCAGTGAATAATCAACAAGGTTATTTGTATAGCTTAGTAGATCTTCATATTCAGAAATCTACCAATTTGCTTACCTACGTATTATTTGTGTGCAAATTCATATTTATTTCAGACATGGTATAAGGTAGGTAACCTACACAGGCCTAGGTGGACCTTTGCCCACCGCGCTACAGAGGTCGTCATCTATTAAAAGTTAACTATTAGAAGTTACCGCCATGTTTATAACTGTAGAAACCCCTACAACAACCAAAATTAAATCATCAGACATCATTTGTAACGATTTAAAAAATGGAATAATATTTTTCAAAACAATTCGTTAACTCCCACCTAGCAGCCCTGCTAGTTAAAATACAACACGATATACAGTTCGTAATAAAACTCGGTACATGTAAAAAATTGGATAGAAACACAGATTCTCCGCAGCCCAAAAAGGCCTAAAATCGTGAAAAATGCAGAACTACATTTTTTCCGGTCACCGGTCGATATACGAGTCGGATGCCGATATTCCGGTGCGAATTACGATTGCATAGACTACACATAGGGATGTGAACTATGCATAGTCCGGAATCAATTCACCGGGGTTATCATCTGCATCAGTCTATGTTAGTCCACTTTATTGCCTTAATTGGAAATAAAACAAAAGATATAATTAGACTTCAACAACTTATAATATTCGACACCTGGGCATAGGCCTCCCCTAATGAGCGCCACAGTGCCCTGTCTTCAGCTTGACGCATCTCCCTGCAGTCTTTCGCAGGTTGTCATCGCACCTGGTTGGGAGGCGTCCTACTCTACGTTTACCGAGTCGTGGTCTCCACTCAAGAATACGTTTAATCCGGGCTTTGATCCCTACTAATCGTTGTGACGACGATCTTAGTGGCGCAGCGGGTGAAGGTCCCCTTACGACTCATATGGTTGCGTGTTCGACTCGCGCCTCGGAACAAATATTTGTAGTAGGTATTTCCAGATATTTGTTCCAGGTGTTTTTTATGTGTCATTAAAAGTATTTTTTTACATTTGTATTGTAGTATTACGTTGGCATATCAGTTAACTATGTAATCTCTTGTATTAAGTGTTATCAACCATCTAGTACCCATAACACAAGCTCTGCTTAGCTTTGAGCTAGATCATTTGTATATACGCGGAATACGGAATGATACTCGTACGGAAGCACATCGCTATCAGCAAGCAGTATACACGTAGTCGAATAATTTATCATTCAATACCGTTACACTTTGTTTGTCTGCGCTGCGTAATTCAAGAGATATTGACGTCCATCTGACTGTTTGGTCCGGGCCATTGACAGATTTTCACGACCAAGTCCCTCCCAAGCAAAACTTTGAAATATGCATTAATCTATTCTATGTTATATAATAGCTGCGCCCCGCGGTTTCACCCGCGTGGTGATCGATATTTTGTATAATATTACAATATATCTTTATAAATCGTAGCCTATGTGTTATTCTGATATATAAGCTATATTAAGTTTCATTAAAATCCATTCAGTAGATTTTACGTGAAAGAGTAACATCCATCCATCCATCTATCCATCTATCCATCCATCCATCCATCCATCCATCCATCCATCCATCCATCCATCCATCCATCCATCCGTATGATTCGTAATACGCAGAATTCTGGAGTATGCTAGTTTTAATTTCTGATTTGAACCTTATTCCATGGAAATAATGTCGTTATCGCTGCCACTGCCCAACCACCCACGGAATCGCAACATGTATTCATAATATTAATTCCTAATGCATTTTACGAATTTTCGCTCGGGAGGAAATAATTGACCAAATTTGTTCGTGACTCCCGGACCTTAGCGATAACTTCGACGACCTCTGTGGCGCAGTGAACGAAGGTCCGCCTGCGACGCAGGAGGTTGCGGGTTCGATTCCCGCCTCGGGACAACTGTGTGTACGATCTGCAGATTTTTATTCCAGGTGTTCTGGTAAAAAATATCTAGCTATGTTATGTATTATATTAATTATATCAGTCATCTAGTACCCATAACACAAGCTCTGCTTAACTTGGGGCTAGATGATGCTGTGCGAATTGTGCAGCATTATTATTTATTATTATTAGATAACTGATATACTTAATACAATACATACAGTTGTAAACCCCCCTTAATATCCAGGTTCTTGTATCGGATTATACCTAATTATGTTGCGATGATAAAACTACAAGTAAGTTTATATCTAAAAACTAAAGACTTAAAGTTTCAAATCCAATTTCGTACCTAATCAAAGATAATTTGATATCATGGTGTATATTATCGTTCTAGGAACCCGAATGGAATGATAATCGAGTCCGTATTTGAATATTAGAATCTGTATATTAATCATGATATTTTCCGGCCGCATTCTGAACAGAATGGCGATTGCAATTTCCGCTCGATAAATTCTATCGACAACCTCTAGATCGAGGGTAGTCAAAACGAAAATAGCGGCAGGAATTCGCTGCTTTTTTGTAACATTATTTTAAGTTGTATAAATAATAAAAAAAGAAAATTCTTACGCCCTATATGTAGGGTCGCCTGCTCTAGTTCGAATGACGTTAGCTCGATGTTCATTACCTCGATGTCTCTACCTCGACGGTACGTTTCGTCGATAGGTCGTTCCCTCGAAATATCAGTACCTCGAAGGGTTTCTACCTCGACAGGTCTCTACCTCGACGGTACGTTCCGTCGATGAGTCGTAAAACTTCATTTATGTATATGATCACTTTATTACGACAATAGTCGCAGTATCGTCCACAGATGAAAGAAACTCTAGATAGTGCGTGAGTTGATGAAATAGTTGACAATTTTGATAGGCATCCCTCCATTTGTAGTTACGTCAAAGGTAAAATCCTAAAATATGCAATTCTCAGAAATTGTTCATCATCAGCCTATGATAGTCCACTGCTGGACATAGGCCTCTCCCAATGAGCGCCATAGTGCCTTGCACCTTGACGCATCCAGCATCTACATACCTGCAGTCTTTCGCAGGCAGACATTGTTATGGTGACACAATTATTTTAAATTACGATGCGTCGTGCACTTGTCTAGGGAAGTAGCCTCATAGCCAGTCCATAGTTTAATAACGCTAAGTTTAATAGGGAAATTCCAGCATTTTACCGTCTCGCTGGCATTCGAATACTCCTTGGAGGCCGATCAGGGCGTTCTTACACACGACTATTATAAGTTGTATGCCTTGTTATGATAACTACTAATTGTGATAAATAACTACTATACTCCGATTCAAAAACCTGGATATTTTTTGAATACTGATCTCTCTTTCATTTTCGAATATAAATTTAAATCTATTTCGCTTCACATGTGAGATTATGTGTTGTTGAAGTTTGTGTTGCAGTTTTTAGTGTTGTCGTTTTCTGTTATTGTTATCGATTTTTGTTAAGTTTTCATTCATAAATGTCTTTGTTGACATAAAATATCTAGGATTCTAAATCGGAGTATAAGTAAGTGTGATAAATAACTACTAACGAAAAAAGTAAGTATCTCGCACCAGTAGTAGAAGTACCCACCACTTGGGATTAAAGCGATCGTTCAAATCCATCAAGCATGATTCGTTTGAGAATTGTACCTATTCATTGTCATCAATACATTGTATAAAACAAAATCGCTTCCCGCTGTACCCGGTGTCTGTCTGTCCCTATGTATGCTTAGATCTTTAACATAAAAACCGCATAAAAATCCGTTTCGTAGTTGAAACGGATTTTTATGCGGTTTTTTGTAGATGTAATGATTCAAGAGGAAGGTTTATAAATAATTTGACACATAGATTTCCACGCGGGTGAAGCCGCAGGGCGCAGCTAATCAACCTATAATAGTCAGTTCAGAGAGACCCCGAGCGAAATAATAATAATCCTGCTAATATTACGAGTATAAACGCGAAAATTTGTGAGGATGTATGTAAGTATGTATGTTGCTCTTTCACGCAAAAACTACTGAATGAATTTTGATGAAATTTCACAATAATATAGCTTACATATCAGAATAACATATAAGCTACATTCATAAAGATATACGGTCCTCCGCTACACAGTTTCTTAACTTTTGCGGTAGTCAGCCCACAATTGTACCCTAAACTATAAGTTTCTTGTTTCTAATAAAGATTTTTGTATTTGTATTGTATATTATCCATAATATCTATCACCACGCGGGTGAAACCGCGGGGCGCAGATAGTATAATAAAAATCCCTTGTACGGAAATCTTTGTCATCTACGACGCTCCACTAACTTGTATCAGTTTAGTAGCATGTCGCTTTAAATATTATATAAAACTACAAAGTAAGAAGCGTCGTTTGCAAGAGCCTTCGTCCAGGCATATCGAGCGGTGCACGGACGAGCATTAAATACAGAGAAGTTAGAAGGAATGCAAAGAAAAGAACAGCTGTAAGATATGCTTCTGCAAATACCGGACATAAAACTACTAATCACTGACGATGACGGCCGATGTGGTGCGGTGAAGGTCCGCCTGCGACGCAGGAGGTTGCGGGTTCGATTCCCGCCTCGGAACAATTGTGTGTACGATCTGCAGATATTTGTTCCGGGTATTCTGGTCGTTTTCTATGTATAATAAAAAAAAAATTTATCTGTGTAATGTATTGTATTATGTATATCAGTTATCTAGTACCCATAACACAAGCTTTGCTTACCATGGGGCTAGATAATGCTGTGTGGATTGTCCAGCATTATTATTATTAAAAATAAAAAAACATTACATGGTATAAAACAAAGTCGCTACCCGCTGTCTATCTGTCCCTATGT
This sequence comes from Eupithecia dodoneata, assembly GCA_947044415.1. Lineage (NCBI taxonomy): Eukaryota > Metazoa > Arthropoda > Insecta > Lepidoptera > Geometridae > Eupithecia > Eupithecia dodoneata. Next base: position 10,793,453 of record OX345668.1, on the reverse strand, counting down.
ATGTCTGCTTAGATCTTTAAAACTACGCAACGGATTTTGATGCGTTGTTTTTTAATAGATAGTGTGATTCAAGAGGAAGGTTTATCTGTATCGATCGTGTGAAGCTGGGCGGGTCGCTAGTAGCTATTATAAACGCTCTAGATTTTGTGTATGGAAAATCCATACACAAAATCTAGTACTACAAGTAAAATACAATATTTCATTGTATTTTACTTGTATATTATCTAATTTTGTACAATATTTTTAGTATAGTTTGACAATGCCCTTATACAGCAGATTACTTTGACATTTTATCTAATTTATTATTCCATTTAACTTATACCATTATTTATTATCTGTTTTATTGTGACAATTTATTATAAATGAATTTATTTAAATTTTTTAAAGAATTTGTCTGCTTTTTTTTTTTTGCACAATGCCCTATGGTGTTTCCTTTGTCAAAAGTTAGTGTGCGTTATAATGAAAATGCAGTTTGTCTTTTAAAACAGTATTTAACGACATCAAGTGTATCATTGTGTACCTACGGTGGAAATAAATAAACTAAACTAAACCATGTAACTCTTTCACACAAAAACTACTGAACGGATCAGGCTGAAATTTTGCATACAGGTAGTTCCAGGCCTGGAATAAAACATGTACTTTTTACCCCATAACATTTTTCTTTGACATCCAGCTTTTGTAGCGAAGTCGACTACACTATACTAGGTGCTAGAATCATGGTTATTTGTTGTTGGGAATAAGGTTTATTCATCAACCTACAATAGTCCACTGTTGGACGAAGGCCTCCCCTAATGAGCATCATAGCGCCATGTCTTTAACTTGCCGCATTCAGTATCTGATTCATCTGATACAGTCTTTCGCAAGTCGTCGAAGGGCGTTGTACATTACTTTGCCGAATCGCAGTCTCCACTCAATAAAATGTTTACCCCAGTGGTTGTCGGTTCTTCGTATTATATGGCCGGCCCACTGCTACTTCAGCTTGCTTATTCTTTGAGCTATGTCGATAGCTTTATTTTACTTATTCATTAGAATATAAGAATAGAAAAACATGTATTGCCTTAATTGAAACAAAAAACACAGCATAGAAATTAGACAAACCTATTAAAAACTAAAACTAAGACTGACTTTTCTTTGTTTTTTATTTTAAAGTAAATATGTTTGACCTCTATTATTTTAGTAATTAAGTTTGTGCCTAGTTCTTGGTTATCCTTTGTGTTTTTAAAATTGTAATGTGTCGTGTCAAATTAACCTTTTTCATTTAATTTATTTCATTTCAAGACTAAAGGAGTAAAATTATTTTGCTGTAATGCAAGCAGCGCAGTTTTTCAATTTACTCCTCACCGATAGCTTTGTTTCTTTGTTGGTTCTTTGTAGCTTTCATTCGTCAATTAATTCATCTCTCGTCCGTTTTTGAACTCTAATTGATTATTCAAATAGAGTCTATTTTAGTTTGTGCTTGTATATGTATATTGTATGCAATAAAGAGTTGTAAAAATTGTTACAGGTTTTTTAAAAAACAGTAATTTTAAAAACTCCCGGTTATTTACTGAATTAATTTATCACGTCTATTATAAACTAGCGGACCTTCCCGGCTTCGCACGGGAATATAATATAGCCTATGTTCACCGGGGATAGTGTAGCTTCTCAACGGTGAAAGAATTTTTCAAATTGGTCTAGTAGTTTTTGAGCCTATTCATTAAAAACAAACAAACAAACAAAAATTCAAACGTTTTCTCTTTATAATATTATAGTTATAGATGAGGGATTGATTTGAACCTCGATTTGACGTGCTTTCATCTCAGGTAGAATACCTAAAACATGTCTATGGGGCGAAACCATTTGTCATATTTATGTAATGTATTGTATTATGTATATCATTTTTCTAGAAACCATAACAGAAGCTCTGCCTAGCATAGGGCTAGATTATGCTGTGTGGATTATCCAGCATTATTTATTTATTACTAGCTGCGCCCCGCGGTTTCACCCGCATGATGATAGATATTTTTGATAATATACAATATATCTTTATAAATTGTAGCCTATGTGTTATTCTGATGTATATGCTATATTATTGTAAAGTTTCATTAAAATCCATTTTGCAGTTTTAACGTGAAAGAGTAACAAACATCCATCCATCCATCCATACTTACAAACTTTCGCGTTTATATAATATAGTATAGGATTATTGAATGCTCAGAAACTAAATAATGGTAAACATGGTAAATATCCTGTCATAAATGACTTTAGTTTCTGCGTAGTGAGCAAGTTCCGACAAAACAGCTTAAATCTAGCTTTATTCAATCCCATTTCAAAGAATAAACCAGAATAAACCGTATTAAACCGCAAAACCGCGGTGCTCTAAGCCTATCACGGAATAAACATACAAAGGCCAAAATATGGCTCAGTCCGGTTGAAAGCAAACGGTAAGCCGACCGCTCACCGACGATTTACGAGTGAACCCGCGGGCTTATGTCAGACATGCTTGGAAAACTTAACTTGCTTATGAAGGTAAAAAGTTGAAGGAATTTTTGTAACACAGATTATTTTAAGGATACGTTGGAAAGCGGTAAAAAAGGTGGATTTTTGTCACATTTCTGTTGAGGATATTTTTACGACCTCTGTTGCGCAGTGGACGAAGGTCCACCTGCGATGGGAGGAGGAGGTTGCGGGTTAGATTCCTGCCTCGGGACAAATGTGTGTACGATCTGCAGACATTTTGTTGCGTGTGTTTTGGTTGTTTTCTATGTATAATAAAAAATATATCCATGTAATGTATTAAATCAGAAATCAAACCTTCAACTAAGACAATTTTCTAAACTCGTTTAGCACAGCATTGAGGGGTTAAGATAATCTACTTATTTCAACAGAATTCGTTTCGGAATCCTTACTTTAAAAATAGCAATCGTCTACAGAAAAAAAAACGATTGTCTGTTTTTTCTCTAGCTTTTCAGCTCCAATCCGCACCACATAAAGCCTCATTCTCACAAGCGGTAGGTCGCTGTAAAGCCTCATACACATTAGACTCTCTTTGCACTGCAATCATTGTTCACCATTTCCAATTTCACAGTACATTTGGCATTATCTTCGAGTTGTCGAGTCATTGAAAGCTTTCAAACGTCTGATGTTCAAAGCAGCTTTTCAATGGCTGCTCGTCATGTTTGTAAATGGTTTTCTTAGAGAGATTTCTTTTGAATGGTGAATTGCTGTTTTTGTTCTTGCTAAAATAGGTTTATAAATATGGTGTGCATAAAACTTTTGAATCTATCATGGTTATTAATATTGGAAAAAAGTAATTTAAAACGGGATATTTACCATGATTAGATTTTTGAGTTTTCCAGTATTTCGGCACAGTTTAATGCGCCATGTTCACGGAATAAAATAATAATAGTTATTCGGTGATCATGGCGCATGAAACTGTGCCGAAATATTGGAAAACTCAAAAATCTAATCATGGTAAATATCCCGTTTTAAATTACTTTCATTTTTAATGATGTTGGTAAGTAATTATTTTTTATTGCAAATATTTACGCCATAGAACCCTTAGAATATGACTATACTAGCTGCGCCCCGCGGTTTCACCCGCGTGGTGACAGCTATTTTGGATAATATATCTTTATAAATTGTAGCCTTAGTTTTTCTGATGTATAAGCTATATTATTGTAAAGTTTCATTTAAATCCATTCAGTAGTTTTTACGTGAAAGAGTAACAAACATCCATCCATCCATCCATCCACACTTACAAACTTTCGCGTTTATAATATTAGTAGGATTATGACTCTTATATCGACTTCTGCATTGCAGAAGACACAGATACAAAAATCTATTATCTTCTATTAACTTATCAAAGAAGAAAATATTATTATTATATTTACGATGCTACCAACAAACTACATATAACAAATTTGTAATAATAAATAAATATATCTATCTATATATCTATCGTCAATTTTCCAACCAAAAGTTAACCAACACAATTCGACCAACCAGTTTTTATATCGCAAAAATCTAAAAAAAGTCAACGTCGTGGCTCAAATCCAACACCGTCTAAAGCGACCGATCAAGACGCTCTCAGGAAATAGTTGGAAAAGTGCACTTTTCATTAAACCTGAATCCAAACAGTGTCTGTCGCTGGAAAGGCAATATCTTGAGGCTCTTACGTAACTGATACAGTTCGGCTCGGCTTCTAATAAATCGGTGGCTCGCAGTGCCTCAGGGATCGAGAACCTACAGATATGTATGACAGTGGAGAAATATGAAGGAATTCATTGTCCTCAGTGAGGCTGTCACTTTTGATGATGATTATGCCCTCCTAGTTGAATGCTGGATACGGCGGCCAGTCGCAAGGTAGACAAGAAATGTGCGCAGGACATAATACATATCATCATCATCAGCCTATAGCAGTCCACGGCTGGACATATGCCTCCCCAATGATCGCCAAAGCGCTCTGTCTTCAGCTTGCCGCATTCAGCATCTACCTGCAGTCTTTCGCAGGTCGTCATCCCACCTGGTCGGAGGGCGTCCTACACTACGTTTACCGAGTCGTGGTCTCCACTCAAGAACACGTTTGCCCCAGCGGCCGTCGGTTCTTCCCGAGATATGGCCGGCACAGTGCCACTTCAGCTTGCTAATTCTTAGAGCTATGTCGATAGCTTTGGTTCTCTGTCGGATGTATTCGTTACGAATCCTATCCTTCAGAGAAACTCCGAGCATAGCTCTTTCCATAGTTCGCTGAGCGACTATAGATAATATACTCTATATATTAGTGCGCAAGTATATGCACAAACACAAGTCTACAAATTTATATTACTTCACTCTCAAAATCCGAAGGAATGACACATGGACGAAAGTTATTTTTCTGTCACTTTACTGAAAAGATTCCGGTAAAGAATACGCTAATTGATGTTACTTTTTAGGATAAGTACTATAATGTTGTGTGTTTTTTATTTAACAATGCACAGTTATGTCTACCTAAATGAACTAAAAAACACCTGAAAAGCCCATCAAAATTTATCTTCGTATATAAAATGAAACGCTGATCGATGTATTTGTGAAAGTTGATGAAAACATGAATTAATTGAGCCGTTAATAACAAAATACGATTTGTGTATTTAAAATGTTTTTGCCTCATAGCACGATTTATTACTGTGAACAAACTATTGCGATTTGCGTTCAAATATTTTATGGTTAACGTAGTCGCGGAACTAAATCATCGCTGATTTTTACCTCTACTATTTTATATACAAATTCTCGTAAAATAAAAAATAAAAATGAGGGACAATCTGAATCCCCACTGATATTTATATATAGATACGTAGTTAATTTTTTTATTTCTTTATGTTCTTATTTATCTATATTATAATATGTGTAACAAGCTGTACCTACTTGTGAATCAATAAATGTATTTTTTTTTTCATTTCTTTCACTGTAGTTCCTATAAACATTTGTTCCGAGGCGGGAATCGAACCCACAACCTGCGTCGCTTTTTTATATTTATAACATAATAATGTAGGTAATTAAACTAAGGTAATTACCTAAAAAAATATACTTCTGGCCCTACGTTGTCGCCAAGCTAGTTATCACCGCTAACCAACAACAATTTTGAGTATAATTGTAATGTATTTGTAAAATCAAAACGGCCTAAGACCATTTTATATCTCTTCTGAAAGATCAACCAGTCCCAACTCTGCCGCTAAGCAACCGAGTGGCAATTTTGAGTAAAATTGTCATGTATTGGTAAAATCAAAACGGCCTAAGACCATTTCGTGTCTCTTCTGAAAGATCAACCAGTCCCAACTCTATGCCGCGAAGCAATATTGATAAATTGAGCAATCGAGTGGCTCGACGACGGCCGGTCTGCAAACGACATAATAATTTCCACGAAGATGAGAAATATACTCGTAATCGCGACCCGCGCTTGCATTCTGTTGGTTAATTGCATTTAGCCGTGAATACTGGGTCTGGCGGGAACAGTGGAGTTGACATTATATTATATGTATGGGAAATAAAACATGCGTGGTCTTTTGTATTAAAACATGTATTTAATTATTTATTATAATGTTACAGAAAAATAGCTTTAACTTTTTAATCTTCATATATCGAACAGAAAAGGAAGTCAACAGTTATTGTTGCCAGTTTATAAAAACAATAAAGTTGTTGCCATAATAACTAAATTAAGGCTAAACATACTATCATGCCTAATTAGGCTCGGTTCAGACGATTTATGTTGAGATGGTAATCATCATCATCATCATCAGCCTATAGCAGTCCACTGCTGGACATAGGCCTCCCCCAATGAGCGTCATAGCTGTCTTCAGCTTGCCGCATCCAGCATCTACATATCTGCAGTCTTTCGCAGGTCGTCATCTCACCTGGTCGGAGGGCGTCCTACACTACGTTTGTTTAGTTATGAGATGGTAATCAACAATATGTTATTGGTATAATTGTGTGTTATTTATGATTGAGCTAAGAGGTTGCTGCAAATTATGTGAACACATAAAAAACTGAAATTCACACGCTTGGAGTCGAGATAAAGATAAAGGCTAACAATACTTATTGAAAATAGGATCTTATATAGACAAGACAATGTATATAAAATATACATTGTATATTTGTATTTAAAGTTTACAACAAGAAAGTTAACTTAAGGTTATGTAGCTACTGCGGGATTGTTTGTCTTTTTTTCAATGTTGTACGCTTCGATTAATTGTGTTATTCTTATTTTTGTTATACCAAAATTCAAGCTGTTGCTTATGTACTTTTAAAGTCCATTTTATCATCAAATCTAGGAAATAATCTAGATTCCATCCAGCCAACATCGCAAAAGGTATCATAATAATAAACCATGTATTTCACTGTCCAATATCAAACAAGATCTATGCGTCTTCCAGAAATTCTAATTCACTCCCATTTAAGAACTCGGTTCAAACACACATAATACGAACTAGACCAATGCCTACTTCAATAAATCGCCTAAACAGAATTACGACAGTATTCGCGCCGAAAGATACAATGTCACGGGTAACAAAGCGTAAAATCTAATTTAGAGCCAACAATTAAATGATTTACAATCAGTTAAAATCTGACCGTAGCACATAATTTACGAAATAGAATTAAGCTAAGTACGAAGGACCCAGACATTTGTAACCGCAAACCTTTGGGTCCGAGGGTCTTAGGGTGGAACGCTTTCTATACAAAATGTCAGTGTTCATTCCCTACATAACGTATTTTTAGTGATCGTTATCTCTCCGGATGGACGACGAACGCGTGGAATGATGTTTGTAGCCCAGATGGTAATAGTAGCATAATCTCGACTTTTTAAAGAAATCTTTTTATGAATTTTCATGCAAAAATCTTTGTAGATAGGCCTTCAATATTTTACAGTTTATTAACTACGAGTATGTGCCCAATAGCATAGAAGACTATACAATTTAATTTTACATATAGAACTTCAATTATATAGATTTTGTCCTAGAAATAAATATTTTTATCTTACGAGCTCTGAAAAAATAATTATAAGCACGTCGGTCGGGAAAAATAGGTAAATAAACGTGATAAATACCCTATATATATAAATTACTGTAGATAAATATGAGTGCTTATAATTATTAGTCCTAGAATTTAATGAGCAAGTTACCTTTTGTATTTACTCGTCATGTTATTTTTTTTTTACTGTGGTTAATATCTAAATCTTTTATTTAATTTATAAAGAAGGCATATCTGTCTGCTTTTTCTATAACACAATCCCTTATGGTGTTTCCTATGTCAAAATTAATGTGTGTTACTTTTATAATTAAATTGTAATATAATTTTTATGCTAATAGAACTTAACGACATCAAGTGTAACATGTGTACATACGGTGGAAATGAATAAACAATATTATAGTGAGTAAACACTGACTGTATAGAAGACGACCCACCTTAAAGTCCAATGTAATATTAAAATGAGCCGGGCTCAGACCGTCCGCCTGACCCTCGGATCAGTAGATTGATATATTCAAACTCTTGACTTTCAGGGATTAATATCTAGGTTGCAATCAAAAAGGTAACTTTTGGGTTGCTGGCTCCGATATTTAGGAGCTCAATTTATTTTTAGGTATAAATTTATAATCCAGTTGAGGATAGATTTTCGGTGAGACCGAGAGCGGATGCAAGCGTATGAAGGAGATTTTTTTGACAAACAACTGATGTACTTTCCGCTAGCGACGATACTTTGCTTTTATATGTATTTTAATAGGGTTTAAGTACTTGTTTATTCTTTAGACAATATTTATTAGTTACTAGCTGCGCCCCGCAGTTTCGCCCGCGTTGAAATTTCTGCCAATTTTACCATGTTTTCTCACCGTTTAAACCTTTCCTGGACTACGATAAACATATCAAAACCAAAATCAGCTAAATCAGCCCAGCCGTTCTCGAGTTTTAGCCAGACTAACGAACAGCAATTGATTTTTATATATAAGAAGATGAACTTTGTTAGCTGTAATTAAAAATGTTTTATTTCGTCCATGGCTGTAATGTAAAAATCCTCGAAAATAGTCACCAGTTTTTGTTTTCTTATAAATCGAGGTCATGACATCTTTCATGATGTTTCTTTAACTCACATGGTTCGGATTTGGCCTTCCACACCCATCTCAAAAAGCCACCCCGTATAACCAGTAACTAAATAAGATGGCAGGTATTGGCCTATAGTAGCGAGACGGTATACACAGGGTTCCTAAGAATCAAGAAACAAAGTGAATAATTAATAAGTACCGAACTTTATAATGAATAGTAATTCTCAGATGAACTTATTTTCGTGAAACTGCCTAAGCCTGCCTGCTTTATAAATCGTAAACCGTCAACCAGGGAACATACTCGCCTATGTATAATTGTACATATGTATCTTTTTAAGTTAAGTTGTTTTTAAGTTTTGACTGTAGTAAATTATATGACGATTTATACAGCGATAACTTGACAACAACTGCAGTAAATAATATCCATGTTAAACTAACCCACCCCTTTTTTGCGTAATTAAGAACAGGGGTTGCTCCGAACAGATGTATCACGATTAATAATGCTAATGAAATGAGATTACACCTCTGTTTATCATGCCGCGGGTGTAATGGTCACGCAAATCACAAATTAAAGGTTTTACACAAGAGACAGGAGCAATGAGCAGGATTTTGAAAATGTTTTTCAAGATATCTTTCGGAAAAATGCAAAAAAATTATAGAAAAAATTTGCTGTAAGCAAATTTTTTTATTCTCACAGCATTATCTGACCCCAAGCTAAAAATTTGTGTTATGTATGTACTTAATAGGTTTATTTTACATATTAAATACCCAGAATAAACATCTACAGATTATACAGAAACTTTTCCTGATACGTGAATTGAACACAAGTTAATAATAAAAAGGAGATACCCGAGGATGATACCCGCTATGTGTAGCCATCGCCTTTAGATTAACTTCTCAAAGGGCCTCTGTGCTGTTGGCTTCGGCCCCACGCAAGCCTTCCAAAGGACCGGGTCACTTTATGGCCCGAGATCATGGTAAATGAGAGACATAATAATAATAATAAAATCATTTATTGCCATTTCTTAATCTAAACTAATATTAAATACAAAAAGAAATTTCTTATAATAGGCAAAGGGTGTATATTCAGGTCCTTGTGTAACGCAAGAAGCGACTGGTGAAATATCTATTTACGGTTACCCTCACTTTCATATTCATTTCATTTATTTATTACATATATATATATTTTCACATCATTATAGTTTAGGTGTTATTAACTTCAAGGTAGGTTCTCTGTAAGGGCGCAGCATTCAACATATAATAACAATAGTAACTACTATTTATAGGAAGTAACACTTTTGTCATTTGAATGTTTCGTGTAGGATGAAGAAATAAGAGTTACTACTATTTTGAAAACTATAATAACCGTGAATATACTATAAAAATAGAGTTAACCAAATACGACGCATAAATCGTCCAACATAATCTGCCTAACCAACTTTAGCTGTGTGAACCTAGCAACTGACTTTGAGATATTCATGATTTTTTGATCCTATACGATTGTACCGGGTTTGTACCCGATTGTACCGGCAAAATTTTCGTTTGTACCCTAAGGGTGTAAAAGTTATGGGGAGGGGGAGGTTTTCCAATAGTGGTTTTTGACCGAAGTGGGTAAAGTGAGTAATTTGATATCAAAGTTAAATATTTTATAGCACTTAGCCACAGATTTCGTAAGACCTTAAAATTGTCAATATATTCAACGTATAACAATTCGTTTTAAGGCTGAAAACAAACGGGTAAAAACAAAAAACATTGACTTGAAACAACGAAACTGTTAAAAAGTAGCCGATTTTTGGAAATTCACATAGTTTCTTCAGAAAATGTAAGCAAAGGTTCTACATAGGCACAGATGCTGATAGGTATTGAATTAATTAACATGATTTGAGTGTAATTTGGAGGGTACAAACGGGTACAAACGAAAAACTTTGACTTGAAACAACGAAATCGTTGAAAAGTTGCCGTTCTTTAGATATTGCAAAAGTTTCTTAAGTAAATCATAAGTAAAGTACAAGAAAAGCACAGATCCTGATAGGTATTGAATCAAGTAACAAGATTTAAGCAAAATCTGGACGGTACAAACGGGTACAAACAAAACACATTGACTTGAAATATCAAAATCGTTAAAAAGTTGCCGATTTTTGGATATTGACCTAGTTTCTTGAGAAAAAGTAAGCTGAGGTTCTACAAAGGCACATATAATGATAGCTACTAAATCAACTGACATGATTTGAGTCAAATCTGGAGGGTACAAACGGGTACAAACGAAAAACTTTGACTTGAAACAACGAAATCGTTGAAAAGTTGCCGTTCTTTAGATATTGCAAAAGTTTCTTAAGTAAATCATAAGAAAAGTACAAGAAAAGCACAGATAATGATAGGTATTGAATCAAGTAACAAGATTTAAGCAAAATCTGGACGGTACAAACGGGTACAAACAAAACACATTGACTTGAAATATCAAAATCGTTAAAAAGTTGCCGATTTTTGGATATTGACATGGTTTCTTGAGAAAAAGTAAGCTGAGGTTCTACAAAGGCACATATAATGATAGCTATTAAATCAACTGACATGATTTGAGTCAAATCTGGAGGGTACAAACGGGTACAAACGAAAAACTTTGACTTGAAACAACGAAATCGTTGAAAAGTTGCCGTTCTTTAGATATTGCAAAAGTTTCTGAAGTAAATCATAAGAAAAGTACAAGAAAAGCACAGATAATGATAGGTATTGAATCAAGTAACAAGATTTAAGCAAAATCTGGACGGTACAAACGGGTACAAACAAAACACATTGACTTGAAATATCAAAATCGTTAAAAAGTTGCCGATTTTTGGATATTGACATGGTTTCTTGAGAAAAAGTAAGCTGAGGTTCTACAAAGGCACATATAATGATAGCTATTAAATCAACTGACATGATTTGAGTCAAATCTGGAGGGTACAAACGGGTACAAACGAAAAACTTTGACTTGAAACAACGAAATCGTTGAAAAGTTGCCGTTATTTAGATATTGCAAAAGTTTCTTAAGTAAATCATAAGTAAAGTACAAGAAAAGCACAGATCCTGATAAGTATTGAATCAAGTAACAAGATTCAAGCAAAATCTGGACGGTACAAACGGGTACAAACAAAACACATTGACTTGAAATATCAAAATCGTTAAAAAGTTGCCGATTTTTGGATATTGACCTAGTTTCTTGAGAAAAAGTAAGCTGAGGTTCTACAAAGGCACATATAATGATAGCTACTAAATCAACTGACATGATTTGAGTCAAATCTGGAGGGTACAAACGGGTAAAAACGAAAAACTTTGACTTGAAACAACGAAATCGTTGAAAAGTTGCCGTTATTTAGATATTGCAAAAGTTTCTTAAGTAAATCATAAGTAAAGTACAAGAAAAGCACAGATCCTGATAGGTATTGAATCAAGTAACAAGATTTAAGCAAAATCTGGACGGTACAAACGGGTACAAACAAAACACATTGACTTGAAATATCAAAATCGTTAAAAAGTTGCCGATTTTTGGATATTGGCCTAGTTTCTTGAGAAAAAGTAAGCTGAGGTTCTACAAAGGCACATATAATGATAGCTACTAAATCAACTGACATGATTTGAGTCAAATCTGGAGGGTACAAACGGGTACAAACGAAAAACTTTGACTTGAAACAACGAAATCGTTGAAAAGTTGCCGTTATTTAGATATTGCAAAAGTTTCTTAAGTAAATCATAAGTAAAGTACATGTTTTACAGAAACAGACTGAAGGTGACAATAAGAAATGTAGAGTATGTGGTCAAAACAGGATTACTTCTACGGCATTAACCGGCCAACTTTTAATTGTAGACGTTGAATGTCTGCAATGGGTTCAGCTAGCAGAAAACTTAGGCTACCACGATTGGCCAGGGACATTCGCTCTCCGCGAGGTCCCTAATGACATACATGTTGGGAAAATCCAGTATAAACTACTATCAGTCATTGAATATGTTGGAGAAGGTTCTAAATCACATGAACCGTCTTTCGGGCATTACATCGCCAATATCCGAAGAATAACAGGTCGATGGGAAGTACATAATGACCTTCTTGGCGCAAATAAGGTTATAACACAAACATCGCAACAAATTGATGAATTGAAACATATGTCAGTGCTTGTATATATCAAAGCAGAAAATTTGATTCATCATTGATAAAAAAAAATGTATATACATATAATCTTTACATAGTTTAAAGTTGTTGAAACTCATTGACATTTAGTAAGACAACTATACTTTGTATAAATATATATCAATATATCCTATATATCATTAAAACTTAAAAAAATAAATACAAAAAAAAAACAAAACGAATCTAAGAACACCCTAAAAAATGCCGGACTCAAGTCCACCTCCACGCGGTGTCCGGTGGAAACGTAATAGACGGCTAACGGACTTAGACTTAAGACATAATCAGATCTCTACCTACCATCATAACAATGAATTTCGGAAATAACTTCCCTACAACGACATCTGAACGAGCCATCCAGATAATATTTTAAAATTACATAATGCAAAGTGAGTTTTGCAGTCATGTTAGTTGCTTCAATACATATCTGTGCTTTTCTTGTACTTTACTTATGATTTACTTCAGAAACTTTTGCAATATCTAAAGAACGGCAAATTTTCAACGATTTCGTTGTTTCAAGTCAAAGTTTTTCGTTTGTACCCGTTTGTACCCTCCAGATTTGACTCAAATCATGTCAGTTGATTTAGTACCTATCATTATATGTGCCTTTGTAGAACCTCAGCTTACTTTTTCTCAAGAAACTAGGTCAATATCCAAAAATCGGCAACTTTTTAACGATTTTGATATTTCAAGTCAATGTGTTTTGTTTGTACCCGTTTGTACCGTCCAGATTTTGCTTAAATCTTGTTACTTGATTCAATACCTATCAGGATCTGTGCTTTTCTTGTACTTTACTTATGATTTACTTAAGAAACTTTTGCAATATCTAAAGAACGGCAACTTTTCAACGATTTCGTTGTTTCAAGTCAAAGTTTTTCGTTTGTACCCGTTTGTACCCTCCAAATTACACTCAAATCATGTTAATTAATTCAATACCTATCAGCATCTGTGCCTATGTAGAACCTTTGCTTACATTTTCTGAAGAAACTATGTGAATTTCCAAAAATCGGCTACTTTTTAACAGTTTCGTTGTTTCAAGTCAATGTTTTTTGTTTTTACCCGTTTGTTTTCAGCCTTAAAATGAATTGTTATACATTGAATATATTGACAATTTTAAGGTCTTACGAAATCTGTGGCTAAGTGCTATAAAATATTTAACTTTGATATCAAATTACTCACTTTACCCACTTCGGTCATAAACCACTATTGGAAAACCTCCCCCTCCCCATAACTTTTACACCCTTAGGGTACAAACGAAAATTTTGCCGGTACAATCGGGTACAAACCCGGTACAATCGTATAGGATCAAAAAATCATGAATATCTCAAAGTCAGTTGCTAGGTTCACACAGCTACCAACTTTTACCTAAAATCTTTTGAACGGAACGGGGCGGCCGGCGTAGGCCGTTGTAGACCCTGTGTAGGTTTTTGTAGACCCTGCGTAGACGTTCGTAGGCTTTTCGTAGCCTGCGTAGTACTTACAGAAAGAGCGACCACATTAGAGCAATTTTTTTAGTTCCAATCACGAAAATGTATGCGAAATTGTCAAAAAAATATGTTCAAAATATAACTGTACTATATACTGTACAGTAATATTTTTATCGTTAGTCTCGGTATTTTACATATTTTTCTTTGTGCCTTAAGGCGAATTATCCTTTATATTCTGGACTCAAAAAAAATCAGAATTTTCTGCTTATTTCTTTGTTGAATCAAGAACCTTTCAAAGCTTTTTACATTGCTGTTTGCGTATTAATTATGTTTGTAGCAGGGTAGTTTGACAAAGGGTGCCCAGTCCCTAAACATGACACGACGCTAAACCGGTTTATTGAATTTAATTTGTTGTTACTGACTTTGCTATTTTCAAAATTCGCGTTTTAATTTATTGGGAAATGTAACCGTTTCACGCACGGTCTTAGTAATTTTTAGACTTAGATGCTTTATTTATTTAAGAAACAAAATCCACAGCCTTTAAAACTAATATTAACATACTTAATTACTAAACTTAAGGCCAATAAAAAAAAGGATTTACTTTGTATAAAATTAAAAAATGACTATCAAATCAAATTAATAAACGCCAAAACAATTTGAATGACATAATTTATGTAAGAAAAAAAAATATGCTTTCCTCGGGATATTTTTTACCGGTTATAATTGATCAAGAAAATCTAGTCGTCTTATACTATGTAATATTGGAATAACGATCAATAAAAGTCCAGAATAGCTTTTTTCAAGATGCACACGTTTATTGCTCCACTAGTTTCTGCCCGCGACTTCGCACGCGTTGTTTCTATGTATATGTTTTAAGGTTATTTGTATTCCATGGGATCTGATTTCTGGATAAAAAGTGGCCTATGTTTTATAATAAAGCAATGTTTCAGCCCGATCCGTTAAGTAGTTTTTGCGTTAAAGAGTAACAAATTTTCGCGTTTATAATATTTTCCGGATGCCACATGACAGATTATGTGTTGCCCACGGGGCTACTCCAAAGAGTCCGAAGACAACACTACTCTACGCTTAACTGATAACATCAGTCAGGTATGTTTAAGACCTAAACTGCTGTAACCCACATAACTTAAGCACGGGTAGTTTTTAGAAGAAGTACATTAAATTGTTATTATCTACCACTTATGTATAATTGGGTTTGATTTGTCGACATCGACGCATTCAAACTGTCGCTGACTAATCGACTGTCTTAAGAGCTAGGTCAACCAGATCAAGTTCTTTAACCCTTAGTTACTCGCGCATAAAAACATACATAAGTACTCGCGTGACGTACTTTTCACCCCAATTTTAGAATTAGAAAAAAACTACCTAATACATGCAAAATCAGACTTTTATTTATGATTAAGATACAAAAATTTGCGTTGTAAATTCGAAACTCCAATAACTAGAGACGATCAAACAGTCGCTGGGGTGTTAAGCACCCCACGCGAGTAATTAAGGGTTAACTATCAGTCTATAATCTCACACAGTAATATCATCGTGGTTATAGTTACGCAACACAACTACCATAATACTGGTGGTCCTAATTGAATTACTCTCATAGGAATTTTCAGCTCACGATTTTTAGAAAGCCATAAATCAATAAAGGAATTCCTGCTAAACTTTCTGTTGGTCGGGACATGGTGCTTGCATAGTGAGGAACGGAACGAATAGTGTTTATGTTGTAGTCCTACTCTCATAAAATCAAAAGTAAGTATTGAAAATTGAGTTAGGGGTTTTTGACAAATGGGTAATACTCTAATTGACAAGCCTTTGTACAATAAAATACAGTTACTCTTTATTGAAAACCAAATAAAAACAAAAACACAAGACAGGAAAAAAAAACAAATACAGAATATGTTGTACAATGAGCGGCCTGCATATAATAAGGTATTATAATGAAATTATCGTTTTTTTTTATGAAATAAGTAAACGTACTTTTTTCTGTAGAAAAAAAGTAAGTTGGTTAAGTACTTAGATTAATATAATGAAAAATACCTTTTTCATGCTGCGATGCATCTTTGCCAACGCAGCGGCAGCTAGTTGATGCCTTTCTTGTAGAAATCAGCTGGATAGGAAGAATAGATTGCCTACATATTCTTTAAAGGCAGTTTCTACTGCCTCTCGCGTATTGGATTTTCGTCCAATTCTTTATATGAAAGGAGAGAGAGATAATATTTAAGAAAGTACATCATTCTAACCAGCCCCTCACAAAACAGGTCGATAACTAAATCATTTATCTACTTAATGAAATACTGCTTAGTCAACCTTATGTGAATGAAAATAAATTTCCTATTTATTATTATTAAAAATTGGCGTACTAAAATAATTTGTTTTTCTAATATTATTTAAATCACTCCGCTTATGACGCCTCGCTTTTTCCACTCGCTCCGTTTATGACTAAGCCAGTAGCCGCTGCAGCAACTATTGGGTAGACTAATTTGTTCTGTAAAGAGTGGCTTAACTGCTGGTAATTTATGGAGTTGCGCTCGGGGCAGTCAGTTATGAACTCGCCAACTGGGACGAGAGGGAAAATAGTGTACAGCGTGAAGGTTTTTCTAAATGTGGTAATTTAGTATGAAGTATATCGGAGGTCCAAAGTTGCTACACATATGTTAGGTGAACGCAAAGAATTAGTAAGCCGAAGTGGCAGTGGGCCCGCCATATATCGCGAGGAAACGACATCCGCTGTGGTAAACGTGTTGTTAAGTGGAGAACACGTCTCGGCAGACGTAGTGTAGGACGCTCCGTTAGGACCGCGATCGGAGGCAGACCCCAGTGGTCGGCGATTTTACTAATCCGGAAAAACACACAACATCAAAATTTTAAAGAAAGCTCTCGAAAACCTATGTTTATTTAAGTCAGCAGCGGGTAACTTACCTCAGCCTTGGTTAAGTATAATGCCTAATTATATTCTCAAGTCTAAACTTTTTAATAAGCTAAGTGCTTTACTCCTTCCATTTACTCTAAGGTTGAAAACTGCTTGAAATTTGTATGAATCGTTTTTATTATCCATCCGATCCGTCGGTATATCAGGAGAAAATGTATGTTTTTGATTAGTTTTTCAGTTGAACGATTAATTGCAAAGCTTATGAATTCAAGAGAATATTGTATCTATTAGTTGTTTGTATGTAGGGAATTGATCCATAAATTTGAGTGCATATGCAATTCTGTTTATTTTAAAACTTGGATATACATATATCAAAAAACATATATTAAAAGTAAGTTAGCATGACCACCTGCACATTGGACATCCTCTGTTGAGCAGTGGGCGAAGGTCTGCCTGCAAACGCAATGTGGCGGGTGGCGGGATCGATTCTCGCCAGCTGACAAATGTCAGTATGAACTGCCAATACTTCAAATTCAAATTATTTTATTTCGTTAGGCTTACTAAATAAGCACTGAAACAGGTCATACTTTATATTATTTATTTGTTCCGAGTGTTGCTGAGCTATGCTTTGAAGCATAATGAGAAATAATGCTGCGTAGATTGTCCATGTCCAGCATTACTATTTATTATTTGGAGATGTGCGTACTTCACATCTAACGACACTGACACCCAAAATCAGCAACCTAAGATTGCATCAGTCTGCAATCTTAGGTTGCTGATTTTGGGTGCATCCACTTTGCTAGCATCATCAGCTAAAATGTTACTGGTATAAAGACAAAGGGCCTGTAACGGGATTGTGCGTGCAGTAGGTATGGAGCCCCAAAAATGCACATAGGTCATAACAACCAAAGACATTTCCTTGCCCGAGAGCCAAACCCCTACAAATAGTTTCTCGTTACTAAGTTAGATGGCATAAATTGTCCTTATAGCTTTGTAGTCGAGTTTGTATGAAAACTTGAGTTGCCGTTTGTAGCAGGCCTATTGTTACAATGTTGTTTGTCACGAGTTCCGCTAGAATTATACGAGTCAGTAGATCCTCTTTGAAACGTCAAGTGCGCTTGTTTGTGTAATTTGTTTTAAATTAATTCGGGAAGATCGGCTTTCAGAGGTTTTTGTATGATCTTTTTCTTTTGCATGGAAAATGGAGATTGAAGGAAAAAAGCCTAGAAGGGTCTATTCTGAAGCTATGAACTAAAGCGGGTCCCGAAATAAAATTTAAAATTTGTTTGAAACTTTTTGTGCGATTTTTCATATAATTTGATATCTCCGACGACGTATGAAATTCAGCTAATATAGAAAGACCTTTGCATAGTACTACGTAAGGTATCTATTAAGTCGATCTCTGAAGCGAGTCGATCACTGAAGCCACTTCGTTATCTCGGTTATAAAATTGTCCATCCCTCAAGTCACACTTAACGAGCTCGATTATAATAGCAATGTGCAACCAAAAAGTTCATCTCTTAAGTCACACTTAATTATCTCGATTATAAAATGCTACCAAACATCCCTCCATCCCTCAACTAAGTAAAAAACCATTTGCAACTACACTGTGACACCAAAAAGTTCATCCCTCAAGTCACACTTAGCTATATCTATACTTATATTATAAAGAGGAAAGGTTTTTGTTTGTTTGTTTGTAATGAATAGGCTCCAAAACTACTGAACCGATTTGAAAAATTCTTTCATCGTTGTGAAGCTACAATATCCCCGGTGAACATAGGCTATATTATATTTTCAAAAAAGTTAGGGATTCGTACTAAAACCGTGCAAAGCCGGGAAGGTCCGCTAGTCGATTATAAAATGCTAACAACGATCCCTCCATCCCTCAACTAGGTACAAATTCATTTGCAACTACAATGTGCAACCAAAAAGTCCATCCTTCCAGTCACACTTGGCTATATCAATTCTGAAATTCATAATGCAACCAAAAATTCAAGCATAAAGTGAAGCCAAGCTAGCTAGATTATAAAACGCATAACCAAGTTAAAGTTAGATAAAAGGCAATATAATCCGCCGCTTAGTACCCACGTTACAATGGAACCTTATCTTAATACTTGAAGTTTCAAACAAAGATCCAAGCAACACTTTCGGGCCTCGACGAGACCGTGCGATGGTGGGGTTACCTATGATACGACAACACGCTATATGAGTTTTTACTCGACGACGTGACGGCGTAAAAAGTTAATTTGGCAGAAAAGTTATATTTTAATTTATAATTTTAAGTGAGTTTTGATAAAATGTTAGTAATTATAAAATACGAGTAATAAGAGAATAAAAAGTAATAACAGTTATAACCCACTCAGTCCATGTGATTAGAGTCAACCTGCGATCACAAATACAATCTAGATGTCGGGCCGGCGCAAAAAATTCGTCTCCGTAAATAAGAGCGCACTTGTAATGTGAGCTCTTATTTTGTTTAGTTCGATTGAAACACAGCCAACGTAAACACGTGCCACAATGCCGCAATCTGTATTCAAGAGTTGCAAAAATAAAAAAAATATTATTTGTTAGTTTAAAGCTAAAAATATAACTTATTCCACATTTACTTACCTCAAGTGCGATCTATTTACGAAGTTGGCTTTTAGCTTTGATTTTGTATGTGACCCGAAATCTAGATAGTATTGGTGGTCGCAGGAGTCAACATTATCATAATCATCATCATGACATCATACTAGTCAATGTAATCTAATGCCAATTTATTATTTCTTCAATTTATTTACCATTTTTTAAATTTTTTTGTTTGTTTTTTGTTGAATTATTATTTGTTATTATTATTGTATTTTTTTTTGGGTAAATGACTTAATTATTAATTGTGTATGACATTGTATATTATATTCAATAAGGTCCGCATGTGCATGTACAAAATTTCAGATACAATTCTATTATTGTGATTGAATAAAGATTATGAATTATGAACTAATTTAATTTACTAGAAGAAGGCAGCAGCTTCCTTTTTTGTATTTCTATGCGATCATCCATCGGGCTGCCGGCGAACGTATCGTTATGTTTGGGGGAGGCATGTTCAGTGGCCATTGTTTTGTGTGCTGCTGACAACTTCAAATGAAACCTGTTACAAAGCCGCTTCCGTTAGGTTAGGTAGCGTTTTCTCCAGAAAACAATCCCTTAGAATAATTAACCCTTCAATTCTGAGGCAAAAACTTTCGGAATCACAAAAATTACACAGAAATTAGATTTAGAGCAGACAAAATTAAATGTCTAAAATGCGGTCTTGTATCACGTTCGGGGAAAGAGTTATGCGGCAGCAAGCCGAACTTGAAACTAGATAGAACTAGACGAAACTAGATTCTGGACTCGGCTGCGGTTATGTGATATCCGCAACCGGCGAGATTTATTCACCCGCTCGTGTACTTTAGATTTAGTTGGGGATTTACGAAATTATCTTGTTTACATTTAAGAGAGGATTTGTTTAAGCTTTGTGAGCTTCTATACCTCGTTTCAATATGTATCTATGATCCTATGTAAACATGTTCTAAATAAAGATTTTTATTATTTTATTATACCTAGCTCTTTAAAATAGGATACCGTTAAAACAATCAGAACCAAAACACTTGAAGGACACACCAACTAACCCCTCGCAGCGATCTCCTTACATTTACAGTTTAAACTCCATCGGACAATCGACCATTTAGACAAAATATAAAGAACTATATGCGAGGACGATGCATACATATAGGCATCGTCCTCGTTGAAGTGGCAGTGGGCCGGATCGGTAAACGTGGTATAGGACGCCCTCCGACCAGGTGGGATGACGACCTACGAAAGACTGCAAGTAGATGCTGGATGCGGCAAGCTGATGACAGGGCGCTATGGCGGTCATTGGGGGAGGACTATGTCCAGCAGGGGACTGCTATAGGCTGATAATGATGCATATAAGGGTTAAAGGCTATACAATACAAACTAAACTTCACTACTGCTAAATCATTCAGACAACAGTCCTCCGTCTAATCGTCGATAAATATATGATGCCTCGCTATAGTGCCTTGGTTCCGCCAGACACCTGCCATAACGAGCGTTAAATATTTAGTGGCTGCTTCGGTAACGTGGTATGCCATCCCTTGAGGCTTGATTGTGCTTCCTGTTCCTATCATATCATATCCATGTCTTGTGTGCGCTGGATCTGAGATCGTGTCTTTCACTCTACCGGGTTCTGACTGAAAACCAGCGCTCTTTCACAAATGACCTTGAGTTATTGTGATAGAGCAACAAGCTGACTCAGGACCTATTAGACCTACACACGCGCGCTTATCTACTTGCTGTGAGGGCTACTTAGTACCAAATGCTACTTGTGTTAGTACTTACTTTTTGTACCTTTTCACTTTTTTTTAATATTTTGTCTGTGCTACGTGTTTTCTAGTAAGTAGGTAACTATGTAGTCTTATATTATAAACTTGTTTGTGTGTTGTGTTAGTATTTAATAAATATTTTTCTTTCTTTTTTCTTTATCATTAGAGGGAGAAGAAGAATTGAAGAGTCATAAAGATATTTTGCTAGACGTGGATTGTGTTAGAAGTGGATGCAACAACAGGGCATATTATCATAAAATATGGAACTTGGATTTTGACTTCAACGACAAAAGAACGTGTCAAGTTCAACGGTCAACCCTTAAATTAATTTATAACAACATGAAATATTTTGTAACGGACGGACGCCCTCCGACCAGGTGGGATGACAACCTGCGAAAGACTGCAGGTAGATGCTGGATGCGGCAAGCTGAAGACAGGGCGCTATGGCGCTCATTGGGGGAGGCCTATGTCCAGCAGTGGACTGCTATGATGAAACTTCACAATAATATAGCTTACATATCAGAATAACACATAGGCTACAATTCATAAAGATATATTGTATATTATCCAAATTACCTATAACCACGCGGGTGTAACCGTGGGGCGCAGCTAATTATTAAATAAAGACATAATACCTACAATATTTTAAGGACAACTCAAAAAGTGGCTGATAGCTCTACCGATACATAATATGAATGAATTTATGCCTTTAAAATTTAATTTTATTATTATAATATAATGTAGTAGTTTTTTACATATTGCATATAATAATATGTGACGTGTAACTAAAATATATCAATAAATGAACTATGAACTGTAATAAATCTAATCTCTAATCTCTGGTATTACCATTTCACTTAAAGCTCCGTCACTACACTCGTAAAGTTAGAAATACATAGATAGGTACCAACTTATCTAGATCTCCAAACTCATTCAAGTTCATCACAAATGCAGTCCCGTCTATCTTTCCGAGTCGCGCTCGAGAACTTATAAATTTAATGTCCTAAAGGATTTATGACAGAATTATTACTTCAAGTTTGACTCCTGTACCCGTACCACGGATCAAAACTAAACAATTATCTATTTCATTTTGTTGTATACAATTACAACCAAGGACTTGGGAATCAAAAGGGGAAAAACAGTTATGAAGCTAAAATAGCAAGCTCTGGCAGGTTACCTGCAGTTTGCCTGGAAGAAATCGCTCTTAGCGATAAGGCCGCCCATTGTGCATCTGTATCTTTGTTCTTTACTGATTTTGTTTCTGTGTTTGATGTGCAATAAATCGTATTTATATTGTATTGTATTGTTCTATCTGTGACCTCAAAGTAAGTAGAATAAAGAGGTAATCGCCATAACTGTGTATTTGATTTATATGTAGCATTTTTACTTTTTTTAAAAGTAAAATTGTGGCAGCCTACATTATATTAAGAACTGCCAAAAATGTGAATACTTGGTATTTGGGTGGTGGGAGTGATAAAGCTAATGTTAGCCCAACTTTGGGCAGAAATAAATATTATTCGGAGAAAGAAAACTCTAAAATAAAGACATAGGTAGTAGTAAAATAACTCAATAGTTTTTCTATACATAACCCTTGTGTTAAAAGTGTGTTCGCACACTATCTCTTCGGTGAGAAGCATTCAACCATTTAGGCCTCGCCTACCGTTGCCTCGTATAACCTTAACTGAAAACGGGCCATAATTATAAACTAGCAGCGCCCCGCGGTTTGACCCGTGTGGTGATAGATATTTTGGATAATATACAATATATCTTTATGGATTGTAGCCTATGTGCTATTCTGATGTGTAAGCTATATTATTGTAAAGTTTTATCGAAAGAGCTACAAACATACTTACATACATCCTCACAAACGTTCGCGTTTATAATATTAGTAGGAAAAGGGGACAACAGCAATCTTCACCAACACCAATACAAAGAACTACACCTCACTCGATTCAAACTCGCATTAACACATAGTACTCCATATCCTTATGAAATATGGACTCGCACTTCCAAACTTCCTTCTTCCCTACCCTATCCCTTTCATTTAAAGCTTAATTTCCCTCGGCAGCTGAAAGTTGGTATCCTTGTTCTAAGACAGTTGTTTTGCTGACAACTTTGTTTAGGTTTGATTCATCGTCTCCATTTGACAAGGGTTTCGGTTAACGGATGAGTCTCCTTGCGACTTGTGTTCGGGTGATTACTCTGAGGCTGTCGTAAGTGCCAACTAGTCGTAGGTGCTTATTCTTGAAATCAGATTTATCCGATCCATAGTCAGTAAGTCATTTTATTGGTAAAAGAAAATATTTACAAGTCGAATAGTAAAAATCAATGTAAGTACATACTAATATTTAAATACAATTTTAAACATTAAAATGATAACAATTTGTCAGAGTATGGAATACAGATTCAATTAAATTAACACTAATAATAAAATAAAAAAATTACAGACAATTTCGAATCACTGTCTATCTGTCTGTGTGTTACCTTTTCATGCAAAATGGCTGAACGGATCTTAATTAAATTTGGCAGGGAGGTAAATGATACAGTATTTTACATAACTCTTTATTGAATACCACAAAATTAAACAACATATATAGATATGAAACATAAAAGTACAATGGGCGGCCTATGATATCCCGAGGACGGCTATTGGCTACTTGAAAAGCGCGTGCGAAGCCTCGGTAGCAGCTTGTATTAAATAAATAATAATGCTGGATATACAATCACGAATTGTAACACCTTGTGCAATATGTGTGTGTCTTGTCTGCTAATAAATGATTCGATTTGAATGTAATATAATTTTTATATTTATTTATATTTAAAGGAAAACCAGAAGCTTATATATAACACAATAAAAAGTTCATTAATACTAGAAAGCTTATTGAAGGTTTTCACGGATAAATAACATAAATTTTACTCGACCTACTTTAAATTCGGAATACCAACACTAGCATTTGGTAAGATAAAAATTGGTATGAGCATCGTAACTAGAATCGTATTGTTTCCAAGAGTACGCACCCCGGTGTGGCAAATTTTGAAACTTTAATTTTATGAAATCGTCTTTGATAACTTTATGTTGATAACTCATCCTCTAGTTAGGGTTGATTTATAGGCAACTATTCTTACCAGTAGACCTATGGCAAGCCCTAATTTTATTGAAATAATACAGAATCTCCCTGTGGCGCTTTGCCGCGCTTGCATCAATTTGTACCTTTTTGCGAAGTAAATAAAGTATTGAATCAAAGTATGCGCAGCGTCGCGTCCAGGTGTGATCTGACCCTGACAATATGCCTCTCCCACATTATTATATGAGGAGCATAGAGTTAGAATTTCGGAGTTTTGCCGTAATCACCACGCAAGGAAGGCGGTTTGGTGATCGCAGTAAAGGTGTTAAGGCATGGTAGGTACATAAGACATATTGTTTTTCAATATCCCCGATGCACAGCGCATTAAATAAGGTAAGAGTAAAAATGTTATTTATTGACATAATAGACAGTGAAACAGACAATACGAGTCCATAGGCTCCTGAACTAGTAAAAAACTGTGTTTCAACTATGTTCAAACTGTGTTGGCTTCTCCAACTAATATTTACATACAATGATGTCTAAGCAACTTAGGATATCTTATAACTAATTTTAAATGTAGGTGCAGAGTGATCAAATATTTCCTTTGAAAGCTGTAAAAAATCAAGTCTTCACCCCAAGTCGTCAAGCACCTCAAACACGTATCAAGAAAATTACCCCATTCTTGTACCCTCACCCCACTTGATCCTTCACACCATCTCAGGACGTAAAGCGATTCTAATTCACCCCATAAACCTTAAATAACCCTCAAAGGCGTATGTAGGGTAATGTTCCGTAGGTGGAACTACCTATGGTACTAGCACAGGGCTTGCGAGATGCAAGAATTGGAGCGAGTCTTTAAGATCAAAACTTAGAGATTTGTACGATGTTAATCTAATGGATTATACATTTTAGCATCACTGACTGACTGATGCGGCTGTAAAATTATTTAGGTTCGTTTTTTATATTATATAGTTGTAATAATCATCATCATCATCGACATAGGCCTCCCCCAATGAGCGCCACAGCGCCCTGTCTTCAGCTTGACGCATCCAGCATCTACCTGCAGTATTTCGCAGGCACTCTTTTTTAATATAGTTGTAAGAAGTAGTATTTGGTTTTTAAAATGGGACGTATATATACTGACAACTATACTAACATAACTGTGTTAATAATGTTTACACTAAAATTATAGCTACTCGTATGGCTTAGCAAAAATCAATAATAAAAATAAAATCTGTAGAAAAAAGTTTGGCTTTATTATTATAACACTAAAGATTTATACCTAGATTATACTAAAAGTACATTACATCTGAGGGCAGTCAGAATATTTTACAAAAAAACAATTATTTGTACTTAAAAACTGCTTTAAAGTCTTATGGAACCTAAGTATGTGTAGAGCTTCAAAAGTCAACAGTTCATACAGTTTCATTGGTAAATAAAACTAATCATACAAAAAGGGGACTTGTACAAATAGAAAGCTTTTCTATCTTCTTCTTCTTTGTCGTTGTCTTCATTGCTGAAGGTCGTGCCCGTCCTGGAAAGCTTTCACGGTGACGCTGGTGAACCGGTTCCACACCACTCTGTCTTCGGCCTGTCTCAGGGATGCAGGCAGAGCTTTTCTTTATAGAAAAGCTAAAAATAAAAATTCTTATGAATGCAAATTTAAGCACCGCATAGCAGATAATTATTTTTGGCGTTGATATTTTAATATTTTAGTTTACCCGAACTTTAAAATCAGTTAAATTAGATTAAGTTTCCTGATCCTAAGCTTATAATGATGTGTAATTGTACGTGGGTGCATGAACACATATGTAAGTTTACTTATATTTAGATTTAGGTACCTATCCGGTTTATTGTTTTTTTTTCTATTTCAAGCTTTTCTATCATACGTTTTGCTCTACACGTTTTGTTCTTATGATTCTCAGTATGCACATAATTTGTGAAATGATCAAGTTCTAAACCCTTTATTATTCAAATTCTGTATATTTTGTGATTATTTTATGTTTTGTGCGTTTAAATAAATAAAACAAAAAAAAAACAAAAAAATATCAAGAAATATTTATGTATTCAACGGAGATCTATGCGGACAATAGTTCAAAGATGTTTTGTTAACATGCACAATAAGCATTTCAAATGAATATCCATCTGTACTTTTACCCCGGAGGCTTTATGCCACATCCGTAAAATTTACTGTCCACATAACGAAGATATAAAAAAATTTAATTGGTGTTTAAATTTGGCGGGATTGTTGCGAATTTAGACGGGTTGTGTCGGAATTATGTAAGGACGTAAAAGTTTTATGGACGCCTGCGACGGTTCGTATATTTTGTGAAATGTTTTTGCGGGTTGTAGTAGCATGTTGGTAATTTCGCTTATTGGTGTTGTGTGGTGTAAACAGAACAAAGGAGAAATGAAGACAAGGCTGTTTTCTTAAAATAAACAAAATCCTTGATTTCTTTAGATAGGGCTGGTGAAGCCGCGGGCTAATACTTAGTAAATATTGGGATGTACCTATAGACACAAATGTGGTCCTAGGTAGCCTAGGTCTTCACAGTTAGGAGATTTTTTTGAGACTAGAATAAGCTGCATTTGTATGCATTGCGTGCAATGTATTTAATAATAATATAATAATAATAATAAATCATTTATTTCAGACCATAAAAAAGTAACACATCTTATTTAACTTATTATACGGTCCATAGTAATATATACCTTAAAACTAGCATACATAAAATATAAAAAAGAAAATTAATAACACACGTCTTGTTCTTGATTCAGGCATTATTTGTAGCTCTGTATTATGACCAAGACTTATGACTATATGGAAAGTGAACTATTCCTACCTCAAGGACTCAAGAAACATCAGTCTCTTTCACTATGCACACTGCTTTCAATATGAACACGATACGCGGTAGGTAATGCCCTGCTTGAGCCGGATAATACAGAGTGATGTAGACCCGGGCGGGATACACCGGAGATTGTGCTGATTGAAACTGAAGCTCTGGAGTACTGTCGACACTCTATCGTACGACTATTCGATCGTGAATCTCGATTTTGAACCAGTTTTGATGTTCGTGCATAGTTGGACCTTGTTCAAAATCAAAAAAATCTTAATATTTTATTGCTTTATACAAAATAAGCAAATATTATACAAGTTAAATATTTTACTATAAATAATTATCAAATAAGATTATTTTACTGTTCACTTAAATTTTTTGTCCACTAGTGGAAGAAGTGAAATAGAAACCACTAGTATGTTCATATACCATTTATGTGTCGTTGGTACTTAGAGCTTAGAGGCAAATATTGGCGTTCTTTGTCGTAATCAAGCTTTGTTTTTGATCTGCGAAGATGTGTTTCGCCGCATTGCAAAAAACTTTCGCATCATCGCGAAAAATCATGTCCACGGAAACGGGTATTATTAATTTGTGTCTTCTACGAAAATAAATTATTAACTTTTTACAGTTCTTTTTCCAATCGTGTTCTCTGATTATTAGATACAAGCTGTTCCCCGCGGTTTCACCCGCGTTAAACTCGAATTTCACTTTAGCTTTCACTTTATTGGAGTTTTAGTAAGGATCCCTAACTTTTTGAAAATATAATATAGCTATGTTCACCGGGGATAGTGTAGTTTCCCAACGGTCAAAGAATTTTTCAAATCGGTCCAGCAGTTTCGGAGCCTATTCAATACAAACAAACAAACAAAAATTTCCTCTTTATAATATAAGTATAGAAATTGTGCTAAAATAAGAATTTGCTCGAAATCATGATTCCCGTTGAATTGGAATTATCAAGAATAGCCCCCCAACCCGCTCACCGGCAATTGGGCTAATTTAAAATTCTCATCCCGAAGGTTTCTCTAATTTAGTGAGACTAAGCCAGTTGATGATAGTTACATGTGAAATAGGAGGAGAGAATATTAATTTAACATCAAATAACATTATTATTAGATTATACATATATTTTTTTAAGGTTTAAGGTTGCGTGGCAGAGATCGGTCATAGCGATAAGTCAGCCCATTGTATAACACATTCTGTATTTGTCTTTTTCCTTTTCCTTGTCTTTTTCCTTTCTGTATCTGTTTTTATTTGGTGTGCAATAAAGAGTAATTGTATCGTATTGTATTGTATTGTATTGTATTGTATTGTATTGTATTGTATTGTATTGTATTGTATTGTATTGTATTGTATTGTATTGTATTGTATTGTATTGTATTGTATTGTATTGTATTGTATTGTATTGTATTGTATACAACTCACACAGATTGGTTTCTAAATCAAGGAAATTGTCGAATGACACTATCCCTCTGCTATGACAGCATGTTTTACCTCTATGCAAATAGTATGAAAAATGCGTAGGTTTGAATGTAACTTTATGATCTACACATACTAGCGACGCGCCCCGGCTTCGCACGGGTGCATGCAGATGGTTATTATACATAATAAATCTTCCTCTTTAATCACTCTACATTATATTGCATTAAAATCCGTTGAGTAGTTTAAAAGATCTAAGCGAGCAGACAGCGGAAGCCGTCATCATAATTATCATCAGTCTATATTGCTGTCGATAACTTTGGTTCTCTGTCGGATGTATTCGTTACGAATCCTATCCTTCAGAGAAACTCCGAGCATAGCTCTTTCCATAGCTCGCTGAGCGACTTTGAACTGGTGGACCAGCCCTATCGTGAGTGTCCACGTCTCAGCTCCGTAGGTAATAACGGGTAGGACGCACTGCTTGAAAACGTTCGTTTTCAAGCATTGCGGTTATGAAGAGAAGACTCTACGTAGTTTCGTAGCGGAAGCGTCTTCATTTAATTCTATGTAAAGAAGAGAAACGCCTGTATTGTATTATCCTCTTCACGATTTAGTTGAAAATATTTTAATTGGGCATGCTGCACACTCGTTGCACATTCCGTGAAACGAGATAGTTTTTAGTTTGTTTTTCACTAGATTGAACTTTCAGGGGTTGAAAATAAAATTTCTAGGAGAGTTCAACAAAAGCAATAGTAAAATAACGTTATAGTCATCATCATCAACCTATGTTAGTCCACTGCTGGACATAGGCCTCCCACATTGAGCGCCATAGCGCCCTGTCTTCGGCCTGACGTATCCAGCATCTATCTGCAGTCTTTTGTAGGTGTCCTCCCACCTGGCCGGAGGGCTCCTACACTACGTTTACGGAGTCGTGGTCTCCACTCATAATAAAAATATATATCTGTGTAATGTATTGTACGTATTATATGTATATCAGTTATCTAGTACCTCTAACACAAGCTCTGCTTAGCTTGGGGCTAGATGATGCTGTGTGACTTGACCTGTACAGCATTTTTTTATTTGCTGTGTCTACCAATATAGTACATAATATATTTGTACTAAACATGACATGGATCTCTGTGTCTAAAAAATAACATTTTATTTTATTTTTAATAAAAGTATGTTTTCTCATACCATACCATTTTTGGCAGATATATTCAAATAGAAATCAACTCTACCCACTTACACTTACGGTTCAGATCGAGTAAGGAGTCCCTTCATGGACCTATGGACTCGATAACTAGTTCACTAAACAACAGGGTTTTACACCTCATTACTCCGACTTAATCTAAGGGACGTTAGTGAAGGCTTTTTATATGATCCGACCAGGATACGACACGACTAATCGTCCTTCTATGTGTTTATATAAATAAGTTGTCAATCAACCTCGTCCGTTGAGGTAGTTCTATAAGGACCACCAGAAACTCTAAAATGCTATTTTATTATCACTAATGTTATAAGTGCGAAAGTTTGCATGCTTATATGGATGGATGTTTGTTACTTCCTCACGCCAAATCTACTGAACGGATCAGGCTGAAATTTTGCATAGATGTACGTACATAGACGACACGACCACGACTCGGTAAACGTAGTGTAAGACGCCCTCCAACCAGGTGGGATGACGAGCTGCGAAAGACTGCAGGTAGATGTTGGATGCGGAAAGCTGAAGACAGGGCGCTATGGCGCTTATTGGGGGAAGCCTTTGTCCAGCAGTGGACTATCATAGGCTGATGATGATGTACGTACATATAGCTCTCAGCCTGGATTCAAATATTTATGCTACTTTTTATCCCAACAATTTCCCATGGATATACATATATAACCTTTAAACATTTCCATAGAAGCAAAGCATGCGAAGTGGCGGGCCGAAACTAGTCATCAATAATTAAAACGTGAGTTAATATTAATTCAAAGCTAATTAGTCGCAATAGTTAACTGTTTATAGCTGCCATAAACCAATTAGCTCATAGATTAATTAATATTTATTGCACAGGAATTAATTCCAGAAATTTTTGGCTTTAACCTACATTTTCAGGAAATTTGGGGAGATAGCAGACCGCAAATTGCTACGCAGAAAATGAAAAAGTCACGTGCCAACGACTTTTAAACATTATACAATAAAATACAATACAATATATCTTTATTGCACCATCAATCCATGAAGGTCCGCCTGTGACGCAGGAGGTTGCGGGTTCGATTCTCGCCTCGGAACAATTGTGTGTACAATCTGCAGATATTTGTTCCGGGTGTTCTGGTCGTTTTTTATGTATAATAAAAAATATCTATCAATGTAATGTTTTTTATTATGTATATCAGTTATCTAGTACCCAATCAATCAATTTCTTTCCGGCCCTGGTGGGGGCGCAGAGAGGGGCCTCGAGGCTTCGCCTCACTACCCCGGCGTCAACTCGAGGGGTGACGACCCCTCGGTCCTTGGCTCTAGTACCCATAACACAAGCTCTGCTTACCTTGGGGATACGGGGATAGATCTACTTACCATACAATGCTGTGGGAATTGTCCAGCATTATTTATTTATTTTTATTTTATTTATTTATCAATACAATAATAATGGATCTTGATACTAAGTCTAGTGGCACAATCGACGGTCTTATTAAGTAATTATTATAATCATCAGCCTATAGTAGTCCACTGCTGGACATTAGGTATTTGAAATTGAGATAAGATCAGACGACTCCTGTAGCGCGGTGGGCGAAGGTCCATCTGCGAAAATTGTGTGTATGTATTTGTGTATTTAAAAAATTATCTATGCATGTATTTACTGTCTTATGGGGGCCTATTTATTTCTTCAAATACGCAAATGCGTGTTTCATTTCGGCAAATTTTGTGTCGGGATGGAGTGACCAGATATTATGCAGGAATTTCTTGTTCTCCACTGCTTGGAAAGAAGAGATTTGACTGATCCCTCCTTTGTGAATAGTAGAGTTGAATATACGTTCAACGTTCTCTTTGTTCTGGTAGGTGACAAGAGTCCACTTTCCTGAAGACGTATTTGCCGCGTGTTCCTAAATTGTTTATTGTAAATAATCATAAATTTAACATTACAGCAACTTAAAACGAATTCGTTACATAATGCACATATTAAAAATAAAAACCACAAAAAGAAAAGACAGTGTTTTGATGATCGCGCGTTGTAAAAGCTCTCCTTCTAAGTTGGTAAGCTTTAGTATGTTAAACGTGTGAAAACTATGCTCGATTTACCCTACTTTCAACAAATAAACGAGTTAAAATGTACTTCCAAGGCCCGCCAGATTAGCTCGTCTTAGTAGATATTGCGTATTCTGTGAGACAACATTGCGCACGTATACATAGGCGCCAGAGGAATTTGTATTCTTAACTAAATACCTTGGAGGCCATGGGTAAAATATATGTATAATGGAGAAGGTATTTGTCTCACTTTTGGGCATAATAATAATAATATAATAAAGCCTTTTTATTTCCTTAATACATAGAATTTACAAAATTTCATAATGAATAGAATAATATTACATGACACTTAATTATATAAAATATTAGATTTAAATTAAATTAAAAATTAATGATTCGTATTAAGGACCTCTCATCGAGTGAAGGCCTCCTCCATTTTACTCCATGCTTTTCTGTCTTGAGCTTTGATTAACCAGTCTATGCCAGCTGATTTGTTAATTTCATCTATCCATCTCTCCTTTGGTCTGCCTCTGGTTCTTTTGTTCTGTGGTCCTGTCCATGTTGTTATTTTTTTGATCCATTTGTTATCATCCATGCGCGCAATATGGCCAGCCCATTTCCATTTTAATTTTTTACAGTGTTTCAAAGCATCGATGACATTTGTGGTTTGTCTTATAACTGTATTTCTTTTTCTGTCTCTTCTCTTTATATTTAGTATACTTCTTTCCATAGCTCTTTGGCGTACCTGTATTTTATTTCTTGTGTAGTTAATTGTAGATCCAAGTTTGGCAGCCATAAGATAGACAAGGTAGTATGCATGAATCTAGTATTTTCTTCTTAAGCTTTAATGGAAGTTTAGATTTGAGAAGTTCTTTGTTACTCCAGAATTTGTACCATGATAGTGCTATTCGTCTATCGATTTCGTCAGTGTTTCGAGATTTCTTAAATGATATTTCCTTTCCCTCCAGTAAAACTCTGCCTGTTTTTATTGCCTCAATGGGGATGCCATCTGGTCCAGTGCATTTATCTGTGTTTAGGTTCTCCATTTTTTTCATTATTTCTTCAGTAGGAAATCTTACTAGAGTGGTAGAGTTGGGATTTCTAGTTGAATTTACTTGATATGATTCTCTCGTGGCGTAAAGGTTTCTATAAAATGTTGTAGCTGTTTCTATTATTTTTGATCTTGAGTAAGTCTTCGTATTGGTAGAGCTTACTGTGAGACAGGGGATCCATTGTTTGGTTGTGTTGAGCGTTTTATAACCTTTTTTCAAACTCCCTGATGATGAAAGATGTTTCTCTATAACTCTTATCTTATGTTCTTCGAGTTCTTTCTTTATAAATTTGTGTATATTTTTGTATAAATAACAACGTTTTTCTCTTTCTTCTTTCGTTATATTTTTCTTGTTAGTCAGGTAGTTTCTTCTTGCTATTAGATTTTTTATGTTTTCGGTAATATAGTTCTGTTTTATTACTTTTTCTTTTGAGGTAGAGTCAAGACTTTCAGGCACTGATGTTTTAATTTTTCTATAAAATGATTCCACATCTTCATTATCTTCCAGTTCTATTTTGTAAATTTTTGTTTTCAGTGAGCTTATGAAGTGTTCTTTTTCTTTTGATGTTTTTAGCTTAGTAGTGTTGGTTTTGTACTTTGATCTAATTTTCTTTATTTTTGATATAGAAAAGGTGCTTCTCAAAAATCGGTGGTCACTGGGGAATGATAGGCTGTTTAGTATTTCGATATTAGTGACTTTTTCTTTATTGTTGGTGAGTATGTAGTCAATTTGACTTTTGTTTTTTTTTGGTGAGAGCCATGTCCACATATTTTTAATGTTCTTTTTGAACAAGCTGTTTATAATTTTGGGCATATTGTTCAGTTATGTGTAATGAAAAAAGTTCTTACCACTTACCATCCAATACGTAAAATTTAGATTCTTAGTTTTTTTTTACTAATGCTACTTAATTCGTAGAATACCATTCCAAGGCTATTCTCACTGCTTGAACTGCAAGTTCTGCCGATCGCGACCACGTTTGTGAGGACGCCACGACTTAGTTCTTAACCTGTCATTTTGCCTTTGTATTTGAAGGGATTTACAAAAATAAAATGACCTAGCGTCTTCACAATGGTGTTTGTGATGGTAGGGAGAACCTTCAGTTCACGCAGTGTCAGTGAATAAATAAATAAATAAATAAAAAATAAATAATGCTGGAAAAATTCACACAGCATTATCTAGATCCATGGTAAGCAGAGCTTGTGTTATCGGTACTAGATAACTGATATACATAATACAATACATTACACAGATAGATATTTTTATTATACATAGAAAATGACAAGAACACCCGGAACAAATATCTACAGATCGTACACACAATTGTTCCGAGGCGGGAATCGAACCCGCAACCTCCTGCGTCGCAGGCGGACCTTCGCCCATCGCGCCACATCGGTCGTCAAATTACCCCTAAGAAGTAGTGCAAAGCAGTAAGAATGATTCATGATAGTAACCTTCAGGTTGCGTTGCTTTGAAATTGACCTTATGCAACCGTAATAAAATTCGAAATTAAAAAACCATTCCCTCACGGAACAACCTGTACAAAAAACAATAAGAAGTAGCAGACAAATCCATGACCAGACGAATAAAAAGTTGAACATCTTAAACTAAAGTCATTTAAAACGGGATATTTACCATGATTTGATTTTTGAGTTATCCAATATTTCGCAGTGCCTTCAGTTATTCCGTGATCATGGCGCATGAAACTGTGCCGAAATATTGGATAACTCAAAAATCTAATCATGGTAAATATCCCGTTTTAAATGACTTTAGTGTTAATAACCATGATAGTTTCAAAAGTTTTATATTAAACTAAGTTAACTTCTTTAATTGCTTTGCGCTTTTAATAGTTTTCTTGACCGAGAAAATTTACATTCACTCAACTTTGATTGGCTCTCGAGATATTTTCTCGCAGCGTTCCCGTTCAAGTAGGTACCTTCCCGATATTAATATGCAATAAAAAGTGTGTGAATGTCAGAATAAAAAATAAATAAAACCGTCGTTATTTTGACGACCTCTGTGGCGTAGCGGGCATCCATCTACGAAGCAGATGGTTCCGGTTTCGATTCCCGGCTTCAAACGAAACAAAAGTTACGATATGCAGATTCATTGACGATCGATGTGGCGCGGTGGGCGAAAGTCCGCCTGCGACGCAGGAGGTTGCTGGTTCGATTCCCGCCTCGGAACAATTGTGTGTACGATCTGCAGATATTTGTTCTGGGTGTTCTGGTCGTTTTCTATGTTATCTAGTACCCATAACACAAGCTCTGCTTACCATGGGGCTAGATAACAGGCTAGATAATGCTGTGTGAATTTGTCCAGCATTATTTATTTATTTATTTTTATTTATTTATTAGAGTCATAACTATGTTCTGAGGGCAAGAGATGTTGATATAAGTAAGCGCTTGTATTAATATACGCGGTGTTTCAAAATTATTTCGCTGGTTCTTCTCACAAACGAAGTCAAAGGCGAACGCTATTTATCAAACAAAAGGCAAACTCAATCCGAACTCGTTCAGCCACTTTCTCGTTTGTTAAAATAAATTAATTCTATTTAAATAGTCCGCCGAAACCGCGCTCCGGCTGCATAAATAAATATTTACTTTGCTAATTGAAAAATTATCTCGAGTTTCGGAGTATTGTGTCTTGAAGGGTTCGAAGTACGCCTTTATACCAGGAGTTATACCAGGCCAAGTTTAATTATCTACGGAGCCTCTGTGGGTAATTATAGGCATTTTATAGACATGTTTGATAAACTTACCTATATTTAGTATAGAGTATGTATTATATTATCTGTGGTATAGGTATAAATGGATTCCATCCGATAGAGAACCAAAGTTATCGACATAGCTCTGAGAATTAGCAAGCTGAAGTGGCAGTGGGCCGGCCATATCTCGCGAAGAACCGACGCCGCGACGGCCGCTGGGGCAAACGTGTTCTTGAGTGGAGACCATGACTCGGTAAACGTTGTGTAGGACACCCTCCTATCAGCTGTGATAACGACCTGCGAAAGACTGCAGGTAGATGCTGGATGCGGCAAGCTGAAGACAGGGCGCTATGGCGCTCATTGGGGGAGGCCTGTCTACTAAAGGACTAAAATAGGCTGATAATGATGATAAATGGATTAACATATTCAGTGCCTATTGCTCTATTGAGTTCAATAGCTCATTTTTCAGTGATACAGGTAGTGGCGACGTAAAGCAATGAATGCGTTAAGGTGAAATGAGTCCCAAAACCCACGTTTTGACTTAACGGAAAATCAATTTTAAGTGAACAAACCTATTTTTCGAATATATTTTGATGAGGATCAAAGTTTAGGATATTAGTTAGTAAGTTATGGGAGTCGAAACACGATTGACTAAACTTGACTTGATAGAAAAAAATGGCAAACTTTCCTCTAAATCTTCATTTGTACAGAGATATTTACGGGAAAACCAGTATTATTTGCTAGTTATTTAATATTATTGTAATGACATTTCTTCTACGTGTTCCCTAATAAATACTTTAGATGATTATGGTTTTAGTTTTTAGAGAAACAGTATTATTTTAGAGCAATAATAAATTTAAAAATAAAAACCAGTAAAATTGCGCGCAGGCCGGTCATTCTGCTGCTCTTGCCTCCCTTTCTCGCCTTCCCCGCGCGGCGTTCGTTCGCCTTTGTCTCAAAAAAGCGAACTCATTTCACCTTAACTGACATGACACCTCTTGATACTTTTATTAAGACAATAAGGCTTTTGCAGCAAAGCGAAAACTCGAAGATTCATCATGTAAAAAGAATCAAAAGTATGGCGTCAAAAGATTATAAAGAAAAGACGCTAGTCCCATGATATTTCATACATTAACTTGACTGGCTATTTATTTCATTTTACTTGAATTAATATATAATTATGTGAAATAAGTCCTATCTGCGAAAAGGTCACACTCTGGGTGTTCAGGAGAGAGTAAGTTAGATGCTGTAAGGAAGCGCGGTATATACGAGTATGTAAAATATCAACACCAGCTGGCTCCTTAAATGGCAACATTATTCATTAAACTTATTTTGAAAAACTGAAAAACAAACCAGCAATACTAAAACATTGAAAGTTAAACCGAAGAAGACATATCCCTATTTACGTAGCGATCTCAAGATCAGTCTAAAAATTAATGATCAACGCAGCTCAGTTTTCTCAACTTGCCCCTATTAAAATATAAGCTAACCCGACACTTTATCCTACATCAGACGTCGTAAGCTGTGCGACATGCGACTGCGACAAGCGACAGCTTCATTTATATTCTTCCATTGCTGAATATTATGCCTACCCCAAACAAGAGATATTTTGCCAAAATGACCACATCAGATAGATAGAAAACTGCACACTTATATTAGAAGTTACAATAAATTTTTTAACATAAAGTAACAATTGACGGCCTTATCGCTCAAGAGCGAGAAAAAAATCTCTACAAGGCGAAAATGGGTGGATAGGATCATGGACAGTACCAGGGAATCAATATGGCATAAATATTATAAATATTTAGCCGACTGTGGTCTATCGGCGGTTCAAATAACAATGTAACTATATCTATTTTGCTTTATGACTGTCTCTGTCTGCTCCCGACCCTTTTACGTCATAGGGCTACGTATATTTCATGGATATTGAGTGTGACATAGGAAATATCAAAGGCGACTTTTTATCCAGGAAAAGCACAAGCAAAGCAGCGGGCCATAGCTTAAGCTTTTATTTAATTTTATTTGATTTTATTGTGTGATTTTGTTTTGTAACATTTATTATTAATTTTGTATGTGCATTTTTATGGATTGTGGATCTGACAATAAATGAGTTAATAATAATAGCTAGTTTTCATATATTTTATACAAAGTCTCACACCTTCGACAGCGCACACTACTTGTGACAGCGACTCGTCACAAACGTAGTATGTTATTCCATTTGGTCGCAGCGACAAGTCGCAAAGTTGTGCCTCAACCAGCAAAAGTCGAGATCGCGTTACATTACCGTAATTCAGGGCGCGGTTCAACTTAAAATGCAAAGACGGTCTTAAAATGGATATCTGCCTACTATCTCAGTTAGCAGGGTAAATCTAGCTGAAGCTGATAAGCTGGATTCGCCCTATTTACATTGTAATAGTGGTGGATATTATTATACCAAGGTATTTCAAATTACATCTTTGTCCGCTGTGAAGATGAAAGATGTTAAACTGCAGAATGTCAAAGGTAAATACGGATTACGATTTTCGATTGGATCGAGCTGAAATATCAAACCCGCAGTTTGTACTAAACCAGAATGCTAAGCTTTGCACCTACCTGGGAACTGATTTATGGAAAATAATTAGCCTGTATGTTTTATTTCGGACCTGAATCTACCTGTATGCAAAATGTCAGCCCGATCCGTTCAGTAGTTTTTGCATAAAGGATTAACAAATATACAAACTTTCGCGTTTATAAAATTAATAGGATAGACGAAATGTCAAAATCTGTCATTAGATCGATATGTGGAGGTTTTGCCGTACTTAACTACCTCTATAATTGCAAAATGAACCGCTAACGGACTCTGAGAGTGTTTTTTTTTTCAAATCAAACTAAGGAACGAACAAGCGACTTTGAGTGTGGCTGAGTCCTTATTTTTTAAGCCTAAAGAAATAACCAGAAAATCTGCCTGATTTAGGTATCAACTTAATGTCTTTAAGAATAAAAGGCGCATGAAACCGCCGGTAGAAGCTAGCAAGCAAAGTAAGTATCGTTATCACTTACCGAGAAAAAATGCTATCTCGCGGTTGTTAGGGGAGAACGGAAAAAGTGGTGACTGTATAATATTCGCATTATGGCTCCCTTTACTGCCCTCTATCGGCCATCAGCGGCTGCTCAGCATCTTTGTGGGAGTCGGAATGATATCATTAATGTTTGATGCCGTTGCCCCCCTCTCCCCTCGATGGAGATAGTTCGTTGAATATTTTAACGGTCCAATATTGATTTTTGTTGAGTGACTTGTTTCGGGGAGTTTAGGGTTAGGCGGTTATAAATCGGTTTTTGTGACCTACGGATTTAAATATGTTTAAGTTAATAAGGCCAACTGCGAGCAAGACTAGTTCTACTCGGAATTATTTTATAAACAGATTTAATACTAAAGAAACATTACATCAGGTCTTCGGTTCGGATTCACACAAAAATAATTGTTTTATTAATTATTGGTCACCGTTATAGACCTTTGCTGCCCGAATCCTATTCTTCTTCGAATTCTTGTATTCAAACAAAATCATCCGTTTTGTAACGACCTACAGCAAGAAAAATACTTAATCTATACTAATATTATAAAAAGGAAATATTAAATTTTTTGTTTGTTTGTTTTGAATAGGCTCCGAAACTAATGGACTGATTATAAAAATTCTTTCACCGTTGGTAAGCTACACTATCGCCGGGTGACATAGGCTATATTATATTCTCTTTATCCCCTAGAAATAAATCAAATTAAACGCGAGTGAAACCGCGAGGAACAGCTTGTTTAAAATAGACTTATAATGTGAAGTCGTCTCAAATATGGAAAGCTTCCGAAAGCGAATTCAAAATATTTCAATCTCCAGCTGCGTGCGATCACGTGCCGGGCCGCATTCAAAACGTGAGCTCCTTGTAACGCCGACAATGAAAGTGTAGTCAAAGAGCTGACGGTTATTTACTTAACACATTGAAATTTAAAAATAACAGTAGTTTCGGTTCTTTTTTATTTCCTGGCAACTCAGGAAAGTCAGAAAGGAGTACGAAGCGAACATAATTAAAAACTGACATTAAGTCTTATATATTAGAAGTACTCTAACTTTAATCAATAAAAAGGTTCCTTGAATTCAATGATTTACTTAAAGCCTGATTATCAGAAGCTAGGTAACTAAAAACAGTTTTAAAAATATTTACCTATACTGAGTATACAATATTCACATGGCTTTACAAAAACTTCGATTTATTGCGATTCATGGTGACTAGAAATTCTGATATATGCATAGCTGAAGGTTTTAAAGATTTATAAATAATGTAAGAAAATTGACTTCACTTAGCTCAGTACGTGGCAAATCTCAAGATCAAAACTGAAACGCCAAAGGGATCGCTTGCGACATTTTTATTAAAATATGCCGCGAATTACGTCAAGAAATGAATAACTTCATTTCCCCAACCTCCCCTTTGTTTTTACGACACGCTTGAGGTTAAAAAAATCTGTGTTGTGTATTAAATTGTATTTATTTCGTTAATATTGTCTCGGGGCGTTCGAGCCGTCTTATGAATAAATTCATGAAAATATTAACAATGTTTGTTGTGTCAGTATCGCTGAAGTTTCTGGCGCCCGGGCAAAGATTTTGTTTTAATTCTTTAGCCGCCGAATGTATTTAAAACTTTTGTATGTAGAGCGGAATAATAGAAGATTCTGTCTGATTACGGTGACCGTTTTATGGTGGAACTGGAATAATGATAATGAGAAAAACTATTTTGAGGATAGATTTGCTATTCTTGTTGTCTTGTAACTTTTATAATCCTGAAGAAATGTAAGCGTCATCATCATCAGCCTATATTAGTCCACTGCTGGACATAGGCCTCCCCCAATGAGCGCTATAGCGCTCTGTCTTCATCTTGCCGCATCCAGCATCTACCTGCATCCAGCGCTCACTAGGGGACTAATGAGCGCCATAGCGTCCTGTCAGCTGTGTTCATCTTGCCGCATCCAGCATCTACCGAAGCGTAAGCCTAAGCAAATAACTATGAATGATCGGTAAAATTTATAAAAAAATACACGTTCCAATTGCAGTTGTTATATTGGTTGTTGTCATGGAAACGAAAAGTTTATTATACCAACCGGAGAAAAGACCGCGAACGAATATTCAAACTGGTATTTTCGTGAATTTTTATAATATGGATTCTAGTTAACGCTAAATAATGAATGCGGTCATAAAATAACGGTGACCGTTATCATAGAACCACTTTGCTTATCTTAGGGTTTTTGTTGTATTGTTGGAACGACCCCGTTGAATACATAAACTCGTTGTTTTGAGTCTGCCCTGTTTCTTTTATTCGCTTTATTGATATTGATTTTGAGCTAGCATCTCAATAACAAGTGT
The DNA here is from genome assembly GCA_947044415.1 of Eupithecia dodoneata. NCBI lineage: Eukaryota > Metazoa > Arthropoda > Insecta > Lepidoptera > Geometridae > Eupithecia > Eupithecia dodoneata. The sequence continues at coordinate 10,752,389 of OX345668.1, read as the reverse complement.
TGTTATTGGTTTAGGTTGTACCTACTTAGGTTTCCTTCAAGCTAAGGAAAATAAAAGACTGGATAATAGGTTCGAAGAGAACCAACCAAGCAAAACATGTTTTGTTCGTTGAGTGTTGCCAAATTCTCATGATATTGGTGCCTCTAGAGAACACACACACCACATCATACAATACAATACAATACAAACATACTTTATTGTACACCGGATACAGATCCACGACAAGTACAATGCGCGGGCTTATCGTTTAGAAGCGATCTCTTCCAGACAACCTTTGCATGGAAAGAATTATGTGAATTTAAGAAAGGCAGACATCATACACACAATCACTCATAAACACATTCTGGATATAACTTAAAAAGTTACTTACTTAATAATGAAGCCCGCAAAAAACAAAAAAAAAAACTATAAAACAGTAGATAAAACGTGGGAGAAGTCAGTTTATACTAGTTCTGAAATACAATTGATAGTAGTTTGGGAGTCCATGGATTCATGCAGTTATTGTATATTACCTGTGTCAAATATATTTAGAAATTTTTTACATAGAAAACGACCAGAACACCCGGAACAATTATCTGCAGATCGTACACACAATTGTTCCGAGGCGGGAATCGAACCCGCTCCTGCGTCGCAGGCGGACCTTCGCCCACCTCGCCACATCGGTCGTCAAATTACTCGTATTGTCTAGTATACACAATTTATATAAACTTTAAATACACTAGAGTATAATTACAATCAAGCCATAGAATTGGCTAACGAAATAAATTAAGGAATATGAAGACGATTTTTTTGTTATCAAAACAATAAAATAACTTACAATCATATAACTCCACAAAGCATTACTTATTCAACTCAATAACGTAAAAATCACAAATCTCAAGCTACAGAGCCTCGACCTATAAGCCCTCTAGACTTTTATCCTTGCCTCTCCTTGTTTCATAAATCTCTGAGATACCTAAATACATTTCTATCACAAAAGAATCTGTAATTACTAAACCGAAGCAAAAACTTGACGAATGTGAACATCGTTTTGAGGGTAGTCGATTACTTTTAGTGCAAGCCTCGGGAATAGGAGAAGGGAGAACTGGCGAAATGCCGCACTTTTCTATCTAAGCTTTTCTATGTATTAAAACAATAATAATAATAAAATAAAATTATTTTTATTTGTTAAAACGAATAAAAATAATTTAATCTCGTTCGTTTATGCAATTCGTTTGCCTATAAAATATTACAATGTTGAGCAAAAATAATAAAATCGATTACAACTTCTTAAACAAAATCGTTTGTCATAAAATATCGAAATCGAATCGGTAAAGCCAGTGGTAAAGCAACATGACAAGACTAATTGATTGTCACGCGAGCTAAAAAAAGAAAATAAAACACGTAGTCAATGTTTAGCCGCCTAAGACATCCATGGGCTAAGTTTCAAGGGCTGTTTATGGGTTCCGTACCCAAAGGGACCGGGACCTAACTAAGACTCCACTATCCGTCCGCCTGTCTGTCTGTCCGCTGTATCTCATGAACTGAGATAGTTAGTACATTACTATATTAGTCTATAATACGCCACCGTGTATACCTACGTGACCTACGTACTATAGCTACTATAGCTACGTGACCATCCAAAGGTTGCCTGGAAAAAATCGCTCTTAGTGATAAGGCCGCCCATTGTGCATCTGTATCTTTGTTTGTTTGTTTGTTCTTTACTGTTTTTTTCTGTGTTTGATGTGCAATAAAGCGTATTTGTATTGTATAGTTAAGACAGTTGAAATTATCACAGATGTATTTCTGTTGCCGCTTTAACAAAAAATACTTATAAGCGGAATAAAATAAATATTGACGTGGGCTCCCATACAACAAACGTAATTTCGTTTTTATAGATGGTACGGAAACCTTCGTGCACAAGTCCGACTTGCACTTGGCCGGTTTTTTTTCCTTTTTCATTTAGGAGGCTTCGATAACATTGTCCGTTCTGTCGAAAAGTACATCTCCGGCGCGGCTAGTAGTTTTCTGGGGCGAGAGGGGGCGCTGGTAACAAATTGTTCGCCATCATTGCCTGTCCAGAGTTAATATGGACGGCGGTGGATTGCTAAAGGATGCTGTTTGGCTATGAAATGTTTACGGGTTTTTAAATAAAATATGTAGCTCTATACTCGGTTTTGAATCCTGGATATTTTTTGTAAACAAACGATTTACAAAACTAAGAAATGTATGTCCTACTAATATAATCAACGCGCTTTGTTCACGAAAGAAAAGTCATTATTCTATTAATTTTTTAGCTAATCACCATTTTATATTGCAATCGCGAAGCCATTTCCTAATCAGAATACTTTGTTCTCGAAAGATAAGTCAAAATTTTAATATTATAATAATTATATACTTATTTAATAAATAATTTAATATATTTTAATATTTCAGCAAAACGCCGCCATTTTGTTTTATTGCGCAGCCATGACATTTTCTGTACCAAAGAGGTTGTTTTAATAAAATGCTCTCCGCTGATTCAATAGCCTTAAATAACTCCACCCCTGCACAATATGTACTGGAGTCCTAATTGTTTCAACGTCAGATGCCTTGAGCTTGCCTTTCTCTTTAATCAGGCGCGAATTTTACAACATTATCCGAACAAAAGATCATGGAACATGGCTTGGTCATTGTTCGTCATCATTGGTCATGGTCATTGGTCATGGTCATTAAGCATTGTTCTTAATGCTTAATGATTGGCTTGAATTAAAAAAAAACCGGCCAAATGCGTGTCAGACTCGCTCACGAAGGATTCCGTACTACATATCTATAAAAACGGCAAAAAAATCATGTCTGTTGCATCGGAAAAAATATATTTATTTTTAAAGTGTATATAACTAAATATTACCTGGTGCCGTTATCAATAACGAGCAAAATTAAGCAAAAAAATCACGTTTTTTGTATGGGAGCCCTCTTAAATATTTATTTTATTCTGTTTTTAAAAAGTTCTTCTTATAGCGGTAACAAAAATATATCATCTGTTAAAATTTCAACTGTTTATCTCACTATCACGGTTCATGAGATATAGCCTGGTTACAGACGGACGGATGGACGGACGGACAGCGGAGTCTTAGTAATAGGGTCCCGTTTTACCCTTCGAGTACGGAACCCTAAAAATCAAGAACATGATCAAAATACCTATAGAAATGTATATAGTTTTCTATTTACACCTGGCTGTAGTTTAGAGTTCGCGCCGTCGACTTGTGTACCCTACGATTGAATAAACAAATACAAATACATGTTGAAAACAAACACGTAGTTAGGAATACACTTCTCCAACTATTTGCTCTAAATACATATTTACCATAGACATGAACGTTTACCAACAGTAAGTCAAAGCGTGTTCCTAGCCCAGAACATTAATTACGTTAAAAACTTTTTGAATTTTGTTTTATCTACCTATACGTAGGTAAATGAAGTAGCATTGCCATAGATAGTGGAAATGTTACTAAAATTTAGCCAACGCTTTTCGTTGTTAGTCTATGCGTTGGAAATTGGAATAAATAACTTCCCTGCAAGATGAAGAATAAGGGAAATCTTCATAACATGACGACAAGGTGGGCGAAGGACCGCCTACGACGCGGAGGTAGGGAATCGAACCCTACCTTCTGCGTCGCAGGTGGACCTTCACCCACCGCGCCACAGAGGTCGTCATTATAAGGGATACATATAGATACTCGTAATTATATGTATGTAGATTATAATTTTTCTTATTCTGCAGTGTAAAATAATCTCTCCAAGACCTAGAATGCAATGAATGAGCAAAAGTCACGCAATAGAGCAAATCTTACAGCTCATTGCTATGCATGGAGTAGCGATGAACCCTCAAATCGTAATAGAGGTTCGCAATTGAAAATTATATTCAACAGGAATTCTATGAATATGTTAGGATGAATCGAGTTGATAGTAGAGTGCAAATGATTCTGCAAAAATTTTAGCTTTTAGTTTATTAAGGATTGGCAAAGCAATTTCGCCAACAATAGAGAATAACTACATAGTAAGGAGGAAAAAAGGCGCTATGTCCAGCAGTGGACTAATATAGGCTGATGATGATGATGATGAAGGAGGAAAAATACCAATTATTTGAAGCCAAATTGAAACAATACCTTTTACAGAAGTTCGAAGATATTGGAAACCATAGCAAGATCCTTAGCACAACTCACAAACGGGCATATATAACGACAAGGATAACGACACAGTTCATCATCAGCCTATGTTTGTCCACTGCTGGACATAGCGCCTTTTTTCCTCCTTACTATGTAGTTATTCTCTATTGTTGGCGAAATTGCTTTGCCAATCCTTAATAAACTAAAAGCTAAAATTTTTGCAGAATCATTTGCACTCTACTATCAACTCGATTCATCCTAACATATTCATAGAATTCCTGTTGAATATAATTTTCAATTGCGAACCTCTATTACGATTTGAGGGTTCATCGCTACTCCATGCGTCATAGCGCCCTGTCTTGAGATTGACGCATCCAGCATCTATCTGCAGTCTTAAGCAGGTCGTCATTTTATCTGGTCGGCGGGCGTCCTACACTACGGTTACCGTGTCGTGGTCCCCACTCAAGAACACGACACAGTTACCGACATCTACATAGATATAGAGATGAAACATTGAAAAGCAATACTCTAAACTCGTTCAAAATCCCATTTGTCCCGTTATTATTTCGGAAATCAAAGAGATTATGCAAATAATGACTTGCTATAGCCACCCCTCGATTTGGGATGAAATTAATTTTGCCACCCCTGATAACAAATTGGTGCAGATTCCATCGCGTTTGTTATGACTTTGTTCGACTGCCATCCGTTTTATTGCCGGACGATAATGATTTATGTACACAATTAATTGTTGAGCGACTTTATGTTGGTACATTTTGTGTCTTTGTTGGTGAGAATTTTAATATTGTCATTTTCTTTTGCTGGTGTTTATGTTTAAAGATTCGTAATGAAATCATACATCACCGATAGAGAACCAAAGATATCGATATAGCTTTAAGCAAGCTGAAGTGACAGTGGGCCGGCCATATATATCGCGAATAACCGACATCTGCTGGGGTAAACGTGTTCTTGAGGAAGGACTGTGCAGCAACCGTAGTGTAGGACGCCCTCCTCCAGGTGGGATGACGACTTGCGAAAGACTGCAGGCAGATGCTCTGCCTGCAGTCTTTCGCAAGTCGTCATCATATATATACACTACGGTTGCTGCACGGTCCTTCCTCAAGAACACGTTTACCCCAGCAGATGTCGGTTATTCGCGATACGGCAAGCTAAAGACTTGGCGCAAATGGCGCTCATTAGGGGAGACTATTCTAGGTTGATGATGATGATAATGATGTTTAAAGACATGTTCTTCGTATTACAGTTCACAGCGAGTTAACACATTCACTGCCCTATCTCGGTGGTGCTACCAAGAAAAGCGCGCCGCTGCGACGCGACGAGGCGTTGCAGATATATACATATATTCTTTCACGTCTTGCACCAGGAATGTGTTAAAGATTTAGTAGTCTGTCTGTACAAACCAATTTATAACTGAACTAAACTATGGTAGGTGTAGGTCCTTGCTTATCCACTGCGTAAGCAAGCTAAGTTTATTTCAAAGAGAGAAACAAACTTTAACATTTTCTGAAAGCCGAAGCATTATAATCCAGTGAAGCACCATCACAATTCCAAAGCAAAGCTCTTCATTCAATTTGAAGTCGAAAAGTCGACGTTTTTGCGTCAAAAAGAGTAAAAGAATACAAAATAATAACGTTGTTAAGCTTTGAGGGGACTGTTCAGCCACTCGCGCAAGTGCACCTACCAACATTTTAATGATGCGACATCGCTATACATAGACAGTGGAAACTGACAGAACTGAAAGAAAATACCGAACTGCTCAATTTGTTAGGCTTCCATCATCAACGAAAAAAAAAAAACAAAGACGGCTAGGCGCCCGGAAGGTCGCACAAAGCCACGGATCTAAAAGTGACGTATTACCCCGCCCCTTCAGTGCATATACATTTACCATAGCTTAATACTAATGATCGCTTGGGACGCTACTTTTTAAATAAAACCAATTTATTATATTAGTTATTTATTATTTTTTTTATAAAGATAACATAAAGGAATAGGCAAACCTCTACCTTTTCAAAAACTTAAACCAAATTCTTCTTTAAAATCAACATTAGTCTTAAAATAAGACTTGAAACTTACAATTATGAAGATTTTTTCTTATAACATAACAGCCGTTTAACAGTCTGGTAAAAAAAAAAGACTTCTCGATTTTTGTTTTTTTTTGGCATCAGTATGGCTATCCAATATATAAACTTTATAAAACACTAAATCAAACTTATGGTAACGTCACATTTTTGTCTACAAACTAATTTGAAGTCAGCCTTTAATTTTTTGTCACTGGAGCTACAGGATTTTCCACTGATTATTCTGGAACTGAAGAACCTGATGCATTACTTGTGGCTTGATGTGGTATTGAAATGTTCGGGGGTTCAGAGTCATCTACTACAATATTTTGTAGGTCTTCTTCCAGTCGGAATGGCACGAAAGAAGGATCTGCCACGCTATTGTCAGAGTCATAAGGATCGACATCCAGGTGGTCCTCAGTTTCACTGTCGGAGTTCTAATTTAATAAAGAATCGGCTATCTGTTATTCGTTGAGATTAATCTTAAAAGAAAATAAAAATTTGCTAAGTTATAACATGGCTACATGCTAAAAAACAGCGCAAAACAAGACAAGTAACTGAAAATAAACTTACCGTTAATACTAATGATCGCCTCCCAGGCGATCCAGTAGCTTATATTTTGAAAACGGAGCGTCCGCGATGGGCCCGCTTGTGCTCCCGTCTGCGGCGCGGTGTATCCGGAATTGGTGCGAAAGCACAATTTTATTGGCGGGCGCGTTTTTGAAATAACCGGAAAAAACTTACCGCGCGCGGCCTGTCAGGCGATGATTAGTATTCTAGGGTGGAAAAACTTGGGCAACAAAAAACACGTGTAAGATCGACTAAGCCACTTCAGCAGGCTAATTCTTACAGCTATGACAATAACTTTGGTTCTCTGTCGGATGAAATCGTTACGAATCCTATCCTTCATAGAAACTTCAAGCATAGCTCTCTCCATAGGTCGCTGAGCGACATTGAAATAAATAAAATAAATAATGCTGGAAAATTCACACAACATTATCTAGCGCCATGGTAAGCAGAGCTTGTGTAATGGGTACTAGATAACTGATGTATATACATAATACTATATATTACATAGATAGATATTTTTTATTATACATAGAAAACGACCAGAACACCCGGAACAAATATCTGCAGATCATACACACAATTTTTCCGAGGCGGGAATCGAACCCGCAACCTCCTGCGTCGCAGGCGGACCTTCGCCCACCGCGCCACATCGGTCGTTAAACAGATAACTAGTGTACCAGCCCTTCCGTGAGTGTCCACGTCTCAGCTCCGTAGGTCATGACGGGTAGGAAGCACTGAAATCTTTCGTTTTCAAGCCAACTCCAAATATTCTTAACTCTACCCTCCACAGCCCCTTGAAACCCACAAGTCCTGCGAGAACGGACACTAGGGCACTCCACACGAGCGTGCCGAGACATTTTAATGAACGTGTGTAGCGCCCTTGCACCTGCTATCAATGAGTGTCGCACTAATTATGTTTGGAATTCGTTGAGGGAAGAGGCATTTAGTTTCCTGACTAAATGCTTTTCCTCTTACTTCATACTCTAACCACTAGACTAGAAGATGGTCTTCTAGTCCCTGGGATATAATAATATACACCACTAGACTAAAAGACCTTCCTGGATTTCTATAGAAAAACAATTTGTTCACTAAGTTATAGCTGGCAAAGTATGGATCTATTTAGTATTGAGTATTAAATCATTATATATAAACAACTATTGCTGTTCGTTAGTCTCGCTAAAACTCGAGAACGGCTGGGCCGATATAGCTGATTTTGGTTTTGAAATGTTTGTCGTAGTCCAGGGAAAGTTTAATTTAAACGGTGAGAAAACATGGTAAAATTGCGCAGAAATTTCCACGCGGCCGAAGCCGCGGGGCGCAGCTAGTAAATAATAAATAATGCCGGACAATTTACACATCATTATCTAGCCCCAAGCTAAGCAGAGCTTGTGTGGTTCTAGATAACTGATATACATAATACAATACATTATATAGATAGATATTATTAATTATACATAGAAAACGACCAGAATACCCTGAAAAATATCTGCAGATCGCACAAACATTGGTCCCGAGGCGGAAATCGAACCCGCAACCTCCTTCGTCGCAGGCGGACCTTGTCCTACCACGCCACAGAGGTCTGTCACAGTGAATTTTGTGTTAAAGCTAAACAGTTTTCACTTATAGTGAATCTGAACTAAAAGTGAATTTTCTGTGTGAATGGGCACATGAACAAACCACGTTGTACGAGTACTTGCTTGTTGTGCATGACATGTAATGCCCATTTGGTCCCGACTACCCGCAGAAATAGTTCTAAATTCTTGACAACGACAAAGCCGATGTACGTGGCATCTCAATACACGTAGTAGACCTTAAAGCAAATATTTCATGCTCAAAAATTTAATCGTCGTCCGAAGCAGATTGAAATTCAGTGCCGCCTCTGGGGCGCATAAATCTTGCTCAAGGGCGGGCGGCAAGCGGTGGCGATCATAGGAGGTGGCTTGGTGTTTCACTCGGTTTGAGGTTATAATGTGACTATTCAAATGTTTAGCTTTAGTTAGTCTCCATTGATTGTACTCATTTAAGTTTTGCAAGCTGTTGGATTTCCATCTTAAAATATATATATATATATTTACAGGAATATACAAATATATTGAAGCCGTCGCTACTAGAGGTTTTTTATTTCGCGATACAGGATACATGTTAAAAAAAACATGGAATAATAAATAATTGTCAGAGGTACCAACCTGCCGGAAATGGTAGCTCTAATGATGCTAGTTCGCAACTGGTTCATTATATTGACGACCGATGTGGCGCGGTGGACGAAGGTCCGCCTGCAACGCAGCAGGTTGCGAGTTCAATTCCCGCCTCGGAACAATTGTGTGTACGATCTGCAGATATTTGTTCCGGGTGTTCTGGTCGTTTTCTATGTATAATAAAAAATATCTATCTATGTAATGTATTGTATTATGTATATCAGTTATCTAGTACCCATAACACAAGCTCTGTTTACCATGGGGCTAGATAATGCTGTGTGAATTGTCCAGCATTATTTATTTATTTATATTTATTTATTTATATTGATTTAGGTAAATATGAAGATGTTATACGGAACATAGTAATCACGAATAATAATAAGGATCACGTATTACACGTACGTCATTGCTGAGCTACAACTGTAGGAAGTGAACTAGCTCTCGCACGTACCTTCGCCCTATTTACATTGTACTTATTAGTTCATCGGATCGGTATTTTTACTGGATCTGGAACGGTGTATGACGTGTGAGTGAACTGGTGCGTTCAATAACGTGGTGTACGTTATTGAACGCACCAGTTCACCAATCACATAAAAATCGTATATTATGTACATTCAATTTTCGGAGAATCAAAGCTATCAACATAGCTCAAAGAATCAGCAAGCTGGGGTGGCCAGCTATATATCACGAAGAACCAACAACCACTGGTGTAAACATGTTTTCAAGCCGAGACCGTGACTCGGCAAACTTAGTGTAAGACGCCCTCAGCAGGCTGGATGCGGCAAGCGGAAGACAAGGCGCTATGGCACTCATTAGGGTAGGCATTACGGCACGGACTATGTCCTGCAGTTGATTATTATAGTTTGATGATGATGATTCTATTTTACAGAGTCGGATTATAAATCCCTACCTGTAAAATTGAGTACTGTTGTAAGAATGCGTAACATAGGCATACGAGTATAATGTATAACGTATGTGTGATTGAATATGTGTGTACTTCAAAGACTTGAAAGTTTCAATTTTAAACTTCGAATTCACTTAAATATCTGCTCATGCCAGTGGAATATCAAATTGAAAATGGTGATTCTTAATTCTAATAAGTACGAAACGAGCTTGCGTCATATTCTTTTTGTCTAATTTTAAACTTGGAATTCACTTGTCAATCTACTCATGCCGGCGGCGGAATATTCATTTTAAAAATAGTGATTCCTAATTCAAAAATGTACGAAATGAGTTTGCTTTTCGTTGTGACATGTATCTTGGATCTCTAAAGATCATTCATACCGGCATGGCATAGTATCGGTGGGCAGCGACGCGCTGAGTACTTTTAGGTATCATCGTCAGTTCAGTTCAGTTCAGTTATTTATTGATAAGAATATTCTTATATGGCAAACATAATAATACAACTAACAAAAAAATACACAACGAATTACAAATCATACACACACAGGAGTCTACAGGAGTTTCTTATAAATAATTTTTTAATTTTTTTTTTGGTAATTTTACCAATACCATTTTATTATAATAATAGTTATAAATAGGTATTATAAGTGCGGATCAGCGACATTGGCGTCATCTAATTTGTCATTTAGGAATTCTTCTAAACTGTACCTAGTATGCCCTGTCCACTAGGATTTTCTTCAGTTTGTTTATGAATATTGCAGTTGACATCACACATGATGGTGATGATACCCGATACACGCGGCCACTGCTGGTCGGCTTTAAATAAGGCTTTAGGATAAATGAAGAGTCAAAGACGATAGCTTTTATTTTTTAGACTTACAAAATAACCACTTAGACAAGTCATATTTAATACTATAAATTATTATCAAATAAAATTATTTTACTATTCACTCCAATCTTTGTAGTAAGTAAGAAGGTACTGCATATCTTCTTCTTTTAAGCTACCCATATGACAAACCAGAGTTGCCATCAATAAAGAAGTCAAGACTGAGTAAACTCCTATCAGTATATCTGTATGTCACTTGTAACTTTAGGAATTGACACATATTGGAATGTCAGTAGGGTTCGAAACATCATAAATTGAATTGAATTTGAATATACTTCCCTATTAGAAATTCTCTAATTTATAAAGCATTTATTTAACCTAGTTTTAATTAACGGGTTCAATTCGCAGCATCATGCCGGTAGTTTGCCACTTCCGGCTGCGGTTTGTCGTTTCCGGTATTACCGAATTCTATTCTAGTTCCTACATGTTATTTCAACTCTAATGAGCAAGAGCATAAGGTTTATATTACAGTGGACAGAACCAATTAATTGCTAAGTTAGATGCTTTTACTGGTCGGGAAGTTACTTTAAAATAACGGGTGCTTGTTTTCTCAATTGTGAAAATAAAAATAAATTCTTATTGAAGGAAAGAGTTAATTTGTTCTGTGAACGGTATGTAAGGTAAGTACTAACTGGAAGCTCTCTGTGACTACAGCGAATAAAGAACTGAAAAAACACGCTTTTTCAATATATATAACTTTCTATGTAGTGTATTGTATTTTGTATATCAGTCATCTACAGTCATTGGGGCTAGATAATGCTGTGTGGATTGTTATTTATTTTATTTATATAGCTATTAAATTCTTCTTATAAGATACTGACATGGAAATATAGTGATATTTTTGGTTTGTGTTTGTTTGTGTGTTTTTGTTTTTGTGTGACAGAAGATGATACATAATATAAATAAACAAGCGTCCAAGAAATCCTTATTTGTTGTTATTTTTCGAGTTGAAGCAAAACCCGTCCAAAGCTTTTTTATCCTCTAGATAATCTGATATTTTATACACAGCCTTTTCGCATAGAAATGTTTTGACAATTTGTTTGAATTTATTTACTAATCATTTTTGTAACCCACTAGAAGTTTTGTTGTAGATCTAGCCCCCTTAAAAGATGACGAAGATTTAGAAGATATGTAGTATATCGCTATTTTTAGGGAACCGATTGATTTTTTTATGAGTGAAATATGTCACAATTGAAATAAAAAATGTTGACACTTCGAGTGCTGAAATCACACCGTATGTGTTTTCTTCAAGTGCGTAAATCCACACTAGCGCAGCGGCTGAGAAAATACAGATCTGTGTGACTCAGCACAGCTGTAATGTTTTTCGAACGAAACGCATGTGCGGCGCAACACAACCGCTGCTGTGTAGAGCGGCAGCACCAGGCAGCACGGATGGCTTAGGTTAAAAAAAAGATCGCAGTCGTCGAAAAAAGTCCGCAGTCAAAGTGTTTAGTAAATAGTACCTAATATCATAATATTAATAGGTATCATAATATAGTAAGTAACTACTTGGTAATCTTCAGAACTGGGTAGATGTGAAGCTTTGTATAAATAACTTTAATATTCATTTATTCTCAAAAAGACAAATTATAAAACGTAACTCACATGAAAACAGGGTTCTTAAGTTAAGTATAGATATATACGTAGGTTGTGGTCGTTCAATAGCTGACTAGTTTATTGTGTTCACCATAGGCCCCGCCCTAATGAGTGCCATAGCCCATTAGTCTTCAGCATGCTGGATCCAGCATCAGCCTGAAGTCAACCGCAGGTCTTAAAAAAAATTATAAAAATATGTTTTTAGTTAATTTGCAAAAATCATGTGGCAATGCAGTAATCTCTGTGTACAAATCCAACTCACAACTTTACGACACGGTCCACTTCTAAAGCCTCGCAAGCTGCAAGCTCCTAGCTCCTAGCTATACCAAGACACGTTTATTCTACTACATAAATCCGCGTCCACTTCCATTACCTTAGAGGCAAACCATAATCCCGTACGAATAAAAATCCAAATAAAATTCCCGACGCTTCCACATTTTATTTAATACGTTGCACCTCGATGTTTCTACGTGATTTAACATGGCGTCGCCTCCGGCAGAATTCATAATATTCGCGCTCCTTCCGGTGGAGTGCAGTTGACGTGTGTTGCTTCCGGTTTAGGGTAATAGTTGTCATGTTCATGTGACGCGTTTCCGGTTCTCTTTTTTGATAAACTGCATTGTGAAAATATTGGCACGAGTTTTTTGCTGAATATACTTTATAAAGAGACCGAAAGGAAATTGAAACAGTCCTTCCTTCTTTTCTTTCCTTTCTTTTCTTTTATTTAGTCCGTCCGTGTGAATGGTCTTATTGTAAAATGTTAATGGATGATAGTCACCTATCACACCATACCTCTGTGGATGAATCAATTAATAATTAGAATATTTTTTTTGAGTTTTCCAAAATGTTAGCATCGTTGCATGGTCCATGGTCACAGAATAGCTGGAGTGATTGGCTCAGAGGTTCTTATGGAATAGAATAGAATAGAATGTTACTTTAGTGCACCATCAATAGGTAAATACATAACTACATACTTATTATTATATAATAACAATAAACCGAAATTTTCTCTTTTTCTATGACAATTTATTACTACTAGATAGATACAAAGCATTCGGTTCGAAGTGCAACGAAACCAAATCATGGTAAACATCCCGTTTTATATGACTTTTATGTTTAATTAACTCCCATTTTCATTTCATTCCCAATCCACACACTGAATATATCCTAACGAGGACCATTCTTCTTGGATATTGACACACATTCATTTTAACATTCAGTTAGCCAGGCTCGAAATCTTGAAATGTTATATGTATGACGGATACTATTCCATAATTTCTTTCACCGGTCGTCATCCCATCTGGTCGGAGGGTGTTCTACACTACGTTTACCGAGTCGTGGTCTCCACTCAAGAACACGTTTGCCTCAGCGGCCGTCGGTTCTTCGCGAGATATGGCCGGCCCACTGCCACTTCAGCTTGCTGATTCTTTACCAAGCATACGGTTACGGCGTGGTCACGGTGTTGTGTTTATATAGAAATGTATGGGACGGGCGACAAAATTGCACGGCTTTCTTGTGCAATGTGAAAGATGGATATTACGTTTATTTCTACTTTGAGAAATTAAATTGTTATTCTTCGTCTTTGAACAGGATTGGATAAACTTCATTGTTTCCCCTGTAGATGGAGCTAACGGCGTTGGAATCGGTGGGAAATCTCATAGATTTTCTACACGTCGTGGGTTACTTGATGGTCGATTACTCGTGGCTTGATTGGTTAGAGCGTCTCCGTACTTAGTGGAAGGTTCAAGTCCCGCCAAAATCCACCTTTTAAGATATAATTTAATTTCTTATATATTGATTGAAATAGCGTGAGATAGCCTACGCATTATAATAAATCGGCTTTTTGGGATATTATTTAATTTGTTAGAGATTAACCCGAGTGCTAGGGCCTACGCACTACGCACCATAATAACAAAAACCTTCTTTCTCCTTTGCACGGCATAGCGACCGTGAACACACGTAAAAAAGGCCTTAGTGCTCAAATTTTTCGAACTGGCAATTCATAATGAATGCCAAATCACTATCATTATCCCCTTCACTATAGCCAATTAAACTCCTGTCGGTTTCAAACCGGCCATCAGTCGGAGCCTATCTCCAAATTGAACACATTCGCGAGATAAATCTCAACTCACAAAAACCTTGCTCCATCAGTGATAGTGGCGAAATAGATTTGTTTCATTTCGACGGGAAAAATGGAAATATTACGGCCGCTATAGCGGTTATAGGTACATTCTGATCGAAAAGTATTATTGGTGAAGTGAAGAAAAAATTCTAAATACATAGTAATGTATGTTTTGTTTAGATTTCCAATTTAAATTTAAAATTTCTTTATTCTTACATCAGGTATTACAGTATGAACTTATAAGCTAGTGTACATGTTAATCCTAGCCTTAGAAACAATGTTATTACAAACGTTTAGTAAGTATTTTACTTGACACTAAACTTATGGTATTTGAGATACTTTAAATGAACTGTGGCGAATTCTATGAACTGCAACTTTGTTGCTAAATAAGGTTATTAAGTTCTACGTAAGCTTTGGTGTGAGCGATGACGTTGTATGGCTTGTTGTTAAAATTGCCTGTTGGTGTTCTACCGAATACTTTTAGAGTAGGAATCTAATTGGATTTTAAGGTTTTGTTATTATGTATAGTGCGTAAGACCCTGCAACGGTGCGGCGGTGCTAAAGTCGTAGGAAGTTCCAAAAATGTTCAACTCGTCGGTCACTTGATTTCGTGGCTCAGCTGGTGAGTGCGTCCCTGTACTGAAAGGAAGGTCGCAGATTCAAGTCCCGTCGACATCTTTGGGATATTATTAATGACGTGGATTTTATTGGGAAATTGTTCAATTTATGGGGTTCAAGATAATTTATGATAGCTACACGCAAAAAACGACATAAGTAACACTAAAGTAATTAATAAAAGGGATATTTACCATGATTTGTGTTAAATTGAGTTTTCCAATACTTCGGTCTAATGATTTAAGTACAATCAGATGTGACTTGGATTTTATTGGGAAATCGTTCATGTTATGGTTTTCAAGATATAATAGGAAACGCCAAAGATGACATAAGTACCATTTAAATAATTAATAAAAGAGATTATATACCATGATATTATGTGTTATTTTGATAATAATAATAATAATAATAATAATAATCTTTATTTGCATGAATGTATGTATAAAAGGTCTTAATTCTAAATATGTCCAGATACAAACTACCTACTCAGGTGTGCAAAATCGTTAATGTCTCTAATGTCAATAAAAAAATCATACAAAATCCATTACAATTAACCAATATCTAATGAAAAATTATACAGATTTAAATAGAAAGAAAAAATAGTATATAAAGCAATAAAATTAAAATAAATTAGTCAAACAAGTACATATGTCAATTAGTTTTAAAATTCAAATATTCTTTGACATCATAAAAACAGTTTTCTAATAACCAGTTTTTTAATTTGGTTTTAAATATGTCTAATGGCAAATCTTTTAAACTTTTTGGTAATTTATTGTAGATAGTAATGGCATGATAGTAGGAGTTACGTTTAACAAGTTCTAGCCGACAATGCGGGACGTATAATCTATTTATGTGTCTTGTATGTCTAGTCAAGACTTCTGCGTGTGTTTTAAAATACTGCGGGTATTGCTTGACAAAGACACAGATGTCCCTGATGTACATGCAAGGTAACGGTAAAATTGTTCCATTATTTCGGTCTAGTGGTATATATAACTCTATCTAATCTTAACTCTATCTGACATAAATTAAACTTAGGACAATGATACCGGTGGAGCTGCCACCGGTATCATTGTCCTAAGTTTAATTTATCATTTTTCTAACTTATCCATACTTTGTACCTACATATCTCTTTCATAAAACAACACATACAATACACAATAATTATCAAAATACAATAGGTAGTAGTCAACCTATATATTAATGTAACTAAAAATAAGATGCTAGACATGCTAGACGAAACAAAACTTTTCGCAGAGTATTTTTCTTGGACCTGGGTATGCCTGGTACTACGGAACAACCACTCCGGGCACGGGTTTATCAGTATCGATGCCATTTGGATTCTTTTTGCTCTTCATCTAAAATCAATTTCAGTGAGTGGACTAAATCTTTCACGCCAAAACAGTCCGCTCCCTAAAGCAAGGTTCTAAGTCCACTTTTCTGAGATAAATCGCCAATAGTTACTGGCGAAAAATGTCCCATCATTCTTTTAAAATGGGCTCAATTCTCCACTACTGCCCACGATCACGCATTCCCATTTCCGTATTTATTGAAACCTCAACCTTCGTGTCATGGATTTAGGGTACCGTTTTGGGTATGGGGAAGGAAATTAGAAAAAAATTGAAGTGTCGAGGATCAAATCGTACGCAGTGGGAGCTCTAGGCGGGGCATCAATCTTACTTGATGTTATTGAGGTGGCGCTGTGCTTGAAAATTTTGTTCTATTAGCAAAGAAGTATTAATAATGACTAGGGTTTGATTAGGATACCAACTTAACTTACCTTAGTACAAGAAGTTTGAATTATTCATTGACGTTGTTTTATGACACAGCGACCACAGATTGACATTGATTATGTAGAATAAATAGGATAGACTGAGGTAGTGATAGTGAGATGATTTTCTTCAAGGTTACGTTTTATAAATTATTGTTTTTATCTATGACATTTTGTTTTTTAGCTAACTTGTTTTTTTTTTGTTTTTCTATAATGTATAATTATTTTCTAATTTTAATATTAAATACGATAAGACTTGACTAAAAGATAAGGCAGTCTATTGCATTGGGTGTGCCCGTTAGGATGTTTGTACATGTTAATAAATAGTCCGAAAGTCAATTCAAAGTAAGAAAATCCAAGTTCGTATACCTACATGGTAGGTTATTTCAATGTTTCATTTTCCATAGTCGAGCTGGAAATACCAGTATATCCTAAACAATAGTTCTAGTCCTATATCTAGATGCGCAGGTATCTTTCTAGGTGTGAAGTTTCCTTTGTCAGTGTATGTACACCCGATAATATATGCAGTATCACAGTACACCTGCATACAAGCTCTGTATCGATAGTCTAGATCGCCTTGCGCAATCGTAGGTGTCTCAGTTTCCTATCTCTCGGTTGTTGTGTAGGTCGCACGGGAAAAGCTTAAGCGATATTTCGGGCGGGTTCGATTCCCGCCTCGGAACAAAGAAAGGAGAAAATAAATTTATTTAATACCATATATAACACATAACATGATATATTATTTAATAGGTAAGTACACAAACAAGAGAAATATAGATGAAGGAAATCGATAAAAAATACAGGTAGGTAGAAATAGTGTGTTACATAAGGGCCAAATAGGTATCTGTTTCAGCATTAACAAACACACGGAAGACAAACGGACAAGTACGATCTGCAGATTTTTGTCCCGCGTGTTCTGGTTTTTTTTCTACGTATAATAAAAAATATCTATGTAATGTATTGTATTATGTATATCAGTCATCTAGTACTCATAACACAAGCTCTGCTTGGCTTGGGGCTAGATGATGATAAAAATATTTTTTACGAGTGTTAAAAATATATTTTTTAACTCGCTCGTCACTCACGTATCGGGCGGCGGGTGTACAATTAACCAGAGCGAGAGAGCGCAAGAAGGTACAACAATGCGCCCACACGGGTACAACAATGCTGATTACATCTCAGTTCGCACTAGCGCGGGATTGAATCCACGAATATTATAGCAGCCCTATCGGGAAATATGATTCTAAATAATGCTAGACAATTGACACGGCATCGTCTAGCTACTACATTATTTATTTCGGAACACCATCAGCTGGAATAATGTGTATAGAGTTAGAGCGCGACATTAAATCTAGTAATACTGCAGCCCTATCAGGAAATATGATTCTAAATCATGTTGTAGCGTCGTCTAGCTACTAGATAAATCATGTAGGTAATTAAGAGTACATTACTTTAATTCAAAAAATTAAATCTAACAACTTACAGATAAGCAAATCATATGTACTAGACACATAAGTTATGAACATACTAGTGGTTTCTTCTCACTTCTTCCACTGGTGGACAAAAAATTGAAGTGAACATCAAAATAATGTTTTTTTAATAATTAATAGTATAAAATATGACCTGTCTAAGTGCTTATTTGTAAGCCTAAAGAAATAAACTTTCATTTCATTTCAATTCGATACATATTGTTCGTATAGAAAACACCTAGAACACCCGAAGCATATAGAATAGAATAGAAAACTTTTATTAGCACACACAAAAAAGACAAACGTACATTAAAAAAACACATTAAGCTAAATAAGATATACCTAACACTGAAACTAAAATATAACAATAGAAAATAAGTATAAAACTAATACTAAAACTAAAAGATAAACAATAGAAAATAAGTAAAAATAACGTAGCCTGTCCTCATCATATATCTGCAGACAGTAAAAACATTTGTCTCGTAATCTGAATTAAAGTTAATACCAATGGCCTTCAAAACTAAAATGAACACCAATACTTTTCTTAGCAGTCAAATACATATTCAAAAAGTTTCACTGATTGAATACCTAGCGTAGGATATTGAACAATGAAAAAGCCGCAACTGAATTTGATTCCTCTAAAATGTTATTTAATTTTCCTGCGTTTTAGTTAAATAAATAATACTGGACAATCCACTCAGCATCATCTAGCCCCAAGCTAAGCAGAGCTTGTGTTATAGGTACTAGATGACTGATATATGTAGGTACTTAATACAATATACATATAGATATTTTTTATTATACATAGATAACGACCAGATAACCCGTATCTGCAGATCGTACACACAATCGAACCCGCAACCACCTCCGTCGCAGGCGGATCTTCGCCCAACGCGCCACAGAGCTATTTCAGCTTGAATAACCTCGTTAAATTTTCCCTATATTGAGGTGTAATAAATCAATTTACCCTATAATCGGGTAAGTCTTGGCGCGCGTTGACGCGATACCGCTTCAACATCCGTTTCCGCTGACGGGCGGGCTTCCGGTTGTGTAGGAGCAAAACCTTCTTGTTATGTAATATTGATTTTCCCTTACAGAAATATTATTTTTATTCTTTGCTGCTTTTTTGTGACACTGGGTGCGGAAACGGGACCGAGTTATTGACGGGTTTTTAAAGAAAATCTCGCAAAAAGTTGCAGACTTGATGAAGATCGGATTTTTTTATTTATTTTATTGGTTATATTGTGGATTTAATAAAAGAGCAACCTCTTTTTTCGCCTCTCTGAAAATTTCGTGAAAAGGCCAAAGTACGGATAAGATTTATATATCTCTTAAAATATTTATTTTAATTTATTTATACTTCTTGCACGAAAATCATAACACAAAACTTATTCTAGAAAATTTATACAAAGGCGAACTTAACCCTAATAAGAGTTCTCTTCCAGCAAATATACGGAATTTAAAACAAAAATGGCGCATTTTAAAAGTGATGGTATATCTTGTTAGCTCACCAAAAAGCTTTAAAAACAAAAACAAATTAATTCTGTAAAAAAACAACAGTCAAAAGAAAACGTGGACTCATCAGACGAATCAAATTATGAGTAATTCGAAACGCCCGCCGTTATCAAATAAATAAAACGAATTAAAAATGTACAGCTAGGGTGGATTTTC
The DNA here is from genome assembly GCA_947044415.1 of Eupithecia dodoneata. NCBI lineage: Eukaryota > Metazoa > Arthropoda > Insecta > Lepidoptera > Geometridae > Eupithecia > Eupithecia dodoneata. The sequence goes on along the minus strand of OX345668.1, from coordinate 10,732,392 downwards.
TTTATGAAAATTGAGGTATTTTTATGGTGTTTTTTGTATACTATGAAAGTTTGTTTGTATTTAACTTAACTCTGTATCTTTGTTTGTTTGTTCTTTACTGTTTTTTCTGTGTTTGATGTGCAATAAAGCGTTTTTGTATTGTATTTATGATATATGTATGCCTTAATTTTTATTTCCGCAAACGTGCCGAAGAAATCTTTACAAAATTCAAGGAGTTATAAGTTGGACCCAGCGAGTTTTAAACATAGGATAGGTACATTTCAAAAAACTCTAAAAAATATCTATTGCAATAAGCGACTCTTACGTCATAGTTCATACAAAAGGAAAATCAACAACAGTAATTAGGCGTTGGTGATGTATATGACGTGTTCTTGAGTGGGGACTGCGACTCGGCAAACGTAGGACGTCCTCCGTCCAGGTAGGAAGACAACTTGCGAAAGAGTGCAGGCAGATGCTGGATGCGGCAAGCTGAAGACAGGGCGCTATGGCGCTCATTAGGGAAGGCCTATGTCCAGCAGTGGCAGTGGTAGCAGTGGACTGCTATATAGATTGATGATGATGAATAAGGCGTTGGTGCTGTCATAGGATAAGTATCCTGCGAAAGCACCAAGTCTTATCCCTACGTTGTTAACCTTTTGCAGTCATTCGAAAATTCGCGCACAAATCGAAAATCAGTGAAAATAAACACGCGAAGAGCCGAGGGTGAAGCGATACCGAGGACAATCAGGCCTTATTTACTCAGTCTCATGTAATTGATACAGGACGGTGACCGGAAGGGATGACTTGTGCGGCCACTAGCACAGCGAGATCACACTATAACAGGCGTGCTACGTTAGAGTTATGTATTTTTTTAATTTTTTTTTTAGATAGATAGAAAACACTTTATTATACCACACAAAACAGAAAACAATACAAAAATAAATGCTTAGAATAAAGGAAGTATAAAGGGCGGCCTTATCGCTGAGAGCGATATCTTCCAGTTCGGCTTCGCAGGCTTTGTTTCTATGAAAAGTTTGGAGATTATTTCGATCCCGAGTCCAGCGATCAAGGGATATCCACCCGGGGATGGGCAGCAAGCCCTCATGTGAAACTATTTACTACCAAACTGCGATCTCCAACGCGCATACCCAGCGTGGGGGTTACGGGCACGCCTATTATCTTTTATCTCATTGGGGGTAGCCCGATGAGATAAAAGATAATAGGCGCTCAACAGGTTATGCCTGCATCCAGACGTGGACCAATATAGGCTATTGAGGATGTGGTTGAGAACACGCACGCTTGTTTAGCAGCCACAGAGTGACGTCATGGTTCGTTAGCCCGTCATATTTGTGCTACTTCCCGTAGTGTCCATTGTATGTCGATATAATTTTAACCGATAGCTTTCAAAGGAAAAGGAAACTCGGAATTATTGTTATTGTCGTTTTTATTAACCTTTGCTGGCTTTCAATCTTTTATCATTTATTTTTCCTTTGTCTTTCTGTTGCGATACCTACAATAAGTAAAGGCGAGTTCCCTATAAGTGAATCCATCATCAGTTGGATGCGCCAGTGGGCACCGTCGTCAAAAAAAAACATCATTATCATCAGCTTATGTTAGTCCACTGCTGGACATAGGCCTCCCCCACCACATCGCCCTGTCTTCAGCTTGACGCAGCCAGCATCTTACTGCCATCTTTCGCAGGTCGTCATCCCACCTGGTCTCCACTCAAGAACACGTAATATTTCTCGAAATAGATGTTACAGAAAGTTGCGGTTCTCACCTTTGTATAGGGGAATTTACTTTTTTCCTGTGGTATATCTCACTTCCCCCAACCCTTCCCTTCCCATAACCATAAACATTTTAACATGGATCTTCGTAGCAAGTGCTACGAGATGCTACGACGGACTGCTACGCGGCGTAGCAAACTACAGAATTCAAGGAGCACACAATTTTTTACTTCACACATAATTGCTCTTAGCTCCGGAACTAGCAGACCTAACGAATTTCGTTTTTTAAACATTTTAACGTAGATCTTCGTAGCAAGTGCTGCGATACTAACCCTAGTGTTCACCAAAAAGATTTTTTTTTTAATATGAAAATGAAACATATGTTTATTACTACATCTAAACAGAACTATAGTTAATACAGATTTGGTATGGTTTAAGTAGACAGAATTAATTAACAAAAGTGCTAATGATTCCCACACTAGGCTGGGCCTGTGTCGTGGGAATCAATATGATTACCTGGTAAGAAGTGCCTCAATTTAATGACAAATCTATGCAGAGTTATATATATACAAAATAAAGTTTAAAAGAAAAAAAAATTTGATTATCGGGCAATTACATTTTAACTGCGGTTTTTGACAGAAGTTTTCACACATTACCAGAGATAGGAATAGGTAGTGCAATTTGGGGTAAATGACCTCAAAGATTATCAATAGTATGGATACGCCCCGGGATTCCGGGAAAAAGAATTATAAAATATGACAATAATCAATAACAATTAAAATAAATATTCGCAACAGACATAAATAAAATTATTTTAACCATAACTTAATACATATTAAAATTACAGTGATACCAATCTTCAAGGCGATATTAAATGGGATTGAAACTCATCGTGAATAAAACAATGGATATTGAACGTAAAGATTTAACAAAAAGTTAAATTTGGTTCAATCTTCGCCTTCACCTTCACTTTCAAAATCTGAAATAGTTGGTTGATTTTCCATGAAATTGAAATAAGTTACAATTAGTTTTTCGATATTTTCTTCTTTTAATCTATTTCTTTTGATGTTAAATATCCATTTATAAGTTGAAAAACTCCTTTCAACTTCTACTGATGTTAACAGGGCATATTTAAATATTAAAATATCGTCACTAGCCGAGCCGTTTGCTATATGGTCTGAATACGTTCTAACAATATCTAATTCCGGATAACGATCCATGACCGCTTCTAATTTATTTTCGATGGATAAACATTTACTCCAATTTATAACCATCCTGACTTCGTCGAATATTTCAAAAGAACCTACTATAGAAATATGTGTATTTTGTTTTTTTAAGGCTTTTTCTATGGTCTTAAAATTATCGTTGATGAAGTCCAAATTAGTTTTTATGTTTTCTTTATCCAGTATATTTTTCGCATAATTGATACTGCTTCGGTTCTTCGTAGGTATGATAAAACAGTTTTTATTTCATCGAAATATTTGACTTAATAAGATGTCGCTGCGAGCCAAGTGTCCCATCTTGTTATAACTGGTTGTGGCGGCAATGGCAATGGCATGTATTTTCAAATATTATTTTACACAGTATAGAATAACATTTTCTTATTAAATTCCTGGGACTTGTGGCATGTCCATATTAAGATATCTTCATGAAGTCTCGGCAAATTGCACTACCTATTCCTATCACTGCACATTACATACAATATCGATAAAAATGCCCTCAAGAGAAATACAATTCATTATATCAATGGGAAAATAAATACAATTGTCATATGTACATTTGTATTTTTTTTTTGTCATATGTACATAGCATACCAAAAAGGTTATTATTTACAATAACACAAATTCAATAGCCAATAGTTAATAGCCCTTGCGAACTCGCTATGTGAACAGTGGACATTGAATATGTACTCAGGTATCAATACATAAATAAATAATTATTCAAAATCCACACAGACACAGAAAATACCCATTTCTTTTTATGACTCACTACTGTTCACGAAAAATATACTCTTCAACCGATAAAATGAACAACCTACCAGCGCAGCAGTGGTCAAACAAACCTACATAGAACGACGGCCGAAGCGAGACAGACAAAAATAAAAGACTGCTGTCACGTTCTGTATCAGATTTCATTACCGGATCTAACGAACTGAAATAGTACGGCACTCTGATTGATTTTACAATCCGGCCCTGATCCGGCCCGGATCCGGCCAATCAGTGCAGTGCCAGCTGTGAATACCGAGTGCATGAAACGTACATAATGTTTGGGGGACGGAATAAATGCAGTTTTAGAAACTTAGGTGTTGTTCCAAAAATTTGCCTATGATAATTTTTCTGCTTTACTTCACTAGTTCATCTTTTTGCCTTTTTGGTAGTAATTTATGTTTTTCTAAAGTTTTGAGTTTACTAAATTCTGAGGCAAGGCAGGTAAATTATTATTATATTTATAGATTTATCGAGCTACAAAGCAAGCAGAGATTATTTTATCCTAAATGACATTACTAGCTCATTTCGTTTATTAATTGGCAGGCCATATAGCTCGTAGAACCGATAACAATTTGGGAGTAAAGTTTCTCGATTGGCAACCGCGATACAATGCGAAACGGAGTGCGGGAAGACCTCCCGTCGATGGACCGTTAACATTGTAGCGGTCGCCAGGAGTCGATGGATAGAGGCGGCTCAGGACCACTATTCGTGGCATTGTTTGGAGGAGGCCTATGTTCAGCTGTGGACGTGTATGGGCTGATGATGATAATGTTTTAAAACTTTTAAAAGACTAGTTCTTGCTTCCTTTCACTTTTTCCATTCCTCTCTTGTCGCTCGCATTTTCTTCGGTACTTTGGTCTGCTACAAAGTAGTTTATGCCGAGGAGTAGTTTTGTGGCAGTTTACTTAAAAAATGCTACAATACATAATACCTAACTAACGTAGACTTAAGACTTAGATTTAGATTAACCCAATTATGTGTCCGTATTCTCTAAAAATAAATTATATTACAATACAATACAAAAATACTTCATTGTACACCAGATACAGATCATTACAAAAATAAATTACAAGCGATAGTACAACAGGCGGCCTTATCGCTTACAAGCGATTATTATTATTATTAAAAAACTAACTACATAAGTCTGCAATCTACATACAATTTCCATACATTATGCAACATAGCTGAACTTCCTCAAAACTTGAGAGCTCGCATAACGGGTCGTTAGCGTAAGCCGCGGATAAGGTATAGGACATGTGTATGTCGATCTCGAGGAATAGATAACCAGATTAGGGAAGGTGATTGACGGGCGTGTGGGGCTATGAGATCGGCGGCTGTGTATAATCTCACAAATTGTGACACGTGCCTACCTGGTATAAAACAAAGCCGCTTCCCGCTGTCTGTCTGTCCCTACGCAACGGATTTTGATGCGGATTTTTATAGATGGAGAGATTCAAGAGGAAGGTTTATACGTATTTAATACATGCATTTGCACAAGTGCGAAGCCGAGGCGGGTCACTTGTTTTGGAATAAACTGTATGACGAACTCATGATCAATGGCCACATTGATTCAGGACTTGTCGTATCCGGGACTTGTCGTCGTACATGGGCACCTACTGGAAATTGTTTCTGAATTCACTTTGCTTTGCACATTGACGACCGATGTGGCGAGGTGGGCGAAGGTCCGCCTGCGACGCAGGAGGTTGCGGGTTCGATTCCCGCCTCGGAACAATTGTGTGTACGATCTGCAGATATTTGTTCCGAGTGTTCTGGTCGTTTTCTATGTATAATAAAAAATATCTATCCATGTAATGTATTGTATTATGTATATCAGTTATCTAGTACCCATAACACAAGCTTTGCTTACCATGGGGCTAGATAATGCTGTGTGGATTGTCCAGCATTATTTATTTTATTTATTTACTTAGCTTGGGCAGATTCTCCAGTTAGGTAAAAATTATATTGAGAAGGGAGCCTAGAGGAGGACCCAGCTAGGTTGGAAAACTAAGTCGGGACTTTTCGTCATCTATAGCGCAATGCTTGAAAACGAAAGTTTTTAATCGAACTCTATCTTTAAGCAAAAAACCGCATCAAAATCCGTTGCGTAGTTTCTAAGATCCTAGCATACATAAAGACAGACAGACAGCGGGAAGTGACTTTGTTTTATACTATGTAGTGATAACGATAATAGCAGCTTGTTTTGCAGCCACAACCATTGAGGATATCCTTGTTCACGTCACTGACGAGCCCGATTGCGCATTGCCGAGTTTGAGCAGAGTTCGAGTCGGCACACGGTTAATATTCGCTCGTTATCTGATACTAGCTTCTGTTTCCAGCTTCTCTCGCATTATCATCATCAGTCCACAATGTCCACAACTGGATAAAGGTGGTGGTTTTCTATGAAAGATTAGCAGCTTTATGTGTTAACTTTCTATACATTCAAGTTATGCGTCCACGCATTTTTATATTCTTTGTCTGGATGATAGAGTGCAATATTTCATAGTGTAACAACCGTCAGGATTCAATCTGCCTGTTGTTCGCAAATATAGGATTTAATATGTATTCGTAATTATTACAAGATCGGGGTTCGAGTTAGCGGGAATTTTTCCCATAGCAAATTGAAAATATCTGTCAACGATTAAATCAAGTTTCACAGGTTTTACCGACCGTAATAAAATAGCCAGATTTATTGTTCTATTTCCACTTAACCATAACTCAGCTTTGTTTATTATTTAAAATATTAAACGATGACATTTGGACTCCCACGGGCGGGACAATCAGACCCTATTCTTAATATAAATAAACGGATCACTTTCAAACGATAAGCGAAATACCTGAAACTTTTGGTGGGAATTTGGACCTTATGTGCGCGGGAGTCGCCCTGAAGGGATAGTTTTTCGGGAAGCTGGAGAGAGTAGTCGGGTTTTACGAGTCTAGGGCAACGGACCCCTAACTAACGCAATCGCGCGCGGTCTAATTAATATTTGAAAGTTAGTAATTGATTAAATTCAGTGTAGATTTGAACTTAATATAATTTCAGTGATTTAATTAACAAAAAGCTTGTGATCCATTTCATATAAAATTTGCCTAACAAATCATATAAAATAAAGGCAGATTTTGCTTATAATAATAAATAAATATAGAGTCTGTGTTTGGATCCATAACATTTGTTATGTGAATCGTGATTAATTCAGTGTAACGTAGAGCCAGTTTTTAACAGTCGCTCGAAGTCCGGTTCCAGCCAGAGCTAAGTTGCATGTTTTATTATTTATTCGTCAGATATTTGTCAAATTATAACTTTTATAAAATAACAATTTTCATAACCAAAATCTATTATTAATATATTGACTGTATTTTCAGTCGTCTCCAAGAGAGAGACTATTTATATTTTAATAATGAAATTATCTTATTAGCTCGTTGCAGTAGCACCATGGAAACATCCGAAAGTGATAAGTCCATTGCGAGCTATAAGACATAATTATGTAAATTGAATAATTACTAAAAATTAAATAAATACCATAATGGTATGATCTGGTTCCAAGTATGGATATGAATGACCTAATACAATTTTAACTGTATATTCAGTTGTCTCCAGGTGAGAGACTATCAATATTTTGATATCAATCTGACAATAGTTCGGTGCGTAAGTCACCATGGATACAATCCGAAAGTGATACCTTCCATATGAACTATGAGACGTATGCTCTCTGTTGGGTGAATCATTATATTACCTCTATATCTGGAATTATCTGGATTACAACATCAAGTAGAAAAACTTGAAACTAGAACCATACTACGGTATAACGCTGTAGAGTTTTGGCTGTGTAAAGAAGCCTTTGTATATGTGTACTCCTGAGGGAGAAAATAGGAGCTTTTCGGTACTGGTCAGATATTATATATATATCTAGATTAGTAGAGTTAAGCCCCGCAGATAAACTTAGAGGACTGACTTTTTGATATGAATGATTAGTTTCAATAAAATATCACAAATTAATATTCCCCTTTACTAAGTTAGATTAAATTCCGACAGACACTGACTAGACATAGGAGCTTTGATAAAAAATAAAGTCCTCTTGTCCCTATAACTATTTGTGATATGTTGTCCAATTTTGTCACAAACTGGAAAGATAACTAGCAGTTTGTAGACTATTTACGGAGGGGACCTGTCCAGTCTGGAGCCGAGGGTCACTGGTAGGGGCGGCAGGTGGAGCCTCTATCCTTAGCCGTAATAAAATCAATTATACAAAATAAGATTGTTAAATTCAATATTTACTAATACGTTACTAGCAGTCCAAGTTCTAGGCATGGTAATTAAAGAAATCTATCTGATGTTCATACTACAATTGTTCTAAGTTTATAATACTTTGAATCTTAATATATGACAATAAATGATTACGAGGAATGTAAGAAGTTAAATTAACCTTAGCATTAGTCCGTTTGTCTTTAGCATCAAAAGAACCGAGTTACTATCAACACATAACGTAGAGTCCTACCACTTATCGACGATCATTGGCCACATTATTCATTAATTCTACATTTAATAGTCTACGATTCAGTAGGTATGAGGAATCGTGTAGATCATTGGGGCTTAGGTAAAGTAATTAGGAATTAAATTAAGCGAAAAATTAGATTAAGGAGCCGGCGGTTAAGATTTAGTAAGTCAAAAAAAATTAAGGGGTGGTTACAAATTTTAGATCGTTACAATAGACTCTTATTTTCATCTTTTAATGAATTTTGTTACAAATCTATCGGCTCGAAAAATATCGAGACTCAATATTTATCGAACTGACAGATTACATGTACATATATGATGAATTCTATCTTTCATAAGTCAAAACAAATAATTAAAGCTTGTGTTATTATGGGTACTAGATAACTGATATACATAAATCAATACATTACATAGATATATATTTTTTATTATACATAGAAAACGACCAGAACACCCGGGACAAATATCTGCAGATCGTACACACAATTGTTCCGAGGCGGGAATCGAACCCGCAACCTCCTGCGTCGCAGGCGAACCTTCGCTCACCGCGCCACATCGGTCGTTGATTATTGTGTAATGTATCAAAAACGACAGTTAAAATGTAATCGTCCGATCCATAGATCAGCTGATAAAATGTAAACCGCGCTATGACTTAGTAGTTTGTATGTATCTTATCCATTATTATAGATTGCTAGCTACCGTCTATTTGACTATATCCAATTATTTTTAAAGAATAATAAAACACCGTTTCAACGCATAAAACTGAAAGAAACAGTAAATATCTCATTCAAAATGCTATCAAACAAATGGATTTGCAATTTATGATTTAGCAATTTCCCCTGCCTTCGATAAAAACATAAAAGGAACATAAAACATACGAAATTCAATATTTTATGTCTAATGTTTCCTCAAAATTGATATGTCTGAAGAAAACAATAAAATGATATTCAATTTTATACTCTGTAAGTCCAATTTATTTTTATTATTATAGTATTTTCAAGTGAATTTGCTGACGATTGAGCTATGCGGTGTACTGTACACCCTAATTAAAGAGTCAATGATACCCATAGCTGCCAAAATTATTTCTAATCTGTGTATCACTCTCATTCTTCTAAGCAAACGTCACCCACGTTTGCTCACTTTGCTTACAAAATCTATGACGTAAACGTGATTGACAAAGCTGTCATATAATACCGATATTTCTGGACGTAACGTGAAGTCACCTAACGCTATGAATAATTGCATTAAGTCGGCCTTGACAGGGTTAAGTAAAAACCTCTCGGCAGCTAAACGATGCGGCGAAATTGCGGTGGTGGTTTGGCAGTTACGGAGCATGGCAGCTCGACATGATGGCTCTTATTTAAACGACAGTTTTTAGCCTTGTTTAAAACTTCAATAACTAGTCATGTATACAACATTCTTTATCATTATTTCAGTACTGGGAGTACTGGCCGTTTCTGAAGCGGGACTTGAACCAAAAGTAGAAATATATGAGATATCAGGCAATACAAATGGGAACGAAATAAAATTTAGACCATTGAACCTTAACCACAAAAATTCCCAACTAGCAAAATACTTGCTTCAATCTAGCATTCAACCTAAAGCAAAAACTCAACCGCTACTTGATATTGATATCGATTTATCACAAATGGCTAAATTGATGCTTCCAAATAGCAATGAAATAAAGGAAAGAGCGCAATATCCACTAGAGTCTGATAGTTATACACCGCATGCGAAATTTCTTTATCAGAAAGGTAATCAACTAAAAGAAAGACCTCAACCGCCACTTGACTTGAATAGCGCTTCTTTGCAAATATCAAAAATGTTACTTGAAGGTGATGCATTGAAGGAAAAATCACAGTTACTTGATTCTGATAGTAGTTCTCAACTTCTCAAGTTACTGTTTGAAAATAATAACCAACTGAAGGATAAAAGTCTTGCACCTGACTTAAGTGACAGTTCTTCTCACGAACTAGGAGACGGAAAGATAATAGTGGTAGATGCAGACGCGCTTTTGGGGAAAATATCGAATCTAAACAAACCTAAAAGGAATTATGAGGACGAAATATTAGCAAACTTGGAAGGGAAGATACTAGATTTTTCACCTGAAATTTTGTATCATCGGTAAGCAATAACATTATTCAGTAATATAAATAGAAAAAGAAAATATTTATTTGTGTTTCATATAAAATAATACAACTTAAGAACGAATAATAATAAAGATAACAAATTAGGAACGAATAAAATAATACAGAAAGGCTATCGGCTCAGCATTAAATGGTACATTGACTTAAGCCAGTGCAGCGCTGGTGTTCAGCAGATATACTGCGTTCAAACAAAACCTTAAATATTTTCAGATCTCTTCCTTTTAAAAGAGGATTAAATCCCAAGGAAAGCTACATCCCCAACAAATCAGTACTTCGTACTTATTCTCGGGATAGAAGTAATAATAATGCGGGTAAGTCTTTATTTTTAGTTACATACTAACTCCCTTATCTGGTCCGATGATAAGAAACTTCAAGAAAGTTACCTAACGCCCGAGGTAAGGTCACCTTAGGGATGCCTGAAATTGGCCTTTTAACCTCATAGACACAATTATATGACTATGACAATGGTATAGTCTTGGAATCTATAGAAGAAAGATACTCTAGCTAGATAGTGTGTACGGAGCTATTTGCAGATTGAAAGAATTTGATTAAATGGTTTCTACTTTGATACTTTTGACTCGCGTCCCTCCAGTAGATTTTTCATATCACACGGTGTGTTTTTTCTACAAGTGACTAATATGCGTAAATCCACACTAGCGCAGCGGCTGAGAAAATACAGATCTTTGTGACTCAGCACAGCCGTAATATTTCTCGAACGAAACGCATGTGCGGCGCAACACAACCGCTGTGTAGAGCGGCAGCACGAATTTTTTAGGTTAAAAAAGATCACAGTCGTTGAAAAAAAATCGCAGTCAAAGTGTTAACAAAAAATCATCATCATCAAGGGTCAAACGATAAAATTTCTCATTCTGACAAAATCAGTAGCCCATATTGATTTTTTACGTACCTATTTCTCACGCTGCTCGCGTACCTTCTAGGATATTCTTGATTATTATATAATTGAAGGTTTCTTGGAAGAGATCGCTCTCAGCGATAAGACCACCCTTTATACTTCATTTCTTCTTCCTCTTCTTGCCGTTGTCTTCATTACTGAAAGTCGTGCCCGTCCTGGAAAGCTTTCACGGCGACGCTGATGAACCGCTTCCACACCACTCTGTCTTCGGCCTGTCTCAGGGCTGCAGGCAAAGTGAGTCCCGTTATAGCGTTAATTTGTCTCAAAATACTTCATTTATTCTATTGTTTATTCCTGTATTGTTTTCTTTTTTGTGTGGTATAATAAAGTGTTTTCTATCTATCTATCTTGAATAAATAATTAACCATGTACATTTTATTGCAGATAGTACAGCACGGCCTGTCCACTATTATCGTTACGAGAAAGATGATTAAATAAAAAAACAATAATTCATATCTTATTTTCATATTTTTATTTGAGACTGTTTAATATAATTAGATATTTTATTTCGTTACTATCAAATGGCAAAGAAAATTTAAGTGAAATAACAGAAACAAAGCAACAATTGAATTAGATATGTCTGCAGACTGTGGCAAAAAAAAATTTTTAGTTATGTACCATCTTAAAACGCATAACGGGTACAGAAACAACTTTAAAAAAAAGCTTACCTTTTACAATATCGTCTGTATCATCATCATTATTAGGCATTTTGTAAAATAGAAAAGAGTGGAAAGACAGCTTCGAGGCCTCTGTCGTTCAAAGACTACGAATACTAAACGCCTTGTTTATGATCTTTTAACTTGATAATTTTGGATTTGATGTGATTCAAATAATTAATAAAATTATCCGGAATCCTCCAATATAACAAAATAAATAAATAATGCTGGATAATCCACGCAGCCTCATTTAGCCCCAAGCAGAGCTTGATGTCATGGGTACTAGATGACTGATATACATAGATACATATAATATAGATATTCTTTACTATACTTACATAGGTAACGACCTAAACACCCGGAACAAATATCTACAGATCGTACACACAATTGTTCCGAGGCGGGGATCGAACCCGCAACCTCCTGCGTCGCAGGCGGACCTTTGCCCACCGCGCCACAGAGGTCTTTAAAATAAAATAAATGATAAATAAAATTAAATTGATTCCTCATTCGGGAGACAATTGGAGTAGAATGTCCAAAACCATGACAGGCAGATTCGAAAACATTGCTTTATTTTGCAATTCAAATTGAATTCTCCACTAAAATGGCGCCCGCCCGCGGAAAAAGCAGACGCTTACATTGCCACTCTTACTAAACAAATAACACGGAGCGCTTCCGACATCAAATAACAATTACTGTCAGTCACTGCGGCAGCCAATACCCAGGTAAAATGGGTAAATAGAGGACCGGGTAAGTAGATAAACACAACGTAGATAAACAGAACTGATAGACAACTGTAAATTTGACTTACTATAATAGTAAATTTTAGACATCGTTTATTCTAGTGGCGGACTAGCTACTGTTACCCGCTTTCATCATCATCATCATCATCAGCCTATAGCAGTCCACTGCTGGACATAGGCCTCCCCCAATGAGCGCCATAGCGCCCTGTCTTCAGCTTGCCGCATCCAGCATCTACCTGCAGTCTTTCGCAGGTCGTCATCCCACCTGGTCGGAGGGCCTCCTACACTACGTTTACCGAGTCGTGGTCTCCACCCAAGAACACGTTTGCCCCAGCGGCCGTCGGTTCTTCGCGAGATATGGCCGGCCCACTGCCACTTCAGCTTGCTAATTCTTTGAGCTATGTCGATAAATTTGGTTCTCTGTCGGATGTATTCCTTCAGAGGAACTCCGCCGCTTTGCCAGCGTGGAAATAGATTGATTAATTTTTAATTTAAAAAGGAACGCCATCTTTGACGAGCTCTGTGGCGCGGTGGGCGAGTACCGCCTGCGACGCAGAAGGACGCAGAAGGCGGGTTCGATTCCCGCATCGGGACAATTGTGTGTATGATCTGCAGATATTTGTTCCGGGTGTTCTGGCCGTTATTTATGTATAATAAAAATATCTTTGTATGTAATGTATTGTATTAAGTATATTAGTCATCTAGTACCCATAATACAAGCTTTGCTTATCTTGAGGCTAGATGATGCTGTGTGGGTTGTGCAGCATTATTTTATTTATTTATATTTAACTGATTTATAAGCTTCACTTTTTTTTTGTTACTGAGAATACTGAAAATTCAATCATTCAGCAACCAACCAACTTTTACTATGTTGAAATACTTCATAATCTCGCTTAGCCGTAAAAAAAGTATTTGTTTTGGAAACAAAGTGTTGCCGAGGCTTTGTCCAGGAAAACCTCAGAAACGATGTTACTTATCGCTATCGTTACATAAAGATAACGCTTCCTAAAGTACCTTATTTTATGATAAATTATAAGAAAACGAACCTGAAATATCGCTAGACTATTTTCAAACACAGAAGCACATAAGATTGTGATTGCAATCCATTGTAATCAAATAAAACAAAAATAGTCCCTAAAAACTACTGCCAAATAAACATAGGCTGGGGCCTGGCAACCCCAACCTCACGCTTCTAATTATATCACGGGACTTGTCCACCATAACCTATGTCTATATCACGCAAGGCTGTGTCACTATTAGCTTACCACTATAAAAGCCGCCTTTACAGAATCCGTGGCCGGGCCGGAGGCGAAAGCGTGCGGGTCGTTTCATACAAATTTACGTGCACCGCGCCGCCACCGCCCGGCGGTGTATGTGTAGTTTTTCTTATGAATTCGTATGATACAACCCGCACGCCTACGCCTCCGGTCCGGCCACGGTTTCGGTGTTTGGCGGCCTTAATACATGCTCATGTCACTATTATTAATGGAAGTTCGGTAGAATCGTCAACACTACTTTAAAAATGTTTTTTTTTAAGTTGCGGGACAAAAATACGAATTCTTCGGGAATAAATAATGATACTACTTCGGAATTGATTATCTTCTATACAACTGCAACATAATCATTAAAATCGGTCCACAATTGCAGGAGAAATCGACGCACATACATACAAAAGTATATACAGTGGAATATTTGAATCTCCTCTCAAAAAAAACTAAAATGTTCTGGGAAAGCGGCTCATAAGACAAATCTCATCTTATTTACATATATCTGTGAGGTGGTCTAACGTCAAACGCTTTTCGATTTACAGTGAAAAAACACATGTCTATACTAATAGTATAATGAGGAAAGGTTTGATTTTTTGTTTGTTTGTAATGAATAGGGTCCGAAACTTATGGACCGATTTGAAAAATTCTTTCACCGTTGGGAAGCTACAATATCCCCGGTGAACATAGGCTATATTATATTTTCAAAAGAGTTAGGGATCCGTACTCAAACCGTGCGAAACCGGGAAGGTCCGATAGTTATAGATAAAGCGGCTTCAGTGACACTTTCATTTGCCATAACTACTGTTGCCCTGTGACTATTGTTACGTCATTAGGATTTATTTGCCGCTGGACCACTATGATTATAAGCGTGTACTCAGCGAGATCCTATTTGCTAAGGATTCCGGCTAATTTTATTTGTTTTCGGTTTCGGTTAGTTTGCGTTCTGTTGTTCTCATTTGCTATGATACTGCGTGGGAATAATACAATTAGGTAGCTATGTTCTACCAGAATAATAATATGTGGAAATGAGATTTTAGGAATATTCGGTAATTTTGAACAAAAAAACAGAGAAACCTGTTTTGTATACGACTGCTGCGCACCGCGGCTTTGCCCACGTGGAAATCTTTGTGTCAAATATTTTATAAACCTTCCTCTTGAATACTCTATCCATCTATTAAAAAAAACCGCATCAAAATCCATTGCGTAGTTTTAAAGATCGAAGCATACATAGGGACAGACAGACATCGGGAAGCGACTTTGATTTATACTATATAATGATATTTTGAAAACATTTTATATTTACTATAAAAGAATATTACAATTTACGAATAAAAACAAACTAGAACTAGTTGATTAGTAAGCTCAACCGCAGACTATTGTAAACAATCAAAAGGTCGATTAAATTATCCAAAACTTAATAGTTATATCACATTTTGTAGCATTAACAAATTTACTAAACTAATTCCTTAATTACCCAAAACCACAAAGACTACATAACTGCTAACTAATTTTTAAAAAACTGAAATGCTACAAAATGGCGTCCGACTCAGTATTATGTTGTGATAGCCAATGTGCATAGCTATCTAGTCTGAAAACCAGTGTCATTATCGTCCTCGGTCGATAATGACACTGGTTTCTAGATAACCAAAACCTTCTAAAATTTTCTCTCTCTATGTGAATTTTGAAACATAATCATAATACCAATCAACCTGATATTAACTCTTTACGATTGTCTGTACTATTTCAAGGAAAAAATATTCCAATCACGCAAGTACACTATATTTTTTCGAGTACATGTATTTTATTTTACTGAAACAAAATCTGATGGATTAAATTAAAAAACGTTCCGAACATCCAAAATAAATATTTGAACGAGTCTTGAAAAACATGGCCTGATATTTTATTTAGTTAAAGCAAAAGCGAAACGCAATTTTAACTGAACTCAGTTCAATAGGACTTGGAATTACTTTTAATTATTTAATTGAAACGTAAATGCGAGTGATTTTTTCATGGGATTTATTTACTACAATTTGCTTCAGAAGTACAAAATGTTAAGTTTCGAGATAAAATTATTACCCAGAGCAAATTTAATTCTGTAGAGATTGAATAGCAAAACAGCCAATTCACTAAGATAAATTTAAAATGAGTCCAATCCGAGATCTGTCGACCCCGTCTGACCCCGCCATTTAAACAAGTAATTTATATTGCAATAAAATTCGCCCCTTCACAAACAAATATCTCGATAAATTAAACAGTTCAAGCGAATGAAAATATCGAATATCTCGAGCTAAAAGCGTTTTCGTGTAATTCGATGGTTGACTCGAGATGTGCAAACACTTACAATCGCTCGATAGACTATTGTTTTGGATTGTCATTGGAGTTTGTCTCTCCTGATGGGAGAAGAACGATTCTTGTACGAGTTGTCGATGCTTTTTCTGATTATTTTAAGTTAATTGTTACTTACCAGAGAAAGTGCAGACAACACCTGCGATTACCAATCTTGCATGCCAATCGTGATGGTTATGGCAAAACCTTGTTAAGGGACGACATGTTCAACAGTTGTCGTATATGTGCTGACAAGGTAACTTTTATGTTTCTATATTGTCTGTACTGCTACTGAGCTATTAATCGTTTTTGTTATTTTAATTAGAAACCATGACGATGTTTCAGCATGGGTGATACTTCAATTATTCCCATAAGCAGAATAAGAGTTCCGGTTAGTGACACAAAATGTTTTTGGAATAGAGTCAAATAAAATAAAATAATATTATTAGAGTATCACATCCTCTTTCCGCCATTTTCGTTCTCTCTAGAAAGCTGTAACAACACAAGCCCAATTACGGCTTTATTCCGCGAAATTTCCAGAATCACACATATACAGGATGTTTCAGTACCATTATTAATGATCAAAAGGAATACCAGGAATAAGAATCAATAAATGCGAGGTCGTTTAGCGCGACCCTTATTTATTCTGACGCGTTGGAGGTACCTACTCTACCTGTGAGTTATGGGACCCTTTCACGTGCGCGTGCATAGTAAGGGGATGTTTTTGAAGATATATATATGTATATTTTTTTTACATTAAGGCAACGCCAATGAAACACAAAACATTGCAATCTCAATAAGAGTCTGCTACGCCGTCGTAGACTGCTACGCCGTAGACTGTTACGCCGTAGACTGCTACGCCACTGTCTCTTTCTGTTCTCACAACACGATAATTTATGACACTGAATGATTTACTCATACAAATTTTGGCATTAATTGGCTACAGTTTAATTACGCGTAGAAGAAAAATAAAGAGTAGCCAAGATTTTATTATTGATCTTTGACATTAATTGTGACATTTTTGACATAAAATAAATTATTGCAGTTGGACTTATCACTGATTGTCACAGGCTGCCTGACTTATGACAGTGAGAGAATTAGAGAGTGCACTTCTACGCTCGAGGCTGCTACGCTCGAGGCTGCTACGCTCGAGGCTGCTACATCGTAAACAGCTACGCTATTCTCTATTTCTCCCTTATCTACTACGCTCAAAAGATTTCTAACTAGAGAGTTAAGTTAGAGTATGTACTATGTACGTTCACACACAAAACTTGGAACTTCCCCTCAAATCGCAAATTTCTTTCGAAACAAATAAATCAAGGCAGTATCACCCTCTTCACTTTGTCACATCTCTGCCTCTCCGATCGTTCAAAGAGAACTGTTACTTTGGATTCAACGTGAACAAATGATAAACGAGTTGCGATGTACAAGCACGTGCCTTTAGTATATTTCTTTTTGAAGATTTTACGATTATTCTATTAGTTTAGTAATGTTATTCAAATTATAGTTGTCGCGTGATACTACTGTTTGTTTTTGGTTTTGTTTCTGCCCGCGGTTTTATACGCTTTGTTTCTTGTTTCTATAGAAATGTTTGAAGCTCGACAAACTTTTACTGTGCGTGATTGGTGCGTTAAGTAACGAAAGCAGTGTATTCAACGCTTCTCTCGCCGCTTGCATAATTTTTACAGATTAGGTGACAACTTGTGCACCGGCATTGCTCTAAGAATTAACAAGCTGAAGTGGCAGCGGGCCGGCCATATCTCACGAAGAACTGACAACCGCTGGGGTAAACGTTTTTGGGTGGAGACCAGTCGAACGCCCTTCGACTGCGTTAACTGATCCAGGTGGGATGACGACCTGCAAAACGAAGACAGGGCGCTATGGCGCTTATTGCCTATGTCCAACAGTGGACTAACATAGGCTGATGATGATGATGTTGAGTAACCAATCAAAAACACTGAAAGTTCTTGTTTCGTGGGAACGTTTGAATAGAAACAAGAACTTTCAGTGTTTTTGATTGGTGTGATAAGTTACCAGTGTTTTGTCGCTGTTCTCGCCGCTTGCATAAGTTTTACGCATTAGGTGACAACTTGTGCACCTGAATAGATATTCTGAGCGCCTCACATAACCCGGCCTAAGTTACAAGTAGGGACGGCGCTGCATAAAATATTCAATGGTCTAAAAGCGTTCTGTTGTCAGCGCCAAGTTTAGATTATAATTGTCGTAGCGACTGACATTGGCTGGACTGTTGGGGTAAAAATATCAGCACATCTGGTTACCCCTTTTGGTTTTAGCATTCAGCTACTAGGTGTGGCTGCTGACTGGTCTTTCACGATAAAAAGGATCGATAAAACTTTATAAACTATCATGGTTATCAACACTAAAGTAATTTAAAAGGTATATTTACCATGATTATTATGTTATTCCGTGATCATGGCGCATGAAACTGTGCCGAAATATTGGAAAACTCAAAAATCAAATCATGGTAAATATCCCGTTTTAAAAAAGGATCAAGGATATAATTTTTTCACGTAATATTTTATTTTAAGGTTGGTAGGGAGACATCTATTCCAGTGATAACCTTATACTATTGGGCTCCCTTGTAATATTTTTGTTTAAGATTTAGATATAGTAGGTAAAACTTTTTTTGACCAAAGTTATACAACGTTATACGACATAGCTCTGAGAATTAGCCAGCTGAAGTGGCAGTGAGCCGGCCATTTCTCACGAAGAATCATCGCTGGAGTTAACATGTTTTTGAGTGGAGATTGCGACTCGGTAAAAGTAGCGTAGGACGCTCTCCGGCCAGGTGGGATAACCTGAGATGGACTGCGGGCAGATGCTGGATGCGTCAAGCTGAAGACAGGGCGCTATGGCGCTCATTGGGGGAGATCTATGTCCAGCAGTGGACTACTATAGGTTAATGATGATGATGATGACTTGAGGTAGAAATGAATACGTTTTGAACTCGATAGTACATATCAGAATATTGTTTCAAGTTGTAAAACGGGCCCGCAATCCGTTAAGTGCTTTATGATGTTTGGGTTGCTTGTAAATTTTAAGCGCTTACTGCATTATTCACATCGGCTCGTTAATCCTAGTTTTAGGTACCTACATATATGTGTGGGTTAGGTAATAGACGGCTACACAAGTCCTAGTTTTAGGTACCTATATGTGGGTAAGGTAATAGACGGCTACACTCGACTTAGTACTAAGTTCTGTCAGATTTCAATAACCTTTTTAAGTTTACGAAATACCTCAAATTCGCACAAGTCAAATTTTTATTTGCCGCGCAGCTTAAATTTGTCGCGTGGTCGCACAACGTGCGTGTATAGTGTTGCCTGCAGCGGAAACGTAGACCCGCGTAGTAATAAATAATATTACAAATGTAATAAATAAAAATAATAAAGCAATCAATAATTTAATTATTTATGAATTTTTGAATGTCTAAATGTTTAGTGTACTTAGAAGTTTGTACCAAGTGTTATTATAGAACCACTACTACCATTGTACTCGACGTATAACTTGGTGTTACGAAGAAATGTATTGTAAAACGAACTAACCCTTGCAGCTAAAATGCACCGGTCTATTTTTGACACTCGTATTGTTTTATTTCTAATCTCTATTCACTTTTTATGCTGATATGATGAGTGATCATAAATAAGGCAGGTTATATGTAACCAGGTTTGAGTTATTCGTTATACCACGAATCGAACGCAAACAGCAATCAAAGCGTTGTTATTTATTGCTTCGAAATTTGTGATTCTTTCTTTCAGAAAAACCTTTAGATGGTATAAAATGAAGTCGCTTCCGCTGTCTTTTCGCTTAGATCATTTAAACTACTCAACGGGTTTTAATGCAGTTTTCAGCTATAGATAGAGTGATTCAAGAGAAGTTTTGTTTGTATGTATATCGAAGATCGTGCGAAGCCAGAGCAGGTCGCTAGTAAGTTTATAAATTAAATAATACCCAAAAAAAGAAACGATTTCGGCGGGACTTGCAACCCTATTTAATTTCTTATTGATTACCCCGAATGCGGGCTATAATGCACTATAATAACAAAAACCTTAAGTTTATAAATATTTTGATACTTGATAATGCTCGGTTTCGTAAAAACGTAGGGTAATCTTGGACGTTCAATTACGGGGGCTACCGAATTTTAGGTAAAAACGTAGAGGCTTAGCGGCAACCTTTCATAACTTTGGAGATGCCTTGTGTATCTGATGAATGTAGAACTGAATCTCGGTTAAAATACAAATCAAATGTACTAGACACATAAGTTATGAACATACTAGTGGTTTCTTTTTCACTTCTTCCACTGGTGGACAAAAAATTGAAGTGAACTATAAAATAATTTTATTTGATAATAATGAATAGTATAAAATATGACCTGTATAAGTGCTTATTTGTAAGCTTAAAGAAATAAAAACTTTTTCATTTTCATTTTCAATAAAACGTCAAATGCAAGTCAAAATTCGCAACGTTTTGTATATCTAATAAAACCGTATAAGACCTTGTTTCTTGACAAATATCATGATTCTATGATGATTAGGTAGAGAGGCACTGTGCAGTGGTTTTTTTAGGGTAATTTTATTGCGTTTTCTTTTCAAAGAAACAATAATTTTAAAAATAAATATATTTGTCACACAGCGCCATCTAGCTCCAAGCTAAGCAGAGCTTTATCTTCATTTTAACTGTATCTCGAATACATGAAGTCTATTAAGACAGGTACCTACTGTAATCACGGGTACTGTACGGGTCCGTAGAGTGAAGCCCTGGTGACCTGTAATACAGGTTTTTCTAAACCTACATCATGCACTAGTCTTCACAATACAGGTTAGATCTAGTATATAAACTAAATGGCTTTTTGTATCTAATTTAAGAGAACCTTTGTGAAGAAAAAAAATTAAATAAATTATTATTAAAAATTATTAGCTTGTAATATCTATGTAATGTATTGTATTATGTATATCAGTTATATGGTATTCATAACACGAGCTCTGCTTAGGGCTAGATAATAGTGAGTGAACTATCCAGCATTCATTATTATTATTTGCTTTATTTTTTTATTATTTACGCACAACACGACGCGACTATTGCGCGAGAATATCCGAGTGGATATCTTTTTTCTATTGCTTGTACGCCGACTTTCATTTCTATACTGGTTAATCCCTATTTCTTTCTCAGACCTGTGTAATTTAGGTAAAGCGAGTTGAGACTTAAATAAGGTCTGTATATTAGGATTAAAGCAAAAGTTATTAAATATTGTCTACCCTTGGGTCCCACACAAAAGTACGTTTAAAAATTTAAATTTATCTTTAGAAAAAGTTTCTGGTCCTGCTGTTCATGAACTCTGGTCCGAAATATTTTTACCGAATAATCTTACCTTCGTCATCATCATCATCAGCCTATATTAGTCCACAGCTGGACATAGGCCCCCAATGAGCGCCATAGCACCCTGTCTTCGGCTTGACGCATCCAGCATCTACCTGCAGTCTTTCGCAGGTCGTCATCCCACCTGGTCGGAGGGCGTCCTACACTACGTTTACCGAGTCGTGGTCTCCACTCAAGAACACGTTTGCCCCAGCGGCCGTCGGTTCTTCCCGAGATATGGCCGGCCCACTGCCACTTCAGCTTGCTAATTCTCAGAGCTATGTCGATAACTTTGGTTCTCTGTCGGATGTATTCATTGCGAATCCTATCCTTAATCTTACCTTAGCTCGATTAAATCTAATACATATTATAAAAAGAAATAATAAAATAAATGTATATGTATAAAAACTCATTGATAGACAAAACATACATAAGTGTACTTAATAAATAAATAATTCTAAGTATTACAATTTAGCGTGAACTAGGTAATCCTGTGTTACAGGCGACAGGAGTGCTAAAAAATACTCAATAAAAGAATCACTTACTAATATTTTATTTACTTAATATTAATAATATTACAGTAGGGTAATAATAATAATTAATAATAATAAATAATTCATAGTATTAATAGTACTACTTCATTAGTACTACAATATATTACATAGATAGATATTTTTTATTATACATAGAAAACGACCAGAACACCCGGAACAAATATCTGCAGATCGTACACACAATTTTTCCGAGGCGGGAATCGAACCCGCAACCTCCTGCGTCGCAGGTGGACCTTCGCCCACCGCGCCACATCGGTCGTCAACTGACATTATTGCATTTTTTTGGAAAATATCTTGATACATTTCATTAGTATAAGATTACTAATCAGAAAAAAACTTTTGTTTTCTGAAAATAAATATCTTTCTTTTTTTCTTATTGAACCCATACGATTTCCTTTAGTCCCATCTCGTAGCCAGATTTGGTAGCTAGCTACGAAATGGGAAATTTGCTTTCCCATCTTGTAGCTGGCTATGGACGTATCGCGTTTGGAGTAACTGATAACAGGGGCCTAGTTCCACTAACACAATCGCCACACAATGACAAATAGTATAGTGTCTAAATCACTCCGTTTTACACCTTTAGGTATTGTATACGCACAATTTTTCTATGTAAGTCGTCGTATGAAAATTATAATTATCATTTAACCGTAACCGTGGTTAATAATTGTTTGTTTAAAAAATAGATATCTACTTGTAATGTAGTCTACTTGTAATGTCTGTAACGGTGTAAATCAATGGATAAGGGTTTTCTGGAACTCTTGTCTTAACTCCATGTGCGTATTCCCTATGAGCCGACATGATTGGACAAAAATTTCAAAAATCCCCAATCCAGGAAACAGCTTATTCTAATACGATTATTAGAATAAGCTGTAAAGTGAAGAAGTTCACCGTATACGCCATATTTGACCTTAAATATTGTGACTTTCCCTCACACTGTTCTATTGACAATGCGTCAATACGTTTTGGTTCCCCTACACAATGTATTATAATGATTTGTGCCACATAAGTCTAAACTTTTAAATATTGACATTCACTAGCCCTTCCGTTCACCATTGTTATTCCGGTAGCGATAGTGGCACACGCTTGCAAAGTCATAAAATAACTTACTTTCTACGCACTATCGATAAAAATGATTATAAACTGCACTGTGTTTTTAGTACTTTTGTTATTGTGTGAGGATATCTTATGCATTCCTAGTATTGAGGATATATCGGTGAGTCAAGTGTGTTTAATTTGTATAATAAACATGGTAATAAAATAAGCGACATGTTAGAAATTGTAAGTACTCTTATACCCCATAATAACCCGTGGGCCGGCTATAACTCGCGAAGAACCAACAACCGCTAGGGTAAACGTGTTCTTGAGTGAACTCGCTAGCGTAGTGTTGGACGCCCTCCGGCCAGGTCGACCTGCGAAGGACTGCAGGTAGATGCTGGATGCGGCAAGATATTAGTCCACTGCTGGACATAGGCCTCCCCAATGAGCGCCGTAGCACCCTGTCTACAGCTTGCCGCATCCAGCATCTACCTGCAGTCTTTCGCAGGTCGTCATCCTACCTGGTCGGAGGGCGTCCTACACTACGTTTACCGAATCGTGGTCTCCACTCAAGAACACGTTTGCCCCAGCGGCCGTCGGTACTTCGCGAGATATGGCCGGCCCACTGCCACTTCAGCTTGCTAATTCTTAGAGCTATGTCGATAGCTTTGGTTCTCTGTCGGATGTATTCGTTACGAATCCTATCCTTCAGAGAAACTCCGAGCATAGCTCTTTCCATAGCATTGTAAGATGTATGGTGTATATTTATAAATAAATAAATAAATAATTTTAAATACAATACATAATTTAAGTACAACTAGCTGCGGCCCGCGGCTTCGCACACGTGGAATTCTATGTGTCAAATGGTTTAAATGATAAAAAGTATTATTATCTGTCTTCTGGTTCTAAGTTGCCTCCCCACAAATTTTCAGCCAAATCAATTCAGCCGTTCTTGACTTATAAATAGTGTAACTAACACGACTTTCTTTTATACATATACTAGCTGCGCCCTGCGGCTTCGCCCCCGTGGAAATCGATTTGTCAAATGTTTTTTTTTTTAATATCCTATGTTAGACTCCTGGTTCTAACCTACCTTCTCACCAATTTTCAGTCAAATCGGTCCAGCCGTTCTCGAGTTATAAGTGTTGTAACAAACACGACTTTCTTTTATATATATAGATGTATAATAGATATACGACAGCATGTCAGCTGTATAAACTTATCATACACATCACAGGTCAAAACCATAAACCGGTTACAGGATCTTCAAATATTTGTTAGTGAGTAAGTTTTGCGGATACAAAAAATACAAAAAAAAAATATTTATTTACCATTTCACTTGAGGTATATGTACACAAAAAGATTATAAACCAAACGCTGCCAAAAAAAAAAACATGAAGAATAAGGGAAAAAAAAGACTCCCACAAAACCCAAGGACCGAGGGGTCGCCACCCCTCGAGTTGACGCCGGGGTAATGAGGCCAAGCCTCGAGGCCCCTCTCTGTGCCCCCACCAGGGCCGGAAAGAAACCTATTGATTGATGTGTACACATTAC
Source organism: Eupithecia dodoneata (assembly GCA_947044415.1). Classification (NCBI taxonomy): domain Eukaryota; kingdom Metazoa; phylum Arthropoda; class Insecta; order Lepidoptera; family Geometridae; genus Eupithecia; species Eupithecia dodoneata. Next base: position 10,707,638 of record OX345668.1, on the reverse strand, counting down.
TGGCGGCCTCCGCACGAAGCAAGCCTGTATCGCAGGAATCCTGTTTACAAGGTACCCTTTAACGGTAGATTTATAGTAACTTATAAAGGGTAAACAAACAAAAATAATATTAAAATAAATCTAATCAATTATAATTAAAACTAAACAAAACAGAACACAAGAACTGCAACATTTAAGTCACTCATACATAAGCGATATTCGCTAACATCAGAGTGCTCCAGCTAAATTAAATCCTACTAATATTATAAACGCGAAAGTTTGTAAGTATGGATGGATGGATGTTTGTTACTCATTCACGTAAAAACTACTGAATGGATTTAAATGAAACTTTACAATAATATAGATAGATAGATAACACTTTATTACACCACACAAAACAGAACAGAAAATAATACAGAGATAAAAACTTATAATAAAGGTATAAAGGTCGGCCTTATCGCTGAGAGCGATCTATATATAGCTTATACATCATAATACCACATAGGCTACAATTTATAAAGAGATATTGTATTATTATCCAAAAAATATCTATCACCACGCGGGTGAAATCGCGGGGCGCAGCTAGTCAATTATAATTATATAGATAGATAATACAAAACTACATAAAACAGAACTGCAAATTAAAATCCTGAACTGCAAGGATTGCCGTCAAGATTGCGTCGGATGTATCGTGGAAGTCTCCATACACTTTGTGTGCCGTCAAGAGATGTCACGCATGGCGGGGACCCACCTTTGGCCTGTGTGATAAATAAATATTAAAAGCAGGAATTAATATTAACCTTGCAGAGCTCTATCTACGGCGCCTGGCAACAACTGTTATCAGCTATCAAGAAACCAGGCAGGAGGCGAATTAAAAGTAAGTATCAGTGACAAAGCAACTACAAGTACATAATGAATGAATATATTAATTGAATTGAATATTTGAATTGTTGACGACCTCTGTGGCACGGTGGGTGAAGGTCCGCCTGCGATGCAGGAGGGTTCGATTCCCGCCTCGGGGCAATTGTGTGTACGATCTGTAAATGTAACACTTAGCATAAGAACGTCGTGGTCCGTGACCACGACAGTGTGTAAACCTGTTGAAGCGTCGGGAAAAATAGGTAAATGAACGCGATAAATACCCGTTAAAATAGAACTTGTAATTAAATATGTGTTCTGATCGCGTAAGTTTAAAAATGAGCAGACGCTACATCAGGTCTGGATGTATCCTGCCAATAAAACACTTATAATAATAATAATAAAATAAAAAAATTGCAAAATGAATCATTACATAACACAATTAATTTGTAGTTTACATTTGGAAATAAGTCCAGTACACATTGAGATTCCAGTTCAAACTATTATGTAGCCTCAGCTGCCTAAACTAGACCTGTGACTAGACTGAAGAGTTTAATATGGGCAGCTGTGCTCCCCCTACTATGTAACACAAATTAATTGATAAAAATTGGCTAGTATAGATCAATGAGAGTTTACGTATAGAGACGTCATACTCATTTTAAAGAAATATAAACATGGCGATATTTTACTCACGGCATTATGTCGTTCTTTCTGTCACTTACAAGTGCATCACACTACTTGTTTCATTCGTGTATGTATGTGGCAATGATTGTTGAGTAAAATAATATTTATGATTTTACTTTTTAAACAGATTAAACAGTACTTACAAATGAAAAAATACATCCTTTCTGCGTTTTACAGCCGTCGTAGCATAGGTATTTCACTTTCAGAACAAAAAGCTTTTTTTTTTTTTTTTTTCGAATGGACTATTATGCTGTTGACCTCCGATGGCCATGACAGCGTTACCGGACTTTTGGCGGGCGCAGAGGGCGCCTCGCCGGTAATAATTAGGTTGGGGCAACACGCACAAGGGCCACCACTTAGGTGCGAGCCTCGGCTTGGGCTGTTGCCAGATGCTACAAGAGGGTAGGGAGGTAACGCCTTAGGTGCACGAGTGCACCTGAGGGCGGAAACGGGGATGCACTTTCAGAACACACAGCTTGGCATTTTAGTGTTTTATTTATATTCCGAAATCCAAAGTAGTGCTTCAATGTACGTCCGCGTCGCGGCCAGGAGCAGGATGGACTTAGTTCAATTCAGACAATTACCTGATTTTCGTCTTGCCACGCAGACCTCGTTACAACGTATCTACGTATAATAACATCATTGGTATAGGTACTATTCTTATCATTTTACAAATAATTCACTTAGATAAATAGTAAGAATTCAGAAAAAATATAATTTGATTGCTAATTACTGATTCCAAACTGATGCGTTAATAAATTGATGTACAATAAATTTATTTCAGATTATTTATTTCATTATAAAAACATATTGAAATAAACACATACAAAATTGGGATAACTTGTTTAAACTCCGAACTACTGAAATCTTTAAACTATTGGAACATAAACTAAACAACATAAACAAAAACTTGTGGAACATAATATCACTCTCGACGACCTACGAGTATGTGGCCTGCGCCACATAGGTCGTCGAGAGTGATATTATGTTCCACATCTCATCTGTCAAAGATTCGGGCGCTATTTATACAAACTGCAGATATTTGTTCCGGGTGTTCTGAGTGTTTCTACCTATATGTAGGTATAGTAGAAACATAATGTGTAAAAAATAGTCCTCCAGTAGCGCCACTCCAATCGCCGCCCCCGACTCCTTGAGCGGGTGTATACGTCACAGTGACGTAGTAGTCAAAACAACTACAACACAATTACTTTAAAAATAAAAGAAAACGAAATTAAATTGTTTTTAATTTGCAAACGCCGACATTCGTGTATATTGTCATATTGGAATGACGACCTGCGAAGGACTGCGGGCAGATGCTGGATGCGTCAAGCTGAAGACAGGGCGCTATGGCGCTCATTGGGGGAGGCCTTTGTCCAGCAGTGGACTATCATAGACTGATGATGAATCTATGGCTCAGGTATAATTAGGTAAATATATAATTTTAGTGATTTTTAGTTATTATGACAATAACTAAAAATCACTAAAATTATATATTTATACATTCCTATTTATAGGTTTCGGTTGCTGTCAGCAAACCGCACTCGGGCAAAAATCCGCATGATAGTAAAATACCCCTTAACGTGCGAAATAATCTTTCAGGAAAGAAAGATAAGAAAAACTTCATATCAAACAGCTCAACTACAACCACATCTACAACCACAACCACAATCACAATCCCTACTAAGCTGCCAACAATTCCTGACAGTATGTACCTAAAGAAACTGAGTCTATCAATGCTGCCTTACCTGCAATGGACGAGCCGGGAAAATTGGAGGATGTCTGATTTACGATTATTTTTGAGTTTTCCAATATTCCGACACAGTTTCATGCGCCAAAATCACGGAATAACCGTTAGTACCCATTAACTAATTAATTAACGAATTTTCTTTCACCGTTATTCCGGGAACATGGCTGTACCGAAATATTGGATAAGTCAATAATCAAATCATGGTAAATATCCCGTTTTAAATGACTTTTTTTCACTATCGTAAAGAAAACAATCCTGAAGGATCGTCGAAGGATCACTATTTATTTCTAAAATCTCGGAAAATCTGAGGATGCACGTTCAGATATAATTTTTGGTTATATTTTCGCCAATTGTATAATATCTGATCCACTATCCACTTGAACGTCCAGCGCCCTCGGCGCAGCGAGCGACTTACGTCCCAGCCGTTTCTCCGTGAGCGGGGCGTGCCACGCTGCGCGATAGTCCCTATAAAACGATTTATCACATAAAAAGTACTAAAGCGATTTCAAAACCAAAAATTACTTTATGTACGTTATTATATAAACTTAAATAATAATATAAATCATCATACCTACATTTTCATATAGTAAAAAATGATCCAACATAGGATGGTACCATTTTTAAGCTGATTTTCCGCAAGTTTATTTTTTGTGATTTACTTGTGATATCTGTTTTAATAACAAAACTAGCTTCTAACCCCGTTAAAACGGTACCAAAATAATAATTAAATATTCAGGAGAGGTATTTTAAATAAATTTATCAAAATAGGTCTCCTCAACCTTTAATTTGGTTCTACGCAAGTCATGCTCTGGCTGAATACCAACTTATTCAAATGTAAAAATAAGATCTTGATTAGTTTGTTCTTTGTAAATAATTATTCTAGATTGTTAATTTTACGATTTAAAAACATAGCTTCTGCAAAAACTTATACTAATTTCACGTAAGAAAACATAACACAGCCATTTTGATACAAGAACAGCGATTCGACTATCTGTTTTGCTCAATTAATCAACTTTGGAGCGTAGGAGAGTATGTTGTTTTTACTCTTAGTTCACGCGTAAAATGTAAGGAATAATTACATGTATCACAATCCTAAAAATACACATTAATCCAAAATATTTTACAACGTATTTGCAGCACCACACTTCCGCTAAAACTGTTCTCTCACTCTGTCGTCAAAATATTTTTTTTTCATAATTTTTACTACCCTTTCGGTAGAATTTGTTAAAAAAATTGTTGATAGAGCCAGAAAAAAAACTATTTAGGAACTTAGATAAATACTATTCAAATACAAAAATACAATATTATAGTGGAAATATGCTTGAATTGGAAATCATTTTGGTATTACGTTTGTTAAAGAATTCGTCCCTCCGGAGGCCTCTTAACACGACTTCCACACCCAATTTTCATTCATATTTAGGTAGGAAGTCGATTTATAGTTTTTTTAAACATGCTAAATTATTCTAATGACGTGCTAGATATAGATAATTCTTTATTGAACACTTTATAAAAATAATGTTATAAAAACATAAAAAACTAGATACAGTTGGCGGTCTTATCTAGCTGATGCTATACATTTTTGCCGGATGTTTGACAAATCTTGTCTTTGTGATAAATATGTTTTAATAGACGTCTTATTTGTTTTGAGAGTTAATTTTAAGACTTCTATTAGACTAGATATGTTAGTAATATCATAGCAGTTAGCAAAGGTGGTAGTCATTAACATTAGTCGATATCATGATGAACTTAGAAAAAAAATTAAGTTTTTTCTAGCTTATTATTAAATTATTACTAAATGATAACAGTCCAGCAGTAGACCAAGGCTGATGATGGTGATGAATAAAAGATGAGTAACAAAAATATATATCAAGACTTACCCCCATATCTTTTGTCATTACCTCAAATAATTCTCCACTCAAACTTGTTCAAGGGCGTTTCGAGCATTCCTCCAAAACATGCTCGAGTTTGGTATGCTTAGTGTTAATTTGGTTATATATCAACCTCTCTTATATACCTTCGCGATGGGTAATTGTACGTTTCATCGTCGTAAATGTAATTGAGATAGTCTCCAAAATCCATTGTAAATAACAACAAACTATTTCGAGGAGCATTCAAGGTAGGTAGCGAGGTACCTTGAGATGACAGTTCGTTATTCCACTCGTATGAAAAAATTCTCGAAGGCTGTTTCGAGTGAAGGATTTTTTTACGATCAAGCATACCGAAACGCATTTGGAGGTTGAGTAGAGTTTGAATCGAAGTCGAGGTAATGACTAAAGATATGGGGGTTAGGCACCTATTCGTTTCATCTCATATTAAGCTTGTCGAGGCCAAATGTTTGCCATTTAAAGCTTTTTTCTTTATTGAATGCGATTTTAATCCATACCATCATGAAAAATGTATCTTTTTTATTTTTATTATAATATTGTTACTCGTCTTCATCTTATTTTATTATACTCTAGTGCTCCGGTCACCAAACGGCACACCGCGGTCCGCATTGTCCGCACAGCTTGCACCAATTTTACTCCAAACTTCAGTCAGATGGTCCGCAATAAAAAATGTCATTTTTCTCATCGTTATGTAAAAATATACCTTTGTTATTGTGTAATAAATATTTTTTTCTTTCAAATGGTGTGCGGACCGCGATGTTCATTTCATATTTTTAAACGGACGCCGAGCGAAACTAGTTGGTGACCCCTGCTCTAGTGTATTTAACATTTATTTAAAGCGTGTATACTAGACAATAAAAAACGTATTTACGACCAAACGTATAACTAAAGTCATTTAAAACGGGATATTTACCATGATTTCACAGTTGCATGCGCCATGATCACGGAGTAACATCCGTGATCATGGCGCATGCAACTGTGCCAAAATATTGGATAACTCAAAAATCAAATCATGGTAAATATCCCGTTTTAAATGACTTTAGTGTTGATAACCATGATAGTTTCAGAAGTTTTAAACGTATAAATTTTCAGATGTAGAACCATACATGGAACCGACAAAATGGTTGAATCTGCCCGTGCTTCCACGTGCTAACTGGAGGATGCTCAGCAATCAGAGGCTGGCACAGCACGTCCTGAATTAGTAGTTCATCATCATCATCAGCCAATAGCAGTCAGTAATGAGCGCCATAGCACCCTGTCTTCAGCTTGCCGCATCCAGCATCTGCATACAGTTCTTCGCAGGTCGTCATCCCTCCTGATCGGTAGAAGTCCTAAACTACGTTTGTCGAGTCACGGTCTCCACTCAAGAACACGTTTGCTCCAGCAGCCGTCGGTTCTTCGCGAGATATGGCCGGCCCACTGCCACTTCAGCTTGCTAATTCTTAGAGCTATTTCGATAACTTTGGTTCTCTGTCGGATGTATTCGTTACGAATCGTATCCTATACTAGTAGTTATTCAGAGCTGCAAATAGTTTATACCTCTTAAACTAATAAATATTAAAACTTCATACAAGGTGTGTATGAAGTTTTAATATTTATTAGTTTAAGATTCTGCCCATTTAAATTTGTATTAAAAACTAGATGGCTAACTTATACAGGGTGTCCCATAATGAGTGGATAACCTTAAAGGTGCTTATGCGGCAGGTCAAGGCCAATCTGAAACATTTTTGATTTTTTTTAAATTGACCCGTTCGGAAAATATTTAATTTTTTGTAAATTTGGAAAAAAAATTACCTTTGTTCATATTTTTGGGCTTTATGCCCTCAATTTGAACAATTTTGAAATTTTGGATTTTGGAATATACTAAAGAAAAACAGCTTACAGCTTACACCGTTTGAAATATTTTGGTAACAAAGTAGAAAATTTCAATTTTCATTTTCTTATGCAAAGTTTAAGCTGCTGTGGTAAAAAAAAAATATATGAAAACCTAAGATGCCATGTACATACACTGAAAACATGTCCATTTTAAGAGCATTCTAAAATAATAAGACGAAATCTTGTACTGTAAAAAACTGAGATATTGCTACGTTTGTGTCAAAAGGGGCTCTTGCTACTAAAAATAAAATTGGACCAACACATCAATAATATATCTTTTTCGCGATTTTCGTTCTTAAACGGTGACTTTGCTACTTAAAAACAGTGAGTGAAATCTATTTTTGCTCATTAATGTTTCACACGTGGAACACTTTTGTTTATTTGTATCAAATATTTTTCACTTTTTTGTCACCGAATTGTCGTCCGTGACTTCAATTAGTAATTAAGGTCTTTGGCTGAAAAACAGCGCTGAATATAATAATGTTCAGCGCACGCTGAGCCAACCCCTATTTCGGCGCAGGGTCATGGAGGTACATAGTCTTATTTTATTCTTGATATAACCTATTTGTGTCACTTACCCCCATGATAAACTACTTTATTTGCCGTTTGTTATTCTATGCCTGTATTTTGTACCTATGTCCAAATAAATGTTTTTTCTATTCTATTCTATTCTTTAGTCTAAAAGTCAACAAAAAGAATACGACCTGAGAACGGCCTTACGTGAAATGACAATGAAGAAGCGTCTCATAAGGACTAAGTTTTGAAATTTCAGATGTTTTAGTTACAATACATAACACTATTGTTAAATTTGGTGTGCGTTGAGGTATCAATACGAATGTTCTCAGTTATAATCGACCAATAGGTAGCCAGTTTTCATTGTTCACCCATCAACACCATACATACAGTGTCTTTGATTAATCGAATATTATAGTAATTAGAAACCATAGAAAATTTAACTGAATAAAACAGATCTAAGGATAAACAAATACATACACGTGTGCGTACAATAATGGACAATGCTAGTACTTTATCTACAGATTTATTTGATAATATCCATGGAGTTCACTTTCGGATCGTTTATAAATTTTTTGGATCATTTTCCCGAGAAAATAGGGGTGAGTTTCGTTTGATTTGCTAATTATATTTGTTTTGATTATACCTACTTTACCTAAGTGGCTATTTTACCTAAATACCACTTAGGTAAAGTAAGTATAATATAATATATTATAATAAACACTATACCAATTTTGGTATAGTGTTTATTTTGTTGGTGTGAGTAAAAGGTAATTGGATTCGTTGAAAATTATCACTTACCTAACTTTATTCTGCCACTTGCCCTTACAGGTAATATGTCGTGTTTGAATGTCAACAATATTATTGTGGCGGCTACACTGATTTGTATACACTCCTGTTGTTTTTCTGCCAATTCTTCTTACATTCACAATTTCACATCCCCTTCGGACTGAAATCTACGCACCCATAGGCTTAGGTTTTAATCTGTAAGACAACAAATCAATACTTAGGTATTTATTTATATATAATGAAGTTAAAGATCACAAGGTTTTACTAAAAAAATAGGTATTTGCTTCGTTATGATTATGACACCTAAGTATAATAAGTAGATAACTTCCAAGCTGACGAGCAATCTCCTTATTACTCATTTGCTGTTGGAAAAGAACTGCGATCTTGGTTCTCACAAAATTACTAAATAATATGCATCATTTTCTTCAATATTCTTCAATTCTTTTGTAATTAAAACCAGGAAGTCAAGACTCGTATCGAGCATGGTCAGTGACGTTTTCTTTGTTCAGCACGATTATATTCAGATCTACCCTCAAACACTTCTTTATTTCTTATCTAGTGTAAAGAGATACCGTAAATAAAAATCCGCTGTCGAACACTTATAACATAATATTTTGACAACTGGTTCATTGGTTTAGTTGTTTGGTGCGTTCGTTACTTGTTATGTGAGGGATTGGATGCCTGGTTCGATTCCCACTTGGTGATACAATTTTTGCTTTCTTACTTAGTATTTGAGTAAAAGATTTGTAAATCGTACAGTGATTTGCAATGTAAACTTTAGCTATTTGTGGGGTTACCAATTAATGCTTATGTCTGTACATATGTATGTATATAATATAACAGCACACATTATTTATTTTGTCAGTGTTTCGTTCTTCTGGTCGCCTCAAAGGGTAATAAATGACGAGTATGTATAAATGAAAGAGTTCAAAACTTGTGTGCCAGATTTTGTTTTAATATTCCGTATAGAGGTCACGTTTCGAGCTTCCTGAATGATAGATCACTTCTCAAAATGAGACATAGGCGAAAACTCCATTTAGCTTGTCTTGTGTATGGAATAATGAAGCACCATGTCCCTCTCTATCTACACGCTAAGTTTGATGAAGCCACTAGTTTGAGATCCTGCGAAAGACGCCAGCATTCGACGCAGCTTTCAACCCAAAATCATAAGACAGCGGCCTTTAAAGGGAGTTTCCGCTACGCTGCGTCGAAATGCTGGAACAACATCCCGCCGCCCCTAAAGAACCTGAAATGTCTGATAACTTTTAAAGAAATTTTTGCTTCTGGCAAAAGGAGCAGGAACCTCTCAGACATGATAAGAGTGCTATTTAACATTGTATGTATATGTACAGAATCAGTTATTTTATTTTATAATTTCTCATACATTTTTAGTATATAGATGATGTTTTTTTTATATAGCTTTTAGTTTGTTAAATTCCTCTTTACTTACTTTTTTATTTATTTAATTAATTATTTTTTGTATGTATTTGTTTTGTATGTAGCTGTAACACTTCGCTTTTATAAATTTTAATTTGTTTTCCTCGGTCCCACAGGCCCCAGCAGAAAACCAGCGCAGGTGTTTTTACTAACACCGCCATATGCTGAGTTGGGACCATTTTGTAGTTAAAACTAAGTTTAATAATATTATATTTTCGTTGTATGTCGTATTTTCTGTAAGTGGTAACGATTTTTTTTCTGTTTGTACATTTTATTTATGTTTGACTACAAATAAATGCTATGATTTGATTTAATACTGAAAAATCAGTGTTTTGCTCTTAGAGCTAAGCTTTTCGCTGAGCTATTACCTTTTTGACAGGCTGAAAAGTAGAGATTTAAAAATTGTGTGTGTGTGCTCACAATTTTTTAAATCTCTACTTTTTAAGTTTTTTATTCTATTACTTATTGTCTACCATTGCTATTGTTACCTTTATATCATGTGCTGCAGTTTCAAATAAATGTTATTTATCTATCTATCATTATAATTTTTCCACAGAACCCATTGTAATTTCAACCAATAATATAATTTTCTTCATTGTTTCATGATTTTGGTTTTTCAGAAAGCCGTACATTATACATGGAAAAACGTCAAGGAAAGTATTCAGATACACAAATTAAACAAAACTCATATAATTAAACACGCGCGCAGGGTACAAAGTAAGTTGACATTATCAACGGCAGAATAATCTTAACAATGACAATGTTTTCTTGTTTCGTCCAAGTAAAAGCTATTTTGACACACACCCAAAACAGGTCCTGTGCTCTTTCTATAAGGTACAAAACATTTACTTTCGGGCTACATCAATAAATCATCTATATGCATACTTCCATTATTTATAAGAATAATAATTTAATAACTGAAATGTTGTGTTTTAGGAACACCAAAAGCAAGAGCAGAATTAAAATACATTACAACGAATCACAAAAAAAAACCACATTATTTGTTGAAAATTCCATATCTGTCCGCTCCAATAGCCTGGTTCAACTTAAACGACCAAAGAAGAAATCATAAAGATTATCCATTTAGAGGTAAATTATTTATTTATTTAAGAAGATAGGAGTTTACAGTATAAACCAAAGTACTCACTATCTTATGGGACTATAATACATTATGGGTCACCTTCTACCGCTATGTTCAAAGGGGCCACATTAGTCACGAACATGATTCAGACGATTAGATGCTCTGTAAAGGTAGGTAGCATCTACGATCCATTTTTATTATGCTTTTCATAAGACCGTACAGGGGCGCGATTCTGCTAACCAATGGCTTCACTTTTACAATGGTATGGATGTCGCAGAATCGCCATGTAGAGACTTTTATCATCATCTGCCTATATTAGTCCACTGATGGACATAGGCCTCCCAAAATAAGCGCTATAGCGCCCTGTCTCCAGCTTGAAGCATCCAGCATCTACCAGCAGTCTTTTGCAGGTCGTCATCCCACCTAGTCGGAGGGCGTCCTACACTACGTTTACCGAGTCGTGGTCTCCACTCAAGAACACGTTTGCCCCAGCGGCCGTCGGTTCTTCACGAAATTGATTCTTCGACATCATCATCATCAGCCTATAGCAGTCCACTGCTGGACATAATTGATTCTTAACGAAGTGTAAATCAGGCATAAGACAGAATATCAAAACATGTGTATTGATGGCAATTCTGTGCCGATAACACTATAGCGAAGCAATTATATTAGCAGAATAGGGTCCCAGGTAATGTGTCACAGTGTAGTCTCGAGTGTAGGTGTTCACACAGCCCACTGCCACTTCAGATTGTTAGTTCTATGTGCTATGTATGGACATAGCACATAGAACAACCAAAGCTATTGAGCTTTGGTTCTCTGTCGGATGATTTCGTTACGAATCCTATCCTTCAGAGAGCATAGCTCTTTCCATAGCTCATTAGCGGGCAATGAATGCGATGTAGTAACTACTTTTTTTATAATTGGTTTTCTTTTACAGCCAGCACTACAATAGCAGTTAAGTCACCGAGATCAACAACCACCAGAATGCCAGAAATCAACCGATTAGTTGTGAAGAAGTCAATAAAGTTGGTCTCGAATAGGGCACCCTCTGTCAAACTATTCAGTCTTAATTTTAGGGTTTTTGTTTAACTTCGCGGTATTACTCCTTAGTTCTTGTACTTTTTTGAACTTTTTCTTTTTTGAATTGACTTTTACGCGTACATTAAATCTTAAATAAAACAAACAAAAGTGACTGTCTTTATATGGTCACACTGTGGCTTGCCTTGACTCACGACGGAGCGGCTAGACAAAACTTAACAAAAGGTGAAAATTAGGTTACATTTATTAGGTACATAAAAGGGGATATGAATTTTACATTAGGAGGTAAAGTTTATTTTGAATTAAGCATTTATTCCACCTTCGCATTCGGATTGAAAGGGTATGCAGGGAAGGCATAGGCCTTCCCTTTTGAGACAAAAATACAAGTTGCTACAAAAGGTAGGACACATGACACGTTTAGGATATTGGACATCAACTAAGCCAGCATTAGGGAAGACGAGACTCCAAATAAAAGTATTCATGACATGACACACCATATGACGAGGGTATGAAACTTGGAACGTTTGCTCACCTGAGCCAAGATCAGTTTCGAGAAATTTCTGTTTCATTCATTTTACTGTATCATTCGTGTGCACAGATGTTTGCTCAAATGCTTACTTCTCGAGAAATATGTACTGATTTTCGATCGATCGTATGATGCGATTTCGTCACACGACGAGATAAAACATACACATCTATTTAGAGTTTGCTAGTTTATTACGTTCTGTGTAATTCTTATAACAAATAACAATTAGTTCATTCATTTATTCATAAAGTCACTGGAATGCTAACGATCGTAAGAGGGGTTTTATCGTGCGATGGTGCTATCAAATCTACAGATCTCTTTTGAGTGTACTAATTGGTTTCGCGTCATTGTCGATAACATTGAAACTGACTGAGATCTGACATCTAGCAATAAGGCTAGGCGTATGCTGGGACGCAAGCGACGCAGATCCACGCAGCGCAGGGCAGAGCAGATTTTGTAATGCATGAAAGTAATACATATCTGCGTCGCACGTGCCTGCGCCGCAACGTACGGAGCACTCGGTACTTTCATGCATTACAAAATCAGCTCTGCCCTGCGCTGCGTGGATCTGCGTCGCCTGCGTCCCAGCATACGCCTAGCCTAAATATTTTTAAACTTACGCGATCTGAACACATCCCGTGACCGCAACACCTGTGAAACATGAACAATGGGAAAATAGGTAAATAAACGCAATAAATACCCCTTTTTTGTACTAATAATTATCTGACATCTAGATCGCGTGATGCCCATCGCACGATGGCCATCGCACGACCTATTAAGACACCGGTTGGACCAAGGCACGGTATTTTTCATCGCGCGACGAAATCGCATCGTTAATCGTACGATCGTAAGCCAATTAGTACAACCAAGCATACACAAGACTTAACAACGATAACAGTTTCTATCTCAATGAAACTATCTCCGTTCCTCCGACCTATAATGTTTCGATTACCATAGATATTTGGAGCAAAAATGCGAATTACTGAACGTAATAAAATATTATCGACCCTTTGAAGTATCATTCTTCGGACCCTGCTATTATAATATTCCATTACTATTCCGCTATGGGTTTGATTCGCTTGACGAGCGGAGCGTTATAAAAGCTAAAGGTTTATTTTTGACCTATTTACGCGTGACCCGAGAGCTGGCAAGTATCTGGCGCAGCGCATCAGAATTGCCATACAGCGGGGCAATGCAGACTGCGTCTTGGGGACGTCTCTTCTTGGTTTTGGATAAGGATCAGTAAACCTCTACATTTTTTGGTATTAAGTATTTATTTTCAACTTAAAACTATAATTCTAATTCAATAGTTAAATGAATTAAGATTGTTAGCTATGGTTATTTTAATTTATGTTATACTATTAGTCTAATTTGTTTCTTTGTACACTTCCTCTATCTGTTCCATCGTTCCTCTCCTATAAACCTAAGATTTGCTGTAAGAAAACTATTTGTTAGGGTTAAGCTCGCCTATGTACATATATTTTTAGTTAAGTTATTTTTAAGTTTTTTGTGTAAAATAAAGTATTACAAGAATTAGCTTAGCTCAAGTTCACTCAACTGTTTCAATTGTAAATAATAGTTATTCCCCTTTGTTTCTTTAATTAACATTTTCTAAATAAAGCACTAGTAGACGATAAAAACTTGGCTCTTAAATGGAATATTCTATAAAGGTATAGACTACACTAACTAACGTATGTCTGAGTACCTACAAAACGAAATTGTAATACTCAGATACTAGTTCTTAAACAAAACTTTTGAAACTATCATGGTTATCAACACTAAAGTCATTTAAAACGGGATATTTACCATGATTTAATTTTTATGGCGCATGAAACTGTGCCGAAATATTGGATAACTCAAAAATCAAATCATGGTAAATATCCCGTTTTAAATGACTTTAGTTCTTCAATGTCTGTCAATGTCAAACACAGATAAGCTAGGGGTTTGTTAGATCCTAGAGGAATTCACCGATACGATGTGGTTTCCAACACTGGTGTCGGAAGCCAATATCCACGATATCCGAGAAGCAAGCCTGAAGAGGGCTGCCTCTTCAGGCTTGCTTCTCGGTACACCTGCTTCTCGGTCATCGACTACGTACCCGATGTTCTCGGTACACCAAAGTAAGTACTTAGTCTAAAGCTATCGAAGGCGAATAAATCTAAGTTTTTGTGTTAGCAAAGGAGTTACAAAACCAAAGAAAAATTGCTTACGATTATGATAAGTCTGTCTGGTTTTTTTTTGCACAATCCCCTATAGTATTTCCTATGTCAAATGTCAGTGTGTGAGACATAATAAAATAGTAATATAACTATTAAAAAGTTATATAACTTAACGATATCGTTTGCAACATGCGTAGCTACGGTGGAAATAAATAAACAAACAATATCACTAGAGCAAATCGCAGATGTTTGAAATAATTTTTGGTTTCAACAGCTTTCATGGGACATTTAATTTGTCTCTCATCTGTTCACGAAATCAAATGTGCACCTTTTTCACTGCACGTGTTCATTAATGCGTTGTTTAATAATAATGTTTTGTTTACAGTTGTTTAATTGCTGTTATATTAGTAGTTTTCATACCTAGAATGTCAAGAGGCAATAAATGCATGGTAAAGCACGCCTATTCTACAAAAGTACAGAAAAGTTTTACATTAAATTGTACATTATAATCCAAATGTTATATTGTTATTCTAAATAGGAATATTAGTTTCTGCCCGCGGTTTCGTTGTTTCTATGGTAACGTTAAAGATTATTTCTATCCTATGGGTACTGATTTATGGGATAATAAGGTGCCTATGTTTTATTCTGGGCCCAGAACTACCTGTATGCAAAATTTCAGCCCGATCCGTTCAGTAGTTTTTGCGTGAAAGAGTAACAAACATCCATCCATACATACAAACTTTCACGTTTATAATATTAGTAGGATTTGCTACCAAAGTAGAACTAAATCTTGGGCCATCCCTATTTCGGACCTTCCGTTTGAAAGGTCTACTGTAAAGGCGACTTTGATCATTCAAACTATTGGTAATACAAAACTTGCTCGGGTGTCCCATAGAAATGGCTGGTTTAGGGGTCTCTAAGCTCTATCGTTTGAGACCCTATGGACTGAGTTATTGTACTATGTGATAGTCGCTCGCATTATATATTTTATGATCATATTAGGTATATACCTAACTGGTGCGAGTAAAAGTTAAATAGTAAATTTATAGTAAAGTTAAATAGTAAATAATATAGTTCAATGTAAATGTATTTGATCTATATTATTTACTATTTATAAAACACATAACAATACTTACTCTAATCGCTACACAGGTTCCTGTGACCATAATGGTTTCGGCAGAATATCGTCACCTATGTGCCTACAAGTCCTGAGTGGTAAGGGATTTATGCTGAACCGAGACATTTTTGTTGGTGTAACACAAAGACAGCATAGCAGTCCACAGCTGGACATAGGCCTGCCCCAATGAGCGCCATAGTGCCCTGTCTTCAGCTTGCCGCATCCAGCATCTACCTGCAATCTTTCGCAGGTCGTCATCCCACCTGGTCGGAGAGCGTCCTACACTACGTTTACCGATTCGTGGTCTCCACTCAAGAACAAGTTTGCCCCAGCGGCCGTCGGTTGTTCGCGAGATATGGCCGGCCCACTGCCACTTCAGCTTGCTAATTCTTTGAGCTATGTCGATAACCTTGTAATTTCTCAGTTCTTGAACCCCAAACATGCGAAATTAAAAGCCAGGACTTCTAGCTTACGGAAAAGACCATTGCTCGTATAAAAATGCGAGAACCACTGAGATTGTGTAGCCTCGCTCTTGTCAACTCTCCCTAAAGTAGGGAGGTACTTCTAGATGAGAGTCCTTTCAAGTCCGCGCAGGATATCGTAAAATGTGATTTTATGCTGTGACCAAAGGACATTTTTTTCGAATTTTGCGCTGCCATTCGCAGAAAGCGTTTCTTTGATATTTATTAGCTTCTTTGCGGTCCCGAAACGTGAGTGGTATGAAAATAAATTATAATATATCGAAAATGTGGGTATGGACGAACTCAGATAAATATCTTGACCATGAGTAATAGAAGCTATTTTTTATTTCAAGGCCTGTATTAATCTACCCTAGTTCTGGAAGTCTCTATGTCATAGAATTTATCAAATACTAGCTACACCCCGCGGCTTCGCTCTCGGGGAAATCTATGTTTCAAATAGTTTTTTGACGACCGATGTGGCGCGGTGGGCGAAGGTCCGCCTGCGACGCAGGAGGTTGCGGGTTCGATTCCCGCCTCGGAACAATTGTGTGTACGATCTGCAGATATTTGTTCCGAGTGTTCTGGTCGTTTTCTATGTATAAAAAAAATATATCTATCTATGTAATGTATTGTATTATGTATATCAGTTATCTAGTACCCATAACACAAGCTTTGCTATTTATTTATATTCGTTTATAAGCCTTCCTCTTGAATCACTTATTAAACAACGCATCAAAATCCGTTGTTTGTTTAGCATAGTTTGTTTTACATATACTATGTAGCAATAGTGTCTAGAAACTCATGTACACAGTTACAGTTTAGTATAGGAATAAAGCTCTGGCGAACAGTTCAAAACTCCCTCACGGAAACCCACTGTCCATGTTTGGGTACGTACCCTCAAATTATACCGACACTAAACGAAAAACGACGAACTCTGTGGCGCGGCGGGCGAAGGTCCGCCTGCAACGTAGGAGGTTACGGTTTTAATATCCACCTCAGGACAATTGTGTGTACAATCTGCAAATATTGGTTCCGGGTGTTCTGGTCATTATCTATGTATAATAAAAAATAGTCATCTAATACCCATAACACAAGCTCTGCTTGGCTTGAGGCTTGCTGTGTGGATTGTCCAGTATTATTTATTTATTTTAAAAAGGTTTTTGTTTTCATAAGTATTCACGGAGATGATCCTAGAGCAGCTATAGCTGCGCTGTAAGTTTCACCTTGAATAACGTAGGAAATACAAAAAATTTAAAGTCTAGACAGTCAAAACACAAGCAAAATGTAAGTAACTTTGCCAAAAGTGGTGCAAAAACTCCCGACAAATGTATGAAAGCAATAACTCATCAGGGTCCCACTGGCGCTCCGCCAAAACCACTCGGGGAAAATGTAAATTCAATACTGAACGAATCGAAACTAGTCGGTACTAGCGCCATGAACTATGACCGTGGAACACTGCACGATAGATATGACTCTATTCGAAACTATAGTTATAAAAACACGGAGAAATTTTGCCAATTTCATCACCATACTACATAACATCATAGTACCAGTTGGAATGACGTGAATGACTATCTGCGTTGGACTGCAAACAGATACGGGATATGACAAGCAATGGGGGGAGGGGGAGACACTATGACGTTCATAAGCGGAGGCCTATGTCCAACTACAAACAGTCTAGCATAGGCTTATGATGATGCTGACAATATTGGTTAAAATTTAAAGAGCATGTGTTTCATAGTTAATGGCGTAACAAAAATGTTGTATATCGAGACCGGCGGCTTCACCCACGTGGAAATCTATGTGTGAAATGGTTTATCAAACTTCCCCTTGAATCAAAAAACTGCATCAGAATCCGTTGCGTAGTTTTAAAGATCTAAGCATACATAGGGACAGACAGACGTAAGCGACTTTGTTTTATAATTGTGGTTACATTTGTAGGTTTTAGTATCCAGGTAATGTACAAGTGACAAAGAGACAAATCCTGAGATAATTTACTTCACAAATCCATGTAAACACATTCTACCTTCATCTATTTCCAAACTTTGACTAGACCATGAACTTTATGAGTTTATTTAAATTCGCGAAGTCACATCAATACCGTGAACAGAATTGAGGTGGCTTTAGTTGAAGATGAGCTATACTTGGCACTATACTTGTCCTGTTGAATAATCCATAGGTAATGTAAAGTAATGTAAGCACATGGATATAGAGAAATATTACAATCTTATATATAAATAAATAATGCTGTACAATTCACACAGCATTATCTAGCCTCTAGTAAGCAGAGTTTGTGTTATGGGTACTAGATAAAAAAAGAAAGAAGAAATTTTAAATCACCGCATCTGTTTTTTTTTGTTTTATTTACTACATATATATACTACACCATGTTATAATAATTATGTAACTGTAAGATGACCTTGACTTGATTTTTGATGAGAAAATAAATGATTTATTATTTATTTCTCTACATTTTAGTAGGAATAGGAGGATTTCATCCAAACTAATGGTGAATAGAATGCTCCAAAAATCTATTCACTATGGCAATTATTAAAATCAAAGACAACTAAAAATCTTACTATATAATATAAGTAAGATTTTTAGTTTGTATGTAAGTATGGCAGTTTGTTATTCTTTCACGCGAAAACTACTGCACGGATCATGCTGAAATTTTGTTTACAGGTAGTTCCAAGCCGTAAATAAAACATAGGCTACTTTATATCCAGTGATAGAAATAACCTTAAAACGTTTTCATAGAAATACCGCATGCGAAACTAGTAAATGTGTATTTGGTAAAGATGACAGAACATAATAATTATGAAGCAGTGATATAATAATTGAAAGAAGTAACATACAAATTTTCCTTATTACAATAAGTTCTTTGACCTATTTATCGGTTTCGCAAAATCGGTAAAACTGTACATAAAATCCGTTCAAGCCAAAAAGTCCAGCTCTTATCTGTAATTTTATACGCTGCCAGTATTTCCCATTGATTTCCTACCTTTCTTTATCGGGCTGTACTTTAGTTCAAAGCAATATTTCCACTCGAATGGTACCTATCTTTCTTTTTTATCGCGATTCCCGGGATCTCTGTATATCAGTCAAGTGGTACGTGAAGGTATGAGATCGGGATGATAGGTCAAACAATATTTAATTTAAGAGCGAGAGTAGGAGCGGAATCGGTACTTTATTTTTCTGTTATTTTATACATCATCATCATCATCAGCCTATGATAGTCCACTGCTGGACTTAGGCCTCCCCCAATGAGCGCCATAGCGCCCTGTCTTCAGCTTGACGCATCCAGCATCTACATATCTGCAGTCTTTCGCAGGTCGTCATCTCACCTGGTCGGAGGGCGTCCTACACTGCGTTTATCGAGTCGTGGTCTTCGCTCAAGAACACGTTTGCCCCAGCGGCCGTCGGTTCTTCGCGAGATATGGCCGGCCCACCGCCACTTTATTTTTATACGCTTGTTGATAATTCTCTTTGAACTAAAAGCAATTGCTATAACAGAAAAGGCCGACGCCATTTTTGTGCTGCCGCATATTTTTTGAATCTTACGTAATTCTAAATACTTTTTTATGTATTCGTGTATTTCATTTTACAAGGTACTTTTAAACAGTTTTCATGTTAAAATCTCAAAAGGGTCTACTTTTCTTACGCGTTCAAGGCGTACGAGTTTTTTAAATACAAGTTACAAAATTGTTAATAATATTCAAGGTCAATACATAATACGACGACCACACGATACATAATATGACGACCGATGTGGCGCGGTGGGCGAAGGTCCGCCTGCGACGCAGGAGGTTGCGGGTTCGATTCCCGCCTCGGAACAATTGTGTGTACGATCTGCAGATATTTGTTCCGGGTGTTCTGGTCGTTTTCTATGTATAATTAAAAATGTGTGATGTATTGTATTATGTATATCAGTTATCTAGTACCCATAACACAAGCTCTGCTTACCATGGGGCTAGATAATGCTGTGTGGATTGTCCAGCATTATTAATTTATTTAATAATATGTATATAAAACCCTGCTTTATTGCCACCATTTGAATATCTCGTAGAGCTCGTAGGATGCACTATATTACAGTAATATATAGTAACTATACGGATTCTACACACTATTCAACCTTAGTACCATTGTTCGCATTATTTAGTACCGAAGTTCAAAGTATTTGAACTTCAAAACTTGTTTATCATTCCGTGAGTCAGCTTTGGCACTGGCTCCGGTTATAATATCTACTTTGTGATTATTGGGAGAGGATTTCCAAAGGGTATAAAGGAGGGCTATCTTTGAAGTTTTATGTGTCTGCATGTTCTGGAATCTTTGAGGATTCAATAATTTTCTGATAACGGAATGTCTAAGTTACTCTCAGGGCGGGTTTCTACCATAACGGGCGGTCATACAAAAATCTACCTACAGAATTTAGCTCAATAGTTGTTTTTGATATTGGTGATGAATGAATACAAGACTATCATCATCATCATCAGCCTATAGCAGTCTACTGCTGGACATAGGCCTCCCAATGAGCGCCATAGCGCCCTGTCTTCAAATTGCCGCATCCAGCATCTACCTGCAGTCGTTTTACAAGTTTATAATCAAAGAAAATTGCAATGAAATAATAGAAATTAGAACTAGTATTTACAATTGAAAAAGTTGAGCTAATTTCAGACATTCGTAAACAATCTAGAAGGAGTTTAACAAATGTCAGTATCTTGAAGATGTTTCCGGTCTGAAGGTAGATTAACTCTAATTGTCAGGACACCTTCCTATTTGAGATTTATTCATTCAAAAATAGGGAGTCATCAAAGTCACGCACGAACACGCTTTATTATTATCTTTTTTCAGCGAGGTTTTATTGCAATATGAAAAGTATTTCGCAATAAAAAATATTGAACAATTTTTTTCAACAAAAAGCTACAGTCAGTATCCGGTAAATATTATAAAGCCAGCAAATTGTTAACATCCAATAGTTTGAATTTAAAAATCATTGAAAGTCAAAAACAAAACCTGAATAATATTATAAACCTATGAGTAATATTATAACCGCGAAAGTTTGTGAGGATGTATGTATGTTTGTTGCTCTTTCACGCAAAAACTACTGAATGGTTATTGATGAAATTCACAATAATTTAGCTTACATATCAGAATTAGCAATAATAATAATTATGTTTTAAAATTTTACCTACTGTGTGATGTGACATATATTTTTTTATTATTTATTTATTTATATATAGTATATTATCCAAAATATCTATCACCACGCGGCCGAAACTGCGGGGCGCAGATCGTCTTAAATATTACGCTCTTGGCCGAGAATAACGCAAAACCGCAGAAAATAGTAATTTAAATAAAAAATAAAAACAGTAAACACACATTTTTATTTCCCATGTTTCCATGCGAATGAGCACACGGCTCAATTTAAAACCAGTTTATTTTAGTTAATTAAATCGGGGTAAGTGTTTAAGGGGCGTAACAGCCCCTTGCAATCTTGGCTAGCGAGTTAACTTAACCGTTAACTAACCGTTTAATTTTTTTTAATTGGTATAACCCACCTTTAAGGGGCTATTCTGGACATTCACAACATCATGTTCTACCGTAATCGACATTACAAGTCATACGGATTCGACATCTAAATTTCAATAAAGCACTTTTGTTTCTCAATTTTTTTATATAATTTGTATGAAAAACTTGGGATCATTCTGTAGACACAACACACCAAAATCCTTTGAAACGATCGAATTATTAACACTCACGAGTGTGCACTGCACACGCAAGAAACTGTTCCGAAATATTGGAAAACTCAAATCATCATCCCGTTATGAATCATCAAACTCAGACTTCGACATCAACATCAGTCAACAAATGGTGAAGATATTGACTAACATTACGTACATACAAAAACTAACAGCCGAATACAGAATCTTCTTTTATTTCTCGGCGGTTGAAAATAAAAAAGGTCCTCAAACCTTCAAACCTGGACTAAGATAAATCAGTCGTCTATTAATCGGCAGCCAACTCTCGAATCAGTTCACCCCGGCCAATCACCATCCCGGTCGGATTAAAGTGGCACAAAGTTATCCACGAAAGTTTCCGACCCATAATCTCAACGACCTCAGTGGCGCAGAGGGTGAAGGTCTGCCTGCGATGCTGCAGGTTGCAGGTTTGATTACCAGCTCGTAAAAAATGTTTGTACTATCTGAATTTATTCTGGGTGTTTTCTGTTTAATATAAAATATATATTTATTTTGTAAAATTTTGGAGAAACTTACATCTAGGTTTACAAATGAGATACATACATATATAGAAAATGCCTGGATAAACCCGTGCATATTTCCTGACGGCTAATTAAAAGTTTCCGCTGATAATTATAATTAAAAATTTTAAGTTATGAAGCTAAGTAGGCTGACGACTTTATGAAGATAATAAATAGACATAAGTAAGGAAAAATAATAAAAAAAGAAAACTAATGTAAACAGATAAGGTAACATAATGTAGTTTACACCTTAAAATAATATACCTGCCCATGTATGCAATAGATTAAATATATCAGTTATTTATTATCCATAAGCTTGTTTTGCTTGGTAGCTAATGATGTTGTGTGATTTGTCCACCATATTCTACATATATATTTCTAAAATATTTATTTACCACTTTATTCCGCGTCAATAAAGTACAATTCCGAAGTGCCTAGTAAGACTCTACTAAATAACAGAAGTCCTCAAATCTCGACTAAAGTAAGATAAATGAGTCGTCTATTAATCGACCGATCACTTGACCCCGGCCAATCACAACCCCGGTCGGTTAAAAGTGGCGCAAAGTTATCCACGAAACTTTCCAACTCATAATCTCAGTAATGCCACTTAAACAGTCCCAACTTATTGGTCTCTGAATGTTTAATATCCGTCTATGTCTCGGAGTCTCGACTTAACTGTTTCGAAGTTAAAATGCTGCTGTACAAGTTTTAAGCTAAGTTATTGTCAATTTATTTTATACCCAGAAACTTGGTACAAGGTATGTCTAGAATTGGTAACTAAACATATTATATAATAAAACATAGTTATTTAACTTGTTTTATCAGTGTAGATGAATACCTAACAAAACTAGTATACATGAGATACTCGTATTATATAAAATTGTTACGATAATGAATCCTCTAGCCGAATTTCGACCACGGCAGCCAATCTCAACGGAGAATAGCCAAGTACGCAGGACGACCTCTGTGGCGCGGTGGGCGAAGGTCCGCCTGCGCATAGGAGGTTGTGGGTTCGATTCCCGTCTCGAGACGGTGGAGAATGGTGTGTAAGATCTACAGATATTTGTTTCGGGGGTTCTGGTAGTTTTCTATCTAATAAAAAATATCTATCTATGTAATTGTATTGTACTATGTATGTATATCAGTTAGCTTGAGGCTAGATGATAGACTGTGTGAGTTGTCCAGCATTATTTATTTATATTTATTATATTGAGCAAGGAGAGCAAGTATTATTTCAAACTTGGACTGCAACACAGACACT
This sequence comes from Eupithecia dodoneata, assembly GCA_947044415.1. NCBI lineage: Eukaryota > Metazoa > Arthropoda > Insecta > Lepidoptera > Geometridae > Eupithecia > Eupithecia dodoneata. Next base: position 10,683,968 of record OX345668.1, on the reverse strand, counting down.
TAGCAGCAAACTCGTCAACCTGGAGTGTTGGATAATAAACTTTGCTGTAAAATAAAGTGCTGAACGCCTTTCAGCGGATTTGCATAGAGTTAGCTCATAGTGGATCCATTAGGGTGATCAGGTTTTTATAGAATTCTAAATGAGATTGGAGCGATTAAAAACTTTAATCTTCTAAAAATACTGCAGATATTTGATTAGCTTGATCGATGAGCTTGGTGGTTGAACAAAGCAATTTAGAACGAAGCTTACAAATAGAATCTGAACTGTCTAATGATAAGCTATCTGATTTACACTAAAACGTTTTTAGAGAGTGGTAACTGAATTGTTCTGTGAAGATAAATTACCTTGGTCTGTATCGAAACACCACTAGTTTCTGCGCGCAGCTTTGCTCACGTGCCAGAATAAACAATGAAACGTACAGAGTTGGGAAGTAGCTTAAGATCGCTGTTTTTTGCGTCGTCTTGTGGTGAGACCTATGTCTAGCAGTCGTCCTCTGCTAGACATAGGTCTCACGCTGAAATGATGAAAGATGACTAACAGTTTTTTTCCCCGTTCCTCTTATACCTAATAACTTAAGTTTTTAAGATAAGTAATTTTAAAGAGAACCGACCTTCGGCTCACTGACACTAAAATCTGCATACTTTCAGTTGACAACCACATAAAGTGAGTTTAAGTACTAAGCTAATGTTTGACATGGTACAAATAAATACATAGACATAATAATACATACTAATACTTAAAATACTCCATAGATTACTACTAGACTTAATTTTATCGAATACGATTTAAGTTGTGAGTAGAATCTACCCAAATAAATAAATGTACATATAGCAGTGACTTTTCGATACTGCAATTACCACGTACAACGTTCGTAATAGCCCCCCTGCAACTATCAGGGCTGCCACATAAATTAAAGTAGGAAAGACTTTAGAACTTTAACAGCAACACTGACAGTTTCGAAGTGCCCAAGCTCGGACATTCTAGAAATAAGTGTTGTTTCTAGATCTGGAACGACTGTGCCAGATTGCAGATTGCTTTTGGAATAAACTTGCTAGGTCTAAATAAATGACAATCGTGAGAAAATCAGCTGTTTACAGACCGACTGTCCGCGCCGAAGGAGCCACACTTTTACTGAAATGCTGTAATCGATAGGTGCGCGAGGAAGCATACTATTTTATATAGCGATTTAAAAAATTCGTTGACTGTGATGATTGCGGCGCGGACAGGTGCGCGTTCAGCTTTATGAACAATTTACGGAAAAGCAAAAAGAGTTGCGCGTCAACCCTACATGGTGCGAGATTTCAGTTCGTTAACCGGCCTAATTGAATGAGAGGGTTGCCGCAAGAAGCCGATCCGATGTGAACATGTGACTCGCTGCAATTAAGACTTCATTAGTTGGCTACACCAGGTGCAAGTCAGGGGACATTCAACCTTAAAAACAGGGGGATTGGGAGGGAGGGTAAGTTTTAGTGAGTCCTTGCTTAATTATGGCATAGATGAACGTTAGTTAATTAACACCTTTAGAACCGTAGTGCCATCATAAATTCATAATAGATTTCTACTAGTAATAGAATCTAAGGTCATAAATTTGGCATGGCATGATCGTTGAAAAGTCCAAGTATATAGTAGTAGTAGAATAGAATAGAAAGACATTTATTTATAACAACATACAAAAGACACACTTGTAGGATAGGTACATGTATAGAGTTGTTATAAAAAGGCTCAGCATAATGCTGACTAAGCTCCGTAAGAGACCTAGCCAGCGCTGGTCTCCCGTTAGAACCCAAACAGGTGACGTCACGAACAGGCCAACGCTTTTAGATGAAAATATATACATACATATAATGCAAACATTCATCATCATCAGCCTATGATAGTCCACCGCTGAAGATAGGCCTCCCCCAATGAGCGCCATAGCGCCCTGTCTTCAGCTTGACGCATCCAGCATCTACCTGTAGTCTTTCGCAGGTCGTCATCCTACTGGTCGGAGGGTGTCCTACACTACGTTTACCGAGTCGTGGTCTCCACGCAAACATGAAACATAATCAACTTTTTTACATCGTATAAAAAGAAGTTGCTTTCGCTGTCTGTTCGCTTGGATCTTTTAAAGTACTCAACAGTATTTAATGCAGTTTTCAGCAATACAAAGAGTGATTCAAAAGGAAGGTTTATAATGTTTTATTAATCGAAACATACTCCCGGCTATAGTACTTCTAATACATTTTATTGTATATATTAAGTAAAAAATACTGATGGTGTGTGTTTGTGTGTGCGTGAATATCCTGTAGTTTTTCGTAGGCTGTACCGATATTGGTTTTCAATATGATTTATTAACTTTCCCATTTTCCTCGTGTGAGATGGGAAAGCGTAAGCGATGTTTCATTAGTGAATATTATTTTCTTGTCTTACCTTTTCTTGGGTTTTCTAGGAAAAGATAATGTTCTGCTCGAACATGATACGGCAGCCGTGATATTATTTGCAAAAGAAAAACATGAATGTCGTACTTCCTGGAAAATATAACAAAAAAAATCCTGTTAAAATATGTTATTGCTTTTTTTCTCTAACTCATTCCGAGATATGAAAATTCTATGTTTTTTATGTGTGCTCACCAAGGCTAAAGTGGGTATAGGCAGGGCAACTGGCAAGGAGAGATAATTTCCGATGGATCAATTGGTGACTTAGAGGTGAGCGGCGGCTTCGATGTAGACCACCAACTCGATGGTCAGATGACATCGGAGGCTGTATGGAAGCAGTGGATTCGACTGGCACAATGTCAAAAACTATTTAATGAAAAAATGTTACTACACAATTGACGAAGCTATGGCTAACACATCTTTATTTTGTGAAGAAAATTCCGATATTGAATAAGTCAGATTAATTTTAATTTTTCAAATGTAACTTTTTGATATGTCTAGGTGCTTTAAATAAGTTTAAATATGAAATAAATTACTTTAATGGCAAGATTGTTAGGGGTGGCGAGATAAGGTGAAGTCCTATAACTGGCAGTGTTGCTGGCTGGTCAGATGGATAGAAGCTCGCCGGTTTCTCCGTAGTGATGCTTGGCTTGCAGTTTGATGATCGCAGTGAAGGTGTAAAAATGCCCAGAAGCGTATCTTCTGCTATTGTGTCAAAAGAAAAACCTCTCGCTCACTCGTTCGCAATCTACCCTCACCTATGCACACTTAAGATAACGTGCGTCCATTCCGTGAACAGTAAAAGCTTATTTCCAAGCATTATGTACAATGACTGACAAAAAACGACACTTTCCCAACAAAAGAATACATTAACGCAAACTGTCGGTGCTCCAACGTTTCGGATGACTTGCGGTTGCAAACAAACAGACATAATGCTTTTTTTTGTTCACTTGATATTTATGGCCGTGACTTGCTGATGGGGTTTTGCTTCAGTTTCAGTGTCATTTTGGAACTTGAATGGTCGAATTATTTACTGAACACAACGCACAAGTACATAGGCATATTACAATTATATTGCTATGTGATGACTCACAGTTGTCTCCATTTTTTACCTACGACGCGACAGCAATTTATAGTTTTTCTGTCTTCTTATATCCTATTTTTTTTGTAGATAGACCTTTGTTTAACTAATAATAAATCTCACCTGATGGAAAGTTACCATAAGGCCAAAGATATCTCACGAATGTCTAGAAGATTTTATCACTCGTCGCAATCATCCAAATGACGGTTTTTTTTTTGATATAATATTAAATCAATGAATGATCTACTGATAAGTTTTAACAAATCAGACCTGAACTATGTAGGCTTTAATCTTATTTAATCAGGTACCATCGGATATACATAAATTTACATAAATTATGGTGTATTTGTAAAGTTCTGTAAATATTTTTTTTTGTATTTTTTGTATAAATAACATGAAAACGTTTCAGAAACCAATTTATTGGTAAACATATTACATGTCAGAATTTCCATCACATTAATTTGACGACCGATGTGGCGCGGTGGGCGCAGGTCCTGCGACGCAGGAGTTTGCGGGTTCGATTCCCACCTCGGAACAATTGTGTGTACGATCTGCAGATATTTGTTCCGGGTGTTCTGGTCGTTTTCTATGTATAATAAAAAATATCTATCTATGTAATGTATTGTATTATGTATATCAGTTATCTAGTACCCATAACACAAGCTTTGCTTACCATGGGGCTAGATAATGCTGTGTGGATTGTCCAGCATTTATTTATTTAATATTTATTTATTAATATATAAATGCGAAAGTTTGAATGGATGAATGGATAGATGTATGAATTAAACACAATCAATTTGGTTTTGGCTAATGATAAGCTGTGTCCGGGGCTGATTTAACTTCTTATTCACTATTCTCCCATAAAAAAAATTAACTCAAGACTCAAATAGCTTTATTTCTTTGAGGGCACTTGAAGACGTCAGAAATTACAAAATATATAAATTAATCTAGGAAATAAAGTGGTCGTATTGATTTTTTATAACTATAACGAGAGTCCAGAGATCTTAGTTCACCAAGAACCTTAGTTTATTCATTCATCATCAGCCTATAGCAGCTCATTGCTGGACATAGGCCTCCCCCAATGAGCGCCATTAGCGCCCTGTATTCATCTTACCGCATCCAGCATCTACCTGCAGTCTTTCACAGGTCGTCATCCCAACAGGTCGGAGGGCGTCTTACACTACATTTACCGAGTCGTGGTCTCCACTCGAGAACACGATTGCTCCAGCGGCCGTCGGTTAATTCAGTTAGTTTATTCAGTACCTTTCCTTAGATAAACGCTGACGAAGCAGACCAAGTTTTTTCCCATTTCTTTCATCTTTTAAAATTTAATAAAACCTAATGAATGCAAAGTACTTTATCCTTCCTAATCCTGTACAGCCTTTGTGAGATATTCGCGTCTAATGAATCTCAAAAATGTTCTTTAATACTAAATAAGAAAATGCTGAGTAAGCAAGAAGGGGAGAATGCAACGAATCTACGATACGTTGCTTCTTACAAAACGATTTTTTTTTCTTTATTTTTGTGAGCTTCTTGGGTTTTTACACAACGATATATTTCTTAGCTTTTGTAGGCTCCATATGATTTTTTGTGATATTTGGTGGCGAACGCAAAAAAACAATGAAATGTATGATAAATTTAATTAGTTCGCACGAAAAGAATAAACAGCTTCTTAATTCCTACATTAAATAGTGTTTATGTGATTTCTAATTAGAAAATTATGCGATTAATTTGCCTTTTTGTGTCAAAAATTGTTCGATTTTTCCTTAAGATTTCAGACTTTAATAATTTTAAAACTTTTGAAACTATCATGGTTATTAATACTAAAGTCATTTAAAACGGGATATGCACAGTTGCATGTGCCATGATCACGGAGTTACTCCGTGATCATGGCGCATGCAACTGTGCCGAAATATTGGATAACTCAAAAATCAAATCATGGTAAATATCCCGTTTTAAATGGCTTTAGTTTTAATAACTTTATTTCTTAATCTTACAAAATAAGCACTTAGACAAGTTAATTATTTATAACATAAATTACGAAGAAAAAATGTGTTTTCTATTTTCTCTTCACTTCTATATTTTGTCAAATGTTGTCGAGAGATCTTATATATTTTACCCTTTTGAGGGTCTTTTGGTCACGGCTTAAATTTCCAGCATATACAAATGAAAATAGTCGTTAAGTAGGTATCTCGTATAATACATTAATAAGGGTGTTCGATACCTAAAGCAGTGTAAACCGATTTATGTCTCAAACAAGGTTTTAACTATACTAATATTATAAAGAGGAAAGGTTTGGCTCCGAAACTACTAGACCGATTTGAAAAATTCTTTCACCGCTGGGAAGCTACGCTATCCCCGGTGAACATAGGCTATATTATATTTTCAAAAAAGTTAGGGATCCGTACTAAAACCGTGCGAAGCCGGAAAGGTCCGCTAGTTATAAGTTATTTTGAGATTTCAACTTCGCGAGATCTCGCATCTATCAAGACGTAAAGAACCCTCAAATTGAATACTTTTTCAGTCGTAAATAGCTGCGTAATAACATGGACTCCCTCGCTATTAACACCTTTAGTCGTTTATTTTTACGGAGAAAATATTAAATTTGTCTAAAGGCATGAAAATGTCAATTAAGTTACCCGTACAAGGTAAATATGAGACGAGCCTGAATAAATTGGATACATGAAAACGCAAGGCCTAGTTTAAGGTTTAATTTAACTTTGAACGTTTACCCTTACTATTTAGTTGGTGAAAGTTTATATGTATTTGTACATGTTTAGAGAAATATGTTGGTATGGTGAATATTATGTACATGTCGCAGTCATCTGGTTGTATCTGCTATTTGATTGTATGACTGGCGCGTTCATTGAATGACGACATTTAATTAAATGACTAGGGCTGAACGTTGATTGAACAAGCGTCACTCAACGTCCAACTAGTAAGCGGATTGTAACATAGCTCTTTGAACAGAGCGGACGTAAAATCAGTCAGGTGATTGTATTTTAGTTCATTTTTTTCCCACTGCGGCGTTAGTAGTCGTCAAAACAAATATGGCGTCAAACAGCTCGCTCAGATAGCACTGTGTTGATAATTTTTTGATCAAATTTACTTTGATCAAAGTGACTTATTCGTATTAATAAAATAGTGTGACAACATGGATTTACCTATTAATAAGCTGCCGCCGGCTACTTTTAAAGAAAAATTTGAGGTGAAACTGGCTGAATACGAACAACAAAATCAAGGTAAGTTGATTGTTATTGTTTAGTTTATTTGTGAGAATTTGGGCTTTGTAACTTAGTGTGCTTGTTGCCGTGAACATAATTACAATTTATTCTGTTGTTACTATTTCAGGATCCCAAAGAAAACCATGGACTACCGAAAGAGTTTTAGAGGTTATAAACAATGTTCGAAAGGCTAGGGTGTCCATAACTTCTAAGGAAGCCAGGACATCTATGGATTATTACTGGATATCAAAGTACGATACTATGGTTATAGCTAACGATGTTTTTTTAATATTTAAAAGGAAATCTCCTGATGACCCGACGACGGTGCGTATAATACCTAGAAATGAATATTTTGGCACATTAGAAGACATCCATAAAACATGCGGTCATGGTGGGCGAGACATTGGTACTACGTGCAAGTAAAGATTTTATTAGATGTAAGCAAGTTGTTATACTTGTTATGTTTTTTTCAGTATTATATTACTTTAATTAATGAAACTGATTATAATTTTTTTGTTTTTTTTTTACCTAATCCCTCATTTCACAAGGTGACAAAGACTTAAGTTAACAACTTTCTGGAGTCTCAGAGACTCCCATATTTTAATAAATTACCTTTGAAAAAATATTATATACTCGTATTTTTAGCCTATCTTAAGACTTAAAATACAATATAAAATCATAATAAGGTGTGTCATGTCATGTCCTCATTTTTGTTATCTAAAGTAAGTTACCTTTTAAGTTGAGAACTTATGGTCACCCTAACCAAACATTACAAAGTCAGCTATATCCCATTCAACAACTATGCTAAATGACGTTCAGTCAAGACGTTGAACGTTACATTAAACAACTTGACGAGTTGTCCTTCAGTCATTCAATTAAATGTCGTCATTCAATGAACGCGCCAGTCATACAATCAAATAGCAGATACAACCAGATGACTGCGACATACACACAGGGTTTGAACTTGTAGTTTTTCTGCATCAACTGAATAGTACCAAAAGGAGAGAGATTAAATATTTTAAAATACAGAAGGAAGCATCTTCTGCGCATTCATGCGAACATATCTAATGCGATCACCAATTTACCTGCCAAGCGTGGCTCACACTCGTATAGTAAAACCGTTAGGGAGGTATGCTATCTGATAGATAGATTACTTTATTAAACCACACAAAACAGAAAATAATACAGAGATAAAAACTTAGAATAAAGGTATAAAGGGCGGCCTTATCGCTGAGAGCGATCTCTTCCAGGCAACCTTGGGATGGACTGGACATGAACGAACAATAAAGACGGTGGCACTTTAATAAATAATTGGTAACAAATACACTAAATACCTACATTACAAACATTATAATAAACTTACATAGACATAAGATAAGGCTATCAATATTTCATATGGATAAATAATGCTGATGCAGCAGTTTTTTGAAGATAATAATCAAAATGTTTTATAATATGGAGACTTACACAAATAATAATAATTTAATCGATTAATAATTAACCGCCGTAAAATAACCGCCGGTTAATAATTTAAAACGACTTCAAAAAAGGAGGAGGTTCTCAATTCGTCTGTTTTTGTTTAATGTTTGATTACCTCAGAACTTTCGAGTGGGTGAAATAATAATAATAAATAATAAATAAATAATGCTGGACAATTCACACAGCATTATCTAGCCCCATGGTAAGCAGAGCTTGTGTTATGGGTACTAGATAACTGATATACATAATACAATACATTACATACATAGTTTTTTTTATTATACATAGAAAACGACCAGAACACCCGGAACAAAATGATTTTGATGATTGTTTTTTTCTTTGAAAGCTGGTGCTTATTTTGTAAGCCTAAAGAATAAATGATTTTTGACTTGACTTGACTAGTCTCATTTAAATTGGGCCAGTTTTGAAAATGGCATCGATAAGAAAACCATATGTCTTAAATTTGTATTAAACTATGTGCGCTACAAACGGAAAAACTCAATATCAAGCCAAGCGATTTCGATGATTCTTTTTTAAAAACTAAGTTTTAAACTCATTTTCTTTATTAAGAACTTTAAAGTCGGTTTTTAGTTTTTTGAACAAGCCAAATTATCAAGAAACATGTTATTTGAACATTTTGACTTGGAGCAATCGCTTCTTGTCAAAATATTGTTCTTCTAATGATTAAATTTTCGTATTATTCATACTATTTGATGCACGACAGGGGATCAAAGCCGCACCTGTCTGTTCGAAGGCATGCCTGAGGCCTCCATCCTCCAACTATCAGTCTTCAATAAGTTGTCTGATCACTGACGTCGCCTTTGATGTGTCATGTCAGACTGAACAAAGGGTTGCTTTGGAAATGTGTCGGGTAAGCTTTAATATACGGAATCGTTCAGTATCTTGTTTCATATTTAATATATTTATAGCGTAAACTAAATAAATAATGCCGAACAATGCACAGCATTATCTAGCCCCATGGTAAGCAGAGCTTGTGTTGTGGGTACTAGATAACTGATATACATAATTAAATAATAAATAAATAAATAAATATATATAAAAGAAAGTCGTGTTTGTTACAACACTTATAACTCGAGAACGGCTGGACCGATTTAGCTGAAAATTGGTGGAGAGGTAGCTTAGACCAGGAGTCTAACATAGGATAATTTTTATCATTTAAACCATTTGACACATATATTTCCACGGGGGCGAAGCCGCGGGGCGCAGCTAGTAATTTAATAAACATTATTCCAAGTCAACAAAGGTATAATTATTGTTTTACTAGTTCCTGCCCGCGGCTTCGCATGGGTTTCGCCGCGTTGTTTCTATGGAAATGTTTTAACCCATGCGATTGATTTGGGATAAAAAGTAGCCAGAACTTCCTGTATGCAAATGTCAACCTGAACTGTTCAGTACTTTTGGCGTGAAGAAGTAACAAGCAACATAGCCAGTGTAATTCCAGGTCCTATATATATGCAAAGTTTCATCCTGATGCGTTCTGTACTTCTGACGTAACAAACATACATCCATCAACTTTCATATTTATAACTAAATGCGCCCCACAGCTTCGCCCGCGTGAATATCTATGAGTCAATTAAAAAGTTTACAAACCTTCCTCTTGAATCACCATATCTATTAAAAAAAAATTGCGTAGTTTTAAAGATTTAAGCATACATAGGGACAGACAGCGGGAAGCGACTTGTTTTATACTATGTAATGATTACATAGATAGATATTTGTATAAGTACATAGAAAATACCCAGAGCAAATATTTGCAGATCGTACAAACATTTATACCAACGCGGGAATTGATCCTGCACTGTACCGTGGTGACTTTTTTATAGGAACTAAATAGTGATATTATGATGATCCAGATTAATCGAACGAACATGACATCGTTTTCAAAACAAGAATACACAAAAAAAAAATGTTTTATTCCTAACAGGATAAGACCTATTCATACAGCTTGCATGATAAATTTACTTTGATCAAATAAACGACGCTGTATCAGAATCTGATGGCTCGGTCGTTTATAATAGGTGCCCGAATAATAATTTAGTCTGGCTACACTTTTGTATGAACTTATTGCACCCAAATGAATGAGTTTCATATCAACCTCTTCAGTTAATTAAGAAACAGTCGAAGAATCATAATAAGAATTCGTGAAAAATTGAGTTCACAGTACACTTTTTAACCACAAAAGACCAGTTAACTAAGAACTAAGTACTACTAACTAACTACTAACTAAGAAGGATCTATAAAAACTGAATTTGTGTTACGAAATTCGTCAAAATCAAGTCCTTAAATTGAGTTCACAGTACACTCTATCATCTCAAGTGATAATAAAGTGTAAATTATCCAAAAATAACATTTTAAAGAATCGATAACATTGAGGCGAAAGCGTGCTGGGAGCCCGGTTCGGTACATCCAGTATTCAACGCGCCGCGGGCGAGAGCGCACGTGTAGACCCCCGCGTAGCACCGCTACGAAGCTACGCCGTAGCACAAAAATGTGACTAGTGTTGTGTTCAAGTGATCGTTTTAAAATTTAAAACTATGGAGTGGACCTTCTTTCTAATTTTTTTCGTCGTGTATGGAGCGGCGGGGAACCCGGCTAAAATGGGTCAGTATTAAATTATTTAGTTTCCGCTTGGTTAGGTTATTGCATAGATTGGCAGTTTGACGTTTAGAACAAAGGAGGGGACCCTTGTCTGGGTTTTTAGAGTAATCGATTTAGTTGGAAGTTATGGGGATTTTATGTAGGGTTCTGTGGGTTGCACCAATTTATTTACATTTGAAATTGGCTCGGCTATAATATTTCCTTACTCGTGCGGCAATTTCTTTGGCCAGTCTTCTTTTACTCTAGTTAATCTTGAAATTGGAAAGGGGTTGGTAAGTTCTGTCAAGAAATTTGATTGAACTTAAAGTAAGTAAAGTAATAAAGGAGCGAAGCCAAATAGCCAAGTTCCCGTTTGCCAAGGCTGCACTTTATCAAATTTGGGAAATCGCGTTGCCAAAATTTTATTAGACTTTTTTTTGACTACGATGATTTATTTTAATTAACATAAGTATAAAGAAACCTACTTTCTACACAATTAATACTATACAGAGACAGTTAGGTAAATTATTTTAGGTGCGGTTTGATTTCTGTATTAATTTTAGGGTGCATTTTACCTATTAGTATAAAATATGACTTGTCTAAGTGCTTATTTGTAAGCCTAAGGAAATAAACTTTCATTTCATATTATTCGTTTTTTATTTTGAGAAACTACCGGCCGCTGCAGTTCCGGTGTGAATTGAGTCGGCGGAAGTTAATATAATACAAATGCTTTTATTTCGTTTACTAAGTCCATGTTTATCTGACATAGTTTTTGAAGACTCCTTTTAAGTATAGAGTACTTGTACTATGAGGTATCGCTCTTCCTTAGTTACATCATCATCATCAGCCTATAGCAGTCCACTGCTGGACATAGGCCTCCTCCTCCTTAGTTACTTTAACCGGGATTTAATAAAAAAAAATACATTATTATAGTAATATCATCATCATCAACCTATGTTAGTCCACTGCTGGACGTAGGCCTCCCCCAATGAGCACCATAGCGTCGTCTTATATGTCTATAGCAATAGTCACAGAAAATATAAATATAAATAATTAGTTAAGTATAAATTAAAAACTGACGGTAGGTAAAATCACTATTGACTATTGTAGTTAATACTTTTTGATTCGATTTACTCAGCACACAGACATAACAATTCTAAGGTTTTTAAATAAAATAAATAATAAATAATGCTGGACAATTCACACAGCATTATCTAGACCCATTGGTAAGCAGAGCTTGTGTTATGGGTACTAGATAACTGATATACATAATACTATATATTACATAGGTAGACATTTTTTATTATACATAGAAAACGACCAGAACACCCGGAACAAATATCTGCAGATCGTACACACAATTGTTCCGAGGCGGGAATCGAACCCGCAACCTCCTGCGTCGCAGGCGGACCTTCGCCCACCGCGCCACATCGGTCGTCAATTTTTTTTTTGTTTTTATATTGCGTAAGTCTTCGTACTCCGGGTAATCTCTAAACTAACAGCGCTAGAGTCCGTAGAAAGTCCCAAAGATTTTTTCTTTTAGACTCGTCGGTTTCTTGATGGGTTAGTTGGTTCCCGCAGGAAGGAATGTCGCGGATTCAAGTCCCGCAGATATCGAATGTTTTGCATGTTATTTAATTTCTGGGAAATTTTATTTATATTTATTTTAATTTCAAAATTTTGGGTAAAACTTTTAACAATATTATTCCGAATTTAAAATTCAAACACCACGAAACTAACGACTGCTGAACAACAAGAGGGCCTTGGAATGAGGATACCAACACTTAAGTAATTTACAACGGGGTATTTAATTTATGATTTGGGAAAATTGCTTTCCAATATTTCAACACAGTTTAGTGCGCCATGATCACGGAATAACTGAAGTCACAGCGAGTGAGTTTTTCAGTTTATTTTTAGTCTTTAGACCTTCGTTTGGCCCCAATCTTAATCAATGGCCACATCTTAACTTTTCTTCAGGTGATGATGTATCACGAAGGTCTAGAAGATTTACACCAACTGACTCTTGTCTTGTAAAGACCTAGACGTACCGATCTACACTTTTTTTAGTACATATCTCGTTGTTAGTGACTCTAGTGTTAAATACCATGATATTTTTAAAAGGATACCAGTTAGACAGTTTATGAATATTTATACTAATATTATAAAGAGGAAAGGTTTGATTTTTGTTTGTTTGCTTGTATTGAATAGGCTCCGAAACTACTGGACCGATTTGTAAAATAAATAAATAATAAATAAATAAATAATGCTGGACAATTCACACAGCATTATCTATCCCTATGGTAAGCAGAGCTTGTGTTATGGGTACTAGATAACTGATATATATAATATAATACATTACATAGATAGATATTTTTTATTATACTACATAGAAAAACGACTAGAAAACTACTAACGCACGCAACAAATATCTGCAGAGCGTACACACAATTGTTCCGAGGCGGGAATCGAACCCGCAACCTCCTGCGACGCAGGCGGACCTTCGCCCACCACGCCACATCGGTCGTCAATTCTTTCACCGCTGGGAATCTACACTATCCGCGGTGAACATAGGCTATATACAAATTTTGAAATGTGAAATTTGAATTTAACGCGGGTGAAATCGCGGGAAACAGCTGGTTTTCTTATAAAATTCTAAATACCTTGATGATACAATGACCTCTCTTTTTAACTTATTTACAAGAATGCTTTATTATTATCTTAGCTTCCCAGTTGTATTCTTTGTTTTTGTTACTTCTCCATTACTGTTTCTTTGTGTTCTACCAACTCTGTATAATATATATTTTTCTCCATCGTTGCCTGGAAGAAATCGCTGTAAGCAATAAGGCCGCCTATTGTACTGTTATTGTGTCATATTTAGATAAAAGTTGTTATTTTAAGTGCAATAAAGTGTTCATTGATTCATTCACTTTCGTATTTTCTGAGAATTATTTTTCACGTTCGAAGTTAAAGGTTACCCTTGAAACGTTATTGGGGAAATCAGGTAAATATTTCTCGGATTTCTGAGAATATTTAAGCTAAGATAAAATGTTATATTAATATTGTCAGATATTTTTTTCATATTAAAAGACCGAGTTCCTAAATAAGTAGATTGTCAAGAATGTCACTGTCCTGAACAGCGAACTGTCATTCTTAACTAGCAAAAATATTTCCGATAGGTATCCTTTTGCTTATTTATGTTGTTTGTTCCTTTCATATTAGCAAAATCATCTTGATGCAAAATGTATAAGTTCTTAATGATTCGTAACCGATCATATTCTATTTAAGAAGTTTAGGACACTCTGAAACAGACACTGGCAGAGTCGTAGCGAAAAGCAAGCGGCGCCAAAACAAAAAAGAAGTTGAGGTATTTCCGATACACGAATTCTTTCTTATTATAAGAAAATAAATTATTCAACTTGGCCACCGAAATTAAAATCTAAGGTATTTTTTGTAACTCTACAAAAAAATGTAAGACAGTCTTTGGGGATTGCCGATAGAAGTGAAACCTAATTTATACATATTTTATTTATAGTGAGAAGCGTGTGGTGACAATTACGCGAGTTTCACGCTTTTTGTACACCAAATAAGTACCTACACATATTATATATACACAGTCAGGAAATCGTTCGGTGACGACACAGTTGACGATGACGCGAGTTCCACGCTTTTTGTTCACCCAAAAAGTACACATATACACAGTTAGAAAAGCGTTTGGTGACGATGACGCGAGTTCCATGATTTTTGTTCACCCAAAACTGCTCAACGCGCCTAAAGATTTTTTCATTTCAAAAATCAGAAATCAAAAAGGAGATTCTAAAATCAAAACAGCAAAAGCTCCGTAAATCTGCATGCCCAACGTGTCAAATCACGTTTACAATCTTGAAGTGAAACGGAATTCGTATAAAACTCTATCCGGCTCCGGGATCAGAGTGCATCGTGATCACATATGTCTCGGGGCCATTTGTCGACTAGCTCTCACACCAATTGACAACTGTGAATGGAACGAACCAATACGAGAGCTGGAAAATGCCGGGATATTCCAGTGGCTTTCTGTTGTGAGCTCGTTCTTTGTTCCAATTTTAAATGAGTTCTGGAACTCATTGGTGGTAGCCCTATCGACCAATGTGTTTCATAATGCTGGGTAATAATGGGTTTAGATTAAAATCGCAATGTCGATTGTAAAACTCAGTTTTTGAACGTGTCATTTGTTTTATATAAATAGAATTCAAATAGAAACAAAAGAAATGACACGTGAAATACATACACTGAGTGTGAATGACACTAATATTATAAATGGGAAAATTTGAATGTTTAGATTTGTTACCACTTCACACCAAAACTACTGAACGGATCGGGCTGAAATTTTGCATACAGGTAGTAGGTACTAAGGCTATAATATTTTTTTTATAAATCAATTCTCTTGGGATATAAATAACCGTTAACAACGCGTGTGAAGTCGCGGGCTAATACTAGTAAATTCATAATTTAACCATTATTATGATGACTGTGATAAATAGTGCAGCGGGCAAAGGTCCGTCTGCGACTCATGAGGTTGCGTGTTCGATTTCCACCTAGGGACAAATATTTATATGATATACAAATATTTGTTCAGGCTATTCTGGGTTTTTTCTACTTATAGTAAAAAAAACCTTCCAATAATGGACTAAAATATCCTTCCCCATTCTCCCATTCTTTCTAAGATGTCACTTACAACTGCCATCTTCCAAGCACAAAAAGCTAGCTATAAATCTCTGCAAGCAATTATAGCACCATTAGATATAGCAGTGTAGCACTAACACACTTCCACACAATACATAAATCATACAGCGCGCGTTATTGCTGTAGTTTCACTGCTATTTTAGCTGGGACACTGGCTTATTGTGAATATGGTACATTAACACTTTGACTGCGATTTTTTTTCGACGACTGCGATCTTTTTTTTAACCTAAAAAATTCGTGCTGCCGCTCTACACAGCGGTTGTGTTGCGCCGCACATGCGTTTCGTTCGAAAAATATTACGGCTGTGCTGAGTCACAAAGATCTGTATTTTCTCAGCCGCTTCGCTAGTGTGGATTTACGCATATTAGTCACTTGTAGAAAACACATACCGTGTGATTTCAGCACTCAAAGTGTTAACTAAAGGTTTGCTTTGTTTATTGATCTTATTTGAAGGAAAGTTGAGTTCTATTTAATTTTTATTTGGTTGTAATCAAAGTGACCCACTGTCAGACTTATCTACTCAGAAACATGTTGTGATTTACCTTTATATCCTATGTATTTCTACTCTCCTGGTACTTTGAGTGAGATTAATGCAGTTCAATATTAATATTTTTTTAAAGCGACGGGCAATAATATTTCAAACGCGTAATTATTACGTATCTGTATCCTACGTATTTTTAGTTTCCTGGTACTTTGAGATAGCCATTGTTAAAAAAGCCACAATAATTAACGTAAACAAAAACGCTAGATTTGCCTTCGCAAGCTCTTTGAGCCTAGATGATTAAAAATGTTTGATTTTTTTTTAATGAGTATAGATTTAGTGACAATGAAATGAACTAAATGAATTAGTTCAACTGAAATATAATTCAAAGTCACCAGAGCTATCAAATAACTGCGAAGAACGTTACTAATGTGATATAGAACGAAATAAACATGGAATCCTTTAGAGAGATTCGCGTCTCTAAATAATATCAGGAGAAGGTACGGAGACGCTTTCGAGTCTCATCCCACATTAGAGCTATTGTAGGCGACTTACGATTGTTTGTGACGTTTTGTAACGCGACGTGAATTTTGGATGCTTCAATAAAAAAAATACATACCATAATACCTACATCATCATCATCAGCTTAAAATAGTCCACTGCTGGACATAGGCCTCCCCTAATTAGCGCCCTGTCAAGCTTGCCGCATCCAGCATCTGCTTGCAGTCCTTTGCAGGTCGTCATCCCACCTGGCCGGAGGGCGTCCTACACTACGTTTGCCGAGTCGCGGTCTCCACTCAAGAACACGTTTCCCCAGCGGCCGTCGGTTCTTCGCAAGATATGGCCCACTGCCACTTCAGCTTGCTAATTCTTAGAGCTATGTCGATAACTTTGGTTCTCTGTCGGATGTATTCGTTACGAATCCTATCCTTCAGAGAAACTCCGAGCATAGCTCTTTCCATAGCTCGCTGAGCTACTTCCGAGCTTCGCCTAAATCGATTTAAATATGAAATTTCAGGTGGCACCAAATGAGAAGGCTTGAAAAAAATTCAACTCAACAAACTTGTGCTGTAAATGGAAGATAGAAACGCTGATGTTTGTATGCGTGGCTATTTGTATATTATATTTAACTTTAATTATTTTGTATTTATGTTTCATAATATGGTTCCTGAATTTTGTGCCTGGAATAAACGGATTTTTTTATTTATTTCGTTAATTATTTATAGGATTACTTCTCATACCAATCTACTACCTAAGGTATGACTAAATTTGAAGTTTATAACGGAATGAAAATTTAAAATTCTTGCCAGTTTTCCGATAATAACGGAATAATTGAGCATCAGGTGAGCCATCTGTTAGTTCCGTTAATTAGTAGCAGGGACCTCTAATAACAGACTGTTGATTCATGTTAGTACTGTAAAAAAGTATTTGTTTTAAAAATATCTTAGATTTATTAGTAAGAACTTTGTTTCAATCAGTATGTATAAAAATAATATGACAATTTACCTCTGAGATTGCGGTTCAAACTATCCGTGCACTATTCGAAATTCGAACTACAGCATTCGAAATTCGAACGGTGTTCGAAGTTCGTCTCGCGGCAGCCGTAGTATTTGAAACTCAGCCCGTAGATGGAGAGGCTGAGTTTCAGGCTCATTCTGTCTGTTACTCAACCTCTTTTCTGCTATCGCTATCACCAATCCGCCTGCAAGCGTGGTGATAATGGCAATACCCCTCGTGTAGGCGGAGGCACGTTCAGCAGCGGAGGAATTTTATTCGAACTACACCATTCGAAATCTGAACTACACCATTTGAAATTCGAATGGTTGTTTTTGAAGTTCGTGTTGTGGCTGCCTGAATTAGAAACTCAGCCCGTAGATGTCGTAAGCGCCGGCTAAGGAAACCTAGCAGAGGAAAGGTAGGAGCTTCATTCGGTCTGTTACTCAACATCTTTTTAACTGACTTCAAAAAAACAAAAAAGGAGGAGGTCCTAATATTTTTTTTTTGTTTATTACCTCAGAACTTTCGACTGGGTGAACCGATTTTGATGCTATTTTTTTTTCACATTTTTATTAGCGTCATTTTTATTTGAAAGCTGGTGGTTCCCGTGTGGTCGAATAACTCAATATCACGCCAACCAGATGATTCCTTATTTAGGAATTTGAAGTCGGATTATAGTTTTTTAAATTAAAAACGCCAAATTATCATTCACCAATCCGCCTGGAAGCGTGGTGAATGTGGTGATTATGGCAATACCCCCCCTGTGTACGCACGTTCAGCAGCGGAGGTATTCAAAATTGGAAGGAGAGCTATTCGCCCGTGTGTTTCCATTGTTTGCATCCTATTGTTTGACATCAAACTGAAATGTTCGTGTGTAATTTGGTATAACAACATTTACGAAGCCAGCTTCGCTTAGTCGCAAATGAGAATTATTATGTGCTAGAAGATGTTTGTTTTATAATACTCTTACGTGGGTACTATGTAGGCAACTGGAGCATTTACTTGTATGTTTTGGTACGTATTCGTACTGTGTTTTTGGACAAGGGTGTGTTTTTAGGCAACGAATCGAACCATAGCTGAGTTCTACGAACTACCAATTATATTTTAATATTATATAAAATACAATGAATCATCTATTCATTAATTAACTACCTACCTATCTATAAAGGCTATACAATTTTTAATATTATATTAAGGCGATATATTAATTTTTATATTTAATAAATTTTTGTGACATGTAACTTGGTGATCAATAAATGACTTGTATTTGAATGCGTGAGTGATTCGCAGGCTCGCTTTGCTTGGTGTTTATTCGCTTTTCGCGTGTCATATTTTCTTTTTACCCCCGCAATAATTCTATAAAATGACCGCGTCACTCCAATCGCCGCAATCACCTTTTGGTTTATTTGTCCACAATCGGAAAAGTCACATTAATTCGCAGCATGCCTTCCTTCCTTGCCTTTATTGCTGACCCCACCAACCCAAACTGGTCAATTCTGACAACCACCCCGATATGTCTGGAGGTCGCTCGCGTCGCTTGCCATTTCTCTTGGTCACCATCATATTTTACAACTAGGTATATTTTTTCGCAACTTGGCACCCGATATGGTAGACGGTCCTGATACCGACGTACCTACCCCAACTGCAGGTATCCGTTTCGATCGTCGCCTAGAGGGGGACATTTTCATAACAAAATGAGTCCTAAAACAACTACACAAGTATCAATCTTCAATAACTTCATATCTCCCATCAATCTATTACTACAATCTCTTTGGACATTCATAAGCCAAGCTATTTGTCACGCGCCAGTACAATCGAGGGAAGAAATCTCTGTACAATCGCGATTATATTCCCTTACTGTCCCGAAGGTATCGCGTGAAAGGGAACTATTTATCAGATGGGAGATTGAAAAAGGTAATTAAACTAATTAAAAAGGAAAGTTTAGTCGCCTTCCTAGTTTATGGGGGGATAAACATCAAGGAGGGTTAAAAGGTGTAGCAATGACGCTATTCGAATAATTTGGAAAAAAGGTAGGTACGATTTTTTCTTTAATTTGATATAATCTATCACATATCGCTGGGGCAAACGTGTTCTTGAGTGGAGACCACGACTCAGTAAACGTTAAGTACGCCCTCTAACCGGGTGGGATGACGAACTGCGAAAGACTGCAGGTAGATGCTGGATGCGGCAAGCTATGGCGCTCATTGGGGGAGGCCTATGCCCACCAGTGGACTGCTATAGGCTAATGATGATGATCAATCTATCACAGACTCACTTATAAGATAATTTTGCATTCTGTTAACCAAGCCGTCATGATTTTAAAAAGATTACCATTTTTGTAAATTTAAATTATTCTGTGAAAGATAACTGTGATGATAGATCAATAATTGGAATAGAACTTTTGGGTTCGTGGGTTAGGCCCCCGGTGTGTGAGGCCCCGTCGTGGGGGCCTTCGATTTTCAATTAGGTTATAACAGCCGATTTCGTCAGAATAAAAGTCATTTGTACCAGATAAAGTCGACGAAAAAGTGTTTTAGAACTAAATAAGTATTTAAATTTCACTGTGAAATTTCATGTTTGTGATTTGGATTATTATTTATATGACCTTAATTTTATCTACAATTGCTACGTAGTCAAGAAAGAAAGAAAGAAAATATATTTATTGATTCACTGCAGGTACAACTTGTTACTATAATACATAGTTCTTATAAAATAATGAGTAAAAAAATAAAAATTTACTACTTAACTATAAAGAACAAGCTTGACTTTGACGACCGATGTGGCGCGGTGGGCGAAGGTCCGCCTGCGTCGCAGGAGGTTGCGGGTTCGATTCCCGCCTCGAAACAATTGTGTGTACGATCTGCAGATATTTGTTCCGGGTGTTCTGTCGTTTTCTATGTATAATAAAAAATATCTATCTATGTAATGTATTGTATTATGTATATCAGTTATCTAGTACCCATAACACAAGCTCTGCTTACCATGGGGCTAGATAATGCTGTGTGGATTATCCAGCATTATTTATTTATTTACTCTAAAAAGCGAACCAATTGGTTCTGTCTCAGCATAATGTTGCTCTAATTCTCCACAAGAAGTAGAGCAACGCTGGTTTTCTGACAGAACCATTAGCGCGTGCCAACACGGGTGGCAGACCACAGACACAACAAAAAATATATATATACATTAAATTGGCATCTTATAACCTAAGATTAACTATTAGTTAAACGTACGTACCTGTAGTTAAAATGAATGTGACGTGGTATTCATGAAATTTACGAAATAAATGATTATTGATTATTGAACTTACATAGTAATCATTAGATGCCTTCAAAATCCTGGTACATATGTTGTGGCGTTAAAATGACGTGCTTCTAAATTTGGATATAGTATCCCAAAGCGATCATAGATGATACAGCCTGAAAATGTAAATGTAGGTAGATGTAACACGCATAATAAATGAGCCGTGGTACAGATATTGAAGGTTGAATACTGAAGAATTCAAATTGCATATTTTACTGTCCAGCTGTTCCATATTGTACAGGCTGGAAGCGTATATTATCTGAAACAAAGACTAAATAATTTTAGGTACCGACCCAACGACGAAATATACAGTCGAGGTAGAGACCTGCCGAGGTAGAAAGCCTTCGAGGTACTGATCTTTTGAGGTAACGACCCATCGACGAAACGTACCATCGAGGTAGAGACATCGAGGTAATGAACATCGAGCTAACGTCATTCGAACTCAAAATTCTAAATTCAAATGTTTTTATTTTCTTTAGGCATACAAAATAAGCATCTAGACAACTAGGGTACGAGAGCCCAATTCACCCTCTATCTATCTCGCTCATTTCTCAAACAAAAAACAGTGACAGAAACAAATCAAGCCGCTGTAACTGTCCGGGTGATATTTTCACGCGCCAAGACGTGACGGGCATGCGGCAGAGAAGCAAATGTCAGATGTGTCAAGATAACCACCATTAGTTAAGCCCTTACTCTGACATCTTTTTTTTCGGAAGGACTCAAATTCTAAATATTTTTAAACTTACGCGATCAGAACACATAATTACAAGTACTATTATAACGGGAAATATAGGTAAATAAACGCGATAAATACCCGTAAAAATAGTACTTGTAATTATGACTCAAATTCTGCTGAATTCAAATTATTTATTTACATAAAATATCGTTATACATTACAGATAACTCCAAATCGTTATGCTTATATTGAATAATTTTATGTGAAAGAATTTAACGATGAATACAAATTATAATTATAAATAATGCTGGACAATTCTCACAGCATTATCTAGCCCTAAGCAGAGCTTGTGTTATTGGTACCAGATAACTGACTAACTAACTATAATACAATACATTATATAAGTAGATATTTTTTATACAAAGGAAGCGACTAGAACACCCAAAACAATTATCTGTAGATCGTACACACAATTTTCCCGAGGCGAGAATCGAACCCGCGACCTTCGCCGCAGACGGATCTTAATTTTTTGTTTTCGCTTTAATTTTTTTGTCCACTAAGAATGAAAT
The DNA here is from genome assembly GCA_947044415.1 of Eupithecia dodoneata. Taxonomy (NCBI): domain Eukaryota; kingdom Metazoa; phylum Arthropoda; class Insecta; order Lepidoptera; family Geometridae; genus Eupithecia; species Eupithecia dodoneata. Next base: position 10,661,930 of record OX345668.1, on the reverse strand, counting down.
GTACTTACATTGTAAGTCTGCCGTATTGTTCAGAGTAAAATAATCAAAAACTCAGTCAAAGTCAGGGCCGAGGTAACGTCTTGGAACGTTGATGAATGAGATCTGATTGTCAGGGGAATTTTTTGGAGCTGGAGCTTTTGTTGCGTAATTCTGTTAGGTTTTTGTGGGGGCGCTTAGTAAATTAAGTTTTTGTGGTCTTCAGTACGGGAAAGGTAAGTTTTAAAAAGGATCAAGATTATGGCAACACTTTCCATCAGGTGAGATAGATGGATACGAATGTCTATACATTATTTAAAAAAAGAAAATGTTGAGTTAATTGCAAAAAGTTTCTTATACTTAAATAAAAATACTAATAATGCTGGATAATCTACACAGTATTATCTAGCCCCAAGCTAAGCAGAGCTTGTTTTATGAGTAGGTAGCCATGATCACGGAATAACTGTTATTCCGTGATCATGGCGCATGAAACTGTGCATGCCAATGTGGTTTGGTGAAGTATATGGACAACCGATGTGGCGCGGTGGGCGAAGGTCCGCCTGCGACGCAGGAGGTTGCGGGTTCGATTCCCGCCTCGGAACAATTGTGTATACGATCTGCAGATATTTGTTCCGGGTGTTCTGGTCGTCTTCTATGTGTAATAAAAAAAAATATATTGTATTATGTATATCAATTATCTAGTACCCATAACACAAGCTCTGCTTACTCTGGGGCTAGATAAAGCTGTGTGAATTGTCCAGCATTATTAATTAATTTATTTATATGACACTACCTATTCTAAAGTTTAAGAACTTGTATTAAGACTATATTTTTTACAATAAATAAAATGAAATAATTAAGATATCTTAAAGACATCTCATCAAAACTCCAAACTAACGCAACTGTACTGCAAATTGTAAAACTACGGACAGCGATGTCCATTTTCCCCTATTTTCGTTCCTTGACAGGAATGCTGATGACCACCGCTAAAAGGTAAGCAAGTATCATTTTCCCGGGTCTTTTACGGTTATGCGAAGTATAAATAGAGCTTTGAAAACGTGGATTTTCGTGCGTGGAATAAAACGAATATGGCTGTTGAGAAAGAATAGGTACCTATGGATTATTCGAAATTTAAAAATGTTTCGTTTGCAAGATGTAGCATTTGTTGCATTTAAAATGGAATTCTTTACTACGTGACCCATGTGAAAGCGTTCCTTTTTTTAATTTGTTTGATTTTCGAACCGAATCGATTCGTTTTTATTCGCTGTGCGGTGCATTTGAAATCTGATATTTGCCGATTGGCCGTTCACAGCGTGCAACATCATCATCATCAGTCTATAGCAGTCCACTGATGGACATAAGCCTCCCCCAATGAGCGCCACAGCGCCCTGTCTTCAGCTTGCCGCATCCAGCCTGCAGTCTTTCGCAGGTCGTCATCCCACCTGGTCGGAGGGCGTCCTACACTACGTTTACCGAGTCGTGGTCTCTACTCAAGAACACGTTGCTAATTCTTAGAGCTGCCGATAACTTTGGTTCTCTGTCGGATGTTCTTCGTTCCTAAATGATGAATCCTATCCTTCAGATAAACTCCGAGCACAAGCTCTTTCCATAGCCCGTTGAGCGACTTTGAACTGGTGTACCAGCCCTATCGTGAGTTTCCACGTCTCAGCTCCGTAGGTCATAACGGGTTGGACGCACTGCTTGAAAACTTTCGTTTTCAAGCATTGCGGCATAGATTTAGTAATATTCCAGATGGAGTCCTACGGAATCACAAGTGAGTCCGCCATTGAACAGCAATGTCATAAGTGAGGGATGCCAACTGATGAAAAAAAATGCCGATAATTTTCATAAAAGTTTCTAGAAATCACAGATCACAAATCAAATAGGTAGCTATTATTTAAAAAAAAAGTAGCGTAATGCTTTAATCACAAAAATGTTATAGTTTGTATAAGAGCTACCTAATACGTAACATACCAACCTATGATTATAATTATTTTCCTTCCGAACGACTGGCTGGTTTTTCTACTCGAAAGAAACCATCTATACGATCCTGTAATCAGAACCCCTAAATCGCGACGGCATCTAGTAGCACACTCAAAAGAGGAGTCTCAGAGGGCAGGGGGAACAACATTTAGTTTGCATTTAAAATCACTGGTCTCCTCTATACACCCCCAATATTATTTTTATGCAATATGGCGTAGGGGCCAGGAGGGGGGTCTGGGGGAGTAAATGTCAAAAAGTTGGAATTTTTCTTAGGTCACCTCAACCCCCTCTATACGATTCCGTAAAAAAAACATACGTCCATCAAGGAAAACCATTATGTCAATCAGTAAGTCAAGTCAGTCCGCGTTAATTTAGCTTTATATAATAAAATATTTAAGAAATATCTATTTAAATTCTTATTTATGTTAGGTAGGCTACCTACCTAATTCCAATTTTAAGCATTATATGTATATAATATACAAAGATTCAAACATTTTTAATAAACTCCCACATTATTCGGAAATTTAGAAGTTTACGTGCTGGTAACACCGGCAAGATTTATGTTTTTGTTGTGACGTTTCTGTTGATAGTTATTTGTGTTCAATCGAAGAAATAAGTGGATATAATTCGAAATTTACGTGTGAAATGTGATTCTGTGTTTATTATTTACTAAATTAGTGTGATTTCGGCAACATCTGACCACATAAGAAGACATTTTTCATTTTTCGATCTATGTCACTCTGTTGGTGTCTAAAGAGGTAATGGCGGACGAGTAGTCTATAAACCGAAAATGTCAAAATCTGTACCACAGTGAGTACTTCATTCTTAGGTTGACTGATACTCCATCTAGAAGTAATCTATGCATTGCGGTATGCTATGCATAGCGTGCGTGTATAGGAAACTCGGACCCACGTTGTCCAATAAACGAACCCACGCTAAAATGCGGCGCGTGGCCGTGCACAGCGTGGATGGTAGTGGCACAGCAGCTTAATATTACATACATATTTTAGCCTAGAAGAGATCGCCTCTATGCGATAAGGCCGCTCATTGTAGGTATTTGTCGTCTTTTTGTATTTATCTTTAGGTATCTTGTGTAGGTACCATAAAGTTTTTTTGTATTGTATTGTGAAATCCGATATCCGATAGTATCCTTTCGCACTATATTCGAAATTCGAATATTATCAAATCTGTGGTCACAGTAATCTGTCGGTCTGTAAGCCCATGGTCAAAGCATGACTACTATTGCAATTCCAAACTTAAATCCAGTGGCGCTAATTTCAAAATCAAACGCCATGATCATTCCGCAGTCCTATATTCTACATTTCAAAAATCGAATATTATGAAATCACAGGCCGTACTACCCATAATCTCCACGTACGCCTAGCCTATTTAGAATTATAATATTTTAAACTTCAGATTCAGATTTTTATTTAAAAATCGAACGGCCATTAGGCCTCCCTCCACTCTATTCTTTATTCAAAACTAGCTGCGCCCCGTGGCTTCGCCCCCGTCCAAATCTATGTGTCAAATGATTTAAATTATAAAAAGTATCCTATGTTAGACTCCTGGTTCTAAGCTACCTCTCCACCAATTTTCAGCTAAATCGGTTCAGCCGTTCTCGAGTTATAAGTGTTGTAACAAACACGACTTTCTTTTATATATATAGATAAGTATAAATACACAAACAATCATAATTTGTTCGTCCCAAAGAAAATAAAACCACTCCGTTATCGCTTTTCAAAAAACAAATCTCTTGTCAAATACTTACCTACATCTTTCTCTTGCCAAATCACGTTGACCGGAAATAAAAAAAAATATTGACTAGGTGCAGCCCACGGCTTCGCTTGCGTGGAAATCTATATGTCAAACTATTATAAACCTTCCTCTTGAATCACTATCTGTTAAGGAAAGTCAGTGGGGCTGAATGGGACTCACGGTCTGATGTGGTGACGTTCTCCGCATCCGAGGTGCACCGACGATTTCCCTGAACACAGGTGACTTCCACAGGTGCTGGTTTGGCCAGATCTTCTTTATTGGTGTGTGCTGGTGGGATATCACAACACTAGGGGACCGAATGTCTTTTTCGAAAAGGGATAAATAAGCTCGGACAGAGGCGATCGGCAATGTAATTAAAAAATGCGACCGCGCTCCTCTTGTCGCGGTGAAGGACTCGTGTCTAGCAGCCAGCCACCATCCAATGCGAATCGTCGTTTGCGCTTGGTCACGTGGTTGTACCGCCCAAACAGCCAATTAGAAAGCATTAAAATTAAGTCAAGATTGAGACGTCCAGGTTGCGTGTGCTTTGAAAATCGACCCTATGCTAACCTAATAGAATTTAAATTACAAAATCTATTCCGACACGGAACATGCCGCTCACCTTAAAAGAACGCAGTTGTTTTAACAGAAAACATACTAATTTACACTAAACTAATTATAACTTAACTATGTACTTTCCTACGTACTAAATGCTCAATAAAGAAGCGAACTTTTATTCTATGGGAAGCGGACAAATTTTAACAACAGGTCTCTTTGAAAAAGAGTTTCCCATTTGAAGAGTGACAACACGAATAACGTTGTCAGTACCCGGATGCACGGCGTGAACGCGCGCTAACTTCCATTGTAAGGGGGGTAAGTTATCATCGCGAACCACAACAATCATGCCCTCACGAATGGGAGCCCCGCGATCATGAAACCATTTATTAGCTTGCTGCAGCTCATGTAGGTATTCGTTACTCCAACGCTTCCAAAAGTGTTGAGTACACTGTTGTACCCATTGCCATCGAGTAAGTCGATTAGGGTTAACATCCGTAAATGAAATATCAGGTAGGGCCGCGAGCGGTCCGCCTATCATGAAATGAGCTGGGGTCAACGGCAAAGGATCATTAGAATCCGTACTCAATACGCAAAGCGGTCGTGAATTTAAAACTGATTCGACCTGACATAGAAGCGTATGCATTTCATCATAAGTTTGTGTGCGCGTGCCGATAACACGATACAAGTGATGCTTGAAGCTTTTTACCCCCGCTTCGACTAATCCATTGAAGTGTGACCCAGTGACGGGTTGAAAATGAAAAGTGAGACCTTGACTTAACATTTTCTCATGTAGGGCCTTTTGAACAGGATCTGAATTTAGGAATGAAAATAATTCTTGGAGGTGATTACTGCATCCGACAAAGTTTCGACCGTTGTCCGAGTAAATATCGGTACACATACCACGACGGGACGTGAAGCGTCGCAACGCCGCGAGAAATGATTCGGTCGTAAGATCCGAGACTAATTCTAGATGGACTGCTTTTACACTCATGCAGACGAAAATAGCAACATAAGCCTTGATAATTTTCGCGTTCCGAACATTGTTAGCACGTACCATAAATGCACCACAATAGTCAACAGCTGTTCGAATAAAAGGACGCGAGTTAGAATTTAAACGCTGACTTGGCATCGGCGCTATTCTTGGCTGGGTAGGTATTGGTCGCGCGCGAAAACATGAAATGCATTTATGAATGCGTTGTCTTATCGCGTTGCGAGCGGCCAATATCCAGTACCTTTGCAATAGTAAGTACTGCGTTGTCTGTGGACCAGCGTGCAGGTGAATGACATGAGCGTTATCTATTATTAACGTAGTTAAGTAATGTTTCGCCGGAAGGATCAATTGATGTTTTGATTCGAAAGAAAGTTGCGACTTATGCAATCGCCCGCCTACTCGCAACAAGTTATCATTGTCTAAAAACGGAGTTAGGCGCCTGAGTCGATTCGTAGGTAACTTTCCTTGCGATATATTTTTTATATCTTCTGCAAAAACAGAGCTTTGAATCCTACCTATTATTTTGTTTAGGCTAGAAGTATATTCGGGCACAGTGATATGGGCCGGATATGAATTTTGTACCCTTTTACATTTATAGTAAAAACGGAATATATATGAAACGACACGAACTAATTTTCCTAGTGTGGAGAACTTGGAGAAAACCTCAAGCTCATCTATGTCGATACTAACCGACGAGGGATTCGCTAGTAGAGGAAGGTTACGTTTTTCTTCCTGTGTAACGGGATTTGAATTAAATGAAGGCCATATGTGCGCTTCTTCAGTTAACCAGCCAGGGCCATGAAACCATAACGAATGTTTTAAGAAAGTCGAGGGCAGCATGCCTCGAGAAGCTGAATCAGCAGGGTTGTCGTACGAGGGCACGTGCCGCCAACAACTAGCGGGAACTCGCGACAATATGTCGCTCGTTCGATTGGACACAAAAGTTTTCCATTCGTGCGGTGGCGAGCGCAGCCACGCTAACACAATGGTGGAATCGGACCATGCGTAAACATGATCGAAATTAATACGGTCGCCGTAGGCGAGCAAAACCTTGCTAATAAGTTTAGATAATAGTTGAGAGGCAAGAAGTTCAAGTCTCGGGATAGACAGACGAGTCAGGGGCGAAACGCGTGTTTTAGCTAACACGAGGAAAACACGAATCTTGTTATCGCTGCATTTACACCGAACGTAAACACATCCAGCATATGCGCGCTCGCTTGCGTCAGCAAATCCATGCAGATCAATAATCTCTGCTTTATTAAATATGTGACGCGGAAAGAAACATTCTGATAGGAGCGGCAGCTCATTAGTAAAGTTTGACCAAGCGTTAACTATATCTATAGGAGGTGACTCATCCCATCCCGTCCCGGCTATCCACAATAATTGCATCAGATGTTTTGCGTACAAGATCACAGGCGATAAGAGACCGAGAGGATCGTATATTTTAGCGATTTCTGATAGGATTGACCTTTTTGTGCATGACGAATTAGAAGTATGAACCACGAACGAAAAACCATCTGAATTAGGGTTCCATTGGAGACCTAGAACCTTAACCGAGGTATCGTTGTCAACCGATGCGAACGAAACGTTGTCGGGCCGCTCACCGTTAGGTGAGGCCGCCGCAGCGAGGATCGCTTGCGAATTACTATGCCATTTTCTTAGTTCGAATCCTGCACTAGCGCAAATACCTATCAGTTGTTCTTGAAGAACGAGTGCCTTGGCCTCACAGGCCTCTCCGGTAATGATGTCGTCGACGAAAACTGAATCCATCAAGGTAGCCGAAGCGAGTGGAAACTTATCTGCCTCGTCGTGTGCAAGTTGACGTATCACACGTAATGCGACGTAAGGAGACGAGTTCACTCCGAACACGACAACTCGTATTCTATAATCGTGAAGGGCCGCGGAAGGCTCAGATCGCCACACAATTCGCTGGTAATCCCAATCGGAATCTCGCACCGCTATATTACGGTACATAGCCTTTATATCGGCTGTGAACACAATTTTGTGAATACGAAATTTCAACAAAATATCGACAATGTCCGAATGAAGTTTCGGACCCGTAAGTAACTGATCATTCAACGAAAGACCATTCGTGCTTTTACAACCAGCATCAAATACTACCCTAACCTTGGTAGTTTCACTAGCTTCCTTGACCACGCAGTGGTGCGGAATGTAGTAGTGAGAAGTTTCCTCTTTGGAAGGAGGATCACAGAGTTCCATTTGATTTAAATCTAAATACTCTTGAAGACAAGCGTGGTAATCCTTCTTCAAAGTAGGGTTACGTTCTAAACGGAATTCTAATTTACGAAACCGTGAGAGAGCGATGTCGCGTGAGTGACCTAGTGTAGGTGCATCTTTGAACGGTAAGGCAACAACATAGCGTCCGGTTTTATCACGCGTATGAGTCCTTTCAAAAATAGTTTCGCTCAATCGTTCATCTGCGGTGAGAGTTTTTTCTTCTGGTACTGCCTCCAGCTCCCAGAAACGTTGGAGGTCGCTGTCCTCGAAAAAGGAGCTATGACACACCTGGAGTGGCGGCGGGTTACCTACATCGAAAGAAACCTTTCCCATCAACAAATAACCAAATACACTATTTATTGCAATCGGTGCATCGGGACGACCTTTTACAATGTTACCTAACAAAATGTACGGAAGCGTATCCGCACCAAGAAGCATTTCAATCGGTTGGGCACTATGTGCATTGAAGTCAGGATCTGCCAAATTCAAGTTTTTTATGTGTGGCCATACCTCTGTAGACACTGGAATTCTAGGTAGGCACGAAACTAGTTTCGGTAAAATTAACGCCTCAACTGCTATAGCCGGAAGATCCCGGTTACGAGGGGAAATAACGCACGTAGTCATCCCTTTAGGATAAATTGGTTTTCCTTCACCGATCCCATGAATTGGCGAATTTGTATGCTTATAACTCAAACCTATACGCCTAGCGCATGCTTCTGTCATAAAACTAGCTTGACTACCCGAATCAACCAAACAACGTACCAAATGTTTCGCCGAACCATATTGTACGTTAACTAGCGCAGTGGATAACATTATCATACATTTCTTCGTCGAAGATTCAATGGATGACTCACAACTCGCACTGATAAGGGCGTTATTAGTCGGTTGCGCGGGATCTTGCGCGACCGCCTTATCGTGTTCCTCCGTGGGAGGGAAAGAGATGGCCTGATTTGAATGCAATGGCTGATTTAATTTTGTTTCAAAGTGTAATAATGAGTGATGCTTCTTTTTGCAAGTTTGGCATGTATATTGAGACTTACACGACCGCAGGTCGTGACCTACATTTAAGCAATTATAACAAACATTTTTATTTTTAACAAAGTGGTACCTATCGTTAGGAGTCATATTCAAAAACTTAGAACATTTAGGTAGGGTGTGTTGCGAATCACACAAAATGCATTGTTTATCATGATTATTGAGGGTAGATTCCATGACAGCCAACGAACGGCGTGAAACTGGCCCCGACGACTGACCAAAAGAACGAGTCTGTCCTACACTATTTGCGCGTGCGCGGGAACTAGCATTATCACCCTTCTTCGCTTCGCTTCCCGACATGATTTCGAACGTGGAGATTTCCTGTTCTAAGAAACGCATGAGCACATCGACAGTAGGTATATCGGAAGGTTTAGCAAGTGATAATTCAAAGCGTTTACGAACGGAGTTTGGAATTTTTCGCAACAAAACATTCAATAATATAAAACTCCATGCATTCACAGGAAAACGCATTGTTTCAAGTGCTTTTATGTTTTCCATGTAAACATTTACTAATTTACGCAAGCTTGCATTCGACTCACTCGTACAAGCTTCACAATCGAGGATGCGATCTAAATGTTTAGACGCGATCATTCTACTATTTTCATAACGATTTTTCAAGATATCTAATGCAACGAAATAATTATCATCAGTAATGGGAATTGACTTTATCAAGTTGTGAGGTTCGTTCTTTAAAGTTAGCAACAGATAACGAAACTTTTCCGCAGGTGAATAGGCTTCATTGTTGTGAATCAGCGCTTGATACAAATCGAAATAGGAAGGCCAGTCAGTGGACTCGCCACTGAACGATGGCAGGGGTAGTGTAGGTAGTTTATGAAAAACGTGATTTTGAGGCATCGATTGAATAGCAGGACGACTCATTCGTCTGCCTTCTTGCTCGACTTCTTTCAATTTATTTACTTGAACCAAACTAGCATAGTAACAATCATTAAAATCGTTACGAATTTTCAATTGTTCATCTTTATTAAAAGTCTTGGCTTTCATCAAGGCCTTTTCGATTTTGGACTGAAGTTTACTAAACTTTCTTTGTTGAGCATTTAGATCGGTAGATCGAGTTTTAAATTGAACCGGGTCGGTCGTAGCAAATAACAATGTTCTTTTAATATCTTCTAAAAGAATGTCTCTTTCGAAAATATCTTGTTCGGTGGCGGCATCGTCCGCCATTTTGCGGTACAAAGATGGCTTCAACAAATGCGTCAACGAAAATGAAAATTATAAATGTGCACGTAATGCAGCAACAAACCAATGAAATACAACAAAATATTAACGTACAACAAATAATCTATCGAAATAATTATGTAACGTTAAGATGCGACAAGGAATAGGTGTAAGATGAATAAATACGTAGATACGCGTGGCGTGGAAACAAAACAATTCTAAGCACACACAATCTGGAGGGATCTGGACAATTATCCGGATCGAACGGATCAAAAATATGTTAAGGAAAGTCAGTGGGGCTGAATGGGACTCACGGTCTGATGTGGTGACGTTCTCCGCATCCGAGGTGCACCGACGATTTCCCTGAACACAGGTGACTTCCACAGGTGCTGGTTTGGCCAGATCTTCTTTATTGGTGTGTGCTGGTGGGATATCACAACACTAGGGGACCGAATGTCTTTTTCGAAAAGGGATAAATAAGCTCGGACAGAGGCGATCGGCAATGTAATTAAAAAATGCGACCGCGCTCCTCTTGTCGCGGTGAAGGACTCGTGTCTAGCAGCCAGCCACCATCCAATGCGAATCGTCGTTTGCGCTTGGTCACGTGGTTGTACCGCCCAAACAGCCAATTAGAAAGCATTAAAATTAAGTCAAGATTGAGACGTCCAGGTTGCGTGTGCTTTGAAAATCGACCCTATGCTAACCTAATAGAATTTAAATTACAAAATCTATTCCGACACGGAACACTATCACTATCTATTAAAAAAAAACACATCAAAATCCGTTGCGTAGTTTTAAAGATCTAAGCATACAGGGACAGACTTGAATGTTTTATAATATGTAGTGATAAGTCTTCTTGATTATTCAACTTATAGTAAGGTAGATACTTAAGCGCGATGCCGCGGGCCGCTACGTCAGGAACGACGTCATAGCCCGCGACCTGCAGATCCAATCCGTGGAGGAATTCGTCGTGCAGACGGCGCGTCGATTGTACAATCGCGCCGACAACGGGCACCACGAGCACCTCCACAACATCGCCCCGCCCCAGCCCCGGCCCCAGGAAGACGACCGCCCATGGCGACCCCTTCCGCGGGACCTGATCCCTGCGGAACCACCATAGAGTCCTTGGGTTTATTTAAAAAAAAAGATTATAAACGGAATGACGCCAAGAACGAAAAGATTCATACAAAACCCAAGGACCGAGGGGTCGTCACCCCTCGAGTTGACGCCGGGGTAATGAGGCGAAGCCTCGAGGCCCCTCTCTGTGCCCCCACCAGGGTCGGAAAGAAATCTAGTAACTTAAGCGCGATAAATACCTATGAAATATGAATGTATTACCTAACTTTAAGGTCTATTTCAAAATGTAGCTTTTGAAGCTTTAGCTCTTCATTTCAAAATCCGAATATCGCCAAAATCAGCGCTCCCGATGATGTGATGCAAATGACGCGGGAACCAATCAGCCGTCCCTAGAGCCGTTCGTGACTACGTTGCAAAGATACCCGCAATTATATCGCGCACAATGTGGCAACACAACTGGTGTCGATATTCCAAATTCAAAGCGCATTTCTATTGGTGAACCCGGAACGTTTTGGTTGAATTTTGAACATGAAAATCAAAGAGTCAGAATTATTCTATAAAACCGTACTTGGTTTTAAGAGAAAAGTCCAATGTTTTGTATAATAACAACTTATAAATAATGTGAACGTTTATACACCAAAACATTTTATTAACTTCACTCATCTATTTAAGTTAAGAACAGTTGCGTTTATATTTTGTGGAAAAAACTTTTCATGAATGGTTGGTGTCAAAATAAAGAACCGATCATTATTGAATACAACAACACCTATTTACCATATCTTATTTTATTTCCAAAATAATAAAAAAATTAAGCCAAGTTAAAATAGGCAATCTACATAATTTTCCCATTTTGTCACTCATTCGTTCATTACACATAAAACCTCCACGTGTTCTCACGCCGATATGAAAGAAAAAAAAAACAAAGATTCCAAAATCAAATTCCCGGCAAGTCACGACAGCGCCAGGGGAGCCCGCCGATTGGTCAGCGTGCATAATTCAGTACGTCACTCCGGAAATAGGGGACTTTATTAGTTTACGGCCGCGTGATGGCGCCCAAATCACTAGTTACGAGAGTTATGGGTTGCTAGTGAAAATAAACTGGGGTTTGTTATCATTTCATACTAAGCTATAAGAATAGTTTCGGACCGCTATTTCTATCTCATGTGACAATTCCAATGAGATAGGTAGTTTTAGGCCTACAATAGAACTAAGTAAGTACCTATAAGCTAAATTACATTAAATATATAATGCTGGACAATCCACACAGCATCATCTAGCCCCAGCTAAGCTTGTGTTATGGGTACTAGATGATTGATATACATATATTATACAATACATTACATAGATAGATATTTTACTATATATAGAAAACGATCAGAACACCCGGAACAAATTTCTACAGATCGTAAAAACATTAATTGTCCCAAGGCGGGAATCGAACCCGCAACCTCCTACATCGTAGGCGGAACTTCGCCCGCCGCGCCACAGAGTTCGTCAATTTGAGAAAAGTCACTAGACTGATACAATACAATACAAAAATACTTTATTGTACACCAGATACAAATCATTACAAAAGACATTACATGCGACAAGTACAATGGGCGGCCTTATCGCTAGGCTTCTAAGCCTGATATTTCATATAACGAATTATAAAATTCGATTCATTCAGCGGTTTGGTGTGGCTCGAGCGCGAAAGTTTCCCAATCCCCCCCAACAATAGGTATATATTCAAACAACAAAGTTTCTTGCATAATAACCACCCTCGGTGGAAACATTCGCCATTTGCATAAAATGCACATTGACATGATTAGAGCGTTACTAAGTAGCTGAAGATAATGGCGGCGTTCTGTTGTGTACGGGACGATATCGCCGACAGTCACCGGCTTTACCTTTGTTGATTCGGGTAGTTACAGTGTAGTGTCACTGGAAATGAACTTTTACCCGTAGCACTACCAGTAGTGTCACGGGAAAGTAAAATTTCCCTTGACTCTACTAGTAGTGTCAAGCGGTAGTGCCTAAGAAAAGAAAGGGGTATGTTTTCATTGGCAGAAGGAGCCGCGGACGGTTTTTGGCTGTTTGTCCTTTGTGTGTGATTTTTGTAGACCTTTGTGATACATCGTCGACAAAATCTTCACTTTCCAGTAAGTTCCTATCCTATTAATATTTTAAACGCGAAAGTTTGTGAGGCTGTTTGTTGCTCTTCCACGCAAAAAATACTGAATGGATTTTGATAAAACTTCACAATATTATAGCTTACATATCAGAATAATACATACTACTTCATAAAGATATATTGTATATTATCCAAAATATATATCACCACGCGGGTGAAACTGCGGGGCGCAGCTAGTATTACATTATATAGGCCTCGATAGGATTTCGATCACGGCGACCCTAGATATCACGGATTTTTTCTATCATACACTATGTCGCTAGACTAAGTTCGGTCTATCGAACCATTAGGGCTCATGATAGAAAAAGTTCATATATGTAAAGGTAACGTAAAGTAATTTGACTATTATGCTTTGAGTAACCACTCAAATCTAAGACCTATGTAATCCTGTATTCATATTAAAGTATTTTCTGAAAGCTATTTTACAAATAAACTTTTTGTATTATATAATAAACGTTAAGAAGTGCAGTGCAACACAAAACGTTCACCGTAACGCTCGCTATCCATACATCTACATTCAAAGCGAGCTAAACACTCCCCGGGGGCGCCTATTGTCTTGCATTGATAAATTGCTACGCTATTCGCTTCGTCACCGCAACAGGGCGATACGGCGTCTACTGTGTAAAACTATTGCGATAGTTTAATGTTATTATTCAGTCATTGCTCTCCCACTGCAGGGCAAAGACCTCTTTTCTAATTATTTACGATTGTTTCGCAAAAACCAAGAAGTAACAGTAAGAAGACCATTGAAAACAAGAACTATAACTTCAAAAACGTATATTTGTCAAAAAGGTTCTATTCAGTTACAGCATAAATGAATTAAGACAATTGTTTTTTAATTGATTGATGAAATGAAAGCTGTCAAAACTAAAATTTGTTTCAATATTCTGCCACCAGCTAATAAAATATATTCTTCTTATTTCTCTTTACTTATGTATTCTTTTGTTTACAAAAGTATTAGAGGATTTTTAAACAGAGACTAACTTTGCCTACGGTTTTTAGCACTTGAAGTAAAAATAACATACTAAGAGCAAAGCAAGTTCTGAACTTTATTTTCGTATTTTGTCGTATCGCCAATAGATTTTTCTTGTCTCTGTGGACCTATACTTTGTTATAGAATGTATTCTTTTTTCTTCGTTTATACGATGTCGATTATATACCTTCGATTTTCTGAGTAGACGCCCTTACTATGTTCCGAAACATACGCACCTAGTAACGTTTCAAACCGTTCATGCGACGATGGACTGTACCTGCAAGGTATACAGTACATTTTAGCTTGTAATACGTTATGACATCGCGAATATGGGCCTTAGTGAGGACCGCACGATAAATGGAACTATTGGGACAAGAGGTCCTTCAAATGACATGACATGGGATCATATAAATTAGTATCAAAGAGGATGAAGTTTGAATTCAAGAGGAGGTAATTACGACCCATTGGAAATGTGTGAGGGTCTCTATGGAAAGCGTTTTCCCTCCCACTAAGTACCAAGGTACGTCTCCTATAGGCTTACTCGTAGCACTTCAAGCTTGCAAAATTACGTTACATCGTCATCGAATGCGTAAAATGTTAGAAAACCCATTCCTTCAACTTCAATCATTTACGCAATGTGTAACGATGCTATAACATTTTTTTCTTTTCTACCCTAGACAGCAATCCGTGTGCTAGGCCTACTAGTGGTCGGCGTATAGATATCGACAAAAGAAATAGTTAGGAACTAAGATTATGTATGGATACTCCTATGGCTCAGCGATTCAAAGTGGATCTTCACAATCAACGTCAGACTTCAGCAGGAATCTTTGTTCTGAGCCCTTGGTATAATAATGGAACCTAGTTCATCTAAGAGCTAGCAAAAATTTCGTACTCTGTATAGCAATAATAACTCATGCCAAAAAACTCTTATCTCTGTAGCCATAACATTAGAATTTGATGCCTTAAAATCTACTAAACGCTTATCTCGATTTTTAGGATATAGCTCCCAAAAAATCGACGGAAATGTCCAGCGTATCTGACAAATATAGTATTCCACGTTGTTATTCCAAATGAAAATTTGATATCGAAGTAACATCAGTCGAAGCGAGAACACTTTCATAAAAATTTAAACCGTACGCGACTCACAGGGGACCGTTCGCTGTGAAATATATTGAGCTAAAACCATAAAAATTGGCAGCATAAAATGTTTGGTCTTTGTTCCGTGTGAAGCCGGGGATTGAGGCAGCCCCGGGAAAAGGCATTGACTGTTTCTGAGGATGTTGGACTGGACTGTTGTTGACTCGGTGTGCAAAAAATTATTTATTTATAGCATTAAAACATTTTTTACAGGTATTACCTAATGCAATAGTGTAGTCAACCTAATTAATCACTAGCATAGAATTTAACAAAACTAATAAATCCAGTATACACATATAGGTATGTCAATGAGCAAAAATAATCCAATATATATGTCAATAAGCAAAATAGAATGCCATCACAAAATATGTCCTGAAAAAAAATAATTCAAGTGAGCAAAATAAATTAAATTGTCAGTAGCATACACAAAAATATTATTATTTACAATAACATAAATTGAATAGTATAGCCCTTGCGAACTCGCTCAGTGAACAGTGGAATACATCAATGGTCTCCGCTACCCGATTTAATAACTGTATGGTGCGCGTCGGAGGGGCTTTGTTCAGCAGGTTAGTCCTTCCGCGAGGCACTGCGAACAGAGGCGGCCGCCTACGCTGCCCTACATACTCGTCCGGTACGCACAGGCTCATCATCTCCAAGATGGTCGGGTTGGATATCATCCCACGGAACACCTTTACCACATACAGCGAAAGCGCCATTATCCCTTCTGATTTCTAACTTGTTGTAAAATGTGGCATCTTACTTTACAAAATGCTCTAAAAAGTTCCAATAAAAACACAATATCGGTATGATGGAAATTTGAATTGGGATATTCTAATTTTCATCAATCCGAATGCTTGATGATTGAAGGACTGATCCAAACTTGCAATAAATCTTGCAAATATTGCAATTATTTACTTGCAATCTACTGAATCGATATAACTAAAATTTTGATAGACCTGAAATCACTAAAGCTACATACTTTGTAGTCCAGAAAAAAACGTACGTAGAAGCTAGTGCGTATTCTGTATTCATTTATTTCTTTTAGCTTACAAATAAGCACTTAGACAGGTCATATTTTATACTATTCATTATTATCAATTAAAATTATTTTATAGTTCACTTAAATTTTTTGTCCACCAGTGGAAGAAGTGAGAAGAAACCACTAGTATGTTCATAACTTATGTGTCTAGTACATTTGATTTGCTTATCTGTAAGTTGGTAGATTTTGTGTTGGAACAAAACTCGTTCCAAGCTTTTTTATCTTCTAGATGATATTTTGGAATAAGCTTTTTTACAAAGAATACTTTTCACAATTTTTTAAATTTATTTATTGATAATTTTTGCAACTCACTTGGAGTTTTGTTGCAGAAGCGTATACATTGCCCTTTAAAAGATACATATATCTTGTGTAGCCTAGTTGCGAGCACAGCGAGTTTATTCTTATTTCTAGTATTCACATTATGTATAAATAAATATCATTATCAGTAATGTAGTAACCATAACACAAGTTCTAAGCTTGGGTCTAGATGATGCTGTGTGAGCATTATTTAATTATTTATTTCACCGAAGGTATACGTCGATTATATACACTTGATGGAGTTATTTTCTCTTAAATTTTGCATAAAGATAATAACCTAAAAAGGATTTATACCTACACAACATATTTATATTTAAAGTAAGGTCTTGTTATGTACCATCCTACTTCACCGTATGTGAGGCCGTTAAGCAATGCCGGTCCCGCAATCAACGAAACGTTTCAAACAAGAAACAACAATTTAAAAGGGATACAGGAAACATTTGAACAATCTAAAGTAACTTTAATAATCTTGAACATTAATGAGCCCGCTTGACCCAAATTCCATAATGATAATCTGTTTAATAACTTTAAGTGTATATTACAGAAAACTCAGAGAAACTTGGATGGAGGTTTTCGTAAATCCAAGGATAGCGAGCTTTGCTGGTAAAATACAGAATTATTTCTGTGGCCAGAGTTTACATAACGTGTGAAAACGTGGCCAAAGAACGTTCATTATTTTTCCATATCCCAACACAAGAGACGGTTGCCCCTTTAGCTTTTGCGGATATAATTTTGTCAGTTCTAAATGGAACGGTTGCCCGCTGCGCGCGACATTCTTTTAAATCTGTCAAAAAATCCACTCTCGCGGTTCCAAGAACATTTGGGTTGTAAGGGGGACTCATACACCTCGTCTCCCAAGCCAACCTAACCTGCAAGCGGTAGAGGCACTGCTGCTCCCTGCTAGATAACGAACTAGGCTCTGGTGAAAGTATCAAACCATCATAATTTGATAACTCATTAATTTTAAAATTTTATTTTCCATTACTGAAAGAAACATGTCCAACCAGACACAATTGCCATTAACAAAGAATCATCATCATCCAAGAAAATTTTTTTTGTTCATTGGACTAATGCTTTCACCTCCCAAACTCAGTACCAATCTTTGCTGTTCTTCTGCAGCCATGCAGGAGAGTTCGCGTCATGATATTAAAGTGTCAAAAAGGCCTCGGCACATTTAAACTAAAGCTCTGAAATCTGGGGCAAGTCGTACCCTTCAAGAAGCCTCATTACCAAAAGCGCCTTATCAGCTAACATGAAAGTGTGTCCGTTACTCCAGAATTATGATTATTACACTTGAACTGTTATCTGTGGATCTGGAGCGCCGCCAGAGGGCCGGTGTTTTCCTCCACGACTGTATTTTGGACTTGGTTTATGGAAATTGAGGTTTTGAGTTGTTTTGTAAGAGATTCTACTAAGAAAGCCCGAAGAAAACTCTCTGAAGCAAACTTCAAATCCCTTGCGTTCTGGTACAGTTTCGCGGTTCTGAAGTACGAACAAAAAGATTAACTAGGAAAAAATCTCTAGAAAAAGATTATGTTTCCGTAAATATCATAAGTACCTACTCAGTCAAAGGAATTCAACAGAAAAAAAATATTTCAGACGATTCATTCGACTCGGGGAGTAGAAAGTCTCCGTACCTTTCGTACAATCCAAATGCTAAAATTTATTCGGTTTATACTTTGCTTACATAACAGGCTTTTACTGGCTAGGTATAACCGATTGAAGCGCAGATAAAATTCTTTGTAGATCGATTGTCTGGCCGCGATACAAAATAGAAGCAGAAGAAGACAATTCTTTATACACACATACATTTGAAACTATTTACAATAAACAACTTAACACCTTAGTAGCAACTGGCAGTCTTATAGCGTAGTCTGAATGACTACGCTGTTTCGTAACGTAGCGAAGCCATTATTGTACCTAAGCTACTGTAGTATCTAACCAGGCATCACATAACAAAGGTATCTAGATACCTATCTGCTAACATCCCTGATTGCAATTACACCTGTCTCATCTACGGACGTTTATAGCCGTGCAGGCAAGGCAATTTATCGCAATTAGTTGTTGCAATCCTAACCGTGCAGTTATATAAATAGAGCTCAATACCCCGCCTCGACTCCGGGCCGTTTACTTCAAATTAAGTCTAGGAGAACGGAAGACTTTTTATTAGGGAAACTGTCGAGAACTAACATTGTAGAGAAAGGAAGGCACCTTAACTGCTTCCTTTATTTATTCAACTAGCTTGCGTCCGCGACTTTGTTGTTGCGGAGTTGGTTAGCCATTATTATGAAGTGTTTTTGTTACCGAAGGAAGTAAAATTCTGCGTAGCCGTTAATTTACTTCTGCGAAGTCTAAATAATTGTTTCTGTGTATTCATTAAGGTATGAGTGTGCAAATAAACGTTAACGACTCACTTTTAAAGAGTCTATTCATTCATTTATGAAAATAATTGAAATGTATACCAACTATGTAGTTCGCAATTGCCATGAACTGGACTGTCAAAAAAAACCAGATACACAATGCTAAAAATAAAATTCAAATCAAAATGAAGGACTTATCGCAGTTCCGTATCGCACAAGGGCAGAGGATGTTTATATATAGCAGTTCACTGCTGGACATAGGCCTTCCCCAATGAGCGCCATAGCGCCCTATCTTCAGCTTGCCGTATCCAGCATCTACCTGCAGTCTTTCGCAGGTCGTCATCCCACCTGGTCGGAGGGCGTCCTACACTACGTTTACCGAGTCGTGGTCTCCACTCAAGAACACGTTTGCCCCATCGGCCGTCGGTTCTTCGCGAGATATGGCCGGCCCACTGCCACTTCAGCTTGCTAATTCTTTGAGCTATGTCGATAACCTTGTGTGATTTATAATCATTATTAATCCGGGTGTTCTGGGTATTTCTATGTATAATAAAATATATCTATCTATGTAATGAAATAAAAAAACAATAAATTATGTATATCAGTCATCCATAACACAAACTCTGTTTAACTTGGGGCTTGATAATATGGTGTGATTAATACTGTATAATTATTAATATACGCCACAGACGTCGTAACCAATTTGGAACTTATGTCCAGCACACAGCCACTCCAGCAATAAGTCCTCCATAACCTGAAGTATATCTTGACCTCTCAAACTCTCCCAACAACCTGCACAGCCTAACTAAAGAACGGTACCTCCCAGAAGTAGATAATCTGACACCCGCTATAACTGGGGCGTCTGGAGCCTCGCCAAGCTTCCAAATTAGGGCGTTCGTTTGCGAATTCATAAGCCCTGTCTTGTTAACTAATGTTTTTAGGTGAATGAGCTTTGATTCGGTTATGTGCCCCTAGTTTTGTTAACTGGTGTTTGAGATTAGATAATTTTCATTAGCTTAGTAGGTTGAAGTGTCTGACACATCTAGATATATCTATTTATATTATAAAAATCAATTGCTGTTCGTTAGTCTCGCTAAAACTCGAGAACGGCTGGGCTGATTTAGCTGATTTTGGTTTTGAAATGTTTGTGTAGTCCAGGAAAGGTTTAAAGGGTGAGAAAACATGATAAAATTGCGCAGAAAATTCCACGCGGGAGAAGCCGCGGGGCGCAGCTAGTCTTATATATAAAAATCAATTGCTGTTCGTTAGTCTCACTAAAACTCGAGAACGGCTGGGCTGATTTTGCTGATTTTGGTTTCGAAATGTTTGTCGTAGTCCAGGGAAGGTTTAAACGGTGAGGAAACATGGTAAAATTGCGCAGAAAATTCCACGCGGGCGAAGCAGTAAGGGCAGCTATTCTTATATATAAAAATTGCAATTGCTGTTCGTTAGTCTCGCTAAGACTCGAGAACGGCTGGGCCGATTTTGCTGATTCTGGTTTCGAAATGTTTGTCGTAGTCCAGGGAAAACGTTTGTGATGTGTCCAATAAATATTGTTCTTTCTTTAAATTACAAAAAAATTTAGAAAAGTAGGGATAAGTCACGATGATTTAGTTCTTCCTTGGAAATATAATATTTTGTCACAGTAGGTAAGCACACAGAGTCAGTGATATACAAAAACTGAGGCTATAAATCACAAGAGTAATTTTCCTTCGTCATTGTCACGTATAACAAACGAGTTTGGGACGACAAAGAAATCGAAGAAATGTATTTGTAGGTGTCGTTGAACTAGGTCGTTTATTCGAGCGATGTTTGTACAGGATGTAGGTTTTGGGCTCCAGCCTGGATAAGATCGCCAGTGGAAACATTAATATTGTAAAGGTCAAATATGGTTTTGTGGGAGAATAAATTATAGCGATACCGAAAAGACCAAACAACTGTAAGAAACAAATCACCATTTTTAGAAAAGAGTTTTTTTCTGTATTATTTTCGTATAGTAAATAAGTACTGAGACGTGGGAACTCGCGATAGGGCTGGTCCACCAGTTCAAAGTCGCTCAGCGAGCTATGGAAAGAGCTATGCTCGGAGTTTCAATGAAGAATAGGATTCGTAACGAATACATCCGACAGATAACCAAAGTTATCGACATAGCTCAAAGAATTAGCAAGCTGAAGTGGCAGTGGGCCGGCCATATTTCGCGTGTTCTTGAGTGGAGACCGCGACTCGGTAAACGTAGTGTAGGACGCCCTCCGACCAGGTGAGATGACGACTTGCGAAAGACTGCAGGTAGATGCTGGATGCGGCAAGCTGAAGACAGGGCGCTATGGCGCTCATTGGGGGAGGCGTATGTCCAGCAGTGGACTGATATAGGCTGATGATGATCGACATAGCTCTAAGAATTAGCTGAAGTGGCAGTGGCCATATCTCGCGAAGAACCGACAACTGCTGGGGTAAACGTATTCTTGAGAGGAGATTAAGACTCGGTAACCGTAGTGTAGGACGCCTTCCGGCCAGGTGGTATGACGACCTGCTAAAGACTGCAGGCAGGTGCTGTTTAAATGTTTTTGAAAAGTAATTAATCTCGACATATTTAAATATTTATTTTAAATTATTTAAATCTCTCATAATTATTGCTTGTTACTTGACTATTGTTACCTGTGTATTCGTTCTTAAAAAGGAATATGTTTTTGTTATTTGTTTGTTTAAATAATAAATCTACGTCGCTAGATTGTAAAAATAATATCCGTATAAAATGAGTCGGTTCTATTCTGTACTCAGGTTCAGGTTCAGGTGGGGGTACTCCATTTTCCGCATTTGGACTCCAGTTGGTCCTTTATGCGTAGAGTTTGCTAGCATAGCCAGCCTAGCTCCGTCCAGAAGCGCAGAATCTTCCTGGGGTCTTCACAGGCTTCGCGGAGCGACCTCGGCAAGTTGAGGATTTCTATCCGTTGTGCTAGTACTCCCTCGCATTCCAGGATTACGTGGGAGGCTGTTTCGTCGTTGCTGAGGCATCCTCTACAGAGAGGGCTATCCGTCGCTCCGATGGTGAATAAGTGTTTGTTTAGTGGACAGTGTCCTGTTAGTGTTCCCACAAGGACACGTAGGTCCGATCTATTCAGATTTAGTAGGCGTTTTGTTAGCTTTGGTGATGTTGATGGGAGTGCCGTCCTTGCTTGTCTACAATTGATTTGGCTAGTCCATCGTTCGTTATGTGTATTTCTAGTTCTGAGCTTGGTCCATGTCTGGAGCAGAGAAAATGGCAGGGGTAGGAATGGCGGTGGTCCTTCTATGGTTGTCGCCGATCCTCTCCGTGCCAGTTCGTCCGCAGCATCATTTCCTAGCGATCCACTATGTCCTTTGATCCATTGTAGGATGATCCAGTTTTCAGTGGATATCCTTTCCAGAGCAGAGTGACATTCGTAAACGAGCTTGGAGCTACAGCTGTTTCCTTCCAAGGCTCTGAGTATGGCTGCGCTGTCAGAGAGGATGCGTACACGTTGGTCTTTAATTCCTCTCTTCTGTACGGCTGTCGCTGCCTGTGTTATTGCTACGCATTCGCATTGGAATATGGAGCTATGCGTTCCTAGCGTTATTGATATGTTAATGTTGAGGTCCAGTGAGTGAACCCCGGCACCCGTACCGGTTTCGGTTTTGGAGCCGTCTGTGTAAATTCTGACTTCGTGGGTACCTGATTCATCTTTTTGGTCCTCGTATAGTTGTATTTGGTAGTGTTTGTTTAGTATTGGCTTGTTGGCCATTCTGTCACAAGGGGCCTCTGTGAGTGGTTCATATGTTATGGCCCTGTCCATGATCTGCGCATGAGGACTACTTGTGACTCCCCAGAGGCCTGTGTTGTGTAGTCTTAGAGCCGACATCGTGGCTTCTTGTTGTATGTAGAGGTCTAAAGGTGCTACATCTAGAATTATATCTAGGGCAGCGCCTGGTGTGGATCTCATGCATCCTGTTATCGCGGAGCATGCCATTCTTTGAAAGCGTTGTAGTTTAGTTACCACGGTGCTCAGTTCCGTTCTAGTCCACCAAACTATCGCTCCGTAGGTTAGTGTTGGTCTGATGATAGCAGTGTAGAGCCACTTGGATATTTTCGGTGAAAGTCCCCAAGTTTTCCCTAGCATTCTGCTGCATTGGTAGAGAGTAGCGGTCGCACGCTGGAGTTTGTAGTCAAGATGTTTTTTCCATAGCAGTTTGCTATCTAGTATGACCCCTAGGTACTTGACTTCTGTTTTTAGCGTTATATTTGTGTTGAATAGTTTTGGGATTTTTATATTACCCAGTTGTCGTTTGTTTGTGAACATGATCAGTTCCGTTTTTGTTGGGTTTACTGTCAGTTCGTGATCGTTGCACCATGTTTCAATGGTTTTGAAGGCGATTTTCATCAGGTCGCATAGTGTGTGCTCAAAACAGCCGGTCGCGAGGATCGCGAGGTCATCCGCGTATCCTACCGTGACCAGACCATGACCGTTGAGCTTACGAATTAGCTCGTCTACAACTATGTTCCATAACAAGGGCGAAAGGACGCCCCCCTGGGGGCAGCCTCTGGCGACTACACCTCTTGTGGTTTCGTTGATTTTGACTTGTATGGCTCTGTGTTGGAGCATGTTGTTTATCCACTCGGCCAGCGTCGGCGCTACACCATATCTGGTAAGGGCTCTGTATATGCTGGTGAAGTTGGTCTTGTCAAAAGCTCCTTCAATGTCTATAAAGGCAGCCAGTGTAGGTTGTTTTGATGATAATCCACCTCCTATCCGTGAGACTACGCTATGTAAGGCGGATTCTGTTGATTTGCCTTTGCTGTAGGCATGTTGTTGAGAGTGTAGAGGGTTGTGGTAGAGTGTGGTGTCTCTTATTTCTCTGTAACAAAGCCTTTCTAGTGTTTTTAGGAGGAATGATGTCAGGCTTATAGGTCTGAAAGATTTCGGTTGGGTGTAGTCACTCCTTCCTGGTTTAGGTATGAATACTACCTTCACTTCCCTCCATATGTGAGGTATATATCTATGGGCAATGCATGCCCTGAATATCTTCACTAGGTGGTCTGCTAGTAAGCCACTGCACCAGCTGAGCATACCTGGAAAGATCCCGTCCAGTCCTGGTGCTTTGAAGGGAAGGAAGCTGTTGATTGCCCAGATTACCTTTTCACGGTTTATCATATTCTGGGCTGTTATCCAGTCTTGGTCGGTGGACGTGCGTTCTGATATCTCCTCCCATGTGTTGGTGTCTGTGACAAGACAGCCTGGGAAGTGTGTATTCAGAAGCACCTCGCTGGTTTCAGCGTCTGATTTGGTGTAGGTATTGTCAGGTTTGATGAGGCACCCAAGCGTGCTTTCTGGCACGTTTGCCAGTATAGTTCTTATACGGGAGGCCTGATTGTTGTTTTCAATGTTGGTGCAGAACCTTTCCCAACATTCGGTTTTTCTAAGGCTATTCTGTACTCTATTATGTGCCCACCTAATTTCCTCCCGCTATAAAACCGGGTCCAGCCGTTCATCAGGTTTATAGGTCACTCCGCGAGTAATCACCTCATTTCCATGCATTATCCTTGGCAAAACAAAGCGCTGCCACAAAATGCTAAGCTGGTCGTGGTTAATGCGACAGGAGCGGGTTAGGAATTGACCTAATTTTTGAGGGTTGGCTATTTTGTTTGGTTCTATTTTGGTAAAAATTGTGTTATGTGTATTTGCCCGTTTTTTTAGCTCTTTGTCTAGATTAAAAACCAACGTTAAAGACGTGAAAACCAATGATTTTGTAATAGAAAACATGGAAACTGAAATAAAAACAACTATTAGTGGTATGCTACTTTTATCCGACTTCAAAAAATGAGGAGGTTCTCAATAAAACCTACTTAACGTTTTTTAGTGGAGGTCGAAGAAGAAATTGGTATTTTTGTAGTGTTTTTTTTTCGAATTTTACATTTCTAGGGGGATAAAGAGGTCTTTATCCCCCTAGAAATGTAAAATTCGAAAAAAAAATCACTTCAATAATACCAAGTACTTCTTCGACCTCCACTAAAAAAACTGTCTCTCACCTATCAAATTTACATCCAAAACGTAGTTTTTCCGTACATTCAACCTCTCTTCGATCCATCACGTAGCCCTATTGTTCGCCTCTGCAAGCAAACAAACGTTCAAGGGGTTAAGCAAATTCACCACCGTGGCGTATCTATAATCAAAATATTCAATTTGGGATGAAGGATCCCCTTTTAGGGTAAAAAGCCCTAAAAGGGGTTGTACCTCTTATGTTACCGCTTGACGTGCAGCATTACAATACAACAATATATGAGAAGGTATATTACGTCTAAATCTATATATATAAAAGAAAGTCGTGTTTGTTACAACACTTATAACTCGAGAACGGCTGAACCGATTTGGCTGAAAATTGGTGGGGAGGTAGCTTAGAACTAGGAGACGGACATAGGATACTTTTTATCATTTAAACCATTAGCACATAGGTAGATTTCCACGGGGGCGAAGCCGCGGGGCACAGCTAGTGTAATATAATGTGAAGAAAAATAATTATAGTGTTTTATTAATCGCTTTTTGTGGAGAAGTAGAGCAACATTATGCTGAGACAGGACCAATTGGTTCGCTTTTTAGAGTCGCTTGTTCTTTATAGTTAAGTAGTTAATTTTTTATTTTATTACTTATTATTGTATAAGTACTATGTAGTAACAAGTTGCACCTACAGTAAATCAATAAATATATTTTCTTTCTTTCTTTCTTTAACTGGGACAGTAGAGGGCACCCATAACCAAAAGAGATACAGGTGCAGTTTCTTTTGAACTATCAACTCGTTTTTGGAGAAATCATTTTGTCATTGAAACATTTTTGGTCAATCGCGAGTAGCCCCTTAAAATGAATCAAATTAGAAAAAAAAATTGATGCCAATCGACTCGCCTTGTGAGGGTCATTTTATTGTACCCGGATGGAAATATCTCAGCAGCGGAATTTAGTCAAATTTGATAAAATGTATTCTCATACACACTTATAATAAATAATAATAAAAAATAATGCTGGACAATTCACAAAGCATTATCTAGCCCCATGGTAAGCAGAGCTCGTGTAATGGGTACTAGATAACTGATATACATAATACAATACATTACATAGATAGATATTTTTTATTATACATAGAAAACGACCAGAACACCCGGAACAAATATCTGCAGATCGTACACACAATTGTTCCGAGGCGGGAATCGAACCCGTAACCTCCTGCGTCGCAGGCGGACCTTCGCCCACCGCGCCACATCGGTCGTCGTTATACGAAGAAGCTGTTCACCTGGAGGTACATACACGGCTACATTGTAGCTTCCACAGACGACAGAGTTCCACATCCATTATGATACATATTTTTAAAATAGACGTTTTGTGTTTTCTTTAAATTCAATTAAATTCCTGGCTTCTTTAAATTCTTGCTTCTAGAAAAACATCTTACCAACCAGTGTTAGACGTTTAAAGCCAACTTCAAAATTGTATTGTTATGGACAATACCAAGATCTTTTAAATTATTTTATCCGGATACACCAGGACCCATTCAAATTCCCCAAAAGCCACTAAAAGGAAATGAGAGCCACAGAAATTCTTCATAAACAAAATAGTTGACAAATCTCAAACACTCAAAAAGGGCACGACCCGACCCTTATTAATGAACACTCGACCATCAAACATAAGGGCCGAGGAGATTCCTTCTATTCTTGGCCCTTAGTCCAATGGTTGGCCAATGGTTGGCCCGGACTTATGATGCTGAATCAGTATTTGAGACTAACTTGGCCTTTGGTCTAATGGTTACCCAATACTTAGGTACACGGCTAGAACAGTATTTTTGTTTCTTTCTAGCAGCAATAATACGGTTTCATAGAGTGGGATAACAGTTTTCAGTGAGGCCTGCCGATAATTTGTATCGTAAAGTATTAACCAATCAGCAGAGAGAGAAATAGTAAAGGACCTAGTCAGAAGTAGAGATAATCGGTTGTTTTTATTCACTGTAAGGTGTCCAACTGTTTTTGAATGCGATTTTATTTTGTTTTTGGCCTAATAAGATTACGCTAGCAAAAAATGATTTAAATTGAGAATATTCATTTGTTTTTCATCGTACCAAATATACTACAACAAAAATGTCCACCAGAGCAGTCAGGCAGGTTTATTTTATATTAGTAAATTAATATTCAGAGGAAAATCCAACACCTCTTGAGTTTCCTCCCTTTCGTACCATTCAAGGGATGTTTTTGAAGGGGCTGAAGGTTTTATTCGGTGTCATTCAGCTTAGGGCCACCCCAATGATAAATTTAGATAACGAGTGTACTTTGTACTGTACACTGATTTGATTCCCGCAATTAAATATGAAAGGGGTGAATAATGGAAAGCAGATTGTAGGAAAGTGAAGGGGGCTGGGTGGAGTGGAATTTGGAGGCTTTTAAATGAATAAATAAATAATGCTGGACAATGCACAAAGCATCATCTAACCCCAAGATAAGTCAGAGCTTGTATACCCATAGTACTAGATGATTGATATACATAATACAATACATTACATAGATATTTTTTATTTATTTATTTATTATGCTGTTCCCCGCGGTTTCACCCGCGTTAAAATCGAATTTCACTTTATCAGGTGATTTTTTACACCTTGGGTCACATTATTGGAGTTTTAGTAAGGATCCCAAACTTTTTTGAAAATATAATATAGTCTATGTTCACCGGGGATAGTGTAACTTCCCAACGGTGAAAGAATTTTTCAAATCTGTCCAGTAGTTTCGGAGCCTATTCAATACAAACAAACAAAAAATCAAACATTTCCTCTTTACAATATTAATATAGATTAAAAAAATAAATACCCAGAACACACGGAACAAATATTTGTAGATGAAGAGAATATTTGAGAGAGAAGGAAGATAAAATATTTGTTCGTCATTTTCCAAATCGAAGCTTTGTATGAGAAAGTACTTTAACAAGACTTCATACAACTTACTATTAAAAGCTTCAAAGCTAACCTTACAAAAGAATCATCAATAAGATCCTCAAAAATTTGGGCATCATTTGGGCATAATTTGGGCAACCTTAGAAAAACTTCCGGAAACATGCCCGTTATAAGCATCACAATCGATTGCAATCGATCATTTCTTCAGTACAATGGGTTCGCTATTCAATGGGGAGGGAATAATTGAGATCCCTTATAGTGAAGGAGACGATGAGTGCAAAAACACAGCAATCGCAATATGGACTGAAAATCAATCGCTTTTCAAGAGCCTATACGCGATGTCCGGTGACGTCAGAATATACCCTCTACGGTACGACAATGGTCATCATCACCATCACCAGCTTTATGTTAGTCGAATGAGGGAGTTTAATAAAGAATGCGTACATGATGGGAACGACTCGGCAAACGTAGTGTAGGACGCCCTCCGACCAGGTGGGATGACGACCTGCGAAAGACTGCAGGTAGATGCTGGATGCGGCAAGCTGAAGACAGGGCGCTATGGCGCTCATTGGGGGAGGCCTATGTCCAGCAGTGGACTGTAGGATGATGATGACATGATGGGAACTAATTAGGTATGTACATTATAAAGTATTTTACGAATAACGTCTATGTTTTCCGTTGCCAAACTATCAGAGATTGAAAATAATTAATCAATAAAAAAAAATAATAGAGAAGGGCGTTGATGGCCAAGTTTTAAACCACGAGAGTTAGAGATAAAAAGTTCTGAAAGGAGCCATGCCCTCAATTTGTAAGAAAACGATAACGTTTTTTTATCTTTTAAGTTTGATAGAAAACGGTCCCTATTTGTCCCTCGGAAGTCTTTTTTTTATATTATTTAATTTCCTAATAACAAGGCTATCTACAATATAGAAAACTCGTCAAAATAAGAGCATGTTTTTAATACGAACTAATAAAGAAAAACCCAAGTCCAGCTCTTCCCCTACATCTGTAGAAGGCAGAAAATAATGGGTCTTGTTTTGTTGCGAGCTGTGATGAGATTTTATTGTATGGCATGTGATAGCTTTATGAAGCCGAGGTTTAGGGAGGTTTCCAGAGGTTTGCCGAGCAGCTTAATATTGAAAATCAGGGTAAGGTTGGCATTGTTGCGATATTTGGGATTTATCTTTATTGGCAGAGATTACGCACTAGCGATTAAACCGAACGGTTTGCTGTCAGTTGTCGCAAGCAGATGTATAAGTAAATGTGTATGTCCGAGTGTGAATGTCCAAGTATGGATGGATAGACGTTTTAAAAAGTCCTACGTTTTCATTCAAATACATTCAATACTAGATAGCATAATATAACAGATTTTGAATTTTGAAAGGTTTATTCACTTTTCTTGGTTTCTGAGGAACTTGTTTTTAACTTTTTGAGCGTATCATTATCATTAGCCTATGTTAGTCCACAGCTGGACATAGGCCTCTCCTAATGAGCGCCACATCGTCCCGTCTTCAGCTTAACACATCCAGCATCTCCCTGCAGTCTTTCGCAGGTCGTCACCCGACCTGGCCGGAGGTTAGAGCGATTAAACGCGATTAGGTAGTAATCGTACACAAAATCTTCTTATCCTATGGATATATTATTTAATCCACACAAACCTTGAAGATATAAATCCGATGTTCAAAATTCCTAAACAAAGTGGGTACCAACTAAGTATTCAAACTAATCCGCGCTCGTCTCATGAATATCTGGGGGACACGTGGCAGCACCTGAGAACGAGGTCAAGGGCGCTCATAATAGGGTGGTGTAAGTCACAAGCGGGTAGTTGGGGCTTACACACTAGTGGTTCGATTTTTAACAAAGTTAGTAGCGGTAAACTACATGAGTTTTAGAATGATTCAATACAAAGGTATTATATTTAATCTGCATCTGTAAATGGGGATGGGGACACTTTTTAATATAAATAAATAATGGTGGACCATCCACACAGCATCATCTAGCCCCAACCTAAGCAGAGCTTGTGTTATGGGTACTAGATGACTAAATAGACAAAATACAATACATAACATACCTACATATTTTTATACTTAGAAAAATCCAGAACAGAACAATAATTGCAGATCGTACAATCTTTTATCCCAAGGCGGAAATCGAACCCGCACCCAGCTGCGTCGCAGGCAGACCTTCTCCGGCCGCGCCACGTCGGTCGTCATATAATAGCCTACAGAAAAATCCTTTTACCAGATGATGATTTTCATGATGACTAGCTGCGCCCCTCAGATTCGCCCTCGTGGAAATCTATGTTTCAAATAGTTCATAAACCTATTTAAAAAACCCATCAAAATCCGTTGCGTAGTTTTAAAGATCTAAGCATACATAGGGACAGACGCCTGTCTGTGCCTATGTATGCTTAGATCTTTGATGATGATGTTTGTAGTGATAAACTTAGACCAAACGACAAGCAGAGGCAAGTGTGGTGGCTCCATGTTTCATTTCATGCATATTTAATCTGCCCGCATGTGATTTTCGGTTCACCTGGATAACACGGGATAAGTCCTACATCCCTATTATCCGGGAGCGGTTATTGTTGACATGAAAATCCCTGGGAAAACTATTTGCTTGTTTTATTACATTCTGTGAGCTTTTTTGTCTCTCCGCTTTAACCATGTTATGTGGTTATCGGGTTTACTTACCTCAAATTTAGTTCAATTATTTAATAGCAGTGAGTCAATGGGTTTAAGCCGCTGCTGTGTTCACTGTGAATTTTGTCCAGCATTATTTTATTTATTTAATGCGAAGAACACACACACCCAGTAATTTGCCACCCATTGCTTGTGTTATGGGTACTAGATAACTGAAAGGTATAGGTACATAGCCTGCCTGACGTAG
The DNA here is from genome assembly GCA_947044415.1 of Eupithecia dodoneata. Classification (NCBI taxonomy): domain Eukaryota; kingdom Metazoa; phylum Arthropoda; class Insecta; order Lepidoptera; family Geometridae; genus Eupithecia; species Eupithecia dodoneata. The sequence goes on along the minus strand of OX345668.1, from coordinate 10,631,318 downwards.
CATTTGCTAAGTGGTTGCCATTTTTGTTGCCGTAACTGTTATATATTTGGGGCCGAATTCTGCTGATCCATGACTTTACAATGGCAATAGTTTCGTCCCAGAATCGTCCATAGATGAAAGAAACTCTAGATAATGCGTGCGGTGCTACATGCACGTAATCTGTCTTTTGTCGCTGCTATGTATGTATCAAGCATGCTACATACTCGTATATATGCTATTTATGCGTCAAGCTGAAGACAGGGCGCTATGGCGCTTATTGGGGGAGGCCTATGTCCAGCATTGGACTAACATAGGTTGATGATGATGTATGTATGTATCGGTTTACAAAATAAAAGTGGCAAATTAAAGCAAGTTGTGTTTCCAACTTAATTTATATAATAAAAAATTACAAATTCAGTACCGAAATAATAAATCCCTGGAAAACTTTAAATAAGGTCCTACGAAACAGACCAAAAAATCTTTATTTTTATCCTCATTTCCAATAAAACGTAAAAGTAGGGTAAGTAGGCCCAAAACGTACCCGCAATCGACGATTAGCCCTCGGCCATTACTGGCCTGGCCCTTTGGGACCTTATTACTGACTCGAAAGGGTATATCGTTAAGCTATCAATCAAAGAAATCAAACTACATAGTTTTTCGTCCATTAAATTGCTGACTGCGACCACAGCGAGTAAGTTTGGCTGGTTCACCATATCTTCACTCCACCTTATCTTCATATATCTACTATTTGATAGTTTAAAAAATATTAGAAACGACTTCTGAATTTTATATTTTACGTGATGATTCATTGGAAATGAAAGTTTCCGCCTAACCATTCACTCTTTTATTAAAAACAGTAAGTAATAATATTTTGTACAATAACTAGAGGTGCTAAATGTGTGTAAATGTGGAGCATTCAGATCTAAATCTACTAGTATACACAGCAGTGTCAACGGTTTTAACAGATTTTGGAAAACAAATTGTAACAAGTGTAGGACGCCCTCCGCGCAGGTGGGATGACGACCTGCGATACACTGCAGGTAGATGCTGGATGCGTCAAGCCGAAGACAGGGCGCTATGGCGCTCATTAGGGGAGGCCTATGTCCAGCAGTGGACTGCTATAGGCTGATGATGATGAACAACAAGTGTATCTTTGTAACACCTCATTTTGAAACTTTAAGGCAATAACAAATTTTAAGTTTAAACATCTAATTTATCTAAGGCACAGAATACAGAGTAACTCCCTTAGATAAATAATAATCCTTAGGGTTCTCCCATCGATAATTGCTCACGCTCATGATGTTTATAAATTGGGGTAAGCACCCCAAGGGGTAAGCATCCCCTGGGGTAAACGGATAGGCGATATGTTTACCCCGTCATCCCCCAACTGGGGAGTGAAAAATCGCTCGGAGTTGACGGAGCTTAATGTATGGTAGAGTGCTTAATACTGAACTTTTCCAATTAGTGACCGATTTTATTAATGGCGGGCGATATTTTACTAAATTACCGAAAGGCCGGCTTACTGCGAACAAAAAAACATCGGTAAGCTTTATCATTTCGAAACTATACTACACCTAAATCCTCTAGTAGTATTACGTGTCAACATACATAGATCCAGTTTAGGATTGAAATTGATTGTACATCAATACTCATAAATAAAAGAAAATACAGTTTTTTAATGATGTGTTTCCCGTTATGTCGAGTCCCGTTATGTCGAGTCTGTTTTTGCAAAATATTAATTTCTTCGCGTTCATAGGTACAGTCAAACATATAAATTAAAAGCCAATATCTTTCAAATTTTGTTTATTAAGTTCTTTTATATGTACTAGCTGTGCACATATTCATCCAACGCCGGTACCACGCAACCCAAAAAATTGTACGAAGATATTTGACCGAAAACTACTAAACGGATTGGCCTGAAATTTTGCTTACATAAAGACCTTAACCTAGAATAACATATCCTACTAATATTATAAACGCGAAAGTTTGTAAGTATGGATGAATGTTTGTTACTCTTTCACGCAAAAACTACTGAATGGATTTTGATGAAACTCCACTATAATATAGCTTATACATCAGAATAACACATAGGCTACAATTTATAAATATACATATATTGTATCTACATATATTATCCAAAATATCTATCACCACGCGGGTGAAACCGCGGGGCGCAGCGAGTAGACAATATACATAATGTACAAACCGTAGTCAACCGAAGATGTGAGCAGAACCTAGTATTAAATACAGTTATTTCTATTTGCGATGACATACCTCGTAATCTGTATTTACTGGAGATGTTGTCCCTGCGTGGGACGCAAATTGAATTATCTGTCGAGACTTCACAAACAACTCGAGCACAAGGGCAATAAACAATTGTTTGAATAACCTTTGTATTGTAATAATACACGAAATTATACATCCACTAGCTGCAGCCGGCCGTTTCACCCGCGCGGTGATAGATATACAATATATCTTTATAGATTGTAGCCTATGTGCTATTCTGATGTATAAGCTATATTATTGTGAAGTTTCATTAAAATCCATTTAGTAGTTTTTACGTGAAAGAGTAACAAACATCCATCCATACTTACAAACTTTCGCGTTAATAATATTAGTAGGATGCGCGGTAGCGCGGCGGGCGGCGATCCGCCTGCGATGCTTCGATTCCCGCCTCGGGACAAATGTGTGTACGATCGACAGATTTTTTTTTCGAGTGTTCTAGTTGCTTTCTATGTATACTAAAACTATATATCTATGGGCTGGTCCACAAGTTCAAAGTCGCTCAGCGAGCTATGGAAAGAGCTATGCTCAGAGTTTATCTGAAGGATAGGATTCGTAACGAATACATCCGACAGAGAGCCAAAGTTATCGACATAGCTCTGAGAATTAGCAAGCTGAAGTGGCAGTGGGCCGGCCATATCTCGCGAAGAAGCGACGGCCGTTGGGGCAAACGTATTCTTGAGTGGAGACCACGATTTGGTAAACGTAGTGTAGGACGCCCTCCGACCAGGTGGGATGATGACCTACGAAATACTGCAGGTAGATGCTGGATGCGTAAAGCTGAAGACAGGGCGCTATGACGCTCATTGGGAGCGGCCTATGTCCAGCAGTGGACTGCTATAGGCTGTTGATGATGATGATGATGATGATACATGTAACTAGCTAGCTTTACCGTTAATACCCGTACTACCTAAGTGGGTCCTAACCTAAAAGCTTTCGCTAAAATTTCATCAGTAAACTTGGTACTCACTTAAAAACTTATTAGCAGCGTTAAACGCGAAGACTCATAAAAGCACAAAATGCAAAGCGCTCGTAAACTCACGAAGATAGAAAAAAATTAATTTAGAGTTCATTTAGACGTGTTCGGTTGTGCTAAATATATACGGTTTATAATGGGATATTTACCATGATTCATTGCAAATCAAATGTACTAGACATATAAGTTATGAACATACTAGTGGTTTCTTTTTCACTTCTTCCACTAGTGGACAAAAAATTTAAGCGAACTTTAAAATATTGTTAATTGATAATAATGAATAGTATGAAATATGGCCTGTCTAAGTGCTTATGCGTAAGCCTAAAGAAATAAAAAACTTTTCATTTTATTAGATTTTTGGGTTTTCCAATATTTTGACATAGTTTCAGTTTTTTTAAGCGACTTTTGTGTTAACAGCCATGATAGTTTCAAAAGTTTTAATATACGGTTTGTTTTTCTTAGAAGTAAAATAAGATTAAAGGTCTGAGAAAAATTTTAAAATAGAATTTCGCCGTTTCTGTTGAATCCTCAAAGCCGAAATATGTATTTTGTCTCTGTCATCTCTGTTGTTAATCAACAAAATCATTTTAGACTCTGAAATGCAATTTGATAACAGCTATCAAATGTTATCATTATGACACTTTATCACATGATCACACACACAGTAATATTTTAAATGCATAAATATAGATGGATGAATATTTGTTAATTCTTCACGGCAAAACTACTCAATAGGTACTCAATGGTTTATTGCTTACATGTGTACAAATAAATCTTAATAATAATACAGAAGTCCAACTACCATATACTATACTGAACAACTAAAGTCATTTAAAACGGGATATTTACCATGATTTGATTTTTGAGTGTCTTCAGTTATTCCGTGATCATGGCGCATGAAACTGTGCCGAAATATTGGAAAACTCAAAAATCAAATCATGGTAAATATCCCGTTTTAAATGACTTTAGTGTTAATAACCATGATAGTTTCAGAAGTTTTATTATACTGAACAAATCGGGATCGACAAACTTTGCATAGACCTAAATAAAGTAAAGGTTAGCCAAAGAAAGGTACGTACGATAATCTATACTACAAATATATCTCAAAGCTAGACACAAAAATTCCTTCCCGAAACGAACTATAAATGGGTATTTTTCTACATTTACATTCATAAAAACAAATTAATCCGCACATTCAAAAGAACAATCTTTTTAATCCTCGACAACACAAACTTATGTAAAGCATTCGTTTACATGAACATAAGCAAACCCGTGTATTTAGCTCTGTTGAGCTTGTTGAAGGGTGCTGGTTGTCCCACGCTTATAAGCTCGGAAACGCATTGGCATTGCCTCGCTGCCCTTTCTAACCAGAGTAGAAGCTAATTTCGCAAAAAAAAATCATTGACTTCGATTTCACTTTAAATTATTATAAATTTAAACGTCTGCATCGATTTTCATCAAAGCTACCAAAAACAAATTCAAAATTCAATATCATTTATTTCTTTAGGCTTACAAAATAAGCACTTAGACAAGTCATATTTTATACATTAAATTATTATCAAATAAAATTATTTTACTATTCACTTCAATTTTTTGTCCACTAGTGGAAGAAGTGAAAAAGTAACCACTAGTATGTTCATCTCTAATATGTCTAATACATGGTTATTTGCCTATTTAAGCCTATTTTACCTTGTACAGTAGTGGAAAATTCGCCATGAATCGATTGGCCTGCCTAGAACGTCGCTAACGTATGCCCGTATGAATTCGCGCGAAACGATTCGCAGTGAATTATCATTCAGACGTATAATCTTTGATCTGTAGTTTCGATCTGCTGTCCTTCGGATTAAGGGAATAGAGAGGACAATACAATACAATACAAAAATACATTACATGCGACTAGTACAATGGGCAGCCTTATCACTAGAATATTTTATGTTTGCACATACACTTGTGCACTATAATATGTCCTGCGCTCATGGTTGGACCGTTGTGAGGGTCCGCCATCATTAAAGCTTCAAACAAAGAATTAGTTGTTGGAGTTTAAGCGGCGACCTTTTTCAAGTTGATATGTGAGCGTCAACCGTGCAACAAATTATAGCAGTACAAATTAGACCTTGACAAGAGTAATTTATATACAAGCAAAATGCGCTTACGAAAACGCTGAAAATGAGAATCAGGGTACTAAAACTCAGCTCTCTACATCTTAATGATTTACAACAGTGTCGGCTACATTTCATTTGTGCTACGTAGAACGTTCTAGGGTCTGAAACATTGTTTAAAACTGAGTAAAGTGGGGTTATGCAAAGTATACGACTTCGGTGAAAGCGAGAGACTTAACGCTAGAAAGATAACCGAAAATGAGTCGTTACGACGTGTATTGTATATTTTTTGTTACGACAGGCATGTTTCGGATATTCTATGATTATACGAGTACTTAATAATTACCTACATTGTGCTGTATCAACGATATATGAATACAATTTGGTTTTTGTATATAATAATAGTTGAAATAATACTTTAACATTACAGAAAGTCTGTGTTAATATAATAATTTGATTACTTACCTTTTTATATCTACTTTTTGTGATAAAAGAAATTGTAGAAAATATTATATTGATTTCTTTTGACCTTGATGGCACTAAGCGTAGGCACTCGAACACTGGCTAACTTATCAGTAAACCGATCAAAGTATTCGTTTGTAATGAAAAATGCTATTGGTGTTGCCAACCGAGATAGTTTCAAAAACTTTAACCTCTCCTTTTATTTTTCCTCAGTTATTTTCAGGTTCAAAGTTTGCGTTCTAGAATAATTTAATTAAACTTTAAGTTCATTCAAGTTGGCAAACTTTTAGTAGGAAGTTTGCTAAGCGTTTACTGACCTAGTAAAATATGAGCCTGGTTAGGCGGAGGAAAATCAACTGATGTTTGCAGGAAATGTCTGTTGTATTTCAAAAAAATGAAAAGAATTTGAAAAGCTTTTAAAGTTGAAAAATCATGTTTAAGCTTGTTTCTAATTAAGTTAGAAAAGTACCTACCACTCTGTTGTATAACCTATGGGTAATTTCCTTTTTCTTTTTATTGAAAATGATGCATAAAATGTTAAAAACGTTAAGTACCTTTAAATCTGTACTAACAAGTTTGTACAGAAAGCTGTAGTAACAATGTACAAAGCGTGTTTTTTTTTGTCTCTTATTATCATCATCAGCCTATAGCAGTCCACTGCTGGACATAGGCCTCCCCCAATGAGCGCCATAGAGTCCTGTCTTCAGCTTGCCGTATCCAGCATCTACCTGCGGTCTTTCGCAGGTCGTCATCCCACCTGGTCGGAGGGCGTCCTATACGTTACTCGTCGTGGTCTCCACTCAAGAACACGTTTACCCCAGCGGCCGTCGGTTCTTCGCGAGATATGGCCGGCCCACTGCCACTTCACTTTGTCTCTTAGTTCTATTGTTATTCATAAAATTGTGATGATTATCTTTTCATTACTATGATACCTTCTGGACTTATGCCATGGTGAGATTCACCATGGCATATATCCAGAGACTACATAAGTTAACATGAATGGAAAACAGGGCTCACCGGGTTTATTAGACCTGTCTTTACAAAACTTGCAAAGCGCCAAAGTGTGACGTGAGCGATGTTCCTAAATGAGCGAGTGTCGAGCGAATGAGTTACAAATGTACAAATACGCGCCTGACGTCTGACAGTGACTGATCTGCCTGCGTTAATCAGCCGAAAGGGCGCGAATGACCGTTCGATTTACGAATTTGTAATTGGAATGTGATTTGCTTTTTTCTGATGGTGATTTGTTTTTTTCAGGTAAGTGACGCGGCCAGTGTTTTGCAGGAGTACGGTAAATGAATTATTCAAGAATGGAATACAAAATAAAAGTGAAGGCTCCATCAATGTTAATTTGACAAGCTCTCAAAATATCATAATGTTGGCGGAAAACCTACGAATGAACAAAATAGGTAATACATACAAAAAAATATAAAAATAAACACTTCACTTGTTTAAAATACTAAGCTTACCTAAATTACCTCACTTACACGAAAGCCTTTCTCATAATGGAACTGTCACACCTCAAGCGACATTTTAAAAGTAATTACCGTAGGCAGGCTGAATAATTCAGCAGGTGACGTTGACATGTCGTTCTAATGTGACACCTCGGCTGGAATGACGTTGGCAGTTTTGTAAGATGGCGCACAATCATGCTTATATTTTATGCAAAATTTTAGGTGGAGTACTTAATTCTCATTCTTATTGAAAAAAACAATTTCGAATAATAAGACGTTGTTTGATTTTTAAAGTTCTTGGAAGGCGTTGATTAGAAAACTGTCCATCAACAGTCAGCAATTTTTGCGCTTACTGTTTAAGCGTGGGCCTGACCCAGCTACCAAAAACAATTGTCAAAGTTCTCGGTTAAAAATAGGTTCACCCAAGTTATTAATTAATTATTTTGAAGTTATCTTACGCTCCCGACTCCCGCTTCGCTGACTCCGCGCGAATCCTTGCATTCTGACAGCGATCCCAACTTTATAAATTTAAACTCGGTTAAGACGGCACAAAGTTAATCATAGTTTTTAATTATGCAATTTTTGAGTTCCTACCCCTCAAAGCTGGGCGGAAACTTTGCCTCGAAGTTATTAACGAACTAAATTCATATTTGGAGCGGAATACCCTAATCAGAGTTTTTGTTTTCCTTCTAAACTCCATCCTAACTCTTATATTTTTAATTAAATATTTTAAAAAAGCTGGACAATCCACACAGCATCATCTAGCCCCAAGGTAAGTAGAGCTTGTGTTATGGGTACTTGATGACTGATATACTTAATACAATAGATTATATAGATAGATATTTATTATTATACATAGGTAACGACCAGAACACCCAGAAAAAATATCTGCAGATCGTACACACAATTGTTCCAAGGCGGGAATCGAACCCGCAATCTCCTGCGTCGCAGGCGGATCTTCGCCCACCGCGCCACAGAGGTCGTCTTAGCATCTAGCATGTTAAAAGTAGGACACCGGGGACAAAACAAAATTTAGGTAAGGTAGGAAACATATTTTACTTGGGATAAATTCTTCAGTACCTACGAAAAGCTTATATAGCAAACATTAAAAATTTTGGTTTCTGTGACTAAATTGATGGCACGATGCCTATGGAGTGAAAGGTTGCGGGTTCAAGTCCCATCCGGTCGTTAATGTTTAGGGTTTTAATCCTGGTAACACAAAGTTTACCTGGAAGAGATCGCTTTTAAGCGATAAGGCCGCCCATTGTACTTGTATCATGTGATGCATTTTATAATAATCTGTAACTGGTGTACAATAAAGTATTTTTGTATTGTATTGTATTGTATTGTAATACTAGAAGTAGAAAAGCTAAACATGCTCTCCAATGCTTAGCTTTTCAACACACTAGAAGTATCTACCTTCTATCTTTAAGCACACGAAATCAGTAGCCAACTAGAGCCGAGTAGGTATAGGTACACAATTCAGCGTAACCGATCCAAGCGTGACGGTGTGTTAAGAAAAAATGCTGTTCAGAAAGAATGCGTATAAAGACGTTTTCTCTCTCAAAATGAAATCTCCGGTAGCATCTAGTTCATTGGACAGATTCGCACCGTGCGGACCCCACGCAATCATTCCATCCGGGAGGGATATGGCAGGTTTCCTGTATCGATGTCCCTGTCCCATTCGCAAACAGTACGAACGGAACGTGTGGGAACAAGTTTCCCGACAGTACCATTGCCCCCCGTGGCCCGGTGTGATGGAGACCAATTAAAATTAATGTATTGTTTAGAAGCATAGGTATTTATGTTTGTGGGGGCGTTCACGAGATTTTGAAAACGGGTGTTCATCACAGACAACGACATAAGCATTGTCTGGGCCTAGCTACTTTGAAATATTTTGTTGTTTTTGCAATTTTTGGGTAAATAAGTGAATCGTTATTTGTTTCTTATTTATTTATTTAACAAAATCCACAGCCCTTAATTATTATAACAAACATGCTTAAGATCTAAACTTATGGCCAAAACCGGACTTACTTTTTATAAGATTTTTTTTTATTAGCTAGACAGTCAGGTGTAACATATGTACACTTATAATAAATAGTTCTCAGAATATAAATTTATTTCCTATAGTTACATAACAAAAAAATAATAATAATAATATAATATAAAAATATATAAAAATAATTACCTACATATTAAGTTAATACTAAGTACTAAATTAATATTAAATTATGTAACTATGTTTTTAATATAGGTCCACTAACATCCTCCTCCATTATTTTAATTACTTCATTTCTAAACATTCTCTTCTTTTCAAGTAATAAATTTCTTAAAAACGAAGAAGTGTTTAAAAACAAATTAGTTTTATTTTGATTTAATACTATCTTACTACATCTATCTCAATTCTATCTACCTATTATCCTCCCAGAGGGTAGTGTCCTGGGTAAAACTTAACGTAATGGACGGCCTTATCGCTGAGCGCGATCTTTTCCAGGCAACCTTAAGATGATATATACTATGTAATAAGTTAAGTGTGTGATAAGTTTTAATTATTGCAACAATTCTTTACAAACCATGATTCCCCGGTATATTAAGACTTCAAATGTTTCTAGGTTAAAAACATTCTTATTTCAACGTAAATGAGCAGACATTAAACCATAGAAACCAGTTGTTAGACCGTACTCGCCTCGTCGCTCTTCGTCAGTTTCCCTGAAAAATGTTTTCTTGAGCCCACGGCAGTAATTTCACGAGAGCTTGCATTGTTTGCGAGTGTAGTGCCCGCCACAATACCTCTATATTTATACCGAAACTTTACAGGGTGTTTAATTCTTCATAGATGCTCATCATCAAATAGTCCACTGCTGGACATAGGTGGGCCTTACCTAATGAGCGCTTTAGAGCCATCAACCTACATATAATAGCGCCCTTTCTTCAGCTTGCCGCATCCAGCAGTCTTTCGCAGGTCCCACCTTGTCTGAGAGCGTCCTATACTATGTTTGCCCAGTCGTGGTCTCCACTCAAGAACACGTTTACCTTAGCGGTTGTCGGTTCTCCGTGATATATGCTCGGCCCACTGCCATTTCAGTTTGCTAATTCTTTGACCTATGTCCATAGCTTTGGTTCATAGAGGGTCATAAAGTCTCGAATACCGCCGCAGAGTCACTTGTCTGTCGATATTTTAGAGGATACATGTTATATCGGAGAATGCTCACAGGAACTATTAATTTTTAAATTTTTAATCTAATGAAGTGGAACTGGGCCGAACAATTCTGTCGTATGTCCAGCAACTTGTGGGCAAAGACCTCCACAGAGTGGAGCCTACCCAACGCTAAGAGGCGACGTGGAAGGCTCAGGATGAGATGTCGTGACGAGCTCGAGGCACATCTTCTATCATGGACTGTTGAAGCGTTGGATCGCGAGGAGTGGAAGGAGAAAAGGGAGGCCTTTGCCTAGTAGTGGTACAATAATGGCTCAAAATAAATAATAATAATAAATAAATAAATTTAATGACCCGATCCCACTATTTGGTGGATATACCGTCCACTCGCACTAATCGTTTTTCCTCCACCTTAAGCATTCGTACCGCTAGGTTTTTGAACACGCTTTCTGCTAATGTTTTACCGGTCAATTACAACATGAGTCTCTTCAAGCCAAAAGTGAATAGTCTGACGCAAGAATGTCTAGAATATTCTAGACATTCGTGATACCTCGGTTCCAACAAAAGAAGATTTTTGCGTATTCCAATCTACATCAAACAAACCCCCTGGTTAGTTGAAGGTTTCTATAAATTAAGTTACTTTTTAAAATTATTAGAATTCGTAAACTTAAACTCTTCATAATATGTGTGTGCAGCGAGCTAATCTTATTCAGATTAGCTCGCTGCACTGTAACACCCCCACAGTTTCATTTCAATAGAAACAAGTAGACGTAGTAATAACTATAGAAAACCGTTGTTAGAGTGCACTCACCTCGTCAGCTTCGCCTTAAAATGTTTTCTTGAGCCCACGGCAGCAATTTCACGAGAGCTTGCATTGTTTGCGAGTCTAGGGCCGCCACAATACCTCTCGCTATACGCCTCTATCTATACACGATATATTTACAGGGTGATCTTAGTCACTAGCCGCCTGGCTAAGGGGACACTGCTGCACCACCGTGCACCGTTGTCAGCTTGTCAGCTGCAATCGGGGTGTCCCCTGATTGCGTCATCTACACGCTGTTGCCGTAATCACAAAATAACATGATATTAATAAAGTTTAGCTGTGGATTTACATTTAGAAGTGGCAGTGGGCCCGTCATAACTAACGAAGAACTGACAACCGCTGCGTGTTCTTGAGTGGTGACCGCGACTCGGCAAACGTAGTGTAGGACGCCCTCCGGCCAGGTGGGAGGACGACCTGCGAAGGACTGCGGGCAGATGCTGGATGCGTCAAGCTGAAGACAGGGCGCTATGGTGCTCATTGGGGGAGGCCTATGTGCAGCAGTGGACTAACATAGGCTAATAATGATGATGATCTTACTTTAACCGCTTTTAAGTTACAACGATGTTTTTTATACGAGTAATAATATGGACCGTGAATAAGTTTAATAAGATCTCTTACTTTTATATTATGCTCCCCTGAGAAGAATAATCATTTATCATTTATCTTAAAATGATTATTATTCTTGGGGGCGACGCTAGGGTTGATTCCCTAGGGAACATTTAATTCCCGGCGCATTACACGGCTGACCAACCATCTTCGACGGCGGACGTCACAGGCCCTTTCTCCTTCCTGCCGTCGGTGTCCACCAACCTGAGCGGCCTTCGGAAAGCCAGGATAGTACCGGACCACGAAGTGAAATCAGACCGGCATAGCTCCCTACGACCTTCTTTTTTTATTTAAATACATTTTTATTCTTTTGTTACTGACTTTTTTGTTTAATTTGTAATATTAATATCCACCTAAAAACATTAACGCCACACTGGCCTGGGATTCCATGAGGCAATTAATACGTCTCGATTGAAATTTATTAAATAACAAGATGCTATGTCATCAATTGTATTAATCATATTCCCTTGAAATTTTTTACAAATCGTGAACGTAATATATATTGAAGAGTCTTTCGATTCAGATTGTAACTTTCTAGCAACAAACTCCGTAGCATTCTCTAATAATGGAGCACCCTGTATGCAGATATACCGCACAGTAGCTATGTATGTTTGTCTTTGCTCTTTGTTTATGACGCATGCTATAATTTGAGAGTATGTGTTGAAATTTCCTACTGTATTTTCAGTCAACGTTATAGCATTTTTATTATAATAACTTTCGTGCTTTCACGAATACGAAAGCTTGGTTTCATAAAAGCTTGTATTTGCCCAATGCCATATAATAGCGTAGTGTCCTGAGTAAAAAAAATATGTTTCTATTTAGTCCGTCAGTTAGATTATCAGAAGATATTGGACATGTATTTCTTCTTTTGTTAATCAAACAAATACTTACAAAAATAAAGCGCGTCAAAGTTTAGGAGTGGGGGCTCGTGACGTCACAACTTGCTAAAAAGTGTAGCAAGACGTGACGTCACGCGGAACTTTAACTGGCTATATCTTCATATTTCTTTGTTTTATTGACAAAAGGAAAAACTCGGGTCCAATATCTTCTAATAATCTAACTGACGGACTTTTTTAGGACTCTAGCCTATTACGTAAAATTCGTTTACCTATTAAGCTCTGCTTACCATGGGGCTAGATAATGCTGTGTGAATTGTCCAGCATTATTTATTTATTTTACTTGCAAGGCGTGGATTATGTTTTTCTAGTATTTCTACATGTTTGCAGGCATATTTATTACAGTAATAATCGATTTTGATAATTGAGGTATTGTAAGGATGGACGTCGAGTGAAACCACTGAAGTTTAGATGATGACTATTCTTTATTAGGATACGTTATACACTATTCACACATAGTTACTACATCTCATTTCCACCGCAATAAAGAAAATAAAATAAATGATAGTTTATTTTATTTTAAATCTAATTATATTTTCTTAAGCAAATCGATAAACATAATGATTACATGAATTAATATTATTAGGAATAATTTTTACTTGATTAAATATCGTATAATGTTCGTTTATAATACGTTAATGAAATATCTTACTTACTATGAGTACATTGTAGAGTCAGGCGGTACATAGCGCTTAGTCCTGTTCTTGTGTACTACATACATTTTATTGTCCTTAATAATTTCAACATTTGGTGAACAATCTTTAATAACAGAATATGGACCTGAATAAATGCATTTAAATTTATTTCCTGTCTCATTTTTTATTAAAATTAAATCATTTGGCATATATGTTATTGGATTAATATTTTGATCATATCTTATTTTCCTATTGATTTTACTTGAAATAAGATTATCTCTTGCCTCTTTCTGTGAAGTTTGGATTCTGTAACGCAATTCTAAGGGATAGTTATCGTAATTATAAAGAGGATCTATCTTTTTTGAATTTAAATTCGATGGTAAATTACTCTTTTTGCCGAAAACTAGTTCAAATGGAGTGAATTTCGTCTCAGTGTGTACCGATGTATTATACGAGAAACACCAAAAAGGAAGCCATGTGCTCCATGCATCAGAATGATTTTCAGTTTGTATTCGCAAAAAGTTACCTAAATGCTTGTGTGAATTCTCCAATGCGCCAATACTCTGATGATGATATGCTGTTGACTGTAACTGTTTTATATGTAAAAGTGTACATACCTCTTTCATTGTAGCTGATAGAAACTCGGAGCCCCTATCTGTTGCTATACACCTTGGAATTCCATATCTAAGAATAAAATTATTAACAAAACTTCTAGCTACTTCTACTGAAGTTTTTGATAGTAAAGGATAAGTTTCGATGTACTTACTTAGTTCACATTGTATTGTCAATATATAGGTATAATTATAATTATCTTTGTCTAAAGGTCCTATCAAATCTAAAAATATTTTATCTAACGCTGATGTTGCCGTTGATGTAATAACCATTGGTTCCTTTGTATGATGCGATGAATATTTTTGTTTTTGACATTTGTCACATCTTTTTATGAATTCTGTAACATCAACTTCTAGACCTGGCCAAAAATAATATTTTTTGATATTATTTACCATTCTTCTAATGCCCGCGTGGCCACTAGTGGGCAAAAGATGAAAGTCATTTATTATTACACGTTGGTCATCTTTATTATCTATCCTTTCTACATCTTTTAAAATACATAGTCGTGGACCGGTCCAATTATTTATTTTCTGTACCTCTTTAATTACTTTTTCTGTAAAAATATTATTATTATTATTTTTTATAAAATATATTTCTTTTATTTCACACTTTCCACAAAATCTTTCCAAATCTCTCACAAATTCGCCTGGCGATAGTTGCGATTGAGATGCTGGATTGATAAAAATGGTACTTACACATGGTACATAACACAATACTTTACTTTCATACCTTATCTTATTTAAATTACGGTATCGTTTTAATTCATGCGCTCTTATAAAACGTAATTCAATAAATTGTTTAGGCTTACGTAGCATTTCCACAACTTTCGGGTGATCAAGCCAATCGTCGTGAGAAATTACAACATCTTGTTGCTGTTGTGCCTGTTGTTGTTGCATTCTTGCTTTCTGTCCTCTCGTCATTACATTTATGCTGCATGCATTCATTTCCTTTAATTCCTCTGATGTAATACGCAAGCGTGACATTGCGTCAGCTGCTGAGTTATTTTTTCCTGTTACATACTCCACAACAAAATCATATTCCTCTAAAATAAGTCTAAATTTCATTAATCTACTCGAAGGATCTCGCATACTGAATAAGGCTAAAAGTGGTTTATGGTCGGATTGAACCTTAAACCTTCGTCCATAAAGATACGGTCTAAAATGTTTTACTGACCAAACAATAGCTAACAACTCTTTCTCTATTGTTGGATATCTTTTTTCTGCTTTATTTAAACTTCTACTGGCAAATGCTACTGGTTTACCATCACCATTACACAATACCGAGCCGATAGCAAATCCGGAAGCATCTGTTTGCAAAATAAATTCATTTTTCTCTGAAAAATTAGGATATTGAAGTACAGGATGAGAAATAACACATTGTTTGAGTAATTCAAATGCTTTTTGACAATCTTTATTCCAATCAAACTTTATATTTTTTCTAGCTAAGTTATTTAATGGATATGCCTTTTCTGCAAAATTTGAAATAAATTTTCTATAGTAATTTACAAAAGCAACAAATCGTTTAACCTCGTCTGAATTTCTAGGGATTGGGTAATTTTTTACTACATTTATTTTATTTGGGTCAGGTATTACTCCTTCGGACGTAACCACATGTCCTAAGAAAAGTAATTCCTTTTGCAAAAAATTGCATTTATTGGGATTTAATTTAAGATTAACTTTCTTTAACCTTTCAAAAATATCTTGCAAATTTTTTATATGAGACGGTAAATCACGGCTGAAACAAACCACATCGTCTTGGTAAACTAAACATTTGTCATACGTTAAACCTGTCATAGCCATTGTCATCATACGCGAAAAAGAACTTGGACTTGTCTTAAGACCTTGAGGAAGTCTTGTCATTTGATATCTCCCTGAATCAAACGCTGTGTACTTACGACTGTCTGGATGTAAGCTAACATTGTAGTATCCTTGATGTAAATCTAAATGCGAAAAATACATACAACCCGATAAAGAGTCTAATATTTCCGTAATATTCGGAAGCGGAAATTTATCATTATGAATGCTGTTGTTAAGTTTTCTATAATCAATAACTAAACGCCATTTTTTATTTCCATTACTGTCCGATTTTTTGGGAACAAGTAAAATTGGGCTAGACCATTCACTTTGACATGGCTCTATAATTCCATCTTTCAACAAATAATCAATTTGATTTTTAATTTCATTTTTTAAAGAATGAGGTAATCTATAAGGTTTTGAATATATTGGTTGAGTTCCTTGTCTTACTTCAATCGAATGTTGATAAATATCTGTAGTTGTTAAAGTATCGCCATCTAAATAAAAAATATCTGAATATTTCGCACATAAACTTTCGATATTTATTTTCTCTTCCCTATTTAAATGATTCAAATTCAATTTAGAAAATAACGATTTAACACGTTCAGCATTTTTGACCTTTGTGTCAAAAATACAAACATCAAAATCTTTTGAGCTTTGAATATCAAGCTTTATCTGTGATAATTCTATGTCATTAGCAGTTGTATTCAAAATACGAATAGGTATATTACCGTTAATTGGAGCTGCTAGCGTACTTGCTACAAAAATACCTTCCGAAATCTCTTTCGTACATACCACACATTCCTCTGTCAAATTCGTACTTACATAATGAATAGATTCCGATCTAGCAGGTAATTGCATTAAATGTTTAGAATTGTATATATTAAGAACAATCCCATTTCCATTCAACCGTAATGATAATACGTTGTTATTTAAGTCAATGACCGACTTGTACTTGCTTAAAAAGTCTTGGCCTAAAATTCCATGTGCCTTACACGGTAGTGAGGCAAAAACATAAAACCTATGACCAATTATTTGGTTATGAGTCGATAATTGTAAATCAACATATCCTATTGCTCTACCTCCGATTCCATTTATGATTATGTTCTCCTTACAAATTGGGATGTTGAACTCTTGCACGTACTTATATTTTAGGGCTGAAATCGATGCGCCTGTATCTAATAGCCAACTAAATGATTCATAATGATTCACAAATAATTTAATGCAATAACTACTGTTACTAGCTAAAATATTATATTCTTTAGCCTCGAAAAAACTCATTTTCGAAAGAAAGTAGCTCTTCTTCAGATGCCTTGGGCTGCTGTTCTGTGGCAAGGCGAACTTGTCCTCGGGACGGTTTATTTCCTCTATAATTATTTTGAAATGACTTACCCCTGGATGAAGCTTCTACATTCGGCTGCCAACCTCTGCCGCGGGGCTGATATCCACGAGATACTCCCGAGCCACGCTGCTGAAAACCACCTCGGTTGTAGCCACGAAAACCACCTCTGTAGCCTCGAAAACCACCTCTATACGCACCTCTGTTGTAGCCTCTATGACCGTTGTACGCCGGCTGCCTGGAATTGTTTTTGTAAAACGCGTTATTATTGTTTCGGGATATTGACAAAATGTCTCCAGAAGACGTCATTGATGACGTGTCCTCATCTATCGCAGCTTGAACCGCATCTTTTAGGCACTCGAACCTCTGAGCTGAAATGATGGTACTTATTCTACGGTTTCGTAACCCCTCACTAAACTGTCTTACAGCCTGTTTTTCGTTTATCGTTTTTAAAACATCATACTTCGTCGAATCACCTCCAGATTGAGCAATTGTCAAACTCACAAACATTTCTGAAAGTTTCTTACCAAAATCATCAACCGATAAATCATTCTGCTTACAGCTGAGCATTTGTTTTTGCAAGGCACTTGCTGATTTCTGGGGCAATAAGAATCTTCGCATGTCACTCAAAAGTAACTTTACACTGTCATATTTAGATGCTAATTTTAGTTTTGCACCTTGAGACAACCTAGTTCTCAGAACAAAATTGATCAAATTACAATGCGATTCGTTTGCAATAAGCGAACTGTAATAATCAATGCCATCAATTAATTTTTGTGTGTTAAAAATATCATCCGATATAACGGGTAATAAGTTCAAAGCAACTTTCAGGTCAAATTCCATTTTTACACAAGTATCTTTTACCTTTTGTGTTATTAATTTTATCTCTGTATACAAAGTATTAATATTCTCACAGTGTTTCACAATACACTCTTTTTCTTCTTTACTTCTTTCAATTTTATTTATATTTTCTAAATAAGTATTATACTGATTAATAATAACATTACATTCATCTAATTTTTTCTTTGAAATTATAGTATCTTGTCTACGAGAAGGTCCTATTTTAATTAAATATTTCCTAATCTCTAAAAGTTCATTATAAAGTTCATTTAAATATTCTGCCATTAAAATATTCTGTCTTTAAAATTAAAATTACCGATTTGAGATAAATATAATACACATACCTCTTATTCTATTCTAATTTTACCGTAATAAACACTCCGCTGATTATTGTTCATCGTCCAGTTTAGGTAGGTATCAATAAGATCCGCACAAGTTCATTCACATTATCAGGTTTCAGTTCTATACGTCTTACTTACACTTTCATCTACACGTACCGCACATATCACCATATCGCTCATACTCGTACCTATCACGCGCGATTTCGATCAATATTTTAACACTATCACAACACTAATTTTATTATTTATTTTCTTCGATCTTCAAGTCAGGGTACAGCTGCTGCTGTTGACGACGACGGCGCTGAAGAAACGATCCCCGATTCGTCATGTCCAACTGCTGTTGCGCCCAACGCATGTGACATTTCTTATACTGCTTGTAGAGGAAGTATATCGCAGCGATCAACAGGAGAGTGCAAACGACGATCATCGCTACGCTCATCATCGAGAGATGACTTTTTATTTCTTCCAAATGCCCATTGTTGGAACCTGCTGCATTTTGGTTTAGAAACACGGTTTCTTTTTCGATATTTGAACGACACATTTTTATTTTTGTTTTTAATTTTACGGATTTTTATTTTTAATTGAAATAGTGTCAGATTTTAAATCATTGTTCAATATGTTTGAAGGCACACAACACTAATTATTCGTGTGACGCGTTCCAAACATGGCACGGGTCGCCATGTATGGAGCTGGCAGGGTCGCCATGTAAGGATGGACGTCGGAGGCGAGTGAAACCACTGAAGTTTAGATGATGACTATTCTTTATTAGGATACGTTATACACTATTCACACATAGTTACTACATCTCAGTATCCATACATTACAGGTATTTTTCTCTTTAAAAATAGTGAAGAAGCGAGGACCGAGCCGGGCTATTTTTAATTCTTAGTATTTAGCTTATAATAAATAAATAAATATAAATAATGCTGGACAATCCACACAGCATTATTTAGCCTCAATGGTAAGCAAAGCTTGTGTTATGGGTACTAGATAACTGATATACATAATACATTACATAGATAGTTTTTTTTTTATATTATACATAGAAATCGACCAGAACACCCGGAACAAATATCTGCAGATCGTACACACAATTGTTCCGAGGCGGGATTCGAACCCGCAACCTCCTGCGTCGCAGGCGGACCTTCGCCCACCGCGCCACATCGGTCGTCTAAGATATTAATCTCCGCACTTGCGTCAGTTCGAAATAATACCACCCCATTCTCTGTTTTGTATCGTGTTCCAAATAAATCATTGGGCTTCTTTCTTTTGGCTTTCTTCATAGGATTTATTCCCAGTCACTGTGTATTCATCAATAGACCAAAACAACACCATTCCCGTCTTAATCCAAGTAATCGCGCACAACCACCAATCTCTAAGACGAACCTATCAGCTTATGGCGCACCATTGCCTTTCCACATATATTAACATCGGCCAAACACTATACTTAACTTCCTTCAGTTTCTGCTTTTGTTTAACTAAAAGCTTCTTTATTTAGCTGTAGGTAAGGTTGCTTCTCTATTGCGGGTCTGTAATCCCAAGTGACTAATCTTGGGGTACTATCCGCCTTTTGCAGATGTACAACGATTAATCTTTCCATCGAGTTATTAGGCCCGTTGCTATGGTTACGCTCGCAAAATGTTGCTTTGATTTATTAGAATGGCCGCTCGATTTTGGGGGAAATGTGCCTTTAAAATTATCTGTAAATACAATCCTTTTAATGAAGTGCTCTCCTAGCTTTTGGTTGTTAAATGTTTCCAATTGACTTCTTGTACCTTCTGTATAAAAGCGTTTGAATAGCTGTATAAAAGCGTTTGTATAGGATTAATACAGATACTTTTCGCTCTGCAGTATCTGTGGCCGAGGTTGTTGTTAATATCAGTAAGGGATACGTGTATTATATTTTAAATTCAACAGCAACGTACGTTAATATAAATAATATCCGCAAAAAACTCATAACTCGCCATAAGGAAATCCGCAGAGATCCGCAATAAAATATAGATTCCTTATTTATACGGAACCCGATACGCGAGTTATGATGCCGCAGAATAATATTTTATTTGTAACGGTAATGCACTCTAGGAAATTGACTCGGCCTGTGTAAATTGTGGATTCGAATCACGCTGTAAAGCGGCCGGCACGATCGCTCCTGGTTTTTCCGAAGAACTGACTTTCAGGTATTACCTTATAACGTTACATAACATAATTTACGTATTACATTACATTATTTAGGTATAACGTCACATTATTCAGGTGTCACGTTGCATTATTTAGGTGCTGCATCAAAAACACAAAACAAAAAAAGCAAAACAAAAAACTACTGTCTAGTTCTTGAGAAAATGTAAAAAACAGTGATTTTTTAGCGAGGAATTACATGTGTTGGCATTTTTGTCATGTAGTTAGTATCAATAAAAACAGAATTACTGTAGCTAAAGTGACCCCTTGTTATTCAATTGATACTTTTATTTGCTGAGGAGTTTTACTTTTATTTGTTTAGTTATTGTCATTTTCTTAGATGAATATATAATATATAATACAGCCATTTTTATTTTCTGATTACAATACTATCATATTGTAATCAGAAAATAAAAATGGCTGTCATTCCAGAGGGATGAGGTAGGTCAAGGGGGAAAGATGATTCGCCAAGAAAATATATCGTGAAAAACATAGGTTCACTCAGTTGAGCTACCTGTACATTGTTTGCAATAGTATGCCTGCTGTAAGCTCAATTTTTGTATAAATAATTGTAAATATTGGTTCCCATTTGATTTGATTCGTTGATTTTATTTTTTCTGTTAATAAAGAGAAAAATTAACTAGGTATATTAAATTACTTTTAGATATTTGGGCGCCACCATACCGAAATGGCCGAAACAGGCGTAAAACCCAGGTGTTGCTAGGCAATTTCCAAATAGATTGTTAGCAGTACTGGAGCGAAATATCCTAGTAATCAAATGATAGCCGGTTTCAATAGAATTTACATTGTGCTATAGAACCCATGTTCAAAAATATTTTTTGAAAACTAAAGTAAAATCAAATAGTGAACAAAATTGTAATTTCCATAAAAATCGACCTACGAAACCACTACTAATAACTATGAAGACATTTGACTTTTTTTTATATTTGCCAAAATATGTGTTATATAAGGGTAACAAGTCAATACATTATATGAATCAACAATAATTTATCTCTGTTCTGCCAAATGAAAATCTATTTACTTGTACTTTTTACTTACAAGTACCATACTAGTTTGTGTTTTTCAATAGTAGAGAGTGGTAAAGTAAATATTCCCAGGCCGCTCGATCGTTCATTACTCTAAATTGTTTCCATCCTCGGGGAGGCTGGATGAATTACCTGTGTTGCGAACTCTACTAAATGTTGCCATAAAATAGGTTCTATTTAGTGAACAATGCGAACATTAGGTTTGGCTTTGAAAAAATACTTGCAAAGTACAACTTATGAAGTTTTGAAAAATAAATATAGAAATAATTGTGGACAATCGACACAGAATCATAGCTTAGCTTATCGTAGCTCCAAAATAAGCAGAGCTTGTGGTTGGATATACATCATAGAATATATGAACATACATACAATACATTACAATACAAAAATACTTTATTGTACACCAGATACAGAACATTATGAAAGATATTACATGTGACAAGTACAATGGGCGGCCTTATCGCACACACACATAGATACACATACATCATAGATTCTAAAACTAAACTAAACTACAAAACCATGATAGTATCAAAATATTTATTTTCCTCGTATATATTTTGATAACATCGAAAAATAAATGTGTAACCAATTGAGTTCAAATATCGAGGTTGGATTCCTGGAAGACAAACAAAATTCCCAAGCCGACCACTCCTTTCGAAGCCCTTTCCCTTATCTAAAATGCCATAAACCAGTAAACCCTTCAATTTAGCCCTTCAGCAAAAAGTGGCAAAAAGTCTGACGTAGGTAATTAACAGGCGACAGCCTCTCTAGAGATTTGTCCGACCGTCCGTCACTATTTTTCAGTGACAACCGTAAAAGAAGACTCAGGAAATAAATCGTCGTCTGTTAATTTTAGGGTTCCCGGTGGCAACGGGTGTGATGTGATTCAGGTTCAATTACAATACGTTGATGCGCAGCAACGTAATTTATTTAATTTTATTGTAACATTCAGGATATAATAAGTTTTGAATACGTTTTGATTACGTCAGATCTTTATATTTCATAGTCATCAAATGATAAAGTACTTTTAGCCGCTATATTTTACCTAGTTAGTAGGTAACAGTAACGTGTTCTTGAATGGAGACCACGACACGTGTAGGACGCCCTCCGACCAGGTGGGATGACGACCTGCGAAAGACTGCAGGTAGATGCTGGATGCGGCAAGCTGAAGACAGGGCGCTATGGCGTTCATTGGGGAGGCCTATGTCCAGCAGTGGACTGCTATAGGCTGATGATGATGATGATGATGAGTAACAGTAACTGCTGTATACATTGTGACCTACTTAATATTTATCATTTTCTTGACATAGTATTTGACATCATTATTTATTTTTACCACAATATGATTTGCTTATTCTCTTTAACATATTTTAATAATAATTTAAGAATATTCTGGCATAATAAAAACGAAACGTAATTAATAAAATTATATCGATACACAAAAGTAAATAATGGCCATTTCAATAAATAAAAATTGACCCGAATGAATTGATTGTCTGATATTAAAAACAAAAATTGTAATCGTTAAGAGTATACCTATTCTTTGATGCATTAGCAGGAAAAAAATAAAATATTGTTTAGGACACAAACTGAACGATACAAAACGTGTTTTTGTACAGAACCCTTGATGTCTACTGACATACTCTCACTTGGCTAGTTTTTCAAGCCTAGCCAAGGGCGTGATGTGTGATATTAATGGAACGCAGTCAAAGGATAGTTCATATTTTTACGAGTTTGAGGGGGGAGGGGGGAGTGGGGGACTTAGAGTGACTGCCGAGAGCATGGCTGTGAAACATTTGCTATTTTTTACGCAATCCCAGGATCATAAAAGTTTTTTTATGAACTTTACTTATTAACAAGTTGGATGCGCTGCTTTCGTTATGCTTAAAACTGTTATATTTTGTACCTACCAAGCACTTCATTAAGCTAGCACGTCACCGTGCCACAGAGGTCGTCAATAATTACCATCATCATCAACATCACCCATAGTTGTCCACTGGTGGACATAGGCCATAGCGCTGACGCCCTGGCGCTCATTAGGGCATCCTCTAATGAGCGCCATAGCGCCCGGTCTTCAGCTTGACGCATCT
Organism: Eupithecia dodoneata; assembly: GCA_947044415.1. Lineage (NCBI taxonomy): Eukaryota > Metazoa > Arthropoda > Insecta > Lepidoptera > Geometridae > Eupithecia > Eupithecia dodoneata. Next base: position 10,607,709 of record OX345668.1, on the reverse strand, counting down.
AGCATCCCCCTGCAGTCCTTCGCAGGTTTTCATTCCACCTAGCCGGAGGGCGCCCTACACTACGTTTGCAGAGTCGCGATCTCCACTCAAGAACACCCAGCGGTTGTCGGATCTGCGTGATATATGGCCGGCCCACTGCCACTTCAACTTGCTAATTCTTAGAGCTATGTCAATAACTTTGGTTCTCTGTGGGATGTATTCACAACGAAATGAATACAATGTATTCATAATAAATGTATTCATTTGTAAAATAAATAAATGTAAGACATTTTACTAAAATATTACCTGAAATTTCATTCATTATACATTAGAGCGTCCACCCATGATAATATGTCACCACCCGTACGTTTCGCTTCTCATTGCTCTCGCAAACTTCATTACTGCGCGAGTAGATAAAGCTGATTGAATTGTGCAGCTATTTTCAATTATCTTCACGCCCTCCCAAAGGATTTGCGGTTCCCTCGTTTTCCTGTCTTTGTTTCCACGGTTCTCGTTTTAGGGTACCTACCGCAAACGGAAACCCTGAAATGGGACTGCTGATACACATCGCATTGTTCTTTCACTGGAAATATACGATCTCTTAGGATACGATGGCCGTGTGGTGCCGGCTTAGATTTTACACCACCCTAACTCTTCTCTACCTTCTTAGGGCTGATCCACCAGTTCAAGACCAGCGAGCTATGGAACGAGCTTACTCGGAGTTTCTCTGGAGGATAAGATTCGTTACAGACATCATCCGACAGAGAACCAAAGTTATAGACATAGCTCTAAGAATTAGCAAGCTGAAGTGGCAGTGGGCTGGCCATATCTCGCGATAAACCGACAAGGGCTGAGGTAAACGTGTTCTTGAGTGAAGATCACGACTCGGTAAACGTAGTATAGGACGCCCTTCGACCAGGTGGGATGACGACCTGCGAAAAACTGTAGGCAGATGCTGGATGCGTCAAGCTGAAGATAGGGCGCTATGGCGCTCATTAGGGGAGGCCTATGTCCAGCATTGGACTTACATATGCTGAAGATGATGATGAACTCTTTCCACGGGTATCTAAAGAGAACCAGACAGCTGATTAACGTTTTTATTATGTTTATTTCATGTTATTAATAAATAATTGTGTAAATAAAGCATTATTCATTTATTTATTCAGTCCTAGAAGAAAAACGCTATTTGTGGGCAAACTCGACTAGACAGATCAAATAAATACAAAAGAAAAACGTAACTATAACTACATTATTATTATTATAGTTCAATTAATACGGAACCATCCTCCTTCACAGCATTATATGCCTTATTTCACGTTTTACATTTTTCATTCCATTCACTCCGGGCTTACATTGTTTCGTACGTTTTCATTAGAGTCTGTTTTTCCATGGCATCATTATGTTTCATGGCTTAAATCGTGGTTTTATAGAGGCCCTTGAAAGCTTCTATTGTTATATGGAAAGTAAATTTCTTTGCGTATTTTTATCCGTCTCCTGTGAGTATCAAGGAGTGTTTTTAGAAAATTACAATTGATGAAAAGAAACAAATTGTAACTGACGACCGATGTGGCGCGGTGGGCGAAGGTCCACCTGCGACGCAGGAGGTTGCGGGTTCGATTCCCGCCTCGGAAGAAATGTGTGTACGATCTGCAGATATTTGTTCCGGGTGTTCTGGTCGTTTTCTATGTATGGTAAAAATATCTATCTATGTAATGTATTGTATTATGTATATCAGTTATCTAGTACCCATAACACAAGCTCTGCTTACCATGGGGCTAGATAATGCTGTGTGAATTGTCCAGCATTATTTATTTATTTACAATTCAAACGTATAGTTGAGCTAAAAACATGTTGTTTGCAAATAATGTAGAGTCTGTGTCAGTGTTTGAATATTTTTTTAGTATTTTAGGATTAATAAAGTTCTTTTGATGTTATGTTATACCTATAACTACATAATCATATGTTCGTATTTATTCTAGCTCTATCCTTGGTACAACCCCTGCCTTTCTTTAATTCACACAATTCTTTCCATCCAAAGGTTGCCTGGAAGAGATCGCTTCTATGCGATAAGGCCGCCCATTGTACTTGTCACATGTAATATCTTTCATAATGTTCTGTATCTGGTGTACAATAAAGTATTTTTGTATTGTATTGTATTATCATGATTTGTAAGGCGAAGTGTAAAAATACCTACGAAAGATTTGATAAGCGCACCCGCAGCTTTTAAAACATACTTTTTGTTTGTTCATTCTGTTTGAAATTAAATTTACACTAGTCCAACAAAAAAGTTACAATTAAGTAATAGAAGCTTTAAAATTAATTGACCATCATCATCAGCCTATTTTAGTCCACTGCTGAACATAGGCCCCGATAATGAGCGCCATAGCGCCCTGTCTTTAGATTGACGCATCCAACATCTCCCTGCAGTCTTTAGCAGGTCGTCATAAATTATCAAAAGTTAACTATTACCATTTATCGTTTCGTCTCATACAGTACCTTTAGCATGCACTATACAAAGGTTGTCTGGAAGAGATCGCTTTTAGCGATAAGGCCGCCGATTGTGCCATTAGTTATATTTTTTTTTTTTTTTGTATTGATGGTGCAATAAAGTTATATTGTATTGTATTGTATTGTATACAAAAAGTAGCCAGTTATGCCAGATCAATTAAAAATTAATGTTCGCAACATTTCAACCCCTTCATTATTAAACTAAAGTTAATATTTCACACGCCAACATAAATACTTACATAAACTGTCACCTCTTTAATAGAATAACTTGTTTAAATTTCAAATATTCGGTGTTAATTTCCGTAAAGGTCTATATTATTTGAGTTCCCGCCCAGACATCTCATTTCCGATGGAGTTCAAACAACCGAAGCCGTAGGTGTTAAGAGACAGCCTTCTTGAACTTGTAGGTACCTACTTTAGTCTCTAAAGGCCAGACTCCACCAAAGCTGAAATGAGCAAAGAAGAGATGGCGAACCAATGAAGAACCAATAGAACGTCCTTATGCACTTCTCGTCACCGCTCAACTTCATCCAATGAGCGGAGACGTATCATATTTGTTTGCGAAGAAACAAAGAAAGATCAAAGCGGAGATGTAAGCTGTGCCTCGCAAGCTGGCGACGTCTAGCAGCGGAGTCGAGAAGAGATGTGAACTGTACTTCGCTAGTACATTACATGACTCTTAAGAGACCGGTGTCCTCGGGAGCACCTAACCCAAACTCACTCTCTCTCACACACACACAACACACACACACACCCTAACACACACACACACACATAAAAACACGTTATCACACACTCTTTAATTCAACTCACACCCACTCTTAATTAGTTTCTCACCATGAATGAATTGCTTTAGGATAACTTTATTAGACTAGGTTAGACTTTAAGTATTAAAATGTATTAATTAGTGCTAATCGTACTGGTTTGTGAGGAGGGCGTTGTCATTCTGCGACACAGTGTTAAACTACTGCAGATGACATCGTTTTTCAAAACTGTTTTTTGTTCCATGTCATGTACCAATAAACGATTATTATTATGTCTCTCATTTACCATGATCTCGGGCCATAAAGTGACCCGGTCCTTTGGAAGGCTTGCGTTATTATTATTACATTCATCTCAACAAACGACGATCGCCGCACGCAGCTCAGCCACTCTAACCAGCACACATCTCCGCTTTAGCGAGCACAAGGGATCTCCGCTCCAGTCTAGCCAGAATGCATCTCACACAGCTTCGGTGGAGACACCCTAGCTGAAAAACATCTCTGCTCGTCTCCGCTACGGACATCTCCGCTTTGGTGGAGTCTGGCCCTAAGTGTGGGACGGGTAGCTTCGACACCTTTTGTTTAACTCTGTGTTTGTCAAGTTGTGGGAAAGCTTTTTATTTGAGCTGATCCTAGAATCGGATTAGAAAGGAGACTGGAGGAGACTGTTAAAGTTGAAGAATAGTACATTAACTCATATACGTTGAGAGAATGTACTATTTTTTAAACCGCAACAAAAAAGAGAAGTTTGCCATTCTGATATAGTATTATTATTGTATGTTTTTATCTGTAGCATCGTGGCAGCTCTCAAACTAATAATAATTGAATATCATACAAATTATTATGATTTAGCTTAATTTTTTTTAAGTGGACGTCATCCTGAGTATTGTTAGCTAATAGCTATGTTTAATGGAAATCGGTACAGCCGTTTAAATGCAATGATGCTTAAAAGTAAAATCGTCGCGGAGGACTTATAGAAAAATTTTTGAGTATTTTTTTTTGTTATAATAATGGATTGGTTAATATTTTGGTTAGCTAGTGCAAATGTAGCAGTTCCTCACACGCACGATTAGATGGATAGATAATGCATTATCATTATTATTTCGACACTCACTGCAGCACATGAATAAAGCCTATAATAATGCTGGACAATTCACACAGCATTATCTAGCCCCATGGTAAGCAGAGCTTGTGTTATGGGTGCTAGATAATTGATATACATAATACAATTCTTTACATAGATAGATATTTTTTATTATACATAGAAAACGACCAGAACACCCGGAACAAATATCTGCAGATCGTACACACAATTGTTCCGAGGCGGGAATCGAACCCGCAAACTCCTGCGTCGCAGGTGGACCTTCGCCCACCGCGCCACATCGGTCGTCAAAGGTCGCCTATAAAGGTAACAATAATAATGGTAAGCAATAAGTAATAGTATAAAAAAATAAAAAAGTAGAGATCAGTGATTGGACCAAATCTCATACAAAATTGAAGCACTCAATTGACTCGATAACGCTCTTTCCGCTTCCTATCTCTCAGTCACTTTCCCTTCCTTCCGATCTCTCAGTTACTGGATTGATTATGCAAACTGTATTTTCATGAGCAGCGGGTGCATGAGTCGAGTTCTAACCTATGAACCAATAAGTCTTCGGAAACAGTGATACTTAGATTTATCATCAAATCAGCGCACACACGTCCACTGCTGGACAAAGGCTTCCCCCATATATCGCCATAAACTATACAATATTTAGATTTTAATATTTTTTATATATTTTTTTTTACAATATTTTTCGATGCTAGTGATTAATTAGGTTGACTACACTATTGTATTAGTAAAAATAGTTGTAATGCTTTAAATAAATAAATACATTTTTTCTGTTCATTACGCACTATAACAACAAAAACCTTAACACTTTGACTGTGGTTTTTTTTCGACGACTGCGATTTTTTTTTTTAACCTAAAAAATTTGTGCTGCCGCTGTACACAGCGGTTGTGTTGCGCCGCACATGCGTTGCGTTCGAAAAATATTACGGCAGTGCTGAGTCACAAAGATCTGTATTTTCTCAGCCGCTGCGCTAGTGTGGATTTACGCATATTAGTCACTTGTAGAAAACACATACCGTGTGATTTCAGCAGTCAAAGTGTTAAGTGGAAAAGTACCTGCCAATTTCTGTCTTGGATTTACGGCGAGAAATTGATTGTTTTTATATATTTATTCCTGACACACAAAATATAATAAAATATCTGATTTGAACACGATAAACAACACAATGAATTCGGTCTAAAGTATTTCAATGATACACAATAATAAAATAATAAAAACAAAAAAAAATTGGATTGGCGTGATCGTGTATAGTCGCTTTTATAAATTGCATCTTTTAAACCACTAAGTCCCGAGATAAAAGGGCATTCTCTTAACAAATTGAGTTTATCTCATTCGTTAGGCAACTCCGGCATTGGACTTCAGAAGCGTCGGTTACGAGATTAAACTCATTAAATAATGAGATTCTGTATTTCAGACCCGAACTCAGAGCGTCTAAGTACATCGCGACATTAACGTCATCAATATCATCAATATCCACAGTTGGACATAGGCCTCTTAACACTTTGACTGCTGAAATCACACGGTATGTGTTTTCTACAAGTGACTAATATGCGTAAATCCACACTAGCGCAGAGGCTGAGAAAATACAGATCTTTGTGACTCAGCACAGCTGTAATGTTTTTCGAACGAAACGCATGTGCGGCGCAACACAACCGCTGTGTAAAGCGGCAGCACGATTTTTTTAGGTTAAAAAAAAGATCGCAGTCAGTTGAGTTAGTCAGTACCATAGCGCCCTGTCTTCAGCTTGCCGCATCCTGCATCTGCCTGCAGTCTTCTGCAAGTCGTCATCCCACCTGGCTGGAGGGCGACCTACACTGCGTTTGCCGAGTCGTGGTCTCCACTCAAGAACACGTTTAACCCAGCTGTTGTTGGTTCTTCGCGATACACATACACAACGTCAAAGTATTGCTAGATAATTTGAAGTGTTGTAAAACAATAAAAATTACTTTAAATTCATAGATAGTGAACATGAGTTTGGAGAAACACTTCCATAGCGTGATCTACAACATCAAACAAACTATCAACAAGTTTTCATAAATATATTGACGTGGTACAGTCATTATGGTTAACACCACAGACTATATAATAATAATAACGAGACAACTGAATGGGTTAATCCTGTAATGAAGCATTAAACTGACATCTTCGTACCACCAATAGGCAGTAATAGCATCACCTGAGTGCGTTTCCATTGACGTTAATACTAAATGGCCTCTAAGCTAAATGAGGTGTATTGTAAGGTCTAATAGGTCATCGATTTTCGGTTCTGTACCAATAACAGTTACGACCGAGGTCGCTATAATATGCCAGAACATAATAGATGTTGTTAAGCCATATATTATGTCGATAGGCATTAATCCTTCGGGGCACAGTGCGAATTGCTGAGGGTAAAGATGTTTGTACGTACCTACGTTGAGATTAGGTATGTTTGGGTATTTTTGTACGGTTACGATTTTTGGTCCAACGTTCTTTTATTCTGCAGGCTTCTTTAAATCCTGTGTTCTATAAGCTTCTGAAAAGAAAAAAATAATATGCTTTATGAAGCTGATAGAAGATTTTTGTAATCTGTGATTTCGCATGATCAAATTTTTTAGGAACTAAGGAATCAAAATCAAAATGGTTGATTTTCATGCGAGTAAAGACAAATATTTTTACCTCATGTTACTGACTATTTTCGGCCTTTGTTTTATGCCCATTGAATAAACGGATTGAAATTTAGACAATTATTCACCATCTTGCCCCAAGCCAGCCAGCAAAAGCTTCTGTGGAAGGACTACCAGACTATTACAAAATTGGTTGGAAGTTATAATTCAAGAACACCTTAAACATTTGATTCCATTTGCCCTATAACTTAGTTTGGATACCGTGACACGACTTTTGAAAGTTTATATAATGTATATTAAAAGTTCAGTAAAGGTTTTGAGATATTCCCTCGAAAACCTCGTACTAGGCCGCAAACTCCACCCATTCACATCTCAACTCTCTCCATCGCAACCTCATAAGTGGTTTCGCGAATGACCTCGCATTTCAAAGTTCATGGAAACTTTGTTCCGCGCCCCAAAGGAACTAAAGTTACCTTAGTAACTTGGCCGTTTCAGAAAATGCTACTTTTCTTCACTTTTTTCGATTATAAGTTAGGGCCACAGATGTGAGATGTAGAAAGGAATGTGTTATTTGGTTTTTCCGTGTAAGATTAGGAATCTACCTAATACCTTCACAACAATTTCGAAGAAATTGGCAGTTGGTTTTATTAGGTTCATTTCCTTTATGAAACTCAGTGATTTTACTCCTCAAGTTTAGTAGCTGTACGTAATTGAATTTAGTTGTATTAAGTTTGTTTTAGCAATAAAAGTTTACTGCTTTGTTTTTTCCGTCCGGTTCTTTCTGTGGCGTGTTTTTCTTTGCCAACAAAGTGCAAAGATTTCCTGCCATGATTGGCAAAGAAGGTAAAACAATAGGAAACTAATCAATGTGCCAACTCTAATAATCAATTCCGATTTCTCTTTACTTTGTTTTGGATTCCATGACTTAACTACTATGAATTCCGAATATGGTTTGCGTGAGCCGGTTTCATTTCACTATTATATTTTCATAGCAAAATAAGTTACGACTTAAAAGATGATATATGTATTTGAAGATTGCTTTAAGAAAATTCGTAAGCTTTTGCGCCCAATATATAAAATTTTGTTGTTGTTAATGACACTAAAATCAAAGCTATTCTATTCTCATGATTTGTGTAGATTTTATTACTTTCGAGTTTTGTTTTCCTATGTTTATACCGGCGTTACGATCACAGAATAACTGATGTTTCTTGATCAATGCGATGTAAAGTTAGTTTAATATCAATAAAAGCGCGATATTAAAAACATGGCAAATAACGAACTAACTCAACAATAACTGCTTCTAGAGTGAGAAAGGATATGGCACCAAAATACCTACTTAGAGGATATAGTTCGGTTTATCTTTGGCCACAACATAGTGTACCAAAGTAGTGACAGATACCGACACTTGTTTTATGCGTACCTCGGGACCCCGGTCTAAACTTCTGGGTTAGATAGTAAAAGAAAGTCCATTTTCAAAGTTGGCATACAATGTTTTACTTGTTGTTCAGTATTGAACGGTAGTTTAGCTGCAATGAGGCGGTCAATGATGGTGAACGGTGACAAACGAGACTGTTTGCCGGAGGATATTGCCGTATTTGCTGGTAAAGAGAATCCATGTTGAATTTTGAAGGTGGAATTTTCTGTTCGCGTTATTGAACTTTTGTTTTTGAACAATCGTAAAAGCGGATGGTAGTAGGTACACGAATCTAATGTAATTCAGGGTAGAAGTGATTTTTAGGTGAAATATAGGGAAATGTTTGCAAATATTATAACTTTTAGATTATCGGCAGTATCTTTGAACGTGCAATAAACCAAACCGAGTGAAATAATAGAATTTCAGAAGTTACAACGTAACTATTTTATTTTTTTAGAACAAAAGCTTGTTTTACCACAAAAAAAAAACAAAGCCAATGCGATGGTCACATGTATTCAAGACCATCAAGAAATAAAGTTATTTTACAATTCTCCTCTTAACCATAAAGGAGCTCGTTCCTAGAATCAACGTGTCACGTAAAATACAATTGGCAGTCCGACAAGCCACCATTAGAAATAACAAGCTCGGTGCACACAGAACTAAAAGCAAGCAAGTTTTTCATAAAAAATATTTATCCCAGTCCCGGGCCATCCATCGTCGGCGTCGCTATCGCAGCTATAAATTGTCGCGCTTGTTGAACTCAGCGACAGTGTGTCACAGATAGTCGCAGAAAAAGCACTGGGGTGTTATTTGTTGGTGGTTTATAGGTTAAAGTTAGTATATCCATTTTTAGAAAACCTAACAAGGGAACTAAATCAAGTGGATTTGCATGAGATATATTACATAGCAAAGCAAGCTAAAAACAGCCAAAATTTCGCTTAAGCTATGGCGCTCATTAGGCGAGACCTATGTCCAGCAGTGGACTGACATAGACTGATGATGATGATGTGAAGCAAGCTAAAAGCAATGGGTCGGTCAATTCTTGCGAAGAACTGACAAACGCTGAGGTAACCGTGTTCTTGAGTGGAGACTACGGCTCGGCAAATGTAGTGTAGGGCGCCCTCTGACGCCAAGTGGGATGACGACGATTTGCGCAAGGCTGCAGGCAGATGCTAGATGCGGCAAGCTAAATATCATCATCTTCATCAACCTATAATAGTCCACTGCTGGATATAGGTCATGCTAAGGAGCGCCATAGCGCCCTGTCTCCAGCTTACTGCATCCAGCATCAAAATATACTAAATATCGCCAAATATGCTCTCTAGAAAAAGAATTATAATATGTTTTGTTCATAAAATGTAAAGCTTGACCAAGAATTTTTGTATTTTATCTTTATACCAAGTCTCGGCTCTTCGGGAAGTCCCAGGAAATTCCAACTTCGTCCCGCAGGCGCCAAACTTGTAGAATCATTCACGGCTGTCTACAGAATGGATTTTTGTACAACTTAGATAGAAAATAAGAACGCCTCTGACTGTGAGTTCTCTATGATGTACGAGTATGGTAGATATTATTATAGCAAATAAATATAGGTACTTTTAAAAATTACTTTTGCAAATATTCATCTATCTATAAATTAAAAATTTAGCATTTTAATAATAATATGATTTACATAGACTCCAAAACATTGTAGGCGGCTCACAAGCGTGCTTTCAAAGTCTGGTGCCACAAGTTTGAGAACTAAGAGCCACCTGGCGCCTGAAATTGGCGGTACACAGATAGGCTTTGAAACTTTAATGGAGTGGGATATTGTTGGCATCAGCTGGAGGGTGATATTCACGGTGAGATTTCATTAAAAACTCTTTACTATTTGCTAAATAATTCATATTAAATCGTACTTATTATATTCTACTATAATTATAAAGCTAAGAATGTTTGTGCCGTTGTTGTAAAGATGATTGACTGAATCAAATAAATGTCACCCTTTAAGCAAAATTTGCTTGTGTTAGGAGACCCCGCTCTAACCAAAGAGATTTTACATATAGAGACGTCATACTCATTGTAAAGAAATAAAAACATTGCGATATTTTACTATAGCTACATACCTAGCGTCGACGTTCGAACATACAACGCCGCATGGCATTATCTCTGTCACTCATAAACGTAACGCATTGCTTGTTTCGTTCGTGTAGGTGGCAAAGCGGCAACCGCGCGGCATTGATTTTTGGGTAAAATTACATTTATTTTATGATTTTCCATTTTAAACAGTACAAAACAAATAGAAGACATAAAAAGACACATCCTTCTTGCTTTTCACAACCGTCCCATAGTAATATTGCACTTTCTAAACCCACAACATGGCATTTTAATATTTTTCATACTCCAAAATCCCGCTTCAACGTACGTCCGCGTCGCGGCCAGGAGCAAGACGGACTGAGTTCAATTCAGACACGTACCTGATTTTCATCTTGTTAGGCAGACCTCGGTACAACGTATCTACGTATATATACCATAATTGGCTCTAACCTACAATATATTAACAATATTTAAGTATTTGCGTAACAAGATATACTAAATCAAAGCTTAAAATTATTATTATATATAACAGTAAAACTGGATAAAGGCTACTTTCATCGTAGAAGGCAGGTCATATTGTGTACTCTCAAATAATTTTCTCAGTTAATCAGAGTGAAATAGGACAAAATACCTAATAGGTATCTCAGTAGGTACTAGGCTACGCACTAGGTACCTAAAACTTTCCCCACCGATTCCACAGACCATCGTAAATCCGTTTTGTTTACTTAGAATGTAAATGTAAATAATGCTGGACAATTCACACAGCATTATCTAGCCCCATGGTAAGCAGAGCTTGTGTTATGGGTACTAGATAACTGATATACATAATACAATACATTACATAGATAGATCTTTTTTATTATACATAGAAAACGACCAGAACACCCGGAACAAATATCTGCAGATCGTACACACATTTGTTCCGAGGCGGGAATCGAACCCACAACCTCCTGCGTCGCAGGCGGACCTTCGCCCACCGCGCCACATCGGTCGTCAGAAGGTTGAAAACATAAAGAGGTGTCCATTTTAGGCGTTCAATACTTGTGGTTGGATAAAGTTACAACAATCTATTCCCTGTGTAAGGCGAACGGTCGATAGTTCCAAACTGCAGAGCTGACCGCAACTAAATAAAGGTGTACCTACATTGGGGGCAATGTGCCACTTTCCGGAAAGTGTCGGTCGCGGCGTGGTAAATGTGTGAACTAATGTTTATGATGTAAGATAAAGATTGGTCATATAACCGACTCTTTCAGGCTTCATGGATCAAAGATAATCTAAGCAGGACAAGAGAGAGGCTGTCATATTTAATCACAATATTTATATATGTGACTTATTATTATTACCTGCACGAGTCAAATAATAAATAATTTCCTAGTAATATCCAAGAAATATTTCCTAGTAATATCCTAGGTATATTTCCTCGTAATATCCTAGATATATTTCCTAGTAATATCCTAATAAACATAACGATTAAAGTGCCTTTTATAACTACCAACATATTGTCAGTATATATAAACCCGCGCTGACGATATTTATTTATGTTACGACTGCACTTATTTTATAATAGTAGATAGGTGTGTTTGTTGTTTTACTATGTTTTTAATTATGTGCATAGCCGCCAGCGGAAGTGACTTCATTTTATACTATGTGGCGTGTACATAGTATAAAATGAAGTCACTTCCGCTGCCTATTCGCTTATTATAAACTACTCATCGGATTTTAATGCAGTTTTCGGCAATAGATAGAGTGATTCAAGAGGACAGTTTATAAACCATTTGATACATAGATTTCCACGTGGGCGAAGCCGCGGGGCGCAGTTAGTTAATACTAAAGTAGTTAAAAGAGACTTGAGGCTTTGATCTCATCGAATAACCACCACTTCGAAAACATTATGGTCTCGCAGACTCCAGTGTAACATGACCCCTTACCCAAACCACTCAAAGTTCACTTTTGATTTTTTGCCGAACCCCGCACAGCTGTTCGTTCAACTTTAAACTAGGACCTGATATATGCGAGTTTCTGGGCACTGGGCAGGGTGGGCAAACTGGGCAAACTGGGCACATAATGGCACGCCTGTTACCATTGCGATTGGAATAACGAATTAGTCCGTTTTCAACGGAATTGTATGAATTATGTGGGAAAGTTTTCACATCATACCATTTGGGGGTATTGTATAAATCACACTTATACTTACAACCATGTAAATTATTGTAAACTTGTTCTGACAAGGGGTTGAATGAAAAGGGAAAGGTTACAGTTTTATTTGTCAATTTTAACAAATTAATTCTAAAGGATAGGATTCGTAACGAATACATCCGACAGAGAACCAAAGTTATCGACATAGCTCAAAGAATTAGCAAGCTGAAGTGGCAGTGGCAGCTTGCTGCTTTCGAAGAACCTACGGCCGCGCTGGGGCAAACGTGTTCTTGTATGGAGACCACGACTCGGTAAACGTAGTGTAGGACGCCCTCCGACCAGGTGGGATGACGACCCGAAGACAAGGACTAACATAGGTTGATGATGATGAAATTAAATTAATTATTTTTGCGAAATAAGGGTTATGTTTAATTAAAATAGAATTTTGTACTTCCGATATTGTACCTGTACAGTAGAACATTGTTCTTACCAACCTATAGGTTGGTAAGAACAATGTACACACAGCTTCACGTTTCGTACCTCAAGCGAATGGGCCGCGTTAGTCACTGCTGAGACGTCATAAGTTGCCGAGACGCGGTGGGCACACCGATTTGTAGGTGACAGTGTTGGTGTTCACTTCGCCAGGAATCTATGGCTCTTCTGAAAGATGCACGAGGTTGTAAAGTGGTTTTGCTTGTGTAGTTTTGTCGTGTCTTCAGTAAAGAGTAATATGTCAGCTTGCTTCATTTACAAATATTATTCTACTTGCATTGCATACCTACGCTTTTTTTATCGGATTAGGTCCACAATTAAATGAGGGTTAATCGTTTTCTCCGTTGAAATCTGGAATACAAAGTACACAATACAAAAATCTTTATTTAAAACATAACTTATTGTATAGGGTACAATTGTGGGCTGATTACCGCAAAAGTGAGAAAACTAATAAAATTCTACTAAAAATAATAATTCACGTTTCCCCCTGAAATCCCTCCTAAGGGGGAAAACTTGAATAGAAATAATAATCATTCCAGTTTTCCCCTTGAGGACCGACGACCTCTATGGCGCGGTGGGCGAAAGTCCGTCGATCCGTTTAGTAGTTTTGGCGTGGAGAAGTAGCAAACATCCATCCATACAACAATCCATACACAAACCCCTCTTCTTCTATGCTCCTAGATTTCAAGCCTGAGATCGACCGGTAGGTTGCACTAAAAAGTTCCGAACACAACACAGTAGTTAGATATAAAACATTACACGGTGCCTTCACGTCGAGCAGTTTCCGGGCACGTTCGGTTCAAATGTTCTAGCATTTCCAACTTGTTCCGTTTTTCAGTTTTTTACTTGCACGAAAAAGCGCTGCTTCTCTTGTAAGACTTGTTCGCAAACTAAGGAATGGTCTGTATACAACGCTATTGCGAGCTGTACCTAACTATCTATTACATTGGAATGTTAGTCTGTGTTTTATTAATTTAGTGAGAAGCTAGCTAACTTTAACCTTTTTCAAAGAAATTCTTACTGAAAACTGTGAAAAACGAGCTCTAGTCCTCGCTTCTTATGCATTCTATGATTTTGTAATCATGAATATCGCTTTACATAGTAAAGTAGGTACTAACACAAATGTATAATAACTTAAATGTCTGTTATTCCTCAATAAATAAATATAAAACTGATATAACAACAACCGACAACATAATTTATTTTAATCAGTCATCGTCGGTAAGATTTTCTAGAATATTTTCTATGGACGCACCGAGTTTCGAAAATTTTAAGCCAAGAGCTAAAAGATTGGCTGGACTGGAGAAGACATTATACACCTACGACGTACATTTTTAAATTACAAATAATCTGATTTAGTTTTATTTTTATTATATTTTTATGTTAGTAATGATAATGAGATCATTTGTGACGTATAACTTGAGAAATGATTAGTAAAATGTTAAACTTTTCTTTGAATATATTCGTAATCTAACCAGGCACTTTCTTCCCTCTATAGTAATATTACCAGTGCCTTTATGTAAAAAAGAAACACCCAAACACTAAAACCGCCTACGTTGCCTAAACATTTCTCTTTGCCGCAGATTCGAAACGGGACCACTGCAACAAAACGGTGGAGATCTACGAGGACGTGTCTTCACCGCCCGTCACGCCGGAAAACTTCGGACGACCACTCACCTGCACTTATAGGTATGTTACTTTATCATCATCAGGCTATAGCAGTCCACTGCTGAACATAGGCCTCCCCAATGAGCGCCATAGCGCCCTGTCTTACGCGAGTCCTATCCTTCAGAGAAACTCCGAGCATAGCTCTTGTAGGTTACTGTGGACCGAGACGACCTCTATGGTGGTCTATGGACGGGTAAAGGTCAGCCTGCGACTCAGGAGGTTGCTGGTTTAGGAGGTCCCGGGACTAATGTGAAGAAAACATTCCTTTATTTTTTAAAGAAAGAATGCCGCTTTCAAACATTTTAGAAATTAATAAATGCAGTTTTCTTTCTTTTCAAAAATAAAGGAATGTTTTCTTTGAGTAAAATGTTCTATCTACAGTATTAAGAGTACTTTCCCTTCAGATGGCATTAAAAAATCCCTGTATATACGGGAGGAGTATAATAGAATACAAATACATATTATTTTTATCAACTTCACAACAAACGACACACGTATAGAATAGGTACGTGTATAGAGTTGTTATAAAAAGGCTCTAACTCAGCATAAAGCTAGCTAAGCTCCGTAAGAGACCTAGCCAGCGCTGGTCTGAGGCTGTCTTTCAGTTGTTCGATTACATTCAGGTCTTCGATAGATCAATATTTTGCGCGTTTCTTTGAAAGCTGTAAATATTCACTGCCGCTAAGCAAAAATACTCTCTACAGTTTCTATTATAAAGCTGAATTTCCTTGTGTCCCCAGGTTTAGGGCGTTCCGCGGCTCACCAAAAGACTGGATACTCAGGATAAGGTTCAAGAAGTTCAAAGTGGGCACGCTCATCAACGGGACCACCTGCCATAAAGGATATTTACAGGTATTTATCAATCATTTGCAATATTTTAAACACCTTGCAATAGATAAAGTGTTAAATGACTAGTTCTTGTAAAAATATAGAAAGTCCTAAAATAAATAAAAAGGTGAGCGAGGGTCCAGGTCCGGGTCCATCTGAGGCAGAGAGCAGATGGTTGCAGGTTCGATTCTCGATTCGGAACAACGATATAGATAATATAATATAATATTTATGTGCTATCACATCACACTAGTTGTTTCTTTCTTATGAGAAATGATTTATGGGATACAAATTAGACTATGTTTTATGGGCCTTGAGCCCAGAACTACCTATGCAAATTTCAGCCCGATGCATTCAGTAGTTTTGGCGTGAAAAGTAGCAAACATCCATCCATCTAAACATCCAAACTTTCGCATTTATAATAAAACTATGTTTTTTTTTCACACAAACCATTTCAATCTACTTTTGACCATGTTCAGGCTTTTTCTGACCCTTTTAGTTTTTCCATTCAATCTCAATTATACTAGTTTTACCGTAAGAACCTTTTGCTGTATAAATAAGCCCTTATCCGGCTTCTATCCGACTCATTAATCTTGCAACGGAAACTGCAAGAACGGAAGGAAAAACAAAAAGTGTGGAAATGAAGCTACTCGCAGTCAAAGAGTGTAAAATTTTGTTCTGTTCTCTTGGCTCTGTTTTACTGCAGATCTCTTATGCGGAATGTACAAACGAGTGTGTATGTTTGTATGTTTCTTACTCACACTCACAGCGTTCGTATGCTGATTATCTGTATGCTTAACTAGCTTCTGCCTGCAGATCCAGATGTTTTTTCGGTATAATACGTAGCATGTATGTTTTTCCAATCACACAACTAAATCAGTGCAAAATTTCAGCTCGATTTGTTCAGATGTTTTGGCGTTTCCTTCACACAAACATTGCGCAATGGCACAAATCATCTTTTTATTATATTTCATCTTTTTAATATAAGTAAAAAGATGAGATTTGATCATTATAATAGTGAAATTTATCATACCATAGTGCAGTCATTGTAGCCAAAAATAGGTTATAATATCTAATAATTGCGGTCAACCAGCTGAAAACTCGAAGACCTTGCAATGCAATGCAAGTAGACGAAGATTTTGGCGTTTTATATAATTATTTTTGTGTTTTTTTTACTAATATTATGTATAAAAGGTTTCACAAACGTCGAATATATAAAAACTTCTAATTTTTGCACACTTTTATCAATATCCGTCAAACTTCTGCTTCAATACTAATAAAATAACCAGCTAGGATCTTAATTTTACACAGTTTGTTAGTGGGACAAATACTAATCCCTCGCGGATAAATTTAATGAGGCCACTTCAGCACCATGCTTTATACAACAGCGAAATAATATTCAAAAAAATCCATAAATGACGGTAAAATCAACGAACCTACCCAAAAAATATATAAACAACCGAACATAGAACCTCCTTTTGAATATTTAAAGTCGATTAAAAAGATAAAACAACGTTCGAATCACAAAATTCATGCTGCAAATTGCAAACAGTTTTGAATAAACCTTATTAGAGTGAACTGGATTACTGACGACACGCTGTTAGGCTCATTCCCTTAGCAAGGGACTTCCGGGAATGAAAACTCGTTTCAGTATAATAAAATTCCCTTTTTTCCTAAAAATTGGTAGGAGACTTTATGGAGCTGATTAATACGTTGCATAGGTTCAACTTTTGTATACAACAAGTTTTTTGTATACCTTCTGCTGAATCAGGTTACGTCTATCGGTGAACTTTTACAACAAAAAATACATTATTGAAATAGCTAAGGCGAAAATCTGTCGGAAATGCTAGTTTTAGTTCATAAAATAATGTAATTTTACAATTCTATGCAAAGATCTCTGTTTTTTTTATCTGTTTTAACATCATTAAATAGTACGGGCAATTTTATTGGTCATACGGCTAAGTACGTAATTACTAAAAAGTATAAACTGTCTTCAGCAACATCAGCGCATTTGTTTTTATACCTACCTACCACACTGCGCCGACTGGTGACGTCATGACCACAGAGCAATATGGCGTCCACAGCGCGCGTCCAGCGTTTTCGTCAAATTACTCGCGAACTCAGAATACAGAAAGTCCAGAAACCGTGAGCGCGCCTAATACTGACGCTACAAAAACTACTCTTAAATAGAGTAGTTTGACGCGCAACTGATCAGTTACTTTGTGAACGTCGTATCGCGTGACGTATTTTAGCGATGACCAATTTAACTAAATTATGCCGTCCTGTGTCGTTCCTACCTGTAAAAATGCAGCGAGTCTAAAAAAGAAACAGGATGGGATCACATTTCACGTGTAAGTATCGCATTTAGGTATCGTCTTATTTAAATAATGAATTAATTTCTCTGTTTTCAATTGTCATAGAGAGTGATGCGTCCATCTTGTTAGTGTTGCCAATATAAGAGTTTTGATTTACCCTTCTCTTTATTACCTTTTCAGGGCTTTTATTCGTTGTAGAATATTAATAAGTTGTGACGACCTCTGTGGCGCGGTGGGCGACGGTCCGCCTGCGACGCAGGAGGTTGCGGGTTCGATTCCCGCCTCGGGACAAATGTTTGTACGATCTGCAAATAATATTTGTTCAGGGTGTTCTGGTCGTTTATGTAATATAAAAAAATATAATTTATCTAAATGTAAATCTTTGTTAATTAGTTCAAACTACAAGAGACAATATTTTAGAAAGCCTACCCAGCAAAAAGGAAATTAAATATTTTTTTTAAATCTTAACCGTGTTTTATTTGATGAACCTATCTATTACTTGAGATAATCAGGTAGGTACATAGTTATATAGAAAAGGACAATTTTTATTCTATTATTATCTCAATTCCAATACTCCCAAAATTTACCCCAAAAACGGGCAAATAATGCCTGAGCTAACAACATTACGCGGGTGGGAAGGTGAGGCGGGCGGGGGACGTTGTTTTGTTTTTGGACACAGCGTGTAGCTTGCAATTACAGTTGAACGCGGTTTCTGGACTTTCTGTATTCTGAGCCCGCGAACATGAAAATGTAAATTTTAAATGCATTTTTATAGCTCATATAATATGGTAGTTTGAATATTTTTTTTGTTGTTGTTTATTAGCACTAAAAATATAATAAAGATAGTTTTCAAAAATGGATGCAATACCTTTTCGTACTATTTTGATCCATGTGTGTTAACATCTTGGCGTGAAGATGGGTAGGTCCCTACTTAGTTGTACCTACTTCTGGAATAATACGGTAGGTAGTGCTTTATGCAAAGTCGATCTTATACGCTTAAGGCATATTAAATTTTGGACGTTTGGAAGTAAATTCAGCTACAAGCCCGTCAAAAAACTTTTATCTACCAGTAAAACAAATAACCGGTTTATAACAAGTTACAACCAGTTACAGCCAGTTTCAAACAAAAGCGAATGATCCGCTTATTACTCCAGCAAATTGGATGAGCCGGAGTTTCTTTCGAGTTCAGAAATTAATTAGCAAAGTGAGAGTCAATTATGGAGTTACGATCAAGGTGAATTTGGTAGGCTGGAGCTGTTCGGGATAAATGATCAGGTTGCTTGGATAAAAAGGATAAGGTAATGAAACCAGAAATAGAAAGACATCTTTCTACAGATCTTAGTACTGAAAGTCTAAACACATTTTCTCATCAAAATGGATAAGTTATATGATGACCAAGATCGATGCATGACGAGCCATAGCTTGCTACAGACTTATAGACTGTCAAATATTAACATTATTTGTATTATATTTTGTAATAAAAAAAATGTTTTATACCATGTAGTTAGTGATCTACATAGTATAAAACAAAGTCGCTTCCCGCTGCTGTCTGTCTGTCCCTATGTATGCTTAGATCTTTACAACTACGCAACGGATTTTCATGCTGTTTTATTTAATAGATAGAATAATTCAAGAGAATGGGTTATAAACGATTTGATCATAGATTTCTACGCGGAAGAAGTCGCGGGATGCAGTGCTATATATTTTGTATTTATTCACCATTAGAAGATGTAATTTATATAAGGCAAGTCATGTTGTACAATTTGAGCAAGTTTTTCAATAAAATTAAAGAAATGTATTTAACAAATTAAGGTAAAAACAGACGAACGCCACGCAAAATATAACTTTAGGTACGTACGCGACAAAATATATGAGTAGGTAACGTCGGACCTCACAAACTCTAGGCCATCTCTTTTTTTGTATGAAAGAAGTGCGTCCAGATATCCAATTGCGGTCCGTACGTACGTTGCATGGTCTCAGTGAAACTTGATAAAAAAGCTAATTATGCAAAGAGGGTAGATCAGTATTTCTGCCAATAAATACTCACCCGCGTTGACGTTAGTTAATCTGTGGTCATGGCGCGTGCAACTGTGCCGATATATTGTGTAACTCAGAACAACTCAAATCGTGATTTATGTCCCGTAATTAATGACGTTTGTAAAAGAGCCATTTGTAACCACTCGGATAACATGTACTAAGTAGCAGACGACGTGGAAAATGACTACTTAGTTTTTATTGTTTTAGGGTCAACGGTTTCCTTTTTTTAACCGAGTTCGAACTGTTCGGCTGATGGTATGTTCTGAACATGTGTATCTTCACCGATCAAAGTCACTTTGTAGTCCGATTATGATGTTAATTTTATTTTGTTTAGAATGATCCTGGGCTAGTCCGATACCCATATAAACTGAATTCCCGAAAGATTGAAGAGTCGATACTTACGTCACGACCGCCACGGATCTATATAGATATAGTCATATCATTTATTTGCCATACATAAACACATAATAAAGGTTTATTATTATTATGTATCTCATTAATTACCATGATCTCGGGCCATAAAGTGACCCGTATGGTGATTATGTAACTCGCGACCGGTTTGCGACAGGCGTAAATTAGGCAATCAGTGCTGTCAAACGCCAATTTTGACCAATTTTGACGTTGTAGCTGGTGTCAAACTAATACAAAATTAACGTTTGACAGCACTGATTGCTTAATTTACGCCTGCCGCAAACCGGTCGCGAGTTACATAATCACCCGGCCGGTCCTTTGGAAGGCTTGCGTGGGGCCGAAGCCAACAGCACAGAGGCCCTTTGAGAAGTTAATCTAAAGGCGATGATGGCTACACATAGCGGGTATCATCCTCGGGTGCACAATATGATACACCCAAAGATGGTATCCGCAGGTGTACAGACTATATCTGTATTTATCGCGTTTATTTCTAATTTAAACTTGTTTATCTTCAGATAGTAGACGGCAACGCGAAGACCGACGTGTCCAACCGGAAGGAACCAGGCCTGTTCTGCGGAGAGATCGAGCAGCCTCAGACCTTCATCTCCGAGACTAACTTCGTGAAGATCGTCTTCCATGCAGACAACTTCACAGACCAGACGTACTTTAGCTTTGATTCACGGTAAGAACCATAATAAACTTAGAGCTTTTAAACTATCATGGTTATAACGACCTCTGTGTCGCGGTGGGCAAAGGTCCGCCTGCGACGCACGAGGGGTTCGATTCCCGCCTCGGGACAATTGTTTGTACGATCTGCAGACATTTGCTCCGGTCGTTTTCTACGTATAATAAACATAATATCTATCTATGTAATATTATTGTATTATGTAATGTACCTATATATCAGTTATCTAGTACCCATAACACAAGCTCTGCTTTCCTTGGGGCTAGGAATTGCTGTGTGAATTGTCCAGCATTATTTTATATTTCTTGGTCTTTTCTTTTCTGGTATTTTTTTTCTTTTTAATTCAAAATCAAATATTTCCGTTATGCGACGAAAATAGGACTATTAAGACAGTTACGAACATCTACAGGATTGACAAGCTGATAGGTATCTATATAGATAACTAGCGGACCTTCCCGGTTTCGCACGGTTTTAGTACGGATCCCTAACCTTTTTGAAAATATAATATAGCCTATGTTCACCGGGGATAGTGTAGCTTCTCAACGCAATGGTGAAATAATTTTTCAAATCGGTCCAATACTTTCGGAGCCTATTCATTACAATCGAACAAAAAATCAAACCTTTCCTCTTTATAATATTAGTATAGATATAGAATTATATAGATCAGTTGGTGATAAATTGTCTTTGTTTCAGTGCCGAGCAACAATTCGAGGTTTACCTGCGATACGGACAACATCCAGAGCTGTATCCCAATAGAAGAGGAGAAGTGGTTGCGGGGTAAGTGCTGGACCTTTTTCAATATTATTACAATTTACCTCAAAGGGATTTGAGGGAATACGGCTAGGATGGATTTTCGGTAGAGCGGAGTGAACTATAGACTTGTTTATCGCTGGTTTCGCTTTTCGCGACGGACGGACATTCCATTTTAAATATTCTAAAAAGCCTTTCCAAAACGGCGCGGTATTTGCTACCCACGATGGCTACCCAGGACGATAGCGGTAACCTTACACCTCTTGGGATGTCCCAAAGTTTAAACTGAAACGACATAATATCTAATTAGAACTGCTAAATTACAAGTACTGTTTTAACGGGTATTTATCACGTTTATTTACCGATATTTCCCTACGTTAATACCCGTTAAAATAGTACTTATAATTAATATAATTATGTGTTCTGATCGCGTAAGTTTAAAACTAACTCTACGAAAACTTCAAACCGTATTTTTCTTGGAACGTGGGTATGACATATAGATTACAGATGTGTCATTCATCATGTCCTGCTTAGAACATAGAATTAAAAAATAGAATGTCAATAAAATAATTTTATTCCTAAACAAGCTACAACACATATTTTTTAAATACTTGGAAATAAAATGATCCTATATTAATCTCTTGTACACCATAATTTTTATTGAAGTAAGCAGAGGAAAACATAAATATAAAATCTATATTAGTAAACATGAATCGCTGAATGTGTTGCTAAGCGCAAATCTCGAGAGCAGCTGAACCGATTTCGCTAATTATTTTTTAGAATATTCCTTGAAGTACGAGGATGGTTCTTACGGAGAGAAAAAAGAGATTTTTTTTAAAAATTGCCTGAAACAAATGACCACCCGAGCGAAGCCGGGACGGGCTGCTAGTACATAAATAACTTATATTATGGATAATTTATATCTGAAATAAAGACCTATTATTATAAACCTGCTGATGTGCTGTTTATTAGACCATTGATTTTCATATACCAGCTCACTCCATTGATTTGCAACTCAGCTAGCAGACTACTCAGAACCGGTCGCTATGCATGAATGATCAGTGTCAGTTAGTTCTGGCCTTTTGACGTTCTACCTAACTTCTATATTTCCCTGTTCTGATTACCCGACAGATATTTCTCCACTAAGTTGAACGCACACCTTTCCGAAAGTACCGACAGAATCGAAATTTTGAAAAAAATTGTATGAAACCTTGCACTGTAAATGAGTGTTTGGCAAGAAGATAATGCCGTCAGCATTATGCACATCGTAGTTATACTTTTGGTAATTGTGTGCAAAAAATCAAAGTATTAGATGCCCAATTGCTTCTTGGACTGCGTACAAAATGACAGTTTTTAACGCAAGTTGTTTTTACAACTTGCGTTGCAATCGCTTACTATTTTAGTAAACGATTAACCATAATGTTTATCTTGAATTTTATTCATAATCCACTTGTACATATCTTACTAAAGATTTAATTTCGCTCCTTCAAATGCCACTGACGTTTTGAGAAAGAACCAGTCTAATTAACTGTAATCAAACTACAATACATTAGGTTTTCTGGCCTATCTTTGTAAGCTGGCAAAAAAAATCATTTTAGATTCTAGCTTCAATGCAAAAAGTTCATTTCAGCTTGTGCCTTTCCGTCAGATCTCTGAATGTCGAACAGAACAGCTGTCTTTTTGCGTCGAATTAGAGGGCATATCTAAACTATGCAAACTGAGCAAGACTTCGGACTCGGAGAGATCGAAAATGCGCTTGCATTGTAAAACCACTGAAGGCCTGGCATGTCAGGCCTAACGCGATTCAACGGAATTCCGCGCGTACATGACCAGGCCGTAAGCATCTTAGCCATAGGCGTCATAAAAGTGCCTAACTAGGTTCGATTATAACCGGGAAATACTCATGAATTCGATATCTGAATTGTCCAGCTTACTGTAGGGAGTTCTTATGTCTATTCGATTCCTGTCGGCTCTCACGGCGCGTTCAGTTCGTACAAATGTGCGTTTAGCTTTACTGACAAGCATTCCTCTCTAATCAGAGGTGTCCTCTCCCAGTTTCAACACGCAATTTACATTTTCCAATATTGCGTTACTGTTCGTATTTGCGCTGCATTGTTGATCAGAAAACAAAGGGTTTTGGACTTTCAATGGCAATGGATGTCGGTTTTCCGATAGGTATTTTTTTCAAAATTGCTTGCAAAATGATATCCGTATATTGGTTACACAGAAAACCATTGTAGGAAAATTCTTTGTTCGGGTCTGAATTTCAGCTTTTTTGACGCCCGAAAAGCAAAAAATGATTTAGTCGATAAACTATATATATATATGTATCTAAAGATACCGCCAACATGAATATTTATTAAGAAATATTACGTCACATTTCTGTGTGACGTAATTATATATAATTTTATTGTTTTGAAAAAACCTAAGACTTAAAATTCTATAGTATTTATTTAGTTTTTTTTTTAAGTTTTTCGGGATAAATACTTATCACACGGCATATGTAACCAGATAATTTTATTAAGTTTGGTTTCCCTGTTTCAAAGCTCAAAAACCCCCAGAACTTAAATTCGTAGTTCAAACCAGAACGCCGCTAATCAAACACAGTTGATTGTTCTAGCAAAGCCCGTGCATGAATTATGTTCCACATTAATATTTCTCTGCTAATCAGCGCACGTCGCATATTGAATGGCCCGCGGCATTTTGCAGTCGATATCGAATTTCAAATAAAAATTCAATATTACTTGAATTGAAACAGATTGCAGAACCGTGCGAGTGGGATGTATTTCACTTAGGCCTGTATTACGAAAGCTTGTTCTGTTATCAACCTATGCTTGACTAGCAACTATGCCGCTAGTACCAATGTAAACATTTCCTATACTAATATTTATTTTTTTATTTTCGTTTATTAAGGACAAACAGCTTACAATATTCTTAAAGTTAACAGTAATATAGTTTTATAAAAACCAATCAAGATTGGTTTTTACAAGACTAGAGAGGAAACTAGGAGGAGAATTAGAGAGGACATTAATCTATACTAATATAAGAGGTAAAGTATGTGAGGTTTTGTGGGGTAATCTCTGGATCTGTGGAACCGATTTTTAACATTCATTTTTTTTTAAAAGCCACGTTATTTGTGAGTGTCATAGGCTACATAAAACCCGATAAATTAAAAGACTCGTCGACTATTCGTCGTTTCGTGCATAAAGATACATTTAATCTACGTTTATGGTTTCTGGTCATTTTCTATGTATAATAAAAAAATATCTATCTATGTAGTATATTGTATTATGTATGTATATCAGTTATCTACCCATAACACAAGCTCTGCTTACCTTGGGGCTAGATAACCCTGTGTGAATTGTCCAGCATTATTATATTACGAAAAAAATGTTTTTGAAACAAATATCCACCCGGACGAAGCCGGGACGGGCCGCAAATAATACATACATATATAGGAATGGCTCTAACGAGAACCATCCAAAATTATATTACAAAGTTATTAAGAAAAGTGTAGGTGGTCCCTCCCTACTTACTACTGTAGCCCTGTACACTTGCACACTTCACTGGTGAGCGTATTTCAAAGCCTTTTTATATGTGTGTGTCGCATAACGAACTTCCATAGCGCTCTTTTATTTAAGTCATCCACGAAACGAAGCTCAAAGACTTGCACGTGACGAGCATTTTAACATATTCTCTGGTATCCTCTTTGTTCTGAGTTCCAGGTGATTTCTGTGGCTACAAGAGAGGAAATTAGAGCTTGTATCTACGCACTAGTAGTTTAAAACCGCGGTTCTTGTCGCATTGTCAGTATCTTATAGCCGACTTCGAAAAAGGAGGAGGTTCTATGGTCCTATGTAAGGTACATAATTTTAAGCAAATATCTCGATTTTGATATTTTTTACGGTTTTTATTATATTCAGAATGATCCCTAAAATATTCTTGAGGACTCCTCCCCGCAAAACTTAAAAACAAAACAAGTGTAGGTAAATGTAACGGAAATCAAGTCGGTTTTGATTTTATATTCAAAGAAATCACTTATATCAAAGAGAAACGACAATTCCTATATTTTTTAATAAATATCAATGATTATGTATGATGCGTTAAATTAATAGGTCTTCGAGCTACTCGATTTGATTTCACTAATTGTTAGGGTTGGTTACATCTTCAATAATCAATAATAAATCGATCATTTCGTAGATTTCATGAATAAACACGTCACATTTCTTTTAATTACAAAACACATTGTTTGCATTTTGTACGTAGCAATATTAAATTAAATTAAAATCAAATAATATTAAATCAAATTATAAATTTATTCATTCAATTTCAGTAAAATTGCGAACCAATCAGCGTTCTTTCGTTTGCCTTCTACTAATCTAAATTTTTAAAACCATTAGAATAATTTTTCTCACAATTACCACAGATTCAACTTAAGTTGCGTCTATATTCGCGAAACTCATTATCAGTCTTTATTCGTCTCTCAGCTTTATTGAATAAAATGATACATAAAACCATTCGATTTCAGTCAAATTGCGAACCAATCAGCGTTCTATAAGCCTACAACCATTCTAAAACCATTATAATCATTTTTCTCACAATTACCACAGATTCAACTTAAGTTGTCTATATATTCGCGAAACTCATTATCAGTCTTTATTCGTCTCTCAACTTGAAGCTCTTGTACGCTCTATGTGGCAAATTGATTTCTGAGCTTCATAATAGATGTTCGTGCGCACTTACTGAGCCGCTCGCTTACATGTTGGATTTGCCAAAATCGCTTTCGTTCATGTCTTTGTTAACATTGTGAGGCGTAGATAATGAGATATAAAGTAACTTTATCCTGTAGGTGGAGCTGTTTTCTCGTAAATGCTTTGTCACTTTCTCGCACGGGCTCGACATAATGTATAATATGTCTGTATCATGTTTAAAGATTCTAGAGAGTTAGGTATTTACCTGAAAGATTATCTGAAGAAAGGCAGGTCTGATTTTGAGAAAGTAGCTGCTCAAAATCAGTCATCACATCAGGCCTATGTCTTGACTGACAGTTTTTAGACATCAATTGAATAAAAAATAAAACATTTCTGCAAAAATGGATAGAGCTTTTGAATCGAGCAACTTCGCTCTAAAAAGCAAAAAAGGCCTTAAAAATATAGCTAAGAATAAAGTCCAAGTAAGTCGATTTTTTTTATGTCTCAACTATCCATAGGTATCGCTTCAGTCCAATGAGAATACAATAACTACGTAAGACTTCAGTCGTTTGCATGCTTCGAAGTAATAAAGGGTAACAGATAACACAGAAACCGCCGCGTAAAAAACACAGCAACCTCAAACTCTTGCTGAGTTTTCTTCTAGTTCCAAATCATCACCGAAATAAATCAAATGTAGCCAATTACTTAACAAGCTAACCCGTCGCAGGACCGTGGGGCATTGACAACCAAATGGTCCACTTTGGGACCTACGTGACCCGAATAGGGGATAAATCGCGGGACGCGGCGAATTCTCACTGCTACGACAGTAGCTTACAGGATGATTTACGCGTGTAATCAACTGTTGGATTATGTAGCGAACAGGTGGAAAGTTTTTTTATGAAGTCACTGATTATTATGTTTCTGCGTCTTATTCTTCTGAGATTTAAAGAAACAATTACATTACTTGTGTGTTTCGATACTCAATACTCAATATGATTTATTGTTGTCATCACGGTAGATGATTACCTAGGTAAAAGTATCACACATGAACCCTGTGTGAACATACAACAAGTGTAAAGCAGACCAAAGTTGTTTTTGGTAAAAAATATGTAAGGATTAAGTTATACATAGCACCTGCTTGTCTAGTCTCAGTAAGAAAAATATGAAAAGACGGTTTATAAAAATAGTTCATGGTTTTAATAGGACTAAGGCAACACGCACTAGGCAGCGGAAGCGGCAGATTTTGGTCAGTGGTCATCGCCTTAGGCTACTTCTTTTTCAGGTACAATCGATAGTGTTTAAATAATAAAATAAACTGGGTTAAGTATTTCCTCCTCATCATCATCAGCCTATGATAGTCCACTGCTGGACATAGGCCTTTCTAATGAACGCCATAGCGCCCTGTCTTCAGCTTGCCGCATCCAGCATCTACCTGCAGTCTATCGCAGGTCGTCATCCCACCTGGTCGGCAACTTAGCTGTGCATTGTAGATACCAAGGAGTTTCTCGTTCTTTTAATACCACCAATGTATGTATGTTTTGTTTTTATTACCAGATCGTACTGTGAAAGAGTATTCCGGGACTGCCGCCTACAAACTTGCTACGTGCAATCCGCTGCCTACCCCGGCGTGTATCCCAGGAATTTGCACTGCAGGTAATATTATAATATTACTATCTTATTGTGTTGTGGAGTTGCGGTTTCGATTCCCGCCTCGTGACAATTATTTGTACGATCTGCAGATATTTGTTCAGGGTGTTCTGGTATAATAACTGGTTCTACGTATAATAAAAAATATCTATCTATGTAATGTATTGTATTATGTATATCAGTTATACCGATAACACAAGCTCTACTTACCTTGGGGCTAGATAATGCTGTGTGAATTGTCCAGCATTAGGTATTTATTTATTATTTATCATTCTCATGGTGGTCATAAAACGACCTGGTCCTTTAAGGCGAGCTTAGGGCTGATGCCACACAGAAGCCCTATATCATATAGGGCTCCCAGGGCAATCCCAGTTAGACAATTGTGGCATAAAACTAAATAATAAGCTTTTTTCCCAAATAAATAAAATAAAATAAAATCTACCAGCGACCCGCCCCAGCTTCGCACGGGTGAAAATGCATGTATTATATACATATAAATCTTCCTCTTGAATCACTCTATTTATTTAAAAAAAACCGCATCAAAATGCGTAGTTTTAAAGATACATACAGACAGACAACGGGAAGCGACTTTGTTTTATACTATGTACCTAGTGATATGCCACAATTGTCTAACTGGGATTTAACTAAGAGAGAAAGAGAATGGTGTTCTTTATTGCACTAATTTACTGTCTCTTTCAAGTTTTTATCACTCTCTGTAGAATTTTAATACTTATCGAATTATTCTTACCATACTAAGTCGAGTTTACAAGAATTGGGGGCCTTATTTCGCCCTTAATTTTCCAAGTAGCTCGCGAAGAATGAAGTACGACCAAATAATTTGTCTGGACGAATTCATAAGAGTGTACCAATTATGGTTATCGGTTCAATATATAGACCTTTAACCTTCTGTCTGGCCTTTTAACATTGACTTTTATGAAAAGTCATTTTGTTTACTTTATTAACCGACAAAAAATAGAACGTATACAGTAGTACCTTTAGGCAAGACATCTGATCACTAAAGTCATTTAAAACGGGATATTTACCATGATTAGATTTTTGAGTTATCCAATATTTCGGCACAGTTTCATGCGCCATGATCACGGAATAACTGAAGGCACTGGGACTGCGAGTAAGTTTTTATGGGCAGACATACCGATCTACCCTCATTTTTGTCTTTTGCTACGAACGTTACCACTATAAAAAAAAATGATGAAATATTGGATAACTCAAAAATCAAATCATGGTAAATATCCCGTTTTAAATGACTTTAGTGTTGATAACCATGATAGTTTCAGAAGTTTTATAATGACATCTGATGTTGGTCTAGCTGTATCTTGTATACATATATCTTACTAAGCATTTTTTGTTAATCCCCTTTGCATTAAAATAAAAAATAATGTTTCTATAACATATATCTATCTATCTGTAACAAAAAGTATATTGATGAGGGCACCAAGGTCATATTTTTTTGTCATCATCTGTCTATATCATGTAGTAGTCTACTGCTGGACATATACCTGAGGGCGTAGATTGAAGCTAGAAAAAGCCCACGCCACGCAAGATAACGTGCACATTATGAGCTCTGGTCGCTTCAATTTCTATGAAACTTCCAGTTAGGGACACACTTATCACACGCAACGCCACTGTTTCCTACATTTCGTTGTGTAGGTCCCGTGGCATGGGCTACCCAGGCGTTCTACTATTAAGACGTTTGCACGATTAGTCATTTAGCTACCAAGATCTTATGAAACATGTTATGCAAGTCCTTACGAACCTAACCCTCGGTTACTACCTTGAGTGAGAAATCTCCTTAAAGATATTACTAATGACTAGTGCATTCCAGGTACCACCTCAACACCCGCCTGCCGTACATAAAGCTGTACATAGAAAATGAAGAGTTCAACATTGATGGACAACGCTGTGAGAACATCATGACGTGTCCTATGAGGCCTATTACATCGGGTGAGCTGATTGTTGAGCGTTTTTCATAGCTTTCATTTGATTTCGTTTTGCGAAATGTATTTGATCCGAACTTATTTCTAAAACAGTTTGGTAAGAAGCGTAAAAAACTGGCTTAAAGCCAAACTAATCATAATGATTAGTTTGTTGAAAAACCTGATGCAACACTCTAACTAGAAAATAAATTAAAACTGGCAACACAGGGTAATTTTCCCACCTCTTTTGCAATATACCTACCTCAAAACCTATTATGAGGTAGGTGTATTATCTGTTCCCTTGCTTACACAAAGAAACAGACATAATATCTCTTCCTTATAACAAACCGCGGCTATTTATTAAAAATATCTATTAAAAAAACCGCATCAAGATCCGTTTCGTAGTTTTAAAGATCTAAGCATACATAGGGACAGACAGATAGCGGTAAGTACCTCTATGTAGTTATAAAAATTCATTCATTCATTGGTGACGAATAAAAACAAAAACGTCGTATGACCAATAATCACAAAATTGAGAGGTGACTTATTAGAACTAAATTTACAGGCGACTGATTGAAACAAATTTTAATGGTTTTTGCGTTGTGACCAATCAAAAACTTTTTGCAGTGACGAACTATTTCCTAAATCGTAGCAGCATAAAGTAAGCCGGGAAATCAGTCAGTTTATCGTACGTACCTTTGGCTAGGACAAATAGGGACATAGGGGTCCGATCGAAGGTCATAAGGATAGTTGACTCAATCCAATTTAGATAAAAGGGTCGATTGAGTCCTCAATGGTTCAATTCACCCCTGCATGGCCAATCAGGATGGAATAATCCAAAACTTTGCTAATACCAACCGTTTGTTTTGAGTCTGTTTACTTGGGACACTGCGTATGGAAGCACCCATAGCAGCCCCGGATAAAAGGAAATAAATAAGGTTAAAATTGATTGATGTAAAACATTATTTATTCAAAGATTCAAATAAATAAATAAAGTAGAATTTTCTCTTCAATAATTAATTAAATAATGATAAACAATTATCAGCTGAAAGCTGCAGAGCATCATCAGATGATGCTCTGACAATTGTCTAGATAGATTCTATCTAGCTAGCACAGGCTCAGCAGAGTAACACTTGAGTTATAGGTACTAGTTAGATACCTGAAATAATTAAAACATGGTAGGTACTTGATAGATACACCGATTGTGCCAAGTTCCTTTTATAGTTATTTTCTGTATTGATGGTGCAATAAAGGTAATTCTATTCTTATATTGTAAAACCCCAACCCTTAAAAGTATATCTTATAACCCAGGTCATCCGAATGTATTTGAGTTCACACCTCTACGACTTTCAGAACTGTAGGTTACATTGAAAGAAAGAAAGAAGAAAGAAAATGCAGTTATTTGACGCCATACATAACACGGCACATTACATAATAAGAAAGTATAAAACCAAGAAAACATTAAGTTTCTACTTTGTAAACACTATGTACTCTGTGAATAAATACCTTATGTATACTGTGTATACATAATATATGTATACGAACATTGGAACTTTAGTATAGTGGAACATTGTAATGAGAAACAAAATAGTATATATTCGTAAATGAAGTGGGCGCAAGCCAACGCTGACCCCTTTAACACTTACCATGAACTTTTATTAAACAAAGGATGATAAACGAGGCCATTTCTGGAATATCAAACATTTTCTCCATTATATTTTTACATAATTCCTCAAGTAGGTGCTTGAATTTATTGCCGCCATAAATAAGGATTGGCCAATAATGGAGCATTAAATCTGAAAGTTCTAGAACTTTGCGTTATTAAATTCTTAGGTGGGCTATTATTATAATAGCTAGGTGTAGTGGAAACCCATTATAAGAATATATTGTTTTTATTCGTGTTATAAAGGCAATAACAGAAAAATGCAAATAAAACTACGTTAATATAATAGTTATCATAAATTGAAATTCTAGCTGTTTCCCACAACCTCGTCCCTCGTCGACGACGACGTGGAATTTGATTAACTTAACCTTAACTTCACACTTTTGATAAATTTCACACTTAAACTTTTGGTTTACCAAAAGATTAGCCTGCCTATAGCCAGCCGAAACACAAATGTAATTAAATAAAACCAAAACTGATGTAATAACGACAAATGACTATACTATGTATACTATACTAATAGCGCATATTTTCACTTTACTTCTGCTATAAGGCATTTATCACTATCTCCAACCTATACTGGTCCACTGCTCGATGTGAGCTTGCCCGAATCCCCTTGCAGAGCATGCGGGTTGGGGATCGTAGCTATAAGAAATAAAACATTGTTTCTTACCTAGAGAAATATTCTTGGCTATAAAACATTTCTTGCCTAATTCATGATTTTGGGTCACGGGAATTGAAATCTTAAGGGTCCGGCGACCCTCGCTTCCAAAAATCGTTCCGAATATCGCTGTCTCTGTTTAACCCTTGCGCCGCACCCCATGCGTGCGCGATAGCAACATTAGCTGTTAAAAATTTGGTTTGTTCCGTAATACCAAAAATTATGACTGAAAACTTTCTGTATTCTAAGTATTGTTATTCTGTAACGAGACAATATAAGCTATGTTCCTTAATAAATAATAGGTACGTAAGATATTGATGTTTTTAATACGAAACTAATAGCAAGAAAACTTGTCCATTTTCCCATAAAAATGTGCATAATGCGATTGGCTTTCATTTAATTTTAGGTAAGTATTTTGAAAAAAAAAAAACTATTTAGGAACCTAGATAAATACTATTCAAATACAAATAATACAATATTATAGTGGAAATATGCTTGAATTGGAAATCATTTTGGTATTACGTTTGTATGAAGAATTCGCCCCTCCGGAGGTCTCTGTGCCAAAATATTCGTATACTGGCAAAATATCGCTGAATCTTTTAAATGCGTTGACAGCGCGTCAATTACATATTTGTGCGACACCTCAACAATTTTACGATGTTTTTCGACTTGTGAGCAAGATTTCACCTGAATTTTTATCCGTTAAATGATGAAAATTCACCCGAAATCTGTTGACTTTGGACATTATTTGCAGTGGGGCAATGCATATTGGTATTAATCAGTAGGTAAGGCTACCGTTAGATAATTGCAACAGTCACCAGACTGTTGGAAACAATCTAAAGTGAGCTTAACTGTTTGAATTGATAATGATCTAATTTGTTTCGTATACGTACCTATAATTTTCTTTGTGAAAAAGTAACTGAAATTCTTTACTTCTTTATTTTTTAAACCTTCTAAACACTATGTTGTATTCTACGTGAAAGTAAAAGTGTAAAAGATATAAAGAATAATCTTGAGATCAAAGACAATTTATATTGGATTCTTGATAGAATGCGGCATGTATTATTTTTTGAGGGGTGTACGAAAACGTTATATTGTTTCTTTATTACGTTGTGCGGTTGAAATTACTTATTCACAAAGGAAGAAAAGTCTTTACAAGAGTAATATTTTCAATACGGATGGTATTAGGTACGCTCTTATAATGGAACACTTGATGGGCTTTGATTATCTAGAATAAGACTCCAATAAACCCATCGCACTGAATGAAAAAATATAATAATATAAAAAGCAAATTTTATCCGAGTAAGCGACCGGCTACATCTGACATTGTAAGTAGATTAAACACAAAAGCTTTTAGTATAGCATATCTAATATTATCGATAGACCAAAAGAGCTGTAAGAAGGAGACAGCCATTGCCTTGGACCTTCAAGCAAAGCTGACAGCATAAATTCAAACATGCATTTTATTCTATGAACTATATCAGTCATCTAGTACCCATAACACAAGCTCTGCTAGCTTGAGGCTAGATGATTCTTTGTAAATTGTCCACTATCCAGCATAATTTATTTATTTTTATTCTACAGGATCTGAAAACTGTCCATACGACTACATAAAGATCTACGATGGTAAAGACGAGTCGGCGGCGGTGATTGGCACCTTCTGTGGGATGGGCAAGTTCCCCTACTCTATCATCGGGACCAGCCAGGACCTGTTCGTGGAGTTCGTCAGCTCGCCTGCCGGTAAGACTTCTTCACTAGTAAACCATAGACATCAGGGCTCTGTTCAAAGATCCGTTTAAACCATCGAGACGTTATTGAGACGTTGAATTTTAGTATGGAAATGATTCAATACTTCTCACGCTTGAATTCCAGCGGTAAAAATGAATTGACGACCTCTGTGGCGCGGTGGGCGAAGGTCCGCCAGCGACGCAGGAGGTTGCGGGTTCGATTCCCGCCTTGGGACAATTGTATGTACGATCTGCGGATATTTGTTCCGGGTGTTCTGGTCGTTCCATAATGTTAATTTAAAAAAATGTTTGTACTTCTCTGAATGCCTAACATAATGCTACGCTTACTAACAGGCATTGCCGATATAGGGGAGAAGATTGCCAGGTTAAAGTGGACATGGGCTCGCCGCGTCAGTCGTATACACTCGAAGAGATGGGCTGGGTTAATTTTTCCTTTCATTGCCTTCATCGACAAAGGAGGTTATATATAAAAGTAGGGCGTTCAGTATGAATAAACTTAGTTGACCTATAAAGTCGAGTTGAGCATTACAGTTATTTCTAGAGTGCCCTCGCTCGACTATATAAATATTAAATTTAAATTCAGTATATTCTGAAATGTAACGATTTTGATAACCTATCTTGATGACCAAGTAGTTATTATACCCACACAGAATAACATATTCGTGCGCTCCGCGTAGAATCTTTGGTAGTCAAGTTTCCATTCTTTTTAAAACGGAGAGAAAAGAGTAACACAAAAAAAAATTAAGCCAATGCTTGCTTGTGTCTGATCAGCCTTGATGCTTTATCACATTACGCTTACTACCATTCGGTAAGCGTAGTGTAGAACACTCGGTGGAATAACAACGTGAAAGACGAGATGGAGATGGAGATGGATAGATGGATGGGAGATGCTGGATGCGTCAAGCTGAAGACAAGGCGCTGTGGCGCTAATGAGGGTAGGCATATGACCAGCAGTGGAATAACATAGTCTGATTATGGTGATGTATCGTATAAACATCAAAGTGCTTTATTTACAGCACTCTAGAACACGTCAGTAATTTAAAATTAAATAATTAAAACAAGGAAATTAATCACTTCGATTTTTTGTTCAATTTTGCTTAGTTAGATATGGGGCTGGATACTGGTACTCGTATGTGAATTGTCTAGCATTATTGATTCATTTCTTTTCCACCAGGTCCCCTCCTAAACACGGGCTTCCACTTCAACGTGGGCAACTGGCCAGGCCACGTGGAAGCCCCGGGCTCCCGCGTCGGGACCTGCGACTGGCTGCTGACAGCAGAATCCCTCAAGAAGTCTGGAGACACTGAGGGCATCTTCCTCTCTGTTGCACATTGGTACCCGCCGCATACGTCCTGCACTTATCTGATGCAAGGGCTGCCGGGGCAGGTGGTTAGGCTGTATTTTCCGAGGTCAGTATTTCCACCAGGCTCCTCCTAAACAAACATTTGTTTCGAGACGGGAATCGAACTCGCAATTTCCTGTGTCGGACCTTTGCCCACCGCGCCACAGAAGTCGTTTATAAATAAAATATTATCTATTTTTCTATTCTTTTCTAACCTAGTCGGTATGTTGCAGTAACATGCATTATCTTCCCTACAGCTTCCGCATCAACCGTATAGAATCCCCCATCGTGCCCTGGACCGGCGACTGTGGAGAATCCCTCACCCTCTACGACGCGCCGCGACCCGACGACGCTCGCATCATCAAGACCTTCTGCGATACCTTCAGTAGACCGATGGAGAAGCACGACTTTGTGTCTACAGGCAACGCTATGTTCGTTAGGTTCGAGAGCAAGACTGGCAGTTATAGCGGGTAAGTTAACTGACCATGTTATTTGAATATCAAATCAAAGTGCTTTATTTCTTTTAGAGCTAACAGGACTCTTGGACACGTCACAAAATTCAAATAGCTTAATAGCTCTTTTCAGTAAATTCAATTTATTCACCATTACATTATCACTAATATTGGCATGTCAATTAAATACTACAGTACAATGAATAATCTGAAATTAAATTTAACCCTAAATTATAATAATATAATGATAAGTATAAACAATAATAAACTTTCACAAACTGACAAATGAACACGTTAAAAACTCGTTAATACTATAAAATGGGTTACATCTACTGTTACATACTATTATTTCCCTGGCTGACTACTTGAAATTACTATTTACATGTTGTCTAATATATTAATAAGGTAATTTAAAAGGAAAAAAGCTACAAAATGTATAACTGATACTTAAAAACCGAAGTTGGGATCGCTCGAATCTTCATACAAGATTTATCTTAGTAAGATCGAGGATTCGACAACTTACTCTACATCAAGACCTCTGTATGAATTAATACATAAAAGTTTAAATGTAAGTTTTTTTTGTTGGTGTCTTTATTTCGTAAATAAATACTTTTTGTTTGTTTTTAAGTAAAACTAGGAAGTAAAGTGTTCGTTATTTGTGCACTATCGCTGGTATCAAGTTGTTACCTCATAAAGACGTTTTTGGAAGATCGACCTAGATTTAAAAAAATGAGTAGCGTGGTATTATTAAAGTGCATATACTGGACCGCGCTTGTCTACCTGACCCATAATTATAAATAGAAACACAGCAATGCTGCTTAGCATCAGAAAATGGCTTGATAGCGCAGTGAGAAGAGCCCCAAAACAAAAAAAAAATATTCTTGTATCATTATTGAGTTACGCATCATGCATAATACCGTACGTCACCAACATATTATTTCAATGAAGCCAAGCCAGCAGAAGCCAGCCTACTAAATTGTTGTCCACACTACCCAAAGGTTAGCAGGTAGAGAATGCTATCTAGCATTATGCTCGCCTATGTACAACTTATGTGTAATAAAGTATATTCTATCTATCTAATTAAATACGAGCAGTTCCTATAAAATGCCAACGAATTTTACTACCTATAATGGTTTATTTGGCTACATTTCATACACAAAATGTCGACTGCCCCGCAGCACCAACCACAAACAGACTGTTTGAACCGATGGACCTACTACGAGAACAATTAATTAATTTTTCACCGCTAAATGCACCCTGTGGCTGTTTGTATCTGGCGTGTTTTGGAAATTTCGTTTTTAATTTTCTGTTTGATACGTTTTGAATATAACTTAATAAATATAATAAATATAACTTTAGGGAAGCTGTCTATAGGAACGTTACAAACCTATTCTTTCACATTATAAGTAAAATATGTTTATTTAATTTTATTACAAACGTTATGGGTTTTATGGTTGTTTTGTTGATACCTAGCTGTTAACTATTCTTAAAATTATTTGCACAACATGAAAGCAATAAAACACTTCTCTTGAAACTTAATTTGACACCAGCCACCCGGTCACAGCCGGTCACCCAGGATCTGTCTCAACCTTGAGAAACGCATCGTCGAGAAGAGTGGTCTCAAAGCAGGAAGTAAAATCTCCCTTGTTCTGTAAGGATATAATTATAACACCTTCAGCTCTCAAAAACTAAATAAACATTGTCTTAATTCGCACTACTTCCCCAGGTCATCTCTCTACTACTGGGCACATTACGACTTCTTCAACAACACCCGCTTCGGAGAACCAGTCCAAGGCACCGCATGTGACGAGGTCGTGGCCTCATGGAAGCAGCGAGCTGGTCGACTACGATCCCCTCTCAACACCCTGGTGTATAAGCAAGCGCCACCGGGCGAGGACGTCCATTGCTTGTACAGATTTGTGACGGACAAGAGGATCTATGCTCGAGTTATACTTACTATTCTGAGCGTGAATTTTAAGGTTTGTTAAATAATTTTTATCTCTCACCATATTAGTCCACTGTAGGACAAAGGCCTTCTTTTCTTCTATTGCTTTATATATTAGGTTACGTTAAAATCCAGTAAAACATACCTACTCTTAACTAAACGTAGGTACCGAGCTATAAGCCTAGCTGCCTTAGTTTATTCACAAGGAGCTGACCCAAATAATATTCAACTCGCCGTAAAAGCATAAGCATATTTCCAAATTTAATATCCTATATTTACCTGAGCAGAGGACATAAAATGTTTCCATACACATTTGAATTTTCATTCCCCAATAATGTTATTTCACCACTTAGCTCGTTTCCATAAGCCTCGTTTCCATAAGCCTTTTCATTATAAACCTTTTCATTGGCAAATGTTAGCTAATTTAGATTGTTTATTTATGGATGGGACAGTGTAATGAACGAGGCATTGTGTTTTGTTGCTTATTAGCAGTTAGGATGATAAATTGACTTTTTGAACGTCCGCTAAACCAGTCACCGGTAACTAATCAGTTTTACTAAATGTAAATTATGGGTTTAAAACTTTAATAAGCTTAAAATCAATCTGAACCTGATTTAATCTCGAATCATGAACGACAGATGATGCTGACGATGTTTTCATAGCTATCGATGATATGGTTCTAATAAGAATTTAACTCCACGATAGCTTACATAGTTTTTGTTACAGGAACACCCCTACACCCCAGTATCCTGTCAAAACTGTTATGAAGACCGAGCCGACAAACTCATAATCTGGGAGCCAATCCCTGGTAAAGCAGCCAACACTACCCTCGGAGTAAGCACCACTCCACTACCACTCCACCTAGCCGTGCAAAAAGCCGTCGGTTCTTGCATATGCGCCAAACACGCTAATACAGTATCCAGAGCCAGGCCATACCGAGTAGTATCTTCTGGAGAAACCCTGAACCTTCAACTGATAGTAGATAATGCACACGCTGCAGCTTCCTACTTCAAGAACCCTTCACCGTTGTTTGAGGCTAGATACGAGTTCGTACACGGACCTCTATGCGGTCCTGCTATCATTGCTGCATCAGCTGCTGATGGTGAGATTGTATACCCTCATTTGGAAGCCCTGGGCTACACAGAACCTCCGAACCGAATACAGTGCATCTGGGACCTAGAGATTGAGGAGAAGAAGGATATTTACTTAAGATTCGATAGCGTTAATTTCGCATCACGGCATTGTGAAGATGGGAATATTCAGATCTATCTACCAGGCAGAGTTGAGCCATATCTGTCTATATGTGGGGGTAATGTCTCTGAAACGAAAAAGCTACCGATCTTCTCTTCAGGAGAGCTTGGGTTTGAGTCTTTAGATGATCCACTCGTCATCGAAAAAGAAAAGACTAGATCCATTCGTATCGTCTTCATCGGCAGTGCGTCGCCAGCTAGAGCAGCGTTCAAGATCATCTGGACTGGTCTCTCCCATATGCCAAGAAACTCAGACGGTACTCTGATGACGTCACGATTGACAGACAGCTCCAAAGCAGAGTACGGTCTGGGCTGCGACTTCATCTGTCCAGGTGAAGAGAGTCTGTGCATTCCTGCCCAGTTGATCTGCAATGGCGTGTTAAACTGTCCTAACGTGACTTCTACGGAGAGGAAATTCTGGACAGCGGAGGAGAAGAGATCTAAAGAAGCGTATTCGGAGGATAGCTTGAGAAGATTAGGGTATTGGGATGCGTTAGGAGGGATACCTCTAGGCCAGCTGCATGACGAGTCTCCTGAGCTATGTGCTGGGAAGCGAGACGCTGGAAGCGGGGATTGGATGGGGCCTGCTCTAGGGGCTGGCTTAGCGGTTGCTTTAGGAGTATGTGCTTTAGCTGCCGCGTGGCGCCTCTGCTGCCGCAAAAGGTCTCCAGATGAGGAGTCCCTGGATTACTGACATGCGGCCCGCGGTGCGCCACACGCACCGCCAGGGCTCCATTCAGGGCTGCATTCAGGACTCCACTCGAGGACGCAGTCCAGGGACCTACCGATGGACTGGGCGCTGCATTGACAGCCGGTATTTTGAGCACCACCCTTCAATAACACCTTAGATGAGTGACAACAACGCTGCTATCGATATGAATAGCAGACCGCACTGTAGATACCCTTAGAATACTCCTTTTCAGAAACTTGTTAACCGATTTCATGCATGTCGCCAGAAATAGTATAGAGACTCGCTTGTCTTCTTTCGTCTCCTAAGTTATTTGAGTAACATAACTCTTGGTGTTGAAAATTAAATGTCGTTTGGAAACTTATCGAAAAGTTTTTCTGAGGGTGGTGAAGCTCTAGTTGTTATGTAATTATGTAAATACCCTACCTGATCCTAAGCTTCACATACGATCATAGGTTAGGAAAAGGTGATAATATAGATAATAGCCATACCCTAGATAAGTCATTATCATTATGATAGGCGTTAAATTTTGTATCACGATTGTAATCGGAAGACGAATATTTATGTATGTTTTGCCCTCATTTGTAGAGCCCATGCACCCTTGCTCAAACGCTTTTGGTAGATCGGTGTCGATGTTTTGTGAAATAACGGGTTTTACAACTCTTTCTTACTTACGACAACTTCAAATGCGAAATCATCGTCAACTATGTGCGAGAGCGCTGTAAATGAAAGACCTGAAAAACAGTATTATAAGAGTAGAATTGTTACTTTATGCCAAGATTAAAACAGGCTGATATTGTTACAGCATCAATAATGACCAATTTTCCAACTTTTATGTGGAACTTGGCAAAGTTTTTTTCGCTTCATCAAATTATGCATTCTGGGTGGCTGCCAGATAGTTAGCGCTGATGAAGTCAGTATTTTAGCAGCTAAGGGTCAGTTTTGTTTGGCAAAATGTTATTCATAATTATGATTTCATATATTTTTTGTTTTGTTTGCGGGGCAAAAATGTCACGGGAATAGTTCACGAGGTCACTTG
This sequence comes from Eupithecia dodoneata, assembly GCA_947044415.1. Taxonomy (NCBI): domain Eukaryota; kingdom Metazoa; phylum Arthropoda; class Insecta; order Lepidoptera; family Geometridae; genus Eupithecia; species Eupithecia dodoneata. The sequence continues at coordinate 10,566,877 of OX345668.1, read as the reverse complement.
TAATATATATAAAGCGTCACTTTTAAAGACCGTCTTGCTAAAAAATCATGGCAAGACTGTAGACCAAGTACGTGGATTGTTTTCTAGGGTATAATAGACAATAATGATCATCGCGTCGTCATACATTGCGTACATTATTGAAGTTAAAATAATTAATTTCAAATAATTTACGCATTCGATGACAAATTGTCGTAATTTTTCTCTATTCTACCGTAGAAAACAATCTCTGTGCCCTATTGGTTTCATTTAAGTACCCATTTATCAATACATTAGTCAAATCAAAGCACATCGTGAATATGATAGTGACCCTTTTTAGTATAAATGTTTTGAACTCTCAACTCTCTCTTGAAACTTCATCAAAATCAAAGGCTTCAGTCAATTTATCAATTAACCTATCGCTACATTCCAAGTAATTCCAATGTACATAAAAAATTAAATATAAGAGTTAATTATTAACCATACAATTAAATCCAAAGGAAATGTTTTGTCGCAATGTTAAAGCCAATTAGAATAACCTTAACAATGTACACTTATTTTATCGATGTCAATTTCGCCACAACACTAAAGTATTTGAGTTATTTTGCAACTGTCTCACTCGCACAATACAGTCATGAAATTACCCTTGACGTCACACACATAGCTGCATGAACATATAAAATAAAATAAAAAATATGTTTCGAGACGCGACTTTTCTAGGGAAAAATGGGCGAGTGTTCGGGGTGTAGTTTAGCTTAATTTTTAGCGACATCTAAATTGATACGAGGCGTTTTCTTATATGTATGTATTTCTAAAAGACCAGACTGAAAAGTTGGCGCTTCTAGTTGGCAAATTAAAAAGGCACAGACTGTGCATAATACATGATAACCCAATGACAAACTCTATATGTACGTACACCCTTAAAAAAATTCCTTTCTATTGAGTTCTAAGATATATAGGCATGTTTGGCATTTTTTCTTTGTTGAAAAATGCCTCATTAAAAAGGTTTTACCTTGTGTTGTGACTTTCTATATTTGAGGTAAAGAGCTTTCCACAAAAGATGTACCGCGGCAATTAATGGAACAAATATTTTTTCAACGCTGAATTCACTAAATTTTTTCGGTCATACTGCCTAACATTACTTTGTCTATGGGACTTCTTTCGTGAAAAGCACTTTGAATATTTGTTGATACCAAACCAAAATGCTCAATTTATAAGCTCTAGGTATCTTCTACGTCGTTTTATGCACGCAAACCTTGTATAAAATAAAAAATAATTTATTCAAATTAGTTCACATTAACCGCAGCTCTATAGGCTATGTAAGTTTAGATTGTTTAAAATAGTTAGTTGTTTATTAATTAAGTTTGTTAGCTTAATTCAACCCTTGGGAATGTTGATAAATAAAATTATATTTTGTACAAATAAACAGTGTTTTTATTTCACCTCCCGAACCCGAAGTTAATACAAACAAATATGTTGATGTCAAAAAAAACTTGAAGTATGCTTAAATAAATACCGTTTCTGTGTCTTTTAAAATTAAAGTTATTCATCCATAGATGAACAACTTAGAATTTTACTATATAGGTAGGTACGTAAGTACAGGTACCTACATAACAACGAGATTAACCTAAAGATAGGTTAGGATAGGTATGTCAGACGTCATCATTAGGATAGCCTAGAAGGAGTGGATTAGGGAACAGGAGCAGATAGAACGACGTAATAGGAGAGGAGGCCTATACCATGGAGTATACAATACAATATATTACAATATACACAATTTGTAACGGGATATTTACCATGACTTGATTTTTGAGTTTTCCAATATTTCGGCACAGTTTCATGCGCCATGAATGTTGTTAAATACCATGATAGTTTCGAAAGTGCTTAAGGCAATTTGTAGTATAATAAAAAAAATCATTGATTTTACCAATAAATTGTATTCCCTGTATTTCTACTTTGCAATATCAGGATGCAAAGAGCAAAATCCTTAAACCCCACCTTTTGTTTTTCCAAGAACAAAAGCATTCACGCAAAGTTGTAAATCACGACTATAAAAAGTTTTTAAGCCAATACCGTTCATCACAATCCAACGCGTTGCATTTTATATTTCTCGGGCTAAATGTTTAACATTTTATGTAAACATATAAAAGCTCAAATTCGTATTTTGCACCATTTTAATATGTTACGTTTATATAAGCTTTTTTGGGGCTAAACTAATCTGAACCCAGCTAGTAAAGAGATAAACAGATAATTTGGTTTCAAACCATCGTTTAGGTATAAAAAAAAGCTTTATTTAGAACATGTTTACATAGGCTAATAGATACCTACATAATTAAACGATGTCACTACCGAAGCTTTAAAAACTGTGTGGTAGTGTCAACGCCGAAATGTAATGTCAATGGTATAGTTTGGTAGGGTAGGTTCGGTCTTAGAGAACAGGACTCACCACTTGTTACCAAATAAAAAGAGTAAAAAAGTATTTATTGCATATACTAGGTACAGATTATATAGTGAGATATATAGACAATTACATTATTCTTAACTATGTATAACACAAAAAAGGAATCTTAGGAAAGGTCACAATTTAAACACAAAAATAAAGAGATGGCAACCAATTATGTCCTTTGCAGACGCTAGTATTAACTAGGTTATTTAACCTACTTATAATGATTATAAATTATATACATATATATCTAAAGCCGACTAAAGGAAACTATTTAAGGAAGAGCAGCTTTTTACTGTGTATTTTAACTTCTTCACTGCGATCACCAATATGCCTGCAAGCGTAGTGGTTATGGCAAAAACCTCCTTGGTTGGGGAGGTACTATTAGCCATGAAGGTTATGTGTAAAATAAAACCTCCTTGGTTGGGGAGACACTATTAGCCATGAAGGTTATGTGTAAAATAAAACCTCCTTGGTTGGGGAGGCACTATCAGCCATGAAGGTTATGTGTAAAATAAAACCTCCTTGGTTGGGGAGGCACTATCAGCCATGAAGGTTATGTGTAAAATCATAAAATAATGCGGATATATGGAAATAAACAATAAATCCTTTGATATGCAAAGGCCACATGGACAAATCTAGATCATAGCATAAACTCGAGAAAATGCAATTCAATCTCTTTGATGCAAACCTGAATATTTTGTAGTGAGCGAAATTTTTAAAATGTTATTCAGTTCAGTTCGTGACGAGGGTGTGAAATATTGTTTTGAATTTAGAATACAAATCTGAACTTGGAACAGTAATCGAATTCTCTTTGTGAGCGAGAATCGAATTTTGAATTACGAATATTGAAACAGAAAATACATATAATGTATGTATTTTAAACTTGAAAGTAAATTTAGTAAACTCGATAGGATGTAGGCACCTACCAAAACAGCAGTTATAAGAACAAAAATATACAATATGGAGAGAAAAAAATCGCGTACGGTGCCCTTATCAAGCGATTTATTTCAGAAAACTTTGGAACATTAGGCCAGGAAGTTTTATCCGAATAAAGACAAAACACAAATACATTATAGGTACACCTACATGTTCTGCTAATTTTAACGATGTAATAATCTAGCTCGAGGCACATCTTCCATCATGGCTTGCTACTGCGTTAGATCGCGAGGAGTGGAAGGAGAAAAGGAAGGCCTTTGCCCAGCAGTGGGACAATAATGGCTCAAAAGAAAAATAATTATAATTAATAAATAATCTTTGATTTTTTTCTCGCTATTATTGATTAGTAGATAGGATTTAATATTAAATGTAGGTATCCCAAATCTTGTATAAAAAAATGAATACTGTCACAAATGCTACCACTAGCGAGTCCAAAAAAATGATTTTTATCTTCGTAATATACATTGTGTACGTCAATAGACAAAAATACAAATAAAATACGAAAGTAGGTACATTAGTAAAACATTCGAGGTTGCGGGTTCGATTCCCGCCTCGGAATAATTGTGTGTACGATCTGCAGATATTTGTTCCGGGTGTTCTGGTCGTTTTCTATGTATAATAAAAAATATCTATCTTTGTAATGTATTGTATTATGTATATCAGTCATCTAGTACCCATAACACAAGCTCTGCTTAGCTTGGGGCTAGAAGATGCTGTGTGAATTGTCCAGCATTATTTATTTATTATTTATTTAATTCAAAAATATGTCATACAAACATTTGCAGCTTAGCAGAAGAAGCAATATTTTTTTACTGATATAGGCTACGAATAAAAACTATATATTTATTCGTAGGATATATTAGGTACAATACTTCTATTAGCAAATACTTGACAATAAGAACGCAAAGTCAAGACGCCATTGTACACTTCTGAAAGGAGTTTTTCAATTTTTCAGTTTTCTTTTCAATTTTACAGTATTCAGACATTTTCTTTATGTTGGTACACAATGAATTACAGTTTGTATGCTTTTTGTAGTCGTAGGTACCTATTTACTGAGAGTTTCTGCAAAATGAGAAAGTCTGTGCAGCAGTCAAGTCGAGCGAAAGCATATTAAAATGTTGAGTGTCTGATTTGAAGATTAAATTCGAGGAAGCTTGATAAAGGAAAGAAATCTTTAGATTGAGTTTTCGGTTCTAGCAATACAGTGCAATACGATAGATGTAAAAGGTTTCAACGACTTCTATGACTTCTTGAATAAAAAATCCTCATAGCTATTTTCATTCGGCCAAACCTCTCAAAGAACCGACGACGGCCGCTGGGGCAAACGTGTTCTTAAGTGGAGACCACGACTCGGTAAACGTAGTGTAGGACGCCCTCCGACTAGGAGGGATGAAGACCTGCGAAAGACTGCAGGTAGATACTGGATGCGGCAAGCTGAAGACAGGGCGCTGTGGCGCTCATTGGGGGAGGCCTATGTCCAGCAGTGGACTAACATAGGCTGATAATGATTGATGATTTTTTATCAGTCATCTAGTAGTACCCATAACACAAGCTCTGTTGTCTTTTTGGATATCTGCTGTGATATAAGTGATGCTAATATCACTTATATCACAACCAATCATCATATCCAAGCATCTTAATGCTGTGTAAATATTCCAGCATTGGTCATACTTCGTAGTGTAGGACGCCCTCCGACCAGATGGGATGACGACCTGCGCAAGACTGCAGGTAGATGTTGGATGCGGCAAGCTGAAGACAGGGCGCTGTGGCGCTCATTGGGGGAGGCCTATGTCCAGCAGTGGACTGCTATAGGCTGATGATGATGATGGTCATACTTCGAATCAAGAAGGCAAAGCAAGCATTTAAATTATTGCAGTAAACTAATCAGCATTGGGAGGCAGACGCAAAAAACTTCTAGCTATAAAAACTTCCACACAATGAAGAAACTTAATTACTTACGGTGGTTTAACTTGCGAACTGAACCGAGCGAGGCCTTAGTATGAGTTTTTCAAGTTGATGTTTCCTTTAATACACATACCTCCTTGCAGCGCGGCAGCGCCTCTACCGGATATTAACAGGATTTACTTTTAACCCGACTACCAACGCGCAACAGAGGGCTATGCGGGACACCCAATAAATGTATGTGGCCAATTTATATGTTCCCGTGTAGCGCTGAAACTAATAGTCCAATTTTTTTTTATTTGGTGTCGTATGATTCGTCGGAATAGCTTCTCCGATGGTAATAGGTAATGTGTCATCAAAAAAGGGGGTCTAACGCGATTTTTTTCATAATACGGGCCTAAGAGTTTACGCAATCTGGTTTTAGTTGATGGCTTTACATATCTGGGTACAAAAATAATTATTATTATATTATATAAATAATATTATAGAGATCCAATACTTTCATACGAACTCGATTATAGTTATCGTTCACGAAAACTTTATACGACTTTATATTCTGACAATTCATACTCTACTTTTTCGTTTTGGTCTTCTGCTAACTCATACTCGACATACTCAACCGAACTGAAGGCAACTCGCAAAACGGATCATACAACGGTGATTTTGCAGTCGATATTGAATAACTTTGTGGTTGGAACTCAGAGTTTTACGGGGCGAGTCAGAAGTTTTACGGACGAACTTGGCTGTGGAGGTGACAAGGTAAGGATTTTTGTAGTTTAGTAGTTCTATGGCTTCGCACGAGTTACTCGTAAATGAAAAGCAAACTTTTCAATGGCGGCCGAATGGAATCGATGTAGATGTCGTGATAGATATATAATACATTTATTCGACACTGCAGCACATAATACAAAGGTACACCATAACATAACACAGATAGATAGAATATACTTTATTGCACAAAAAGTTGTACATAGGCGAGCATAATGCTAGATAGCATTCTCTACCTGCTAACCTTTGGGTAGTGGACAACAGTTTGGTAGGTAGTGCTATATAATAGAGATAATAAAATATATTATACTACTTATAATGATACTAAGCTATTTATATTATACTTAAACAGTAATATATATACCTATATAAATAATTAATATATAATTATAATTACGTACCGAATTATTCTTGCGAAAGAAAATAGTTATAGACTCTAGATCTGAAGACATTTATCGAGGATGGAGAAATCTAGAGAACAATAAAGTTGTAGTAATAGGAAGTAATAGTATAAAAAACTTAAAAAGTAGAGATTTAAAAATTGTGTGAGAGCTTGGGAGACCAATCCGTCTGCGAGACAAAACTTCTATTTGTTTACCAAGCATTTTGATTTATAAGTTCAGTCCCTTTCATAGGTGGATGCATGTATTTAGTATTTCATAAATTACGAGGCGTATCCTCTTTTCTCACCTTACCGGGGACGATGGCACTTGATTTGTGTCATTTAAAACTTTTTTTTCCCATGTGGCCCGGCGCCTGGCCAAGTCACCGGGCCAGATGGGAAACACTCGAATATTATTAATGAAAAACACCGTCAATAATTCTAATGAAACTTGGCCAACACGAAATTGCTAAAACACAAAGAAAAACTGCTTATGTAATCGGAAAACTTCTACGATACACGAAAATGAATCCGTAAAAGCATCCCAAACTCAAATTTCCCCAAACAACTACAAATTGCCGGTAAAAAAAACAAAAAGCCACTTCCGATAAAACTACAAAAGCATTCGCTTTAAAATTCCTGCTACAATCGGTGATTATACGATTCCTATTCATGACTGTGTTCACGTTTTGTTTTCATTGTTAGCTTACTTACCTAGCTGGGTCCTAATGCGCGCTTTTTGGCTGTTTTTAGATGCTGAAGAGTTGGTGTCGAGTGGGAGGTCTTTCGCTTTGCTTTTATATAATATGCTGTTGGTTTTCAACAAGTTTCTTTAAGACTATTTTCTTTAAGACTATTGTACTAATTAAAGTAACAAGCAGTTGAGCAAAACCTCGTCTACACAATAGACTCTACGACCCTAGTTCGCCGTCAGAAGTCAGATTCTGTTAAGGTCTGATTCGCTTTAGGACAGATTCGTTTTATCTACAACAGATCGATGCACTGTCAAACAGTCAGATACAAATTGGGATTGAAAATTATCACCTCTCTCACTCCGTCCCGCACAGATTATATTTCATCAAATCAAAGATTAAAAAGCAGCTGCCGAACCAAGAAAGAGGCAGACGTTTTCAATCCCCATCTTTATCTACTCGACTAATATTACAATACCTATATTATATCAGAGCAATGCTTTTTAAGCACGAACGCCGGGAATGCACTGCGCAGGCACAAACGTAATTTTTTTGCATATCATATTGAGGATCAAAAAACATACACATATTTGTTTGTGTTTTATTATTCATTTGATAAATAAAAACTGATTATTTGATATTTTGTTTTACTTTTAGGATTTAGGACTTTTAGGCCTTTTAAAAGGTCACCGTTTTCCGACTTTCTTAGAAAAGTCAGAATTTTTTACGACTTTATCTATAGAGCATTTTAAGCAACATATCAAACATGATGGAAGCTAAAAAATAGTTTCAGTATTATCTGGGTTAAGCAAGAACACTGGAAATGCCGTGCTATGCACTACTACAATCTGAAACATAGGTGTTAAGCTTCATGCTTATAATTGCACTAGCTACCATGCGCTTAAAACCAGAACACGGCAATGCTTTCTATGCAAGCAAGTAAACCATTTATTCACCTAAAAAACATCTGATTGGATAACTGTTGGCAACATTTATATAAATAAGGGTATAAAAATATAATATGGGACTTAACTTCAATAAAAAAACATGGAGCAGTCTTTGGGAATTGCCGACATAAGTGAAAACTAAGTAATTGTATATTTTATTTATACTGGGAAGCGTGTGGTGATGATGACGCAAGTTTCACGCTTTTTGTTCAACCAAAAAAGTACACAATACATATATGACGCGAGTTCTATGATTTTCGTTCAGCCAAAAATGCTCAACGCGCCTAGAGAAGTTTTCACTTCAAAACGCACATGTAACCAAATATAGTTGACTGTAGGCTTGGTATACGAAAGCATTAGTAGTACATCTCAGCTTTTATCCAATCCAATCCAATTTAGTGGAAACCGGCTCTCGTTAAACCTCCCTTTAGTATTTAGCATTGTTACGACGTAGAATACAAGAAACAATCAGCAGGAATTTACTGCGACGCCAAACTTAATGTTGCCGATTCAGCCTTGTTATAATGATCTTACGCTCAGTGGTTCAAGGGAATAGCTGACGAGACATATTTTCAAGAAAAATATAAGCAGAAAAGCTTTTTAATATTTCTGGACTAAAATACTATTCAAGTTAGTTTCTATCACACATTTTTAATACTTTATAATGAGTTTTTCGTGGAATCACGTGGAATTTTATGCAATGTAATTTCAGCAAAAATACAAGTAAAAAACTTAGTTTATCTAAGTAGAGTCTGGGGCGCTCTACAGTTTTTAATGCCTTTTCTTTGACTTTGTAAGTCTTCTTGGAAAAGGCAAAAAAACTTTTGAGGTTCAGGTACCGAGAAGTGACGCGAGGCGAAGCTACCCGCACTTTGATTCAAAATATAACTTTATTTACTGCGCAAAAAGGTACAAATTGGTAAAGTCTAGATGTGAGCTGAACACATAAAACCTTATTTACTTTTATAATCCGTCTTAGAGGATAATAATTAACTGAGAGCAATATTCAAGAGGCTATGGAGCGCAGTATCCTGGGAGTCAGACTTACAGACCGCGTTAGCAACACGTTACTGCGCTCCAAAACGCAAATAGCCGACGCTGCCTAAAAAGCCGCCAAACTCAAATGGGACTGGGCTGGACAAGTGTGGCGTATATCTACAGACTAGCAGTGAGCGAAGATCGCCACTGACTGGGTCCCGGACGGACGACGGCCACGTGGAAGGCCTAGGCGGAGATGGCGGGATGAGCTCGACCTATACAACAAAGAGTGGGCTCTCCTTGCTGGGCACCGAGATGAGTGGAAGAAGGGGAGGGAGGCCTTTGCTCTGCAGTGGGACACCCCGGGCTAGTATAATAATAATAATATAATATTCAAGAGCATGGTAAAGGAACACTATTTGTCCTGCTGTCACAAGGCTGTCACTGACCACACCCTTGTGTTCCTTTATAAAATAAGGATTATATATATTTATATATGTAAGTAGGTATGTATTATTACTATTAGTTATAATGTATTTATGTATTTATAGTAGATAGGTATTTGTATGTAACATAATATTACATTTCATGTTGTAATTAACTAAATAAATAATGCACACAGATCCCCTTTTTCAATCCAACAATCCCATCCATCCATGGTTTTCTGGTAGAGATCGCTCTTAAGCGATAAGACCGCCAAATTGTCACATATCTTGTATTTTTTTTTATTTTTTTTTTAAGTATGCCATAAAATGATTGTCTATCTATATATAATTTCATGGACACGAATCTTTACAGCCAATTTAAAAACATTCAGAAACGAATAACAATAAATTCCTTAAACATATTACCAATACCTACCTAAAAGAAAAGGTTTTATTTCTCCTACACGTACCTTAGCAGTTTTAAGCACTTAACTATCGCTTGTTCGTTTTTCCGACGGTAATTTCGGGCGGTCGTAAAAAACGCTCTAAACATCCGAGTCGGCTCGTAAACGTGAAAATAAACGTTGTGTTGTAAACTTACTGTCAAGGTTACACCGTACAACGGAATTATGCGGTGCGTACGATGCGGTGCGTCGGTATAAACCATGGTCGGCTGTACTAAGACTAAGTTGAACTATAAATATAAATAAATAAATGACCCTTCCACACAGCATCATCTAGCCCAAGCTAAGCAGAGCTTGTGTTATGGGTACTAGATTACTGATATACATAATACAATACATTACATGGATATATATTTTTATTATACTATCCGCAAATCGTACAAAAAGTTTGTTCTGAGGCAGGAATCAAAAAACCAGTGCGTCGCATGAGGACCGTCGCCCACCGCGCCACAGAAGTCGAAGTCTGGATCAACAAGCAGACGCAGCTTTCTTCTTTCTTCTTTCGTGACTCATCACCATCATCAGTCTATAGCAGTCCACTGCTGGACATAGACCTCCCCTAATGAGCGCCATAGCATCCAGCATCTGCCTGCAATCTTTCGCAGGTCATCATACCTGGCCGGAGGACGTTCTACACTACGTTTGCTGAGTCACAGTCTACGTGACTAGTGTAGTTTTATCACTGCGAGAGTAGTGACAAAACCATAAGAATATCATACTTTTACTTTGTGTTGGTTGTGCCAATGGACTGGTAAGATGGTAATGATCCTTAGCCTCTTAAAATCCACCTTCCAAACCAAAATGTGTCTGCAAAAATTCGCACCGCTGCTGCAGCTACAGTGTGACTGCGTCCAACCCCTACCGTGCAGGTGCCTTGAATATTCATTCCGAATCTCAAGCAATAAATTTGTAATCGTTTAGATAAACGATGATAAAGCTGGGCTTTGTTGTAGCGAGCGACTGGCATGGTAAGTGCCGCGAAACAATTCATCGTTACCGACGTGCCTTGAATATTCTGATATTGACAGTAACCCGGGCTTCTTGCAAAGGATAACACGCTATTTTGTTATATTTTACTCCTAGACTCGGTTTTAAAAGGTTCTAAAAGACAGCATATACATACATCCTTCGTTCATCCAATACTGCTACCGCACAGCACAAAAATAATGACTCTAACTTGGGGCTGGAGCTTAAACATACTGTTCGAGTGAAATCGCTAGCGTTGTTTTAAGTCGCTTGGACGCAACGAATGGCCTTAGCTAGGTACAACGTGTGTCATCCCATGAATTCACATTCCCAGAAAACACGGATAGTAGGTAACTTTAATACCTACTTCATTGCATGAAGTTGTATAGAATTCATGAAGCGAAGACAGTGTTTAAAGTCAGCTATTTCAAAAATCAAAGTCCACTACTGAAAACATTTGCGCATTACTTTAATTACCTGAAATGGTACTACATACATGTATTTAATTATTCTTATTGAATTTTTTACATTTCTAATTTCTTAATCTCCGAGGAGGGCGTTGTCATCTGCGACACAGTTTTAAAACTTCTGCAAATAACATCGTTTTTAATGTAAAAATATAAGCAATGTTTTTGTTCCATAATAAATTATCTATTTATTTATTACTAGCTGCTCCCCGTGGCTTCACTCGCATTAAATTTTCTGGGCACTTTTACTATATTTTACCAAAATCAGCTAAATCGCAGCCCCGCCGTTCTCGTGTTTTAGCGAGACTAACGAACATCGATAGATTTTTATATATAATAGATTATTATTTACATCTATCTCATCTATCGACGACCGATGTGGCGCGGTGGGCGAAGGTCCGCCTGCGACGCAGGAGGTTGCGGATTCGATTCCCGCCTCGGAACAATTGTGTGTACGATCTGCAGATATTTGTTCCGGGTGTTCTGCTCGTTTTCTATGTATAATAAAAAATATTTATCTTTGTACCTAATGTATTGTATTACAAGTATGTATATCAGTTATCTAGTACCCATAACAAAAGCTCTGCTTACCATGGGGCTAGATAATGCTGTGTGAATTGTCCAGCATTATTTATTATTTATTTATCTATTACATAAAAAGCTAGTTCTCCTAATTACTCTCCACCCCTAAGAGTCCAATTATTTTTTACACCCAGTATAATTACCGCCTTACAAAGCAAAGCCCTTACACATCTGTAAGCAAGCGAACCAATTAGTGCGGCTCACACTAATCCGAACAAGCCGGAAATATCCGAAAATGACCGAAAACGCCCGAAGGCATGTGAATAAACAAACTGTGAGGATTAGCGCGCGAATTTATTTTAATTGCTTGAGTGTGCTATTTGTTCGGCTTAAGAGATTACGGCAGTTCTCGAGGAGTTTTTCCCTGAGATTAGAGTTTTGGGAAGCTTGCTGGGCCTTATTCGCGTCGCCCAATCCGCCCATACATAGATTATAAATCCTACTAATATTATAAACGCGAAAGTTTGTGAGGATGTATGTAAGTATGTAGAAGATTGAATTTAAATTTTCCGCTCTCTCTCTCTCTCTCTTTTAGAAACCCGGCTCACTTCCATTCACAGTACATATTGCCAGGCCCTGCTTGGGTACCATTGATTTTCTTATACATTACCTAGATACTAAAACCTACAAGTACACAATAATGCAATAAAATAAATATGAATACGTTTGTTGCTCTTTCACGGTAAAACTACTGAATGGATATCGATGAAACTTCACAATAATATAGCTTACATATCAGAATAACACGTAAGCTACAATTTATAAAGATATATTGTATATTATCCAAAATATCTATCACCACGCGGGTGAAACCGCGGGGCGCAGCTAGTAGATTATAAATAAATCAATAATGATGAAAAATCATACATCATCATCTAGCCCCAAGCTAAGCAGAACTTGTGTTATGGGTACTAGATGACTGATATACATAATACAATACATTACATATCTATGGAATGTATTGTATTATGTATATCAGTGGTACCCATAACACAGATAACTGATATACATACATAATACAATATATAGATAGATATTTCTTATTATACATAGAAAACGACCAGAATTGCTCAGGAAGTTTATTCTTGCCCTCGGAATTGCAAGTAGCCTAGGTCTTCGGCGCGCATATACTCACTTGGTACGTGCAGTCATGGTTATTAAAATTAGAGGGTTGTGTAAAAAATAACTGCATGGTATAATAATAATAATAAGCCCTCCAAAGGATCCGGACACTTTATGGCCCAAGATCACACACATCAGAAACACATAATAACACATAATAATTTGACGACCGACGACGACGTGGCGCGATGGGCGAAGGTCCGCCTGCGACGCAGGAGGTTGCGGGTCCGATTCCCGCCTCGGAACAATTGTGTGTACGATCTGTAGATATTTGTTCCGGGTGTTCAGGTCGTTTTCTATGTATAATAAAAAATATCTATCTATGTATTGTATTATGTATATCAGTTACCCATAACAGAAGCTCTGCTTACCATAATGCTGTGTCAATTGTCCAGCATTATTTATAATATATTTATAAAAAAACATTTTTTTTAAACCATAGAAAAGTAACAGATCTTATTTAACTTATTATACGGTCCATAGTAATTATATACATTAAAACTAGCATACATAAAACGTAGGGTGTAAGTGCCTAAGTACCCTTATTTGACCTTTGGCTGAAGCAACCAGCAACATTTCGCGACTGCACGTTCTATAAGACCCGTGCAGGTTCCAGTGCAAGGCGGGGAATGCAATAGCGCTGCATTCTTGCTCCTAGACTCGAGTTCTTTCACTAAACTATGACGCGAGACTACATCGCAATTTTGAAAGTTTACTTTGAAGTGCCTTCCAAACATTGAGAAGGAATTTGTTATCTTAGATGGAAAAGAAGTGAAAATAAACGAACGAGAAACAGAAGCTGTTAATATTAAATGCAGTTCTAGGTGTTTTCTATGTACACCTAAAAAATAATTTGAGTAGTAAAATTGGTATAAGATTAATTTTAGTCCGTGTTTTTATTAACTAAGGAAATAAATGTTTTTTTTCTTATTTCAGTCGTCTGATTTCTGCTCCATCAATACCATCATCATCATTCATCATCAGCCTATATCAGTCCACTGCTGGACATAGGCCTCCCCCAATGAGCGCCCTAGCGCCCTGTCTTCAGCTTGCCGCATCCAGCATCTACCTGCAGTCTTTCGCAGGTCGTCATCCCACCTGGTCGGAGGGCGTCCTACATTACGTTTACAGAGTCGCGGTCTCCACTCAAGAACACGTTTGCCCCAGCGGCCGTCGGTTCTTCGCGAGATATGGCCGGCCCACTGCCACTTCAGCTTGCTAATTCTTTGAGCTATGTCGATAACCTTGGTTCTCTGTCGGATGTATTCTTTACGAATCCTATCCTTCAGAGAAACCCCGAGCATAGATAAATGATGTTAAATGATGCTTTTTTGCCTATATTCAGCAATGGATATGTAAGGGCTAATGATGATGATGCTGAATGAAAATAAACAGCATCATTTTAAAACAAAAGCTAGTTCCTTACGTAAAACCGTACGAATCCGAGGGTAGAATCTACTAACAACCACTTACATTCTACCTTCGTACATACCACAGTCCTTCTTGTAATTTAGCTTCTATTTCGGCAATTTGCTTCCATAATCGACGTGGTTATGAGCTGTCTGTAATTATTCACGCCATAATTACAGCATTTAGGGTTTCTTGTACAATTAATTTGACTAACGATTTTAATCAAGCGTGTGAAGTTCAGAGCGTAACATGGGCAAATGAATGTTATGCTTAACGCGGAATTACTTTGGTTAAATATATTTGAGGTTGCAGGCAGATTAAATACACGCAGGGAGAAGGTTCCGTTTAGGAATTTTAATTAGACGTTCCTCAAAATTTTCACGACTTTAACTCGAATAAACTACCATTAAAGAGGTTAGTCTTTAATTGTTCTTTATTTCATTTGTAATTATTTTAGATTAAGCTACAGTGAAACTGAATGCAACGATTGTCCAAAAAAAGTCACATTTATTTATTAGCCTGAAAATGGTATCATCAAAATATCTCGTAACTTTTACACGTCCACTGCTGGACATAGTCCTCCCAGTACGACGTCACAAATGACGGTTCTGACCCGCCTGGAATGGCATATCTACTTGTAACTCGCTATTTTCATTTTCACTATTATGAGATACTTGCTGCACCATGCGGTTTCACCCGCGTGGTGATATTATATATAGATATTTTGGATAATATACAATATATTTTTATGAATTGTAGCCTATGTGTTATTAGACACTAAACGTCAGACGTGTAATCAGCTGATTTAAATTTATTTTATGTTTTATTACCTAATTAGTCGAAATAAGTAACTAGAAAGTGTTAAAAACAGTTAATAATATCGTAGTGCTTACGTTCAAGTGAAATATTCAACAAAATAGTGTCAAAAAAACTCTAAAAGTACTATTCATTCTTCAACGGTCAACGGTCAAGAAAATCGGAAGATCCTCGCACACAGTTCCAGCAAAGGACTTGAATCAACCAAAGGATCGAATCCAACGATTCTCAACGACGACCGTGACCGAACACAGCTAGGACGGAGTCAGTTCCTGATCAACATCATTTTAACCTGGGGAGTATTGTTATTCACTTATCATATTGACTAACTTACATACACAACACAACCCACATAATCAAAAACACTGCTCACTCTGTGTAATTTGTGAGACTTCGTTTTGTCTCTCTTAGCTTGACAAATTGTGGAAGTTGAGTTGAGGACAAACCATTTAGCTTCACAACATTACACTTACATTACATTTACAAGACACTCAACAATAAAAATAACTGTCAAGTGCATGCACTTGCAATTTCACTGATACCCCATAGTTACTTTGTTGTAGGAAACTTCTACAAAACAGTTCTGTCTGATCTTCCTATAAATTATAATTTACAATCATATTTTTAACATTAACAAATAAACAATGCTAATATTTTATGAATATTAATTTAACTTTAAATTTAGAATTAAGTTTCTGTTTTTAGCAATCCCTTGGTCCCAACTAATTTTATTATTGTACTTCACTTCTACTCATATTTCTACTGGACTTCTTTCACCATTGGTCACTGGGTTCTATTTAACCCATCAAACCTCAACTTGGTTTCTCACCTAGAAGAGGGTGACTTCGAAAGAACCAGTCTCTAATCACCTGTTATACTAATTTTAATTTTTCATGTAATTCCTTATTTCTTCTCTTATTCTTATTCTTCTTGAAGCTCACTGTATTCTGCTATTTTTCAGGGATTCACACATAATGATGACCAGAAAGGCATGTGACCTGGAGGCTAAGCTGAAGCTCGCTACAGCCCAGCTCAAGGAAGTCAGAGAGGACCGAGACAGGCTGGTTCAAGAGCAGGAGGATAGCGAAGCTGAATTCCTGGCTAACCTTGGCAGGATTCAATCACTCAATAGACAACTCGCTGAGCTCCATGCTCACCATGAAGATGCAGAGTCAGAAGTGAACCGATTGAATGCATGCCTGCGTTCCGTGGACAGTTGTCATGAATCCTATGAACTGGTGTTACAACACAATAAGGACTTACAGCAAGAGCTATCAGAGTGTAGAATAAAACTAGATATATTAGAGTGTAAGCCGTTGCCTTCAGCAACCAGTGTTTGTAGTTTAGACCTTCAAACGGAGCTTATGATAACTGATCCTAATATGTCAACGATGGATCTTACTTCACCATGTCGCCATGGTCATAGCCAAACACCTGTCATAAAAGGGAGCAATAAAATTAAAAAGTATGTTAAATTAAGTAATTTCATCAGGAAGTCAGAGAAAAAAATTAAGAAACAAAAACTATTGCTCAATAATGCTAAATTGAGCAAGGAAAAGTCTAAATGTAATCTAGAAGTAGAATTGGACTCCTGTTATAATTTATTAGGGCGTAACTCAAAAGATTTGAACTATATGTCTGAAGAAATAGTTAATTTAGAAAGGGCACTTCATGATGTAACATGTAAATATAACCAAGCCCAAAAACATGCCAATGACCACTATCTAAAAATGCAAGATACTGTGAACAATGACAGTTTATATATTGAAGTACGGCATAGCTGCACTCAAACAGATCTTGAGACAGCCACGGTGAAGAGTAACACTTTGACTAGAGACTGTGCTGCGGATGTAGTGCCCCCCTCATCACTGGTGTTACCATCCGCGCTCCTAGCGGTGTCGCCATCACCCTCACACGAAGACCTCTGTGATAGCTCTAGTAACAATTCAGTACCGATTGCACTCACTGAGGGTCTATCAGTGCGAGCTGCACCATCTCCGGTTAAGGAATTAAATCTAGACTCTAGTCAATATACCCGGAAAACTGTGATATACTCAGATAAGTTGGGTGCTGGGGTGGGTATTATGCTGAGTGACTTACTTGTACAAAATGTACTCAATCATTGCTATCCAAATTGTAATATAAATATAATTACTGATCGTATTCAGCAAGATGACTCTTTGAATAAAAACACAACTTTAATTGTTCAGCTAGGTGAAAGTTGTGTCAAGCGGTCACAGTTGATAAGGCTAGTTGAAGTACTTTTAGAAAAGATAGAAAATGGACTAGGGAAACTTATTATTTGCTCCTTCCCTTACTCAAAATCATTAACATCACAGCAAAATGAAAATTTATGTAAAAATAACATGCTGCTATACAATATGACATGTCGTCATAGTGACGTTTTAATTTTTGACACTAATAAATTTATTAGTAACACTTTTATAACAAGGGATACTATGTACCTTACCAAACAAAGTAAATTGATAATTGCTAAATTGTTAGCATATAATATTTTTGATCCCGTTATAAGTAGTATAACGCAGTTACCTGACGAGCCTGTGTGTGTAGTTAGTAATAGTACTAATGAGGGCATCAAAGCGACTGTTTCAGTAAATACAAATTTAAACTGATCACATCGACAATGGGAAAGCCAAATACATTTCATATAGTCCATCAGAATATACAAGGCTTACCCAGCAAAGTTCTAGAATTAGAACTATTTTTAAATTATTTAAATGTAGATGTTATGTGCATAACAGAACACTGGATTGTGAAAAATCAGTTACTTCCCTTTTATCATAACTATTGTCTTGCAAGTTCCTATAAAAGAAAAGCTGCAATACGTGGTGGCTCTCTGATTATAGTTAAAAATAGTCTTAAATGTAAAGAACGGAAAGATATTGTTAAACTTAGTATTGAGAGAACTATTGAACTTTCTTGTGTGGAACTGGAGCGGCATATCATAGTGTGTGTGTACCGCCCTCCCGACGCAAATCAGGTAGACTTTGAAAGTACTATGGAAGAAGCTATGCTAAAAGTATTTACTTGTAGGAAGGATCTCATTGTCTGTGGCGATTTTAATATAGATATTTTAGCGAATCCTCTCGCTGATAGATTGATTAATTTATTCAAATGCTTTAACTTACAACACCTTTTCAATGATCCGACTAGGGTAACCCTAACTTCTGCCACTTGTTTAGATAATATTTACTGCAGTCAATCTCCAACCAATAAAGCAGTAATTAAGCATTTCAAATCAGACCATTATGGTCAGAGTGTTAACTTTATTAATAATTTGAATGATAAAAAAACAGTTGAGGAATATACCTACAGGCCTATCACAGAGAGCCGTATTAGTAAATTTAAATGTAAAGTAGATCTAGCAGTAGCTAATATACCTTGTTCTGATGATCCTAATGGTTTATTTAACAGACTTTTTAATGTTATAAACAAAGAACACAATGAAGTATTCAAACTTAAAACATGCACAGTTAGAGATAGGGTCGGGTTTACTGATTGGGCCACTCCCGGCATTTACAGAAGTAGGAATAGGCTATACGATCTCTATGGTGCTAGAGAAGCTATGTTACATGACCCTGCGTTTCTTTTGTATGTAAATAACTACTCGAAAACATTTAAGAAAGTCTGCAACACAGCAAAATGCCTATTTTTGAAGAATAAAATAACAAACTCATCTAATAAAATAAAAGCGACATGGAGACTAATAAATAATGAAACTGGTAAATCAAAGCCACGTAATAGAGAAATAAAGTTAAAAGTTAATAATTCAATTCTTATAAATGAAAAAGATATTGCAGATGCTTTTGATGGATTCTTTGCTGATATCCCTAAAATTGTAACCCGGTCTCTCAATTCCTCTGCTTTAAAGGCAGTTGAATTATTAGAATCATCTGTTGAGAAATGTAAGGAAGTCTTTATCTTTAGTCACGTAAATGGTAATTACATTGTAAAAACTTTTAAATCTATAAACATCAAAAATACTGAGGATCTCTGGGGCATTTCAACTAAAGTACTAAGTTCAATTATTAAGGAAGTGGCTCCCTGCTTGGCCCATATTTTCAATAATTGTGTAGACGCAGGAGTTTTTCCTGATCTTATGAAATGTAGTAAACTGGTTCCTCTTTACAAATCTGGTAGCCATACTGATCCGGCCAATTACAGGCCAATTTCAATACTTCCTGCAATAAGTAAAATTTTCGAAAAAATTATCCTCTCTCAGTTGACTTCACACTTCAACCTTAACAGGCTGTTTCATAAAAATCAGTTTGGCTTCACCAAGGGTAGATCGACAACCGATGCTGGCACAGTTCTATTAAAGCATATATTAGATGCCTGGGATAAAGCAAAAAACGCTATTGGTGTATTCTGTGACCTTTCTAAGGCTTTTGATTGCGTGGATCATGGTACACTAATTAGAAAGTTGGAACACTATGGAATTAGTAACAAGGCACTGGACCTTATGCAATCATATTTAGCTGATAGAGTTCAAAAAGTAGATATTGGTAAAGAAAGATCTAGAGGATCAAAACTTGAACTAGGCGTCCCGCAAGGATCAATATTAGGTCCTTTTTTATTTTTAGTATATGTAAATGATCTTCCGTTTTTAGCAAAAGATCTTTGTGATATTGTCTTATTTGCTGATGATACTTCATTGATTTTTAAAGTTGATAGAAATAAAGATAACTATGACGATGTAAATAATTCGCTTTCACAAATACTAGATTGGTTCACCGCCAATAACCTACTACTCAATGCTAAAAAGACTAAATGTATAAAATTCATGCTACCGAATGTAAGAGAACTCCCAACAAAAATAATGCTGAAGGATGAGATTCTTCACCTTGTAGACTCTACTGTATTCCTAGGGTTACATATTGATTCTTCTCTTCAATGGAAGTCGCAAATAGAGGCTCTGGCAGGTAGACTTAGTTCAGCAGCTTATGCAGTTCGAACAATTAGATATATTACCAATGAAGACACAGCTAGGTTAGTTTATTTCAGTTACTTCCATAGTATTATGTCTTATGGTATTTTGCTTTGGGGACAGGCAGCTGACATCCAGACCATATTTGTTCTTCAAAAAAGGGCGGTACGCGCTATTTATAAATTAAAGCCACGAGATTCTTTGAGGGAATTATTTAAAAACATTAATATTCTGACTGTAATATCGCAATACATCTATGAAAATCTAATGTATACCCACAAAAATAAGGATAGCCTTATGAAAAAGTGTGATGTTCACAATAGAAATACAAGAAACAAGAACAAGTTACACATCCCATCATTTAGATTACACAAGGTAGGGAAATCATTTATGGGCAATAGCGTGCGCTTCTATAATAAGCTTCCATCTGAAGCAACTGAGCTCCCTATTCGTAAATTTAAAAATTACATAAAAATAAATCTCATCAAGAAGGCTTTCTACTCCATAAATGATTATCTAAATGATGTTAATGCGTGGCCAGATGTCGCTCAGTTTCGCACCGACAATAGTATGTAAGTAATTTGTTATTGTGCATAGCTTTACTTAAATATTGACATGTATCGAATCATACTATATTTAGACTTAAATAGGCAAATAACCATGTATTAGACATATAAGAGATGAACATGCTAGTGGTTTCTTTTTCACTTCTTCCACTAGTGGACAAAAAATTGAAGTGAACAGTAAAATATTTTATTTTTGATAATAATTTAATGTATAAATATGACTTGTCTAAGTGCTTATTTTGTAAGCCTAAAGAAATAAATGATTTTTTACTTTACTTTTACTTTACTTTATTCTGATGTATACGCTATATTATTGTAAAGTTTTAATAAAATTCATTCAGTAGTTTTTACGTGAAAGAGTAACAATAGTAGAGTAACATCCATACTTACAAACTTTCGCGTTTATGATATTAGTAGGTAACCAGATTCCATTATACCAAATATCGTGAAAGAGCTAAAATAAAAGCCAAAACGCTGCAATAATTCCAGAAACCAATGCGATAATAATTTCCCTGTAGTTACAAAAACCACTGAACCACCTTGCTTCAAGAGATTGTACCTAAAGGCTATCAGAGTAAAGCTTGTTATCCTTCTGTTAAGAATCTACTAACAAAGTTGGTAGATTCATAATAATACGCCTCTAAAGCCGGGTTCTAACCGGCGTAATGTGTAGGCGTAGTGTTTTATTCGCAGCAGGCATGATACGTAACGCCGTGTGCTAAAATCCTTCTCGTTGTGAGCGCATTGGTTTTTGCGTTGTGACCAAATAGAAAACTTTTTGCAGTGACGAATTGTTACCTATATCCATTTTACCGTACTGACTATACGAACACATGTAACAGTGAGGCTACCATGCTATTTAACACACAACGTAACGCACGTTATTAGCGTTATTACGCTAATAACGTTTGTTATTTTAACGCGAATAACTCGTGAAAAGGCGTTATTCGAGTTAAATTGCGCCTTAACATGCGTTAATCGCGCTAATAACGCTGATAACGTGCGTTACGTTATGTATTAAATAGCATGGTAGCCCACAGGAGATCTGCTTTGAAAAACAAACGAATTTGACGGATGACGTCGATCGCACGGGTCGAACAACTTAACCACCAAGTAGCACCAAGCTTCGGGTGCGTCACTAACCGACATCTTTTGTTGAATTAATTAATTAATTTTTGTTTGTTATAAGACACACATCATGGCCTGTTGCAGCGTTGGATCGCGAGGAGTGGAAGGAGAAAAGGGAGGCCTTTGCCCAGCAGAGGGACAATAATGGCTTAAAATAAATAAATAATAACATAAAACATAAAAAACATGAAACAGCTTTTATTTCTCACACTTAACTTAAATACTAATCTATATATTATCTCTGTCTATACATACGTGAGTACCGCTTTCAGCGGTGAAAGCCTCCTCCAGCTCCTTCCATCTTCCTCGATCTCTAGCTACTCTACTCCATGTCTTCCCTGCTATTTTTACAATGTCATCGTCCCATCGTTTTACAGGTCTTCCTTTTCTTGGTTTCTTATTTATTGGGTACCAATTCATTATAGCTTTGGACCATCTCTCGTTTTGCAAATAAATAATAAGACACACATTATAAACTAAAACTGAGAGGAAAGCTTTCAGATCTCTAAGAAATAAATGTAAGAATCATTTTGAAAATAAGGTCCTTCGTCTTGTACGACGAACGAAGTTGACGGATGCGACGTCATCAGTTCGATTTTATAGTAGACCTCCGGGTTCCATCCTGTAACGCCGGTCAGTACCCGGCTTAACTAATTTCTACAATTCCCCCACGTATCAAAGTATCATAATAGCCGTAGTTTGATGTCCCCATTAGTGCCATGCCATACAGTCGTTAGAAAGTCGTCAGAATAATCTTTTGCGATTAACTTCAGCGGGCATTTGAAATGGAGGAACGGATGAATATTTTATGTATATGGGCTTTCAGTTTTATTTATTTATTTAGTAAGTCTAACCAAAAAGAGCGGTTTTATAAGTTAGTAGTAACCTTTTTGAGAGGAGACCGCGACTCGGTAAACGAAGTGTAGCCCCAACGTGGCGGGCTGACGACCTGCAATAGACAGTAGGCAGGCAGATGCTAGATGCGTCTTGCTGAAGACAGGGTATGGCACTCATTAGGGGAAGCCTATGTCCAGCAGTGGACTATTTTGGGCTTATAATTATTGATGATGATAAGTTTTATGTGTGTTTTTGTGTCAGTCAGTGGTATCCTAGCTGCCGAATGGAAAAATCGATTCTATTGTATTTTGGCAGGTATTTTTAACGCCTGTTTCAAGCTTTGTTTGATGAAAAAAGGTAGACGCGTACAAATGTTATGGTGGATCAAAGTATAAAAGTCGTCGGGCGTTACAAATTTTTTTCAGAAATTTGTTAAAGTCAATTTGTTTAAATTCTTGTTCAAAATTTTAATTGGTTGGCGGTTATCGAGTTTGTTTCCAAAATTCCGAATTACTCCAATTAACAGTCACTCACTACGTTAATATTTGTTTTGCCCAACAGTGGGTCCTAACATGCTTATTTTTTTTTTCTATCTTCATAAACCTAATGCTAACCTTCTCTCTTATCTCGAAAAACACCATTGTTATTGAACAAACTGCAAACCTTAAAATTCAAACTCACCAGGAAAACTGCAGCCATATTTGCTTACTCGGTTATTTTATATTAAAGTGCAAAGTTCCTTTATGAACTGCGTTTATTGGATTCCCGGGAGTCCCGGGAAACGATTTAAAATATACCGTGAGGTGCCACGCTCTGAAGTGTGAAGCTCTGCGAAATATGAATCCGCATTTTGAAAAATATTACTCTCAGTGAGATGAAATAAGTTTTCTTTTGAGATGTGCTTTTAGTAGTTCTCTCTTTTTTTTTAGTTTTGTTGTAGAAATGCTACGCTCTTTTATATCTAAAGATATAAGAAGCATTGATGTTATTAGACTGCCACTATATTTATCACTGACTTTGTGGAGTCGCTTGTTGCTTGTATATAATACATAAGTAGTTAATTTTATTTATTTCTTTATGTTCTTGCTTACTTATATATTATTATTATTTAGTAGCAAGCTGTACCTACTTGTGAATCAATAAATGTATTTTCTTTCTTTCTCCTTTCTTTCTTGGATTTTTACTCGTTAAGTTTATATATGCCACTTAAGGGCATTTACAAACGTCCAATTAAATATTGCTGGACAATCCACACATCACCATCCAGCCCCAAGCTAAGCAGAACTTGTGTTATGGGTACTAGATGACTGATATACTTAATATAATATATATGTATATAATCAAAGATAGATATATTTTATTATAATTAGAAAAAGACCAGAACACCCGGAACAAATTTCAAATCGAACCCGCAACCTCCTGCGTCGCAGGCGGACCTTCACCCACCGCGCCAGAGAGTTCATCAAAAGAAGAAGTCTAAAATCATGATTGATCACTCTTTGTCCAGTCTCTGCCCACTGTTCTCTCAAGCTATAAAGATACAATTTTCATAACCTACCTACAGGGTGTCCCGAAAATCCATGTGAAGCGATTTGTCACGTCCACCCTGGTCATCTATCATCCGCTGCCTGAATTATATTCCCGTATATTCTTTGTCGAGCGCCCTGACAACGCACCTGTTCGCCGATGGTATTGTATTTTTCAGGATAAAGTTTGTTTACTTATTGTATTACGAATTTGTTTACTTTATCTAGCTTTGAATATAAGGCTGCGACGAAACTAGTGCTATTGCTTCGTGTGCAGACATTTTTTCCGGGTGTTCTGGTCGCTTTCTAGGTATAATAAAAAAATCTATCTATGTAATGTTTTGTATTATGTATATCAGTTACCTAGTACCCATAATACAAGCTTTGCTTAACTTGGGCCAAGATAATGCTGTGCGAATTGTTCAGCATTATTAATTTATTATAGATAGATATTTTTATTATACATAGAAAAGGACTCTGCAGATCGTACACACAATTGTTCCGAGGCGGGAATCGAACTCGCAACCTCCTGCGTCGCAGGCGGACCTTCGCCCACCGCGCCACATCGGTCGTCGACGAACGCGTAGTTCGTACAGCAAATGTAATTATAAATTATTTACTTTGACAAGGTCCCGTTCCTGTAGACCATTTTTAGATTTTTGTTCGAAAGAACATTTTTACAGTAAATGTTTACAGTAAATGTTACAGTAAATGGTTCCATAGATCGAATCAACGTGTGCACTCAAAAAACATTGATACCGGAGAGATAATTCATGATTTTCAGTAAAATACTTATAACTCGGAACCTGATTGTACCTAGAACCGTGATTTTTTTAATTTACTGATTCGTTCTGTATCTAACTACCCTCAAATGTCGGCTTGACGTTGAGTTTTGGGTCACGTTGTATACCAATCCTAGATTTCAAAGTCTATAAACTCCGTGACTTTAACAACTGCAAATGCAGTGCATATCTCAAGCTGTGGCCATTGCTACGGCACGTACTCCGTAAACGTCGTAGAGCTGCTACGGTGCTACGACTCGTAGCCTCGTAGCAGTGCTACGCCGCTACGAATCTAACCGCGTAGCATTGTGAGCAAAATACTGTCAAGATGTTTGAAAAGCTTCGAGTCAACTTTAGTTAGTTCTTCAAAGTTTTATTACAAAGCCCAGCTTGCGTATACATTTTAAAATGTCTAATCATGATTTTAATTTGATTAATAAATTACTAGCTGCGCCCCGCGGCTTCATCTTCGTGAAAATGTATGTGCATATATTTGGGTTTTTGCATTTTAGAAGGGGAGAGCGAAGGCTCTATGATCTATCTGTAGGTGGTTATTTCTTTGTTTAATCAAGTTATTATTTAGTGTTATTTTTTTCTTACAAATACCAAATATGATTTACTTAATAGTTTTTTTGCGGTGCAAAGTATGACATTTGGCAGATGCATTTAAAGAACTACCTTTTTTTATGACATTATCACAAACTGACCCTATTGGACCCTATTGGACACATAAGATGAACATACTAGTGGTTTATTTTTCACTTCTTCCACTGGTGGACAAAAAAATTTAGTGAACTTTAAAATATTATTATTTGATAATAATGAATAGTATAAAGTATGACTTGTCTAAGTGCTTATTTGTAAGCCTAAATAAATAAACTTTTTTTTATTTTGACTATTTTACGTACTTTTAAATAATTGATTTTACGAATAATTTTTCACTATAGGTGCAATGACTACTCAAACTCCAATCTTAAATTTAATTCAATTCGTTTATTACTACAAGACAAACATTTCAAAGTACTCCAACGCGTTACATCCAGGATCGAAATATATGTACTTAGAAATGCTATGTAAATAATCAAACATATCGAATAAATTAAGGAAACTATTTACACAACACGACACGCGTTAAATTCGAAAAAAGAAAACATAAAAACTACAGAAAAATATGTAAGACATTTTACACAATTACATCAATAAACACAGCAGTGTCTATATTTTCGTTCATTAAAAAATACTTCATGATAATGTAAGCAACTACAAACAATTATGCCACAGTTTATAACGTCGCAAATTTAATACGAATATTATTCGTTAATTATGAATACTTGTTCGTTTAAATCTCCATCATTCGATATTAACGGGGTGCGGTGTCCATTAACGTTGCTTTAATCAAGCTTTACGTTGGTGTGTGTTAAAACCACAGCTATATACCAGGGGAAACTACACGTGTCATTTTTATCTTAAGGTATTAAGCTAAAACCGGCTGTGCTTGCGCAATTAGTGATTAAGATTAAAGATGTTTATTTGCCAGAATATATGTAACAATGTATGTATATTTGTGTGTTTGCAAAAAACCTGCGACAGGTGTTGAAACATAGTAGACTGTCAATGTCAAGCTTCTCGTGTGTCAATGATACCTTCGCAAATACGGTTATCGCACGTGACCTACAAACACCCTCAGTAGAAGAGTTCGTGGTGAAGCTAGCGCGCAGGATGTACGACCGTGTGGACAATTCCCGCCACGCTCACCTCAACGGACTCGCTCCCCTACACGCGAGGCCGCCAGATACAAGACCTTCCTGGCGACCACTTCCCCGGGAACTGCTGGAACACCACGATGATGTCCTAACGCAAGAAGGCCATCGCAGCCAATCGGCTGCTGAACAGCAATTGAGAGGCCGGCAGGACTCTCATTGCTGTAACTCAAGACTCGAGTGACGTCTCGCTCGACGTTGAAGCTAGAAGAAAGAACCTTAGTTCGATTCTAACCGCATTTCGCTCGAAAGACGAACTGTTGAAGACCATTGATGATACCTAGTGCATTGACGTCTGCTAATATATAGCTCTCTCTCTCACTCGCACTCCACGACCGCTCAACAAAGTTCATGTATTTTTTGATAATTTATTGTAATCCACTTGAATCTTTATTTAAAGCACTAGTTATTGCTAATTGGGTTTCATTTACAATAACAGAGCGACAAGAACGGCCAATTTCCTCCCCGCCATTGGGATGCCTTTTACGTATGGGAAGTCTAATGATGATTCTTTGTTAATGGCAACTGTGTCTAGTTGGACACTTTTCTGTCAATGTCAAGTAATGGAAAATAATTGTAAACATATTGTAAAATTAATTATTAGGTAATGACTGATTTCTCACGCTAGTTGTCAAACTGTCAAAGTCGCGTGTCGCGTGGTGTGCGATTTCTGTTTTACGGTTGCAGAATCTGCAGGTCCAATATCTGATATTGGAGCTACAGACGTAATTCATTCATTTGACCTGTTTAAATACATCAGGAAGAGTCGATTTCCAGGAAAATCTTGTTCATTTGACGGAAATTTCACTCTGCCCCAATAACAAACGTAACAAACGCTACGCAGTTTGGGTGCACTCGTATGTATTGATAGCGAGAATTGGCTAGAATTAACATCAAAAAATATTTCCGAGTTTCAAATTCATGAGAGGTGAAGAAAACAAACGAAAGAAGACAAACATTTCTTCGCGAGTTCAGCTTAAAGTACATTTTACTGATGGCACAACATTTCAACGCCAAAGGCGAACAAATTACAAGTTTTATTGTTTACGGCCGTATAAAATTTACTTGTTAATGCTAAAATAAACTTAGATTAAGGGTCGGCGCAGACGGGTCGCGGAGTTTTTATTACTATCGAAAGAAATTGGATGTATATTGGAATTTTTTCATCTTTCGTGTGCCTACGTTTTTTCGTAATTGCATTTGCATTGTACCGCCCGTATTTTTTCTGAAATTTGCTTAAATTTTTCTTCTGAACGCTTTTTCATCACATCACCAACTCTTCCAACTATCTGTCTCCATATTTACTAATAAGGCGACGACCTCTGTGGCGCGGTGGGCGAAGGTCCGCCTGCGACGCAGGACGCGGGTTCGCTTCCCGGCTCAGGACAAATGTTTGTACGATCTGCAGATATTGTTTCGGGTGTTCTGGTCTTTTTCTATGTAAATAAATATAGATCTATGTAATGTTAAAATTTTTTAGATTACTTACTATTGCATGTACATATATCGAGTTAGTGGCGATTCACCATCGGCCCCTTTTTTCTGCTATTTTTTAGTTCCATACTTTGAGTTCTGATTCGCCATCGTCAAATAAAATATTGTTTTTCGCGTGGTGATTTGCCATCGGCAGTTCCATGTACAGTCAGCAGCAGCGAATCGCCACTAACTCCATATATCAGTTATCTGGTACCCATAACACAAGCTCTGCTTAGCTTGGGGCTAGAAATGCTGTGTGAATTGTCCACCATTTTATTACATTTATATTTAAATTTGTAGTACTAGCGATTGCCCCTCGCTTTGTACACCTAGCTTTTATTGCACCAGATATCCTTTTTGCCTAGTTTTTCTAGATCAAAATCGATTTATGTATGCTTTTCAGCAGTACTTTGAGCGTGAAACGAAACTCTCACTTTTTAATGTATGCATTTTTATGTTGATTTTTACCCTTGTTACTCGTATATAACAGAGTTACATTACCAGCAATGTACAAGGAAAAAATATTCTTCGCACAGAATCGGGTAATGTATTAAGAAATACAGGCCCTGGTGATCTCGTTTGCCCCAAGTCGAAGCCTACCGCCTGTAATAAAGAGAACTAACTTTGTTCCAAATTTTGATGAAGTCCAGTTTCAAACTGGATTGCCACTTGCCAGCTATGACGTTATTTTTCATTGGCTGTTAGCACTCAATTACGAAGTTTCGCTAACTGAAATTAGAAGGGTGATAAAAGTTTCTTAATTCTAGCGCCATCGGTTTATTTTGTGACGACCTCCGCTTAATTTTCGCTACAATGATAAATTACCATTTGCGTAGCTTATTTTTTAGTGTAACATAAAAGTTTTTGTTTTTTATATTGTGTTTCTCATTAATATTACGAACTGAGTCATGAATTATAGAGTAAAGAGTATCTGACCTTTTTTTTCAATTAGATCATTGTTTTGATTATTCAGTCGCTTTAGAAATGATGCTAAACAATAAATGCAGCTAACTTGTCATCTTAGTCACTATTAGTACAGTTCAGTTACTTTATTCATAACTTTACAGAGTCACAAGTCAGTTCTTAAATAAAATCACAAGGGTGTCGTTTTATCACTTTGCCAGTCCCTTCTTTGTTTATATCTAAACTATAGCTAAATTAACATTATCCCAGCATCTAAAATGAAACGAAAATGCTTATTATCTACATTGTATTAGTTCATGCTGGCAACACTGCGTGATTTACGAGGTAATAAATAATAAGTATCCAATAACGGCAACACTGGCCGGTTTAGGTGGAAACTTTATATTTAACACTGTTTGTGAATGTTTGAATCGATAGCAAACTTTGTGGGACGTTTCTGCGCATTTTATTTTCAGATTTGTGTCGGTATTGGACATTGAAGGGGTCATCTCTATAGGCGAGGCTATCGGTGAGTCGATGATACCGTGTGGAGTAACGCATATATAGTACTAGTTCTGCCCTCGGCTTCGTCATCATCATCAGCCTATATCAGTCCACTGCTGGACATAGGCCTCCCCCAATGAGCGCCATAGCGCCCTGTCTTCAGCTTGCCGCATCCAGCATCTACCTGCAGTCTCGGCTTCGTACGCATTGTTTATATGGAGACGTTTAAAGGTTATTCCTATCCCGAGGGAACTGATTTTTAACTGACATTCCAGTTTTATTAGTTTCAGCGAAAAGAGGTAACAAACATACATACATCCATTCATTCAAACTTTCGCGGCAATGTCTACCAAACGCAGAAATGTCCTATCTCTACGTTTGGTTTAAAATATTTCTATGTCTATTGAATCCAAGAAACATACCATAAAAGTTCTCAAAAGTAGCTACTATATAAATTGATTTAAGTTGAATGTTTTTTGAATTATGTCTAAATAAGTTTAGAGTGGTAGGACATTAGACCTAATGTTTCCTCCAGAAGCTTTTCTTCAACAAACATTAACCTAATTAGCATGCACCGGCTCCCGCGGCCTAGATACTCAAAATCCTCTCTAAAGTCCCGCAAACTCAGAAATCCCTACTTTTATGCAACTTATTATTATCAGGTAACTTCTTACGCCGTAAAAGATTATTGAGGGTGAAATTTTACCCTACTTTAGAGACCCATTAGGATGCTCTGTTATAATGTTTTTGGCGTCGATTGTGAATAAATTTGCTTTTTAAAACCTCTTAAATTTGAGTACAAGAAGCAAAAGAAGCGAAAGAAAAGGTACGTAAAGGTTATTTATGATTATTCGTTTTTGTGGCAGGTGATGAAGGTAAAACGAACTATGGAGAGGTATTAAGTTTTGAGACGGACAAGTCTTAGTAGGCATTTTCTTTTGGCAGCGGAGTGGAAGCTAAACGAAACCGGCCGGGTGATTATGTAACTCGCGACCGGTTTGCGACAGGCGTAAATTAAGCAATCAGTGCTGTCAAACGCCAATTTTGTATTAGTTTGACACAGCTACAACGTCAAAATTGGTCAAAATTGACGTTTGACAGCACTGATTGCTTAATTTACGCCTGTCGCAAACCGGTCGCAAGTTACATAATCACCATACGGTTTTAATAAGATAACAAAAGATCCATTAAACGCATTCAATGCCTATCATCAGCGGTGCGTCCATCCGCCTTTGAGGTCCATTACTCCGACTGGAACGGACTGGACTTTCTCGCGTAGAACCGACGGCCGCTGGGGCAAACGTGTTCTTGAGTGGAGACCACGACTCGGTAAATGTAGGACGCTCTCCGACCATGTGGGATGACGACCTGCGAAAGACTGTAGGTAGATGCTGTATGCGGCAAGCTGAAGACAGGGCGCTATGGCGCTCATTGGGGGACGCCTATGTCCAGCAGTGGACTGCTATAAGCTGATGATGACTCCGACTGGTGCGTTTTGGGTACTGAAATAGTGCATTTGGGCCAATAAAGTATCAGCAACTCTCATATAGCTACCGCTTCACTTCTTTACAGGCTTCCGCACCGCTTCTACCGAAAATCGAAGTTCTTAAGTCCTTTTCGTGCAAAACAACTCTAAGTCACTTACATAAGATAGCATTTGCACATCAACGAATCAGAAATTTAGATTTTCATTTTATGAGTATAACCCCAGATAAAAGTGTTTATTAATAGCAACAATGAAGTAGATTTTAATTTATTTAATAGAATCAAGCGTCTTAAACGCTGGTTGAGTAGCTTTTTTTTGTAATAAAAACTAAGTTACATTAAATACCTAAAGTAATATACCCAATAAAAACTAAGTTACATTAAATACCTAAAGTAATATACCCAATAAAAACTAAGTTACATTAAATACCTAAAGTAATATACCCAATAAAAACTAAGTTACATTAAATACCTAAAGTATTTAATGTAACTTAGTTTTTATTTTCAACTAAATGTGCTGTCTTTTTCCTTTTTCGACAGTTAGTATTTAACTTTAGTATCTTCTTCCTCATATCTGTGGAAACTTATAATTAGCCGACACACTGTGTGTGTTAGTGACACACTGTGTGTGTTAGTGACACACTGTGTTTAGTATTTAGTTACCTAGCTGTTAGTTTTCCCAAAATTATAAAATAAAATAAGAACGGTTATATTTCTGTGGTCTATTCAGAAACATTATGAAAATAGCACTAGTGCACTTAAATTTTAATATTCCTATGTTAGTTGGCAAGAATTTTCGCGTTGGTGTTCTCTTCTAAGTGTGCTTCGAGGTGTACTTTCTAGATTTACAACCTACTTACCTACGCAATAAAATAGGTTATGCCATACTTTAAACTTGAAAATTGGGTTTTCGAGTGAGAGACTGTCCTGCCCGCTATTTCATAAACTTCTTTTGAACTTCTTTTTGTGCAATTTCTGAGTTTTCTTTTACTAGCAAAATAGACAAGTCACATATTTGTTGGAAGGCGGCAACCACCTTGATTAATAAGTCTTAACACTTTGACTGCGATTTTTTTTCGACGACTGCGACCTTTTTTTTAACCTAAAAAATTCGTACTGCCGCTCTACGCGGCGGTTGTGTTGCGCCGCACATGCGTTTCGTTCGAAAAATATTACGGCTGTGCTGAGTCACAAAGATCTGTATTTTCTCAGGCGCTGCGCTAGTGTGGATTTACACATATTAGTCACCTCTAGAAAACACATACCGTGTGATTTCAGCACTCAAAGTGTTAAGACCCCTATCATGGTCGCGATTTGCGATCCATCTTAAAGCGAGTCGAGGGCGTTTAGAGTGCGATTTGCAAGCGAATTCAAAGCCAGGCGATAACTATAATAAGCTTCCCTTGCAAACCGCCACTGAAATAAAGCTCTTAAATACCATAAAATAAAAGACATAATCAGCATTTCTAGGACGATGCCTAAAATTCTAAGGCTAAGTCGCACGAAATTTGGTACCATTTAAGTTTTCTAATAAGGTATTAGTTATGTAGTCTATGGTGTTGGGTAATAAAGGAACTACGAGTAATTTAAATTTGTTAATGCTATGAATAAAGTTTTTCTTATTCTTATTCTTGTGTTCAGCGGGCGTGGGTTGGATAGGTGAGCGGCAACCTTTATTCTCGAGCCAGCTGAAAGTATGTGTGCCGAGGTTCACGAGTGAGCTGTGAAGCCTTCTTGATTGCGCCGGCGGCCTACAGGCTGTAATTAGGGCAGCTCGACTCACTCCCAGATGCACAAACGATGGGAAATTCTTAGAGGACCTCTGCTGAATAGAGGTTTCATACTTGACGGTTTTAGCTTGACATAACTGCGCTCTGAAAACAGATTTAGCATTTTATGTCGTTGAATTTATTTATTTACGTAATCAGAACCGTATCAGGAATCACGGACGGAATCAGGGCCGTAGGCTAATTATACTAATTACAGACTGTTAATCTAAAATATAGTTAGATTAAGGTTAGAACACAATATGCCATATATAATTATACAAAATAACAATTAAATAATAATAATCAATCTGAAGTTATCATAGGAAATTCTATTATAGATTCAAATTATTAAAGAGTCAACATAAAAAATATAAAAACTGTGAATAATCTGATTCACAAACAATAAATTAATTATGAATTAATTCCGTCTATACTTGTTCTAGCACTTTATGTCCATTGTTGCCTGGTAGAGATCGCTCATAGCGATAAGGCCGCCCATTGTACACAGCACATTTTGTATTTGGTTTTTTCCTGTCTTGTGTATCTTTTATGTATTTGGTGTGCAATAAAGAGTAATTGTATTGTATTGTATGAATTATAAAATTAAGAATAAAATATAGGTAAAGAATTCTGTTACTATACAAAGCACATACCTACCAGATAAATACCTAACAGTATTATATATTCGGATCAGTCGGTTCCGGTGCATATTTCACCGTAGAATAGTAAAACCAATACAATTGTGATTACCTATGCGAAACCAATTAAATAAATAAATAAATAATGCTGGACAATTCACACAGCATTATCTAGCCCCAAGATAAGCAAAGCTTGTGTTGTGGGTACTAGATAACTGATATACATAATACAATACATTACATAGATAGATATTTTTTATTATACCTTGAAAACGACCAGAACACCCGGAACAAATATCTGCAGATCGTACACACAATTGTTCCGAGGCGGGAATCGAACCCGCAACCTCCTGTGTCGCAGGCGGACTTTCGCCCACCGCGCCACATCGGTTGTCGAGTTCCCCGTAATGTTGTCTGATTCCCAGTAAAATAATGAATTGTCAGTGACGGATCGCAAGACGCCCGCTGTTGATTATTTTCCGAAAACTTATAAAGGGACTAGGATTCGGAACTTCTCGTCGTAACAATACTGTCAAATAATCGAACAGATCAAAATATCCTCTAATTTAGACGAACGAACGAACTAACAGATCGATTCTTGACCAACTGAATATCAGAACCAGATTGTCGACGACCTGCTATCAACGAGTTCTCCGCTATTTTGGCCATATCGCTAGAAGGCAACCAGACCATATCAAAAAACTAGTGGTAATGGCAAGATAGAGACCAAGAGGACGGTCCCCAACCCGCTGGTCAAGACAATAACAGGACTCACTTTGCCTGCAGCCTGAGACAGTGTGATGTGGAAGCGGTTCATCAGCGTCAACGTTAAAGCTTTCCAGGACGGGGTCGTGCCCGTCCGTTCAGCAATGAAGACTACGACAGAGGAGAAGTTTTATTTCCTAGTGTATCTTTAGTTAGTTACCATATTTCGTGAGAGTTCTTAATATTTTATCAAACATTTATTCAAACTCTTTCTATTTCCGCTAAGGTTAAGCTTTTAGGAGTACGTTGTGCGTTTAAAACTCCCAAGTTCGCTTTGCATAGCATTTAAAATCCCCATACCTACATTACATAGTTTACATATCCGAGTTATTCCGGCATAATCCGGTTGAAACCGGTATTTACCGGACGCGGGAGCTTTTTTGAGCTTTGAATAAAACCTGTCCTTAATTAAACGGGTTTGTTTAGCCGTAGTGATGAAAATGTTTAGAATGTTTGTGGTAAATGTTATGTCAGGACATCAACAGCCTTCAGCAGTCCACTACTGGACGTAGGCTTCCCATTTCAACTGGGGGGCAGAGCAGGGAGACAGATGGGAATAATTCACATTTGACAAAAACAATCATGTATTTAGACACTTTGGTAAGTAATATATGAATGCATTAGAAGTTTTTTTCCACTTCATCCATTTGTGGGCAAAAATTTGACTAAAGAGAAAATCATAAACACCTTATTTCTTATTTTATAGTTATAATTCATAGTATAAAATGTTACTAGAGTTTATTTTGTAAGCCTAAAGAAAAAAGTTTTTGAACTGTGAAATCAGATCGAACCTCTTTTGTATTTGTGGTATTACATCATTTCGTTTTTGAGTTTAGAATACTGTTGAACAAAAATGACAGATATAAGTAAAATTGAGATAGCGGTTGGATTCGAGCGTCAGTTGTTTTGAAGTTTGTTTTAACTTCAAACATCTTATCACAAAGGCATAAGGTCTACATCAAACCCGATATTTTTAGTTTTATGACGAGTGCGCCTGAGAGCTTCCAGACATTAGCGAGTGCAAAAGTGTTCCGTCTACAATCCTTTGAGGGCGCTGCGGTAACGGCATTGTGTTTCAAGTATTCTTGCGACTGTTGAGGTCGGGTCTAAGTTAAAGATGGACTTTTAAAGATAGAGTTTTTGTTAAAAGTTTTGATACAGTCACGGTTGTTAACACAAAAGGGTTAGTGTTTTTATTTTACGTTACAATAAACTAAAATAGTGACTTGTGGACAAATAACTCCCCCCCCCCCCCCCCCTTGTACGTTTAGCAGTGGACGTGTTTGTGTTGTGCTGATTGGGAAAAAACAGGGATAGTCAGGAAACACAAAAATCTCTCTTGGGACTACTACAAATAAAATAATAGAATAATAAAGGACTTTTATGTATACCATATCATCATTTATACCAAATTAATTAACCAAACTATTAAGTAAGTTTTTTTTTTATTATAACATAGATTAAAATTCAGGAGGCCTCTCTCAATGAGGAACGACAATAATACCTATAATTAATTACAATTTATATCGAATCTAATTATTATAATATGTATAATTTAAGTGTTATATTATTCATAATTAGTTTTGTTAATTTTATTTTATTAGAGATATAAAGGGCTTTATTATTATTTGTAAATAATAATAAAGCATTTAAGTCTGTTTACCACAAATAATTATTTCCGGAAGTAGGTAAATGGCAGCGGCTCTTGGTACAAAGATTTCACCAAATCACTTTAAAATATTTTAATGAAATTTTCCTTCTCGCTTACTCTCACAACACACATCAGCCTCTAAAACTCGTGGCGTAGCGTCGCCTTCTGAGGCGAGTCTGCATCAGGCTTAACCATGCAAATTATGAGTACGTGTGCGCTGTCCTTACGAATATTACTGTTTTCTTCCGAGACAAAGTGAATACGAACTTTTACAATAGAAACTTCTTCGTTGTTATTCGAGTGCATTTTATTTGTTTGGTTGGTAGCTTGGGAGTTTTTCGCTGTGGAATCTTCAGAGAATTCGTAACTGATGTAAAGTTAGAACTCTAAAACAAAAAATAAATATGATGATGATGTTTTTTTGTTAATGGCAATAATGTGTGGTTGGACACTTTTCTGCCAGTGTCAAGTAATGGAAAATAATTGTAAATTATCTGAGTTATCAGATTATGAAGATAATATTTTTGATATATTTTATTTGATATATTCACCTAGTTCGTTATCTAGCAGGGTGGTTGCAGGTTCCCACGTACCACGTGCAGGTTAGTTTGGCTTGGGAGAGGAGATGTTGGAGTCCCCCTTACACCCCTAATAATAATATAGTCCGCGTAGTCCACGAAAAATAAGTTTATAATTTTTTATTAATATATATTTTTTTTTCTAACTTATTAAATATGCTTAATTTTTGCTTCTTCTACTATTTTATTCTAACACTACTTCTACTTGTTCTTTGATCATGTCTTGAACCAATAACTTTTCTTCAATTTAATATCTTGTTTAAAATCAATTTGACAAGAAAATGACAAGAGATTCATCAATAGTTAACCAGCATACGAACAACCGGCACAAAAACGTATAAAAAAACCGCTACAGCCACTCTTCACTGTAAACGAAGCCTGTTTGCTAAACTAGGCCTTAGCCCTCTTTGGAACAATTAGACGTAATAGAACATAGCCGTATGTAACCATTATACGAAAATTAGTTAACTTGAGACCATAAATGCCTTAGCACTTACACTAATGAGTGTTAGGCATAGTGTAATATAATTACAGTCATGAGAGCTTATATTGGCACACTGGTGACTTTCTATACTAAATAAAATAATACATAAATAATGCTGGACAATCCACACAGCATCATCTGGCGCCAAGCTAAGCAGAGCTTGTGTTATGGATACTAGATGACTGATATATGTATTTTATATTATACATAGAAAATACCCAGAAAACCCGGAATAAATATTTGCAGAACGTACAAACATTTGTCTCAAGACAGGAATCGACGGCAACCTCCTGAGTCTCAGTATAGTCCTCCCTGCCATGCCACACTAAAAAAAGTAAAATATGTTCCTATGCTTGTGTTCTGTTTGGAAAGTGACTTTCTACACAATTTATTTAGATATTTGCGGTTCAAAACAAGAGATGTAGAATATGAAGGCAAAGTAAAAAGCGGATTTGGTCAGTAATAGCGTGCTCGCTGGTAATAGCTAAACAAAAACATAAAATTTCCCTAAAATAAATAAAAAAATGAAAACACACCGTTTTGTGTTTTTAAGTAAGAAATCAAGATAAGTAGTTCCACTATAAATCCTGTTTTATCATCTCATAAGTGTATACTCAATCTCGTGACGAGATATTATGTGTGTGATCTGATCATTCAATCTCGCTCAAATATTGAACTTGAAATTTAGAACTCGCTCTTACTAAAAAGAAAATAAAACAAAATTTGTTACCAAACTTCGCATTCTGCTCAGGGAATATTTTCAATGAAAATTTTCCCAATTAAAAGCGTCATAAATTATCAAAGAAGCAGATATCGCAAGGTACCGCCTTCGGAATTAAGTTACCGATTCCGTACTAACGTAATACGACTTGATTGAAAAAGTTGCTTTTAGAGTTCGTTAAGGTTTAAATGGAACGCTTGCTCAATGCAGTTGGGAACTGGGACCCTTCATTTGCTGTAATAAAATAAAATGTTATAATATTTTATTCTAAGTATGTATACATTTTTCTGTTATGTTCGCTCTAAAATTTACTTTTGTTGAAATAGTCAGTTTGTTAAAATACGACATACCACAATTTTTATTTTATTTTTCACATTATATTTTTATTTGTTTGTATAGCGGAAGTGAGTAGTCAGTCCGTAACGCCAACAAGTACAACACACAATATAGTTTACGCCCGAATACTCAAACGCACCTCAGTTCAGTTCAGTTTGTCTCAAGTAGCCATTTTTTGTCAGTTTTCAATGAAAATCTGTCAGAAAATCATCGCTGAAAGTAGCTTAAATAGGGGTAAAAGTAACTAAATTAATGTGATATCGACATAATATGTTATTTGACTAAAATGTCAGGTACTCTATTCTATTTGGTGTGACCGTTGGGATAGATGTAGGTGCATGTTTATAAATAATTAATTTTTTATTATTTTGAGCCATTATTGTCCCACTGCTGGGCAAAGGCCTCCCTTTACTCCTTCCACTCCTCGCGATCCAACGCTGCAACAGTAATAAATAAATAAATATATATTGTTTTGTGCTAAATTTCTACAAACAAAACATGTCTAATCGTGTGGCAAGTTTTGCAGGATATGAAGAGGTGCGTACCTACAGTACACTAACTTACTAGAGGTAGCTACTGTCATTTTGTAAAACCCAAATAAAGCTGTTCTTGTAGGGTTTCATGGTTTTTTTGACTTGTCTAAGTGCTTATTTTGTAAGCTTAAAGAAATAAATGTTTTTAACTTTGACTTTCACGAAACCCTGCGTTTGAAGTTGCCTCACACTTGACACTTTCTTTTTTCATATATTTTTCTCTTGAAAGCAGGCTTAGGGGACCCCCAAAACAATCAATTAGGGAAGTTTGAACCTCCTTGAATTGTAAATGTGAGACTTAGCCGCCTCTTTTGTTTATATCTCGCTTTTTTCTTTGTTTTGTTTCGATATAATTGTGATGTTCCTTTGTTTGTTTTATTTTTTTTCCCGTAATGTTCTTACGCTTTAATTACATCCACATTTTTGTGTTACAAAATATGAGGATTTAATTTATATGAACAAGTTTTTATTTAAAAAAACTTTCTGGACACATACTATTCTGACCAAAAATATTCTATTAAGTTGAGAGTTTCAAATTACGATTTCAAATCAAAATATAACCTCACCTCAAAAGTATAGAGTGTTCAGCCTTGAACATAAGGGAGCTTAATTTTTCTGAATTAAACTCCAGCTTAAATTGTTTTGTGATTATTTATTTTTAAATTCAAATGACACGTCTGTATCGTGTGGAGCGAGTAATGAGAGAGAGAGAGGGTTGATACCTTATTATAAAGCTGGCGTGAAGCGCTCGGCTTGAACATCTTCCCGCCCCGGGAAAATTAAACAAACAAACCTAGTCTTTTATAACAAAAATAAAGTGAATGAATTTATGATTTTATCATTGAATTTATAATTTACACAAAAAATAGGTCAAACAATTATTACGAGGCAAGTCAAGTTAAGGGGAAATTATTAGTCTACATTCAATTCTTCAGCGGTGGGCAGTGGACAAAGTCGCGTAAGGGGCCGTCGCACGCAGCCTCTCGCCGTAGTGACGTCTGCCACTCTTGATACGCCATCCAGTCCACTGAACAGGCGAGCCACTCGTCCAAGACGCCAGCACAGTGGGGGTACATTGTCCTCTTGTAGAAGGACCAGGTCATCAATCTTCAGCCTTTCTGTGCCAGTCTTCCACTTGGTCCTTTGCTGCAGTTCAGCAATGTACTCTCTTTGCCATCTGTTCCAAAAGTGTTGCCGAATTCGTTCGATTCGAGCATACCGTTGAAGGGAGCCCTCAGTGCGGTCTTCGAGCGCTGGTGATGGCATCGCAGTCAGCGGCCTTCCGATCAGAAAGTGCCCTGGAGAAAGGGAAAGGAGGTCGTCAGGAGAGGAGGATAACGGGCACAAGGGACGGCTGTTTAGTATTGCCTCCACTTGTGCAAACAAAGTTGACAGCTCTTCGAATGTCAAATGACTGTTGCCTATTACACGTCGTAAGTGGTGTTTTGCGGATTTGACACCGGCTTCCCAAATGCCACCGAAGTGGGGTGCGTAGGAGGGTGAGAAACAAAATCTGATACCTTCCTGACTTGCAAAATCAGATAGAGGTTCCGCAGTGGACTTTAAAAAATCTCCTATCTCTTTTGCGGCGGCTACAAAATTACCACCATTGTCGCAGAATATTTCCGCTGGCTTTCCTCTACGAGCAATGAAGCGACGAAGAGTCATTATGAATGAATTTTTAGTTAAGTCGCTTACTCCTTCTAAGTGGATACACTTGTAACGTAAACACACAAACAAGCAGAGGTAACATTTTATTAATCGGCTACCTCGTCCTTTACGATTAAGTATATAGAAAGGGCCTGCCATATCAATACCTACAGATACCCATGGGTGATTCACTGTAATTCGCTGAGCCGGGAGTGGACCCATCTTAGGTACCAACGTTTTACCACGTAAGCGTCTACATCGTACACATTTATTAACGGTACGCCTAGACAAATACCTACCATTGACCGGCCATACATACTCGCGCACAGCGGCTAACAATAACTGCGGACCTGCATGCATGTGACGTAAGTGTTCCTTATCAAATATTAATTTTGTTAAATGGTGTGACGCGTGCAATAAAATCGGATGAATCTTATCGTAGGGATACTCTGAAGCACTAATACGTCCACCAACCCTAATTAAACCCTTACTGTCAAGGAATGGAGACAAGGATAGTATCTTAGATTTACTATGTAAAGGTTTATTATTTTTTAGACAATCGTATTCGGTGGCAAACAGCTCGCGCTGCGCCATCAAACAAAGCGAATGAAATGACTCATTCAATTCATCGACAGTTAGAATTCCAATAATTTTGTTGTTTATATTTTTTAAGTTGTAAATAAATCTTTTTATGTAGGCAAAAGATCTCTGAAGTTTAATCAATTTAGAGTAATTTTCGAATTTAATTATGTTTTCTTTGATTGTGACAGTGTTAGATTTAATCTCTGGTAAATTATCGACTTTTTTAGCATTTAATACGGGCCATTCCGACTCGTCTTCAGTTAAAAAACTAGGGCCAGTCCACCATAACTGCATGGATAATAACTGGTTGGCATCCACCCCCCGAGAAATTAAATCAGCTGGATTGGCTGCGGTAGGTACATAACGCCAAGACGATTTGTCTGTAAGTTCTTTAATTTCGCTTATACGGTTCGCTACGAAAGCCTTTAGCTTACCTACATCGCTATTTATCCAAGCAAGCACTATGCTGGAATCACACCAATGCACCACGCGAGTAGGTACATTCCGCAGTGAATCGATGACCGACCTACTCAGTTTAGCAGCGAGCAGACCAGCTGCTAGCTCCAGCCTTGGAACGGTGGTGGGCAGCAATGGAGCGACCTTAGATTTTGCTGTCAACAATCGACTAGTGATGTGACCATTCACATCGGTGGTGCGCATGTAAATACATGCACCGTATGCAGTTAGGGACGCATCACTGAAGGAATGCATTTCGATGCTTTCAGGTGAATCGCACAGAACCCTTCTAGGAATCTGAAGATCCTTGAGAAACGTTATATTTTTAGCAAAACGTTCCCATTCTTTTTTTAATTCGATTGGAACCGGCTGGTCCCAATCTAATTTATGTTTCCATAATTTTTGCAGTAACATTTTAGGTTGTATAATAGACGGACTCAACAAGCCTAACGGGTCAAATATTTTGAAAGATGTCGACATAATAACGCGTTTAGTTATTACCTCGGGCTGAGTTACGTTTTTGATGGGAAAGTGTAATGTATCACTCGACGGACACCATCCCAACCCTAGAGTGCTCGATGATTCACTAAGAGTTAAATTTTGCTGAGTATCTATATCAGAATCTATAAATAGATTATTTAAGTTGGTTTTGAATTTTCTTAAATTAAAACAACCTGTTTTTAACGAATTTGTAACCTCTTTTTGTATGTACCTTAGCTGTTTTTCGTGGTCGGCGCCTGTAATGAGGTCATCGACGTAAAAATCGTTTTTTATTATTGTCTTTATCAGTGAGTCATCGTGTTCCTCTCTTAACTGCTTAAGGCAGCGCGTGCTTAGGTAACTCGCGCTCGCAGTGCCGTATGTTAATGTGTTTAGTCTTAGGGTTTTTATAGGCTCAGTTTCATTTTCCCGCCATACTATCAGCTGTAAGTCGCGGTCACATTCAGCGACGTGAACTTGTCGGTACATTTTCTCAATGTCGCCAGTTAGAAGGTATTTGTACTGACGCGCTCTCAATAGTATATTGAACAATGAGTCCTGAACGTTCGGTCCAACCATCAAAATATTGTTTAGCGAGTACCCTGATGATGATTGCTCCGACCCACTAAACACAACAAGAAGCTTTGTTGATTCGCTATCTTTTAGGACTGCATGATGGCAGAAGAAGTAGGAAGGAATCGGTTTTATTATGGGTGACTCAGACAAATGCCCGAGGGCACCATATTCTTCAATGAATTTAGAATATTCTATTTTTAGATCATGATTTTTTCTGAACCTTTTCTCTAAATTAAATAATCGCCGTTTCGCCAGACCGTAGGTATCACCTAGGCAATCTGGGGACGTAGTTAACGGCAATTTCACACAAAATCGACCATCGTCCAATCTTATGGTATGTTGCGAGAAGTGTTTTTCGATATTTTCGTCAATTTCGCTGAAAACTTGTTTATTAGGCAAATCTTCAATTTGCCAGAATTTTTGTAATGTTTTATTTATTTCGTCCAACGCGTTATTAGTTATCATAGCGGCGTGATTGCATTGAACTTGGCTGAAAGTACAATTACCTTGCGAGTTGATCGGGCCGGATAATAACCAACCGAGTTTAGAGCTGCGTAATTTAGGAGCCCTAGGGCCGAGAGATTTTTCCTCGTTACCTAAAACATCCCAAAAAACGTCAGCGCCGATCAACATATCAATGGACGCCGGTGTATGAAAAGTTGGATCTGCCAACTGGACATTGTCGGGAATATTCAGCCTATTTATGTTTATAGGAGATCTTGGCAAGTTGCTTGTTAGCTCGTTTAGCACAAAGCATGACAGCATTACCTTGAATGGTGTGTGAAGCGACTTTAATTGAACGTCACTTTTTTCGACAACCCTATCCGAACAATTATTGCCAATCCCAATGACCTTTAGCGCATCTATGGGACATGAATCGAGTGATAGTTTTAGCTGAAGTCTTTTCGTTATAAAGGTAGATTGACTACCGCAGTCTAACAGCGCGCGAACCTTTTGTGTCTCCATTGTTTTAGGATTCACTAGTTCGATTAGCGCTGTGGACAACAAAACTTCATTGCAGTTTTGTTTAGTGAAGTTAACAGCTGTTTCGTCCAGATTACATTCAGCGGAGGCGTGGTTTACCACTGGCTGCTCCGTTTTATGCAACAGGGAATTATGTTTTTTGTTACAAATGCGACAAGGTCCCACACGACAAGTGCGCTCAGGGTGACCCTGCCTTAGACAATTGGAACACAATTTATATAACTTAACGTCTTCTAAACGTTGCTTTAAAGACTTATCTTTAAATACGGCGCAATCATATATTCTGTGATCGTTTCCGCAGATAACGCATATGTAAGATGACTTTTGATTATCATCATGTACAGTCGCAAATGATTTTGTATGATTAGATTTTTCTTGTTTGTATTTATTAGCATTTGAGTTATTCCTGTTATTATTTATTTGATTGCCTTTATTATTTTTGTTTTGATGATTATTTTCTGAACTGCGCGATTTGTCGGATGTATTTTTAGTGTTAGTGTTACTATTATTTCTAGCAAGTGATTCTAAAACATCTGCGCGATCGGTAAGCAATTTGAAGAAATCGCTAAGAGTAGGCTGATCCGAGATCGTGTTTCGGTATTCTTCCCATTTGGCTAGCGTTTGCGATTCTAATTTTGAGGTCATCATAAAAATGATGAGGGTATCCCATTTATCTGTGGGCTGACCTAGACTTCGTAATGCACGTAAGTTTTTCGTTACTGTATCCACCAAAAACCGAAGAGACTTTTCGGTTTCACTTGCGGCCCGTTCAATGCTAAACAACGCATTTAAATGATGATTAGTTAGCAACCTTTTGTTATTGTAGCGGTCACAAATCAACTTCCAAGCCTCCTCGTACGTATCGGAGGATACCTCTAAATTAGAAATAATTCTACCTGCATCCCCTTCTAAATACGAGACTAAATAATGGTATTTTTGAATGGGTGAAATTTTGATATTTTCGTGGATTAAAGTCTTGAACGTATCGTGAAATTCCAGCCAGCGGAAATATGCACCATCGAATTTTGCGATGTTTATCTGAGGCAATTTAACACCAATCTCTTTATGATCATGAAAACATTGCGAAACCTGAATAGAATCTCGTCTTTGCTCATTCTCAGCCTTTATGTACTTATCAATTAGATTCTTAGCAGCGGCAATATTGTGAATAAACTCATGCTCGATGCTCTCTCGCTCCTCTAACTCTGACTTTAAGTTAGTGTGATTAAGAACCTCAATCTCTTCTTGCAAGTTATCAAAGCGAATCGATAATGCCTCAATCTTTTGGAGTTTTAATTGCAATTCAGTTAACTCAGTAGAAGAATGCTGAGATTTTTGTATTTG
Organism: Eupithecia dodoneata; assembly: GCA_947044415.1. NCBI lineage: Eukaryota > Metazoa > Arthropoda > Insecta > Lepidoptera > Geometridae > Eupithecia > Eupithecia dodoneata. The sequence continues at coordinate 10,522,136 of OX345668.1, read as the reverse complement.
AGTCACTAAGTAATTTCTAAACTTTGTAATTTGACCCTTTACGGAACTTCGCCTTCTAAATAACTCCTCCAACGCTGTAGCACTATCGATATTCTTTGATGTCATTGTAGGAAGTTAATTTACTTATTTAATAAAATGTAATTCTCACGCTCCTCGTTAACCCCAAATCGCCAGCTGATCCACACAGAACCACCGCAAAGCACCACGTACGCCGCGCTCCTCGCCGGCCGGTAGAACAATAGATGACGCAACACCTAGCTCGAACCGCTCAGCTGAGCTAGGATAGCCTGAAACGCGTCGACAAATCACTTTAGCAAAGCGAATTTATAATAAGGAACGAGGATTGGAGTTAACTTGAATGATAGGTATTTACAATGCTATCGTGATGCAGGTGCACTGAATAGATTACATAACCTCCACGCAGCAATGTACCTACTCACTCTAATCTGTACACAACTGAAACGTAATTAACTTTATTTTGTTGGTTTATCGTAACACTGATTTAACACAACTTTAACAACACTTTAACAACGCCTTAACTACACTTTATTTAGCACAAGTGAGACAATTAAGAATGGGAATTTAGTGTGAAGTTGAGGTTAGGGTTAGGAAGAACAATGGAAAAGGGCACTTATCTTTTCTTAGACTGCAGCTCCTGGCGTGGATCTTTAGCTGATCCACTGACCAACAACAATACCGTAATCTTGATAAGTTCACTCCTTATTTTCTTGAGGTTTTGCAATGAATTCTTCAAAGATCCAAAGTCCTCCGCCAACCACGGGGCATTCCAGAATTCCTTGGTTCCTGGTTTACGTTCCCCTCATGGGCCACCAATTTATGTTCAGCCTTGAACATAAGGGAGCTTAATTTTTCTGAATTAAACTCCAGCTTAAATTGTTTTGTGATTATTTATTTTTAAATTCAAATGACACGTCTGTATCGTGTGGAGCGAGTAATGAGAGAGAGAGAGGGTTGATACCTTATTATAAAGCTGGCGTGAAGCGCTCGGCTTGAACATAGAGATTGTACATTTTTTAAGTTTTTGACCATAACTTATTCTAACTAATTATAAGTAAGTACTAACTTCATCAAAGTAATTAATAAAGCTTGTGATCCCAAAAACAGAGGCACTGCCTTAATTAACACAGCTTAGTCAGTTTGATCAAAAATTCCATCAACATTATTTCATCTTATGAAAATTTCCAGCGTGAATTTGTCCAGAAAACTGTCTCCAATTAATATCCGGCGTCTTGTAAAATAAAGTGCTGGCAATTAACTAATGAATAGATGAATAGACCCGCTCGTTATCCATCAGATGATTATATAACGTCTGAAGATACGAAAGCGTTTACAATTTCCATGGTGGTTCTTGAAGTCTGCGTTTCAAATGATATTTAACGTAGAGCGCTTTGCTTTTGATAAATAAGCCAGGGAAACCTGTCCAATTAGCTACGAATTAAATGAATTGTGGTATTAAGTTATAACGAGATATCGATAGAAATCTTCTTAATAAAAATCAATACCTACCTGTGTAGATAATGAAATGTTGCGTTAAATGACGTCTAAGAGATACTATACGTAGCCTATGTCGTAAAGGGTCTTAGTCTACGAAGAGCTACGTCGTAGACGTGAACAAAGGTCTACGCCCGTAGACGTGAGAGAATTCATACAAACATTCTCTCCCAACCAACCTATGCATTACGCCTCGAATCTGTGGTTACACCGGTTTAATTTGATTCCGAAAATGTGTAGCTTAAAGTCCCAATTCAAGTATAGCATGAATTGGTTTTAATCTAAACTGACAACCAATCAATCCACTTTGATTTATATGCTTTATATTTCGCACTATGTTGTTGTATTTTTCTGAAAGGTAGGTTGTTCTATTTATACCTTTCCATTACTTTAAGGATAGAGAGAGAGGCAGGAACAAATAATATAAAGGTCTGACGGTTTGTTTTCCTTTCAAATATACCCTTAGGTTTGCTGTGAGAAAACGCTTTTGGGGTTAAACTCGTCTTTATACAATGTCCTGTATTTATTAAATTTTATGTAAGATATATCCTTGTGCAAGCAAAAGAGGAATACCGCAGTCTTTTATAACTTCGTTTTCTGCGAAATTTATAACAAACGTAGCAACATTAACAAGCTCGTATTTTTTGGTGTAATTATCAAATAAATAAATAAAATAAATAAATAATGCTGGACAATCCACACAGCATTATCTAGCCCCATGGTAAGCAAAGCTTGTGTTATGGGTACTAGATAACTGATATACATAATACAATACATTACATAGATAGATATTTTTTATTATACATAGAAAACGACCAGAACACCCGGAACAAATATCTGCAGATCGTACACACAATTGTTACGAGGCGGGAATCGAACCCGCAACCTCCTGCGTCGCAGGTGGACCTTCACCCACCGCGCCACATCGGTCGTCAAAAAATAGCATAATATTTTAAGTTGTATACCTACTATTGTCAGTTGTTATGTGTGTGTGTGTTTTATGTGTGTTTAAGTTGTATTATGTGCTGGATAAACCGCAATACATTGAACTTAGTTTCCTAATCTCAAGAAATATTCATCAGAGTATTATTTTAATTAGGTCTGCAATGCAATCACATAAAATATGATTACTATGGTTTCATTAGAAAAACTTCACGGCAGCGACTGCTAGATTGGAAGTCGAGAATGCGAGTAGTGTATAAGAACATAGAGTATGCCTTTTAAAGTGTACAGATAAGTCATAGTCATAGTATGATTATCCCTGAATCCAAAATTTAAGTAATTAAATAAATAATACAGGACAATCCATATGGTAATCCATAATAATGCTGGACAATTCACACAGCTTTATCTAGCCATAAACTAAGCAGATCTTGTGTTATATGTACTAGATAACTATTTTTTATACGAAGCGACCCGGAACAAATATTTACAGATTTTACTATTATTTGTCGGAAGGCGGGAATCGAACTCGAAACCTCCTACGTCACAGGCGGACTTTCACCCGCCTCATCGCATCCGCCACATCGGTCGGTGGTTAATATATTTTTTGTTTTTATACTCTGTTGAGAATGCAATCCGAGTTGTGATTTTATTCTAGTGAGTTAGACCACGAATCGGTAAACGTAGTGTAGGACGCCCTCCGACCAGGTGGCTGATGATGGTGATGATGATGAGTTTGAACCAAGCCCCCTCTTTCACTTTATCTTTGAGAAGAAAACGTTGTTTTCAGTGAATTAGTCAGGAGCCTGCCTGTGGGCGGCCATTAGCATACAAAGTAGACTCCGCGATGCCTTGATTATTTCTATTATTGCCGCCCCGAGGAAATGAATCTATTATTAATCTTATCTGCGGTTCGAGCTTGCGTAGGTAATTATGAAAATTGTCTTGGTCTTCTTTAACGGTAAAATAAGGGAGCTCTTCCACGGGTGGAAAGCCAAAAATTACGCCTACATTTCATTCACATATCATTTATACCTATGTGAATGAAATGTAGGCGTAATTTTCGGTAGAGAACTCAAGAGGATGTGGGTTTTCTTTCAACTTTCAATGAATATCACAAACAACAATGTCGTGGATAGAAAGTAATACTAAATACTTCGTAGTTGGATCTGTCCATATAAATATCTTAACAGATAACAGTTAGACAAATGAATCCTTCCGATAAAGCCTTTTGATCGGTATTTTAAACTTAGGGGATTTTTTTTGTTTATTTTGTTGTGTAGTGGGTTGGATTCTATCGAAAACTTTAATCTTTGATAGCAGTTTAAATTAATGTTACAGTGAAAAGAAGTATTCTAACAATATTTTTTTCTATCCATAATATTTAAGATAATTCCCTCACACCAAAGGTTGCTCTGCAACAAATGCGCGACAAAAGTCTCACAAACTCTCTTGTCTTTACTTTGAATGAAAGCAGTCGTAAGTAATCACTTCAACTACTTGAAAATTAAGTTGAAGTAAATCTGCCACGACCGCGACCGTTAAAATGACAACAGAAAACAGTGTACTTTTCTCCTACGGTTCGAGTAACCCGAAGAGTTAAGCGCTTTGTAGCTTTTGTTCACTGTGTGTTTGCTCCTTTATAGAACAACAATGAGTACGAAGTTTTTGTTGCGCCACATCACTCCTGGGTAGAAAGTTACGAAGTTTCAAATTAAAGAAACAAAAACGTAAAAAATCCTATTCCCCGAAAAGCTCCACAAGGACTGAACTTAGTTTTAGATGTGCGAGCGAAACCCGACGGAACAATTAGCGCTTTGCCAGTTTCTTTTGTTACTTCGTTTATTTTGCTAGGGCTGGTCCAGCCGCATTCAGAATGGGATGGGACTTTTTCGAAATAAATCACGCGTGGTCGTTATCTCGCAGAGTCTGTAATCTCGCGATGACTGAAAGAAGTGACCTTTTTGAGTAATTATTGTAAATGGGTAATTATTGCTTAGGAATTCTTTGCTAAACAATAGCCAATCGAAAATGCCAATTTTCAAGCGATATATACATGAGAATTGATATTTTCAATAGGTTATCGTTTTAGTTTCACAAGGTTTCATCCCATTCTGTAAGCGTGGTGTCCTTAGCGTTCGGATAAGCAGATAATCACAATTTGTACTAGACGAGCTCATTTTCGACGCGAAATTTTAATTCTGCTTTCTCTGAACTCTGACAATAAAACATGAGTTTTTTATTTTGCTCGATTTCTTGCATGCTAACCCTGGAGCATTTTGGATGAACGAGGGAAGCAAAATCTTAGTATCACTGTTTTGGACGTACCAACCAAATAATTTGAACAGGAATCCGAGTTTGAATTCGAAGAATTTCATCAGTTTCGATGGGTTAGGTGGACAACCCCACAAACATACTCGTACCTCCTGACTTGCACCAATTCATTCAATCCAAGTAGGTATATAAGTTATTCCTAAGTCTAGGAAGACTGTTGCATAAAATTTTCTTTTATCGTAATTTAATTGTGTCCAGTGGAACTAAGCCTAAGGTAAATGCATGCGGACTTGGTTAAAAAACTGCGAGCCCTAGGCACAATATAGGAGCCGTCTCGAATATAGAATCGGAATGAAATAAAAAGCTCTGAGTGAGAGTAGATATAGCAAAATGCTGGTTATCCCTCCAGATTTCCATTTAATCACGCGGACAGCTAGTAAGCCTATCTGTAAATCAATGTTCCCGACAAAAAGAAAAAGCCTCTGTCTGAGCCCCGAGGATATTCAATTAATGCTCTGATAATGAGTGTACTGGCGATCTGCCAATTCTACAGCACTCCTTGCTTTCCAATGAGAGATCTGCTACGTGGCTGTAGCTATCAAAAAACTGTAGGTCTATCCGCAGTAGGTACTGCCATCATCATAAGCCTATGTTAGTCCACTGCTAGACATAGGCCTCCCCTAATGAGCGCCATAGCGCCCTGTCTTCAGCTTGACGCATCCAGCATCTAACTGCTGTCTTTCGCAGGTCGTCATGCCACCTGTTCGGAAGGCGTCCTACGTTTACCGAGTCGTGGTCTCCACTCAAGCACACGTCGTCTGAAATGGCAGTGGCCCGGCCATATCTCGCGAAGAACCGACAACCGCTCTGGATACTGCCATGCTAGGCTGCAAATATAAAGCCTATTCTTTGTCGCTATATTTGACGGCCATTTTGGATTCGTTTTAACAAAATGGTGGAATATCGATTTGTAGCTGTCGGTGGTATGTACTTTAGTTTAACAGGCGTATTAAATAGGAAAACAATAATTTCTTACAATGTTTGTTTGTGTAGAAACTAAGCTTGTGTTCATTATTATTTAATACAGGCAATTTTTTCCATTTGCCGTACGATAATAAGTACTTATTTTGTAAGCCTAAAGAAATAAATGATTTTTGACTTATGTCTTTTTTTGAATAAAGTCAATTCCTAATATTTTTCTGACAATATCATTAAACATATACAACCAAGTTCTGCAGCTTAGCTTCGTCGCATGTGGAAAAGCACTCTTATTGTCTCCTACCTTTTCTATTGCCTCGCCAGTCGCCATACAAAAAAGAAAAACACAAAACTTTCCAGTAAATGTATCGAATAACATTTATCTACTGATCCCTTTTCATAACCGCATATCAGCGTCACGGTCGAATACATAAAAATATACTTAGTAAAATGTCGATGTGACATTTTATCTAACAATAGACAAGACTTGTATATAATGTGGAGGCCATATCTCCCCTTCCCATTGTGCTGTGCGACATAGGGGATATCACATTGTAAAGCATCTTTTACTTTATATTTGTTGTACTGTGGAATTACAAATAAATACGAGTAATATTCAACAAGAAGCTTGTCGGATAGGCTTATGACAGTGTAGGTATAATTATAGCGTAGACTGAGCTATCATCATCATCAGCCTATAGCAGTCCACTGCTGGACATAGGCATCCCTCAATGAGCGCCATAGCGCCCTGTCTTCAGCTTGCCGCATCCAGCATCTACCTGCAGTCTTTCGCAGGTCGTCATCTCACCTGGTCGGAGGGCGTCCTACACTACGTTTACCAAGTCGTGGTCTCCACTCAAGAACACGTTTGCCCCAGCGGCCGTCGGTTCTTCGCGAGATATAGCCGGCCCACTGCCACTTCAGCTTGCTAATTCTTAGAGCTATGTCGATAACTTTGGTTCTCTATCGGATGTATTCGTTACGAATCCTATCCTTCAGAGAAACTCCGAGCTATACTTTCTACGAATTATAGTGAAATATTTCAGTGTTATATTTTTTAGGTTCAACTAAAATAGTTACAAAAGAAAAAATAATGTATTATCCAGCCCCAAGCTAAGCAGAGCTTGTGTTATGGGTACAAGATAACTGATATACCTACATAATACAATACATAACATAGATATATATTTTTTATTATACATAGAAAATACTAGAACACCCGGAACAATTATCTGCAGATCGTACACGCAATTGTCTAATCCATATTTAAAAAAAGTATTAAGTATATCCGCCATCTCATATTCAGTATAACACAACTCTGCTTAGCTTAACACTTTGACTGCGATTTTTTTTCGACGACTGCGATCTTTTTTTTAACCTAAAAAATTCGTGCTGCCGCTCTACACAGCGGTTGTGCTGAGACACAAAGATCTGTATTTTCTCAGCCGCTGCGCTAGTGTGGATTTACGCATATTAGTCACTTGTAGAAAACACATACCGTGCGATTTCAGCAGTCAAAGTGTTAAGGCTAGATGATGCTGAGTGTATTGTCCAACATTATTATTATTTTTAGTAGGTTTGTTTTAGAATAACTTCTGAGTGATCTGATAATATAATATAATAATGAAGTACGTTGTTAGTACTTGCACAGCGATATACCATCATCAAACGCACAAGACAGACTATATTAACAATGCCTTGAATGCATTGTACGTACCTATGTGCTTAAGTACGCAATTACTGCCGAAGTTTAGCGAAACTGAGTAATTACTTAGTGGAAATTACGCTGACGTAGGTACTGAATTCTGTGTTCTTACTGACGAGTGCTGATGTAGGTAAACTTGCAGACGACGGGATTGTTCAGACTTACTCGAAACATGGCAGTGTTTCTTCACGTCAATAGAAACTATTATTATATATGTATTATAGAAATACCAGTTCAAACAATGTACATATGACACAAACTTTTTTTTTTATTTCGACGACCACTGTGGCGCGGTGGGTGAAGGTCCGCCTGCAACGCAGGAGCTTGCGGGTTCTATTCCCACCTCGGAACAAATGTTTGTATTATCTGCAGAATTTTATTCCGAGTGTTCTAGTCGTTTTTTTTATTGTATAAAAAAAAATTATCTATGTAATGTATATATCAGTAATCTGGTACCCATAACACAACAAGTTTGGTGCTAAATGATGCTGCGTGAGTTGTCCATCATTTCATCAACACCGACCTACACTGATATTGCCGACTCATATACTATACTCTCGAATCAAAAGAGCTTGTTTACCCAAGCGGTTGTCGGTTCTTCAGAAGGAGTGATGTCTGGTCATCAATAATATAATCGAAATAGCCTGAAAACGATAAGTGCTAAAGCACCTTTCAATTATTATAAGCCTACTTATAAGCACTTATATACAACGGGGATTTATCTCGTTTATTTACCTATGTTCCCTAACGTAGTCATCCCATGACCACGACAGTGTGTAAACCTGTTGAAACGTCGGGAAAAATAGGTAAATAAACACGATAAATACCCGTTGTATTAGTGTTTATAACTATGTGTTCAGATCGCGCAAGTAAAACATATAAAAAATAAACATTTCAGTGATTTAACACAAAAATAACCAAAAGCAAACAATCATTAATAATATGAGTACCAAATTCCTATAATATCACGATGTTAATTAATTGCCTTTATGCTATGACTAATTAAAATTATTTACTAGCAATAAAACCACCAGAGCAAATACGGTTTATTTGAAATCAGTACTTAATGAACTGTGTAGGTACTGATTTCGCTCAAACGCCAATTCACGATAGATAGTTTATTTTTAAAAAATATTTTTGTTTTATTTCAGTATAAAAAGCCAAGTTATAACTACACCTGTGCATAAATTTCAGCTCTATAGGAGGTAACAAAACATCTAATACAAGCAAAACACTACTTAGAACTAGCAACACTGTATTATTTTTGCTACATTTTGAATGCAGGGGGCATTTTATTTGAAACAAAATCGAATGAGCGGGAATATTGTTGGCATTTGTATAATAAGTTTTCAATTAATTCATCATCATCATCAACCTATGTTAGTCCACTGCTGGACATAGGCCTCCCCCAATGAGCGCCATAGCAAGACAGGGCGTCTTCAGCTTGACGTATCCAGCATCTGCCTGCAGTCCTTCGCAGTTCGTCATTCCACCTGGCTGGAGGGCGTCCTACACTACGTTTGCCGAATCGCGGTCTCGACTCAAGAACACGTTCAATTAATCACCTGATATTAACTTACCTATCAATATATTATTATTTCCCCTTTGATGCTAACCCTATGAACTCTAGTGGTTCTGGTTATAGCTATCCTATTTATTGAAACTGCTTCAATATTTGCAATTGCCGATCCTTTGTGTATTATTCATACGTTAATGGATAATTTGTGTGTTTAATTGATTGTTTTGAGCGCACATTGTTTGATTTGAAGCTATGTTAATTTAACCCCTGTTAAGGTTTTATTTAGAGCCATTATGACGACCGATGTGGCGCGGTGGGCAAAGGTCCGCCTGCGACGCAGGAGGTTGCGGGTTCGATTCCCGCCTCGGAACAATTGTGTGTACGGTCTGCAGATATTTGTTCCGGGTGTTCTGGTCGTTTTCTATGTATAATAAAAAATATCTATCTATGTAATGTATTGTATTATGTATATCAGTTATCTAGTACCCATAACACAAGCTCTGCTTACCATGGGGCTAGATAATGCTGTGTGAATTGTCCAGCATAATTTTTAATAATAATAAAAAATTACAAAAAAAAAAAATATTATTGTATTATTTAACCCTGGGTAAGTCAGATCAAAGTCGGTGATTTAAATTCATAACTACCTGTTTACCCTGTTACAAGTAAATAAAAAAAATACCCTGATTATTTCACTTCGATTGGTATTGATAAGGGTTGACCTCTAGATGGTCAACCCTTATCAATACCGATAACCGATAATGTTGCAAACCTATCCCGGACGGATAGGTTTGCAACAGTCCTTAGTTGGCTCCAATTGTATGTGAGTTAGGTACCTACTAGCTCTAATTTGTTTATATTCTTTAATTTTAAATATCAGTGTTTTATAGAACTTTTACTTCGATCAATATAAAATAGCTGTACCTAATGTATTTTTTTCAACCATAAGTCAAAGTCACTTTCCACGAAAATCGAAATCGATTCCTAAGTAGCTTACCTACCATTAGTAATAAAAAGCATTAATAACTTATGTTGATGACCACTGTGGCATGGTCTGGCTGCGTCGCAAGAGGTTGCGGGTTCGATGCCCGCCTCCGGACAATTGTACGATCAGATATTGTTTCGAGTGTTCTGGTCGTTATATACCTATATGTATAAAATAGTAGATTGTTTTACAAGGGACTAAACCATCCCATTATATACGAGGTTGTTATACTCCCGAGCGTAGCGAGGGAGGATGACAAGACCGAGTTATAATGGGTGGTTTTGGCCCGAGTAAAACACTCTACTTTTCACTTCGATTGCGAGAAAATAAAACAATTCAAAATTAGACAATTTTCAGAAATGTTATTAAAAATTAAATGTGCAGTTAGAGCAATTTTCGTAACTCTTTAAATATATTCCACGTGATTTTGTCGGCAACAGATTCATAATTATTTCTTTGCCCTTTTCTTCCATTTGCATATTAGCATCTTCACTATCACTTGATGACATTTTTCATTTGGAAGTAAAAGTCAGGAAGTTAAACGTAAAAGTTTGTGATTTGGAATGAAGAAAATTCTAGAGATTTAACGCCAATACCATCTTTTTTTTTTAAATCTCTATTTAACCCGCAACGAAACAGTTCGCATTCTACCGTGTAGGGAAGAATCAACCTTCATAAAACATCACCAAGACGGTTATTTCAAAAAAAAAGATTGACGGAGCACCAAAAAGTCGAGTTTTTATGTAAGAGAACGAATGCTTTGTACGGGCTGATGATTTTAGACAAAAATTAAAAAGAAAAAATACTTTTTAGCCCGAGGTATTAAACTCGAGTTTTAGGCCCGCTAAGCTACACTATTATGATACACTTTTTGAGCAAGAGAAGTGAAAAATATATATCTATGTAATAGTATAGGTATCTAGGACCCATAACACAAGCTCTGCTTAGCTTGGGGCTAGATGATACTGTGTGGATTGTCCAATATCACTTACACTTCACGATTTCTTATTTATTTACTCATATTTTGCTTCAGGGGCTGAATAACCAGCTTTATACGTCTAATTTCCCGTCGCAATTGGAAACAAATTCATACAATTCAAATAGATAAATAAAGATTAAACCTGAATTCCTTGAATGCGAGTAACAACGAACAGTCAATAGCTTTTCACCGGTCGACTCAGCTGAGTTCTCGGAACGGACCATGTTTGCACTCCGAGACTTGCAGTGCCTTTGTCTGTTCTATGGTAACGTAGTAGAGGTGGTACAGTACATCAGCTTAGATAAAACCAAGGTCTGAAACAGTCAACAGGATATAAAAATTGTAATTACAATTAGCAAAAATTATTTCAAAACAAAGAAAATTTACAAATATCTTTTGTTATTGTAACTGTAAGAAGAAGAGAATTGTATTGTGTAAGTGGTTTAGGTTTTTTATGCGTCAGTTGTTCTATTCATAAATTTTACTAGACATGCAAAATCGATGTCTATTTGTTTGATAATATCTAAGAATGAGACGGGACCAAAAGCGTGACCAATGATTCGTATAATGTGTATAGTATACTCATTGCTATTGCGTCGTCCGATTCTTACTGAACTTGGCTGGATGCTCAGCGTGCGTCTGACGTGCGTTATGGACACGCAATATGTTAACACTTCGAGCGCCGCCGACTCACATGTTATACTTCTTGCGGCGGGACTTGCTTGGCGGGGGTGTTGTAACTACGGCGTGCCCTCCGCTTCGAGGCACACCGCAGATGCAGGGCAGTAAACGCGTTAAGAATTTCATTCGATTTTTTTCTGCTTTGGACTAATATGGGCTGATGATGATGATGCAAATTTCGATAAAAACTATTTCTAAATGTATATATTTATCTCATATCGTCAGTCTAACAACAAATATTGCGAGACTGGTTATAGTATACTTTGTCCGTAACTCAGTGATAGATATTCCTTATCTAAGATTTACCTACGTCTTGTCTACTGAGCGAGGTAATGATTTTTATACTCATTCATGTATGTAGTAAAAAACCAACTATGTATAGAAAGAGTTGGTTACTTACTTGTTACTTGTTTCTGGACTGGTTTCCGCAACTTGGCCACAGGTGGGCCCTTTTTGCGTGTCGGGTGGGGGGCTGCTAGTCTAACCACCCGATGTCCTCCAGAAAAGCCAGCAGGTCGCTGATGCCGGTGCATGCCTCCCTAGGCGTCCTTGGTTTCCCAAGGTAATGCAGTCTTTGAGAAGCTACGCTGGTTAGAAAGAGTTGGTTGAAATAGTTGGTTGGTTGGTTTGTGACGAGCCCATTTTCACTATTTAGGAATTTGAAATCTGTTACTTATAGTTCTTTAAAATACGCCAAATTATAAGATACATTGAGAGAAGATGATTAAGATAGGTAGCGATGTCAGATTTTAGATACCTTTCAAATAAAATGTTTAGCACTGAAGGCAACCAATACATTGAAACTGTAGTAGGTAAATCATTTAAAACGGGATATTTACCATGAATTGATGTCTGAGAAATATTGGAAAACTCAAAAATCCAACCATGGTAAATATCCCGTTTTAAATGACTTTAGTGTTACTAACTGTGATAGTTTTAAATGTTTTATTTTAGTAAGAAAGGGTGGGAAAATGGGTCACCTTAATCTATTGAACAAATACGGTAGGTAACAAGTGTAAAAGTTCCCTTACACGGGTAAAAGAAAGTTCCAGCCTAGGGTAAGGGTATTTGTAGGAATAGTTATTCTGTACCGAGAGGTATTATTGTTCTATCGACTTACGCCGCCAATGGCATATTCATGAGGTTTTTTGAAGGAGTCAAAGGAGAAAGTTCTTTTGTAGGTACTCAGAGCAGCAAAAAGGTCAGTGCTTTAGTGTGTGGTTTCTAAGTTATTTTAAGGAGGTTGTTTTCGCTAAAAAGGTGCTCTCTAAATGATTATTGTCGTTTAGGACAAAGTTTCGAGTAATGTCAATCAATTTTTTGTGTATGTTTAATTTTAAGTTTTAATTCGATTCTTGTGAATAATATTGTATAAATTATCGGATTACTACATAACCTACCTATAAATACTAATTACTATTGTTATTATTTATAAATAAATTTCTGCGCGCCCTACAGGGTACATACATGTACCTACCTACCTCTAAGCTAATAACACCTAAGCTTATATTATGTGACTAGCTGTTTCCCGCGGTTTCACCCGCGTTAAATTCGAATTTCACATTTCTAAATTTTAATATAGGCTATGTTCACCGCGTATAGTCTAGCTTCCTAACAGTCGAAGAATTTTTCAAATCGTTCCAGTAGTTTCGGAGCCTATTCGATACAAACCATATACAAACAAAAAAAAAAGAACCAAACCTTTCCTCTGTATAATATTAGTATAGACAATATACGTGTTTGCAATAAATAAATATGAACTATCAAAAACTACTACATAAAACCTTTCTTAGTAAAAAAACCAGGGGTAGATTAGGTATTATTCCAGCCGGTTAGTCTGGCCAGGCCAAATTAAAAACGAAAGTTTTAAAAACAAATTATTAACACATTTGTATTATTCAAAAACAATACAGCCCGTGCCAATCAGAATGACTAATGACTCAAATTAGATTCTCATTCAATAACTTTATTTCTTTTGCTTACAAAATAAGCAGACAAGTCAAATTAAATTATTATCAAATAAATACCAAATAAGGTGTGATTTTCTCCTGACTTCAATGTTTTGTCCGCTTGTGAAAGAATTGGAAAAGAAACCACTAGTACCTACATTTTATATATTACTTACTAGTTTCTGCCCGCGGCTTCGCACGCTTTGTTTTATGTTATTTCTAACCCATGGGATTAAAATTATATTGTTAGTTTTATTCCACAGGCCTAGAACTGCCTGTACGCAACACAAAAAATACCCTATAGACATGAGCTTAGAGAATGGTATCTCTGTACAAAAACTCATACCTACATATATTGGTGTGCTCATCCATACCATAGGTATGAGTTTTTGTATAGAGAATGGTATCTCTGTACAAAAACTCATACCTATATGTACTACGATAGGGCTGGTCCACCAGTTCAAAGTCGCTCAGCGAGCTATGGAAAGAGCTATGCTCGGAGTTTCTCTGAAGGATAGGATTCGTAACGAATACATCCGACAGAGAACCAAGGTTATCGACATAGCTCTGAGAATTAGCAAGCTGAAGTGGCAGTGGGCCGGCCATATCTCGCGAAGAACTGACGGCCGATGGGGCAAACGTGTTCTTGAGTGGAGACCACGACTCGGCAAACGTAGTGTAGGACGCCCTCCGACCAGGTGGGATGACGACCTGCGAAAGACTGCAGGTAGATGCTGGATGCGGCAAGCTGAAGACAGGGCGCTATGGCGCTCATTGGGGGAAGCCTATGTCCAGCAGTGGACTGCTATAGGATGATGATGATGATATGTACTATGTGCTCATCCATAGGTATGAGTTTTTGTATAGAGAATGGGTTTATATTTTTATAATTATAGGGTAAAACTCATAGTTATAGGTAAATTATCATAGCGAACCACCGCTACAGTAATTTACCTATAAGTGAGACACCCGCGGAGGTTGTCCCTTAGTAAATTATGAAGTCGGGAAGTTTTAAATGAAGAAATTTGTATAGAAACCTAACAAAACTTGTTGAAAACTTCCGTAATTTATCTTTCTTTTAATTCAGATGTCGTCTGAACAGCTAGCTGTGTTAATTGCCTATTGTCGAAGCCGTGTTAATGGATAACTAGAGAAGTAATATCAAACTTAGCTATTCGAAACTTGAAAAACATTTTAGGTATAACCTAAAAGCTGGGGTGTCGTTTAATATGTATTTTAAGAAATAAAATACAGGATTTTTAGAATACAATCTTCATTAACAAAGAAAGTTACAATCAAATAACAGAAACAAATTAGTATTAGTATTTGCAATTGAAGGAATTGAGCTAACAACTTACGAGTTTCTCTGAAGGATACGATTCGTAACGAATACATCCGACAGAGAACCAAAGTTATCAACATAGATCTAAAAATTAGCAAGCTGAAGTGGCAGTGGGCCGGCTATATCTCGCAAAGAACCGACGACGGCCGCTGGGGGAAACGTATTCTTGAATGGAGACCACGACTCGGTAAACGTAGAGTAGGACGCCCTCCGACCAGGTGGGATGACGACCTGCGAAAGACTGCAGGTAGATGCTGGAATGCAACCTTATTTGTCAGTGTCTTGAGTTGTCATCTGTCAACTCAGCTCCTTTGACGTGGTAGAAAGTGTATCGTGTGGTTTTATGGCAGAAATTGTAGAAAAAATATTTAGTTATAAAAAATTACGTGTCTTTGCATACTCGAGCGTGATGTGCAACTCTACTAGAAGACCCAGATAACTATCGTCCGGGTCCGCATTATGAAAGCTTTCTCAGATATCAAAGACATGCTTGAGTATCGCATATGCCATAAAAATGCGTTACTCAAGCATAGATATGACTGAGCAACTTGATTTATATTATATACTAGCGGCCCGTCCCGGCTTCGTCCGGGTGGTCATTTGTTTCAGGCATTTTTTTTTATTTTTCTCATTTTCTCTCCTTAAGAACCATCCTCGTACTTCAAGGAATATTTTAAAAAAGAATTAGCGAAATCGGTTCAGCTGCTCTCGAGATTTGCGCTCAGCAACACATTCAGCGATTCATTTTTATATTATAGGTATAAAATTTATTGAAGCCTATAAATAAGCTTGCTCAGTCATCGATCTACGCTTGAGTAACGCATTTTTATGGCATATGCGATACTCAAGCATGTCTTTGATGACTGAGAAAGCTTTCATAATGCGGACCCGGACGATAGAGTTATAAGCGATACTCAAGCATGTCTTTAGCAAAGGTCGTAACAGCCTACGTTCCGCCTTAAGTAAATAAGTATTTTACTTTACTTCCTCGACTCAGAAAATATCCACGACTCTCAATTAAATAGCTTTCCGAACATCTTATTAACGACAAAAACAAGTGACCCATTTGTGTTTGTCGCTTTTAAAAGCTTTTTCAAGTCGCAATTAACTATTTCATTGTGGATTGGTTTACTTATTTATATTTCCAAGGGTTCGGAGATCGCAATCTGACTTTTAAGAGATTAAAGAAAATTACTTTTTGCTAAATTAAAATGGAAATATCAGAAGCTGTGACAGTAATCTTTGTAACAGCTTTAGAAGTAAGAGAAGGGTTTTTTAATTAAATGTCGTAGAGTTCTTGTGAAAACTCCACAATAAAAATCAATTTCATCATCATCAGCCTTAGTTCACTGCTGGACATAGGTCTCCCCTAATGAGCGCCATAGCACCCTGTCTTCAGCTTGACACATCCAGCATCTCCGTGCTGCTAAAAACCCATTTAAATGAAACTAAATGTAAAATCGCGGTGGCGATGGAGGCTTTATGAATCATCCTCTCCATCTCAGCCAGTGGATATCGTAAGAGGCGACATCAGGACCTACCAGAGGAAGGCTTCCAGCTTCCTTCTGAGCTTTTTAACAACTCCAATGTGACCACATTCCAAAACCAAAATCAATAATCTGAAAATCTAATCTGATTTTGGCAACAACCCCTAGGTTGGGGGCAGACATGCAAACCCTCGGCATGCCTTGTAGGGTCTCTTAGACCCACCAACGCAGAAAAACCGTTGTATTGTATACAAATACGAATTTCGCGCTTTAACGCTCTCAATATGTAAATATATGTTATGTTATACGCCTACAATCTATGTTTTGATGTACAATACAATATGGCATTTAAAAAATCAATAAATCTATAAGGTTACCAATTCTGTGACAAGATAAAGCATTTTCACACAAAACACTATAGATAACTTCAGTTATTCTGTAACAACACTCAACCATCAAACGAGGAGGCCATTGCTATAAAGATGCCATCAATACCTAATATTCAACGCTTAGTCATAACTCCATAGCCACCAAACCTTGCAATCAGGATTATGATAATGCCGAGCCAACCACAAAAACAACATGAAATTTAGTCCAGTATCTGTGGCTAAGTGCGCTATAATTTTGGTGGGCTGTAACAACCAAGGACAGCCTTTGTGGAGCCTTTTCTACAATAACGGCCGTAATTTCAGACGACCGATGTGGCGCGGTGGGCGGAGGTCCGCCTGCGACGCAGGAGGTTGCGGGTTCGATTCCCGCCTCGGAACAATTGTGTGTACGATCTGCAGATATTTGTTTCGGGAGTTCTGGTTGTTTTCTATGTATAATAAAAAAATATCTATCTATGTAATGTATTGTATTATGTATATCAGTTATCTAGTACCCATAACACAAGCAAGCAGAGCTTGTGTTATGGGTATATCTGACCATGGGGCTAGATAATGCTGTGTGAATTGTCTAGCATTATTTATTTATTATTTATTTTTTATATTTATTTGACGCCAACTTTCAAAGTGGCGAGATTATTAGTTTATTGTAAGTAATCTCCTAATAAGCAAATAAAATGTGATAATTAAGTGATATATGAATTGTACTAGTGGTTTATTTTCCACTTCTTCTACTAGTGGACAAACAATTTAAGTATAAAATTTGACTTGTCAAAGTGCTAATTTTGAATTTGAATATCATAAACAGGTAAAGTTTGTGAGGTTGTAGGATGTAGGTAATCTCTAGATCTGCTAAACCGATTTTGAAAATTCTTTTACCAATAGAAAGCCACGTTCTTTGTGCGCTATAATTTTGGTGGGCCCGAAAAATTAAAAGACTTTTTCAAACATCAAGTGCATACTCTACGTTTATCGCAAAATATTTATGAAAATCTCCACCCGGGCGAAGCCGGAACGGGCCGCTAGTCAATAATCATAGATGGAACATCCGAAAGATGGAAAGTTGACTACAAAAGTTTTTTGTTTTGGCCCATCTAGCCTTTCTGGCTTAGTAGGTACAGGTACACATTTTAGGAACTTTATAAGTCGACAAAACAGTATTTTGCTATCTTAAAATCCTTGGCTCCGCTCTATTACGTTCGTAAACATCCACCGCTATCTTAAGAACATTCTATTTTACGGCTACATACCGAATACGCGAAAGCAAACATCAATAATATGGTAATTCAGTCGAGCTAAGCGATGCTAACTCATGCCTAGGGATGTGGTGGGGGCGATTGATCTCTATATTAGAAGCAATAAATGCTACGTAAAAATAAATAATAAAAACGGCCAAGTGCGAGTCTCACGCACGAAGGGTTCCGTACTGTTATCTATAAAAACGGCAAAAACATCACGTTTGTTGTATGGAAGCCCCCTTAAATGTTTATTTTATATTTCAAACCCTCAAACCGTCGTTTTACTTGCAGTCATCATCATCATCATCATCAGCCTATAGCTATCCACTGCTGGACAAAGGCCTCCCAATGAGCGCCATAACGCCCTGTCTTCAGCTTGCCGTATCCAGCATCTACCTGTAGATGACGTAGTCTTTCCCAGGTCGTCATCCCACCTGGTCGGAGGGCGTCCTACACTACGTTTACGGAGTCGTGGTCTCCACTCAAGAATACGTTTGCCCCAGCGGCCGTCGTCGGTTCTTCGCGAGATATGGCCGGCCCACTGCCACTTCAGCTTGCTAATTCTTACTTGCAATATCTACCCATAATCTCCTAAAATACAGGTCAATTAGGTAAAAAATAAATTCTCTCCATCCCTACCCATAACCGCCACCATAAAAGCTTTCTCGTGTTCCCATAGTATTTTATTGGCAACAATTGCGAGCGGTTTTAGCCTTATTTTATGCCTTTTGGTAATTGACGCCAATTCCGCGCACAGAATTGTGTCAAGTAAATCGGATACTGGTATGGCCGCAATTGTGGTGATGCTGTTGTTTTATCGGCCTTAAAAATAATGTAAAGAGCCTCGTTGTTAAGTTTTTTAGACCTACTTGCGTCTGCCCGTGGTTTCGGACACGTTTTGCGGGTAAAAAATTACCTACCTAGCCTCGAGTTCGCAATAGAGGTATCCTTCCCCGGGTGTTCTCTATGTCTCTCTATGAATCACCTTGTCAAATTTTATCCGTTTATGCATGAAGAGGTAACAGACAGGCAGAAAGAGAGACAAAAATATTTTCTCGTTTAAAATATTACTCATGACCACAATCCCTACCGAAAGAAACTCGAGGTCACTCCGCGAAGTCTGAGAAGATTCCAAGATGATCTTGCAATTTAGGAAGGAATTGGGAAGCTGGAACATGCAGAAACAATACCTTCCCTAACCCTAAACTATACCTACATATGTAACTACACAAACTTACAACCTAATATACAATAAAACTTTTGAAACCATCATGGTTATTAAAACTAAAGTCATTTAAAACGGGATACTTACCATGATTTGATTTTTGAGTTATCCAATATTTCGGCACAGTCTCATACGAAAATTATTCCGTGATCATGGCGCATGAAACTGTGCCGAAATATTGGAAAACTCAAAAATCAAATCATGGTAAATATCCCTTTTTAAATGACTTAAACCTTATCACACTGCGAAGCGGAAACATCGCAATGTTGGGTAACTGATTGCTGGTAAAGGACTAGGAATCTAGTATAAACGAATTCTGACGATTTTTCCGATTCAAGAATTGTAGCGATTTCTAGAAATGGATTCCTTTGGCAGCCTACAGTACCAAATTTTAGAATTTACGAAGAAGCAGTTTCTCTCTAAATCACGCAAAAATACTTATGCTATGTCATAAAATATATATAAGTTCAGTATCATCATCATCATCAGCCTATAGCAGTCCACTGCTGGACATAGGCCACCCCCAATGAGCGCCACAGCGCCCTGTCTTCAGCCTGCCGCATCCAGCCTGCAGTCTTTCGCAGATCGTCATCCCACCTGCTCGGAGGGCGTACACTACGTTTACCGAGTCGTGGTCTCCAAGTAAGTTCAGTATACGTTCATAAAAATACCGAATTCTATATATTCCTGCAAAATTTAACCCAGTAGAGAGTAGTAACTGCACAAATAACATAGTTTGTTATTTGAAAACTTCAAATAGCTGTTATTATGCAAACGCTGTTGGATTAATTCGCTCCTTGCCCATGGGACCAGGGTTGACTGGATTAGCGAAAAAAGTTTTTTCGCTAATCCAGTCAACCCTAGTGGTTTGAAATATTGGTACTCAGTTAACTGTACCAAAACTTTTTCAGTACTCCAGTTAACTGTACCATGGAAGAATGTTTTTTCGTTGACTGGACCGCGGAATCCACATGCCCTCTATAGAATATTAAGTTCAATACTGATTAAGGCTAATAAGGATTAAGGCTAAGAAATAAAGAATTATCGACATCTCGACGACCTCTGTGGCGCGGTGGGCAAACGTCCGCCTGCGACACAGGAGATCGCGGGTTCGATTCCCACCTCGGGACAAATGTTTGTACGTTTTGTCTCGATAATCTCTATGTAATGTATTGTATTATGTACCTATATCAGCTATCGCGACTTGGCAAATGTAGTGTAGGACGTCCTCCGGCCAGGTGGTTTGACGACCTGTGTTGGGTTGGGGACTGCAGGTAGATGCTGGATGCGGCAAGCTGAAGACAGGGCACTATGGAGCTCGTTAGGGTAGGCCTATGTCGATGATGATGATTATAATCAGTTATCTATATGTTCTGGTCGTTTTCTATGTATAATAAAAAATATCTATCTATGTAATATATTGTATTATGTATATCAGTCATCTAGTACCCATAACACAAGCTCTGCTTAGCTTGGGGCTAGAATGCTGTGTGAATTGTCCAGAATTATTTATTTATTTTTGCATCGACCTGGAGTTCAAATTCTCAGTTCCAAGAAATACTCTTATCGATATCAAGCCAATCTGATAACAGGTCGTATGCATATTATATTCGGAAACAGTGAACGGATGGTAGGAAAGCTATTTAGTCCTAACGCGATGTGGTTATATCGAGATTTAGTGAGAAAGCGATTTAGTCATAACTGCTATCTAGTCAAATCAAGATGTAGTCTTAGAGCTTCAAACCCCTGATTTGGAAGCAAATATAAAGGTCGTCACACCCTAGAACATCATCTCAGAACGCGGTCGCGAAAATGAGAAGTCTTTGTCCTGAGACAAGGGATTCCAGTTTTATGTTTTGTCTTTGTCTCGCGGAAGATTATTTTCATGTTTCGCCTTTTGTCTGGAGGGTTTTCATCAGTGGTATCAGATGATACCGTATTGTGACTTTCGTATGGTACGGGAACGCAAGCCTTAAACAAGAAATCACTATCAAATGTTTTTATAGTGTGGAGTTTTAACTTTTTATATGATGTTACAACATGTAGTAAGCGATCGTCAGAAAATCTGGCTTTAAGTATGCCACTTCACAAAAACAGTTTCTACGACAAATCCTTCTCCAGGCCATAAGGTTGTGGAATGCAATACCAGAGTCCATCAGAAAAACAGTGTTCTTACCAGTTTTTAAAGCTCGCATTAAGGCATTCTACCTGTCAGAATCGTGAATATTGGTACTTATTATTTATTTATTAACTAACTATTACTAAGTTGTATATTATACATATTTTATTAATATATGTATATATATATATATTTAACATTTATTTATCTTTAAATACTCATGTTATGTTCGTATTTATTCTACCTCTATCCTTGGTACACCCCCTGCCTTTCTTTAATTCACACAATTCTTTCCATCCAAAGGTTGCCTGGAAGAGATCGCTTCTAAGCGATAAGGCCGCCCATTGTACTTGTCACATGTAATATCTTTCATAATGTTCTGTATCTGGTGTACAATAAAGTATTTTTGTATTATATTGTATTGTATTGTAAGCACACAACCTTCAGGAGCTTCGCTTTATGTGGTTTACGAACACAGATTATGTATATTAAAACGTACCCTGTTATTGTATATCTGTAAATATATTTCAGCCCGATCTGTTCAGTAGTTTTGGCGTGAAGAAATAACAAAGTAGGTACAGGTACCTACATCCATCCATCCAAACTTTCGCATTTATAATAAGAAGTGTGAAGTAACTTACAAAGTAGGTTAGTAAGTAAGTGTGTATTCTAAAAGACCGTATTAGAATCAAAAAAGACGTACTTACCTACGTACATACTTTGTTAGTTGTTTTCCTAGAGGCATTTAACAGAACCATTTACGAATCAATAAAAAACAATTGTTATAAGTACTTACACTTTAGAATTCAAAAATTCAGAAATTCTAATACGTACTAACCCGGTCTACCTACTTTGTTAACTACTTTGTGATTGTCTACTAGAGGTATTAAAGTAAAGTAAAGTAAAGTAAATATTTATTGCATCAAATACATGTAAATAGGGTACATAGGTGGTGTATGTTTAAATAAGACACAATGTATTTCTGCCTTTGTGGCGTGCAAAATCTGGTTACAATAATTGTCACTTAATTTAAATTTGTACATACTTAGTAAATAAATCGAATATAATAATTAATAAATTTAAATAAAACTGATAAATAATGAAAAGCTAGAGATGTCATTTGCTTAAATCTAAAAAATGTTTGTCAGTCATGAAATCATTTAATGTATAGTAGCATTTAGCTTCCAAAGTGGCTATTAACAGAATAATATAAATTTTTCGGTCTATCTCCAGCAATGGACTAATATAGGCTGATGATGATTTAACAGAAACATATATGAATCAATAAAAAAAGCAAAAAAGTTGAAAAATCGAAAAACTTTTTCGTTATCTTTTTCGCATTTTAGAAACTTTTTCGCATTTTAGGCTCAGAGTAATAAGACATAGTTATTCTAAGATTTTAGGAATAAATAACGCAACGCGACCGCCGCCGCGATTCACACGCCCGTAGAGATTTCGTACCGATTAAACTGACTTCAATGCCCTTAGATATTGTAGAGATGCAACAAACTACACCATTTCTCTTCATTTTTCACGCTAGTTTAAACAACAGTTTATGTTATACTCTGTAATACAATTTCTTGAGAAAACATCTCATGAATTTCAAAAACGTTACCGTCCAATAGCGAGAATCTTTACAATACGGTATTTCTACGACGTGGAAGCTGAGCAGAGTTCATTCTTTGCTTTTATTTATTTGTTTATACAATATTGAACAGCTATAGATACGGATAGCTGAAAATATGTATCACCAAATAATAGTTAGAAATCTAGAATATAATTCTTCATGAAGGCTATGAGCTAGGTGGGTAAAATAAAAATATTATAACAAAAATGATTTATTTTTTATAGGTTGATGATGATGAAACGATTTAAGACGTAGTGAGTTCGCTTTTTCGAGACAAGGACGAACGAACGCCGCGCGGGGAAGGCGAGAAAGGGAGGCAGGAGCGGCGGAATGACCGACCGGCCCCGCGCGCTATTTCACTGGTTTTTATTTTAAAATTTGTTATTCAATTTATTGCTCTAAAATAATACTGTTTCGCTAAAAACTAAAACCGTCATCGTCTAAAGTATTTATTAGGTAACACGTAGAAGAAATTTCATTACAATAACATTAAATAACTAGCAAATAAAACTGGTTTTTCCGTAGATATCTCTGCAAAAATGAAGATTTAGATGAAACTTTGCCATTTTTTTCTATCGAGTCAAGTTTAGTTAATCGTGTTTCGACTCCCATGACATACCTACTAATTAATATCCTAAACTTTTGATCCTCATATCAAAATATATATTCGAAAAATAGGTGTTTTGTTCCCTTAAAATTGATTTTACGATAAGCCAAAACGTGGGTTTTGGGACGTACCTATTTCACAGATAATGTAAACGTCCACATATATTGTGGTTTAGCGTGTGTGCTGTGTATCATGAAACATAGATATGTTTCATGTTATGTCAGATAGGTCAATCATAACTAGAGCACATTCAAGCACTCACTGAATGCAATTTACACCACAGTATAGTAATATAATACAGTAGGTACTTTATGTACAGCGGCCCATAACTCGAATATATTCGATAACCAATCGAAACTTGCATAAAGGACGTGCTACCAGTTTATAGCTTGGAGTGGAGGTAGGGTGGGTCATAGAGTAATGAAGATATGACTCTAGCTCAGTGAAAGAGACAAAATACCGACTATTCGCATCCCCGCGCGGCGGCGGCGGCGGCGGCGACTAACGGACGCAAATGAATCCATACAATTTCGTTCGATAAGAAATTGATACGAAGTTGTATTGCGTCAATGCAACAAAACGAAAGGAAATTCAAAAACATCTTGCAAGTTTTCACGGTCTCCTAAAAGTGCAGAAAAATCTTACATGGAAGAATGCTAACATGGCAGTGATATTAGGTACCTGTAGTTTTAGAAGAGTCCCATGTCCCAGACTGTTAAATTGTTTTGGTTGTAAGTTTTCTGACTTTATTATTAAATTGCCACTTCAGCTCAACAATCACAATCAATTGTGTCAATGGTTTCAAGAATGTCCTATAGTGCCAGTACCTACTCAGTAGGTAAAGTTCTATAGCCAGTATTCTTACTCCGGCGGTGGGTGAAACATGCCGTGTGCATAATACAGCGCCTTCGCACTTTCGAGCTGTGGAGACGTAGTGAAGGAGTACCTAAGCTTTATTTATACATAAGACAAATCCGAAACATAGGAGAACCTTCCCGAACAATCGGAACCATAAATACCACGTGGGCCACGTACGTGCACCTTCTATGGGCCTATAGTTTATTACATTCTCTATGCAAACGAACGTGACATGTAGCACGTTGACGTTTGAACCCCGAGGAACACTAGCGCCGCCACGTATTTTATCTTATTATTACATTGAACAAAGAAATATCAAATATTTCACTTAGCATTTTGTGATACCTATTGAAAGCTTTTTTTAATGCCTCTGTCATAGCTTAATTTTTTAAGGTTTAAGTAGAGATGCGATAATAGAGTTTGGTGGGCACTAAGGACAACTTCGTATCTCTGCGTGAAAATAAAACTACTACTTTCAAATCTTTATACGAAATAGTATGGCAACATCGCGCACCTATCCGCGCTGAACGTGCTTGACAAGTAGATTTTTTATGAGCTCGTGCTTACAACGTAAAGTATTTTAAGGTTGTAAGCGAGTTTACGCGATTCAGCGTACCGGACCACAGCGTGACGATTCATTTTCATTCACTGCCGCTTATTATTTTATTTGTCTTTATTCGAAAGACAAACAGTCTTACAAACTTAACAGGTAAACTTAAAAAAAATAACTAATAACCATTTATGTGTCCTCGCATGTAGAAAATTATAATGTTAGTTCAGAGGAAGTGCTCCTAAAACAGTTTTAGGTGTTACTAAAACATAACGCTCTCATTAATTCGTTATAGCACACAAATTACTGTAATTTCAAAATTTAAGACCTGTATTGAAGTGAAAACTTCTTTAGGCGCGTTAAGCACTTTTTGGGTGAACAAAAATCATGGAACTCGCGTCATCATCACCGCACGCTTCCCAGTATAAATAAAATATAAAATAAAATAGTTTTCACTTCTATCGGCAGTCCCCAAAGAATGCCCCGCATGTTTTTTTAAAACCTTATTGGTCTTACTGAAGTATCGTGTTCAAATCAGCCCACATCTCCCGAACTATTTCTAAAACAGGTCCCAATTCGTGGTCTGTCGGAGTCTTCCGTCCGAAATAGTCCAAGATGTCTGTCAAAGTTTCCTACATTGTAACTGCAGACAGAGTTTCTATACTTACGTAGTTATAGTTTGAAATGTAAGTAAGTACTAACTTCATTATATTCGGTTCAGTTTTGAAGTCTTGTTTGTTTGACGACCGAAGTGGCGCGGTGGGCGAAGGTCCGCCTGCGACACAGAAGTTCGCTGATTCGATTCCCGCCTTAGGAGAAATTTTGGTACGATCTGCAAATATTAGTTTTGATAATTTTTCAAGATTTTATTCTGTAAAACATAATGTAGCAGCCATATTTAATAACATTATACCTGTCAGGCATAAACATGTGATAAAGAACTAGATCATAACTCGAGTATAGTTACAAACAACGAAGTTGTTAATGAATTTATGCATTTAGTTGTGTGCGCTAATTTTGGTCTGTGACGTGGTTGCAAAGTAAAACTATGGTTTATTGAGGTAGTTTCCGCTTTGCAACTCTACTGTTAAACTGTATCCTAGAGAGTTGGAATTACTCCGGAAATTGTATTAACGTTTAATTTTACTAGCATCGATCGCAACAGGAAACGAACCCGAGAACTTCTGCGTCTTAGGGACCACTGTGCTGTAGACGGCTTTACTTACTAATCATAATTATTTGTTTTTTTTTATTTTATTTATCGATAAACATGTGCGTCTATCCTAACGATAACACCCAATGCAATAGAGTACCCTATTATATTTAGTATTAACATAACAAATCATTATACATTACAGAAATAAATACAGTGTGATACAAAAATGACATAGATAAATACAATAAATAAAAATATGTAATTTTTTATTTCAATGGTTTTTGGATTTTTTACTCCATTTCGTGGATGTTGATTTGATACTCGAGGTATGAAAATCCACCGAACGGAAAAATACCAGAGCAAAATCTTAAACGTTCGTAGTTTAAAAAACGTAATTTTCCGTAGCCGGGATATAAAAGTAACGCTAAACAGCTATACATACTGGTACCGTACAATGTTCAGCAAGTTCTGAAAGCTTCACAATAAATCATTGTACTTTTTCACAAAAAGCTCTTGAGCGCAAAACTCGACTCGAAGTGAAAAGTGAGTGACAAAACTGAAAGGGTAACTCCGGAACAAACAGCTAAGTTAAACTGCCGTTCTGAAAAAGGATTTGAAGGGATCGATGAACATTTTTTTAGGCCCTCTTTATGTACGCATGCACGCACAGACATTTTACCTAGTTTTGAATGATATCATTGTTTGATTTTATAGGTATTTTAATGTATGTTTTTGCTAGTATAAAGTATTATTATTGTATTTAGTATGTGGGTCTGCAGTTGCATAATTTGGTAATTTCTATCATATAAGCTTCGAGCGAAGCGAGCCGGGCTATGTGAAGGTTCGGGCTTACGGCAATCGAATAATGCAAAAAAAATAACAGGTCATTGCTATTTCTAGTTTTTTTTTGGTGCCTATGATCTACTTCCCCTCACAAAATGTCAAAAAGCGTCACAAGACTACAACAAGATAGTATTCTAGAATCAACGACCGATGTGGCGCGGTGGGCGAAGGTCCGCCTGCGACGCAGGAGGTTGCGGGTTCGATTCCCGCCTCGGAACAAATGTGTGTACGATCTGCAGATATTTGTTTCGGGTGTTCTGGTCGTTTTCTATGTATAATAAAAAATATCTATCTATGTAATGTATTGTATTATGTATATCAGTTATCTAGTACCCATAACACAAGCTCTGCTTACCATGGGGCTAGCCCCATGGTAAGCAGAGCATTCACACAACATTCACACAGCATTATCTAGATAATGCTGTGTGAATTGTCCAGCATTATTATTATTACTATTATTATTATCAACTCATCCTTCGTCTTGAAAGAGGCATTAGCCAACTGAGTAAAATGGCGATTTCTTTTAACGGCCGCTAATAGTACACCTCTAGTGTACCAGTCTGCACTACATTTGAGATCAAAGCAAAAAAACATCAACAATATCCCACCCAGCCTTGCACAAACACTTTTCTATAGTTTATTTATTTAATAAAACTTCCAAATTATAATATAATTTATAAATATAGTTAGTAATATAATATAATATATAAATATACTACTACCAATTATATAAATATTGTTAATCTATAGGTAACTACTTACGTCTATCTTTAGTCTTTTACAAACTTCGAGTCTCCGCTATACAACGGCGACCGCTACTTCCCGAACCACCGACGTATTGGAAAGAGCAACGTACCAGCGTCCAATCGTTAGCAGTTACCAACTCAAACAAAGGATGTACTAACTCGACTTGTTAAAAGTTTTTTGTGCCTCGTGGAGTTCCGGAGTTCGCGAGGCAGGATTTTATAGGAATAAATTGTATTTTTTCCGTGTATTAAGAAGCTAACAAAATATATATTAATATTTTGTATATAAAAAGGAAATTTTAAAAATAAGAATAATGCTGGACAATCCACACAGCATCATTTAGCCCCAAGCTAAGCAGAGCTTTTGTTATGGTTACTGGGATGACTGATATACTTAATACTATAGATTACATAAATAGATATTTTTTATTATTATCGATAACGACCATCCTATCTGTAGATCGTACATACAATTGTCCCGAGGCGACAATCGAACCCGTAACCTCCTTCGTCGCGGAAGATGGCGGAGCTTCGCCCACCGCGCCACAGAGGCCACAGGTTTAAATATTGAATAACACTATTACCACTATGTAAATATGCTATTCAAAATAAACCTAATTTCTTTATAATATATTTTTTTTTTTTTTTTGCTTAATCACTTTTTTCCTAGGACACAGGAAAAAATAATTTGATAATCCGCCATGGACTGAAGAATAAAGAATGTATTTATACCCACATACAATGTTATACATAGTTACAAAAAAAAGGAAAAACACACAAAAATACAGAACAACATAAGTCGTAGGGATTTAAACTTTAACAAAAGCGTGTAGGTAGAGTCCCAAGAGTAAGAAAAACTGGTTTTTCCCTATGTGCGCGGCTAATAAGGTCCAATCTCAGCTTGTTGTCATTACCGACCAGGGTTATAGTGCCACTGGTTTTCAGGCTGGACCTTAAATTGGGTGACGTCGTGTCTCGAGTCCACAGATTAAATATAACAAAGTTTTACATATGTATATAAGTAAGAATAAAAACCAAGAGTTGGAGAAAAGTCAATGGTACAATAAGAGGTTAATGCTGAGTTGTTCGAGAGAGTTTTAGTGTATAGAGTCCAGTTCCATGAAATTATATTCACAGTACCTACTACACGGCAATCACTAGTCAGAGCACACAGCAGGTTTGAGCAAACAGGTTAAAAAAACTTCAAATCCCGTAAAAAGCTGAAAAGCTACGGAGCCTCGATTGAGACAAACGAAACAACAGACTAAACCAACAGACGAACAGTCCAACAAAGAACAGAACTTTGGAAATCTCTTCGGAAACCACGAGACGCCCACGTTATTTACAAAAGTTGTTAGACTTTGGTAGGTACCTATTTATGTAGTTGTTCTGTTGAAAGCATCCAGGATTGAAGTACTAGAAAAACTTAATTCACAATGACATCATAGAGTTATCGATCTACTTACTTCTGCCCGAAACTTCGGGTACGTTTTTGACGGCCAAAAATAGCTTTAATATTATTTCAGATCTAGAACTCATCATTCAATCAACCTATGATAGTCCACTGCTGGACATAGTCTTCCCCTAATGAGTGCCACAGCACCCTGTCTTCAACTTCACGCATCCAGCATCTGCTTGCAGTCTTTCGCAGGTCGTCATCCTACCTGGCCGGAAGGCGTCCTACTACACTACATTCTATAAATGATGTCTAGAACTACATACGAGTATATGCAAACAGCCCGTTCTTTTCAGGAGCTTTTGCGTGGAATGGTACAAACATAGTAGGTACAATGGGTAATAGTAGGTACCTATATAAGTGCGATGATTAACATCGCACTTATTATTATGTACAATATTTTATCGGGATATTTACTTTATCATTTTATGTACTTTTTGCTTGGGTCTTGAAAAGAACTCATATTTTAGCCTCTACCTTAAGGGCCCGTATTTGTCGCGCGTCTTAAAGTCGCTATTTGTTGCGATATCTGTTTTCAGTACTTTGGATTAATACGCATACGATCTTGGACACTGCTGCAATTTTATTGAATGCCTGTTGGGTAGAGTTTTAACGAAGACATATCTACCCATTCATGTAACATTTGACACGCGTACTCAGTTCTGAGTAATCCCCTCGCATACAATACAATAAAGCCAACTAGCTAACCAGTCCGCAATTATAAATAAGCCAGGCGAGTCCATGACAAATTCAATCAACACTGGAACAGTGTCCATATTCGCGAGAAGTGTGAACATGTTTCATTAAAGCGCAATTCCATTGGCGCGTGGCATGAGAATTGGTCCGAATTCTAATTTAGCTGGTGTGTTTTCATTTCAGTTTTTTCTCCGAATATGTCAAAGCCAGTGATGATGTTATATTTGAATTGTAATCTTCAGATTACGTATTTTTCATCTAACTAGGTAGGTATATAAAATTACAATTTAAGGATAAAAACCCTGGATAGAAACAAATTATAACTAGTATTTACACGTAGCTGCTCCCCGCGGCTTCGCCCGCGTTTTATAGCCGGCCTGCGCGGCTGTAGCTTGGCCGAATCTTCTATAGGTATATAGGTACGTGGGATTAAATTTTTTGTATGGTAAAAAAATTGGAGATCAAATCAAAAAAATATCAACACTATCCCATTGCACCCGCCCTGCACAAACACATTTTTTTATTGTTTATTTTGTGAACCAAACTTTCCAAATTTTTAGCCTAACCTAATATTTACTAACCACTTTGACTGCTGAAATCACACGGTATGTGTTTTCTACCAGTGACTAATATGCGTAAATCCACACTAGCGCAGCGGCTGAGAAAATACAGATCTTTGTGACTCAGCAGAGCTGTAATATTTTTCGAACGAAACGCATGTGCGGCGCAACACAGCCGCTGGCTGTGTAGAGCGGCAGCACGAATTTTTTAGGTTAAAAAAAGATCGCAATCGTCGAAAAAAATCGCAGTCAAAGTGTTAAAGTCTCCGCTACACAACGGCAATCGCTATTTCCTAAAATATGATTGGACTCTTCATTCTCATAAAACTGATTAAATAATACACATGCATGAACAATAATAATTAATGGAAATGATCAAAAATCGACAAGTAATACCTCTTACCACATAATTAGTGTACCTGCCATAGGAATAGACCAGTCTTGAGTGCCATGCCGTTAAATTTAGCACAGGTCGATGTAGAATTTAATATGAAGCACTTATACTGACGCTCTGAAACTTTGCACTAACTTTGGCAGTTTCGCCGCAGGTTCAATAATAGTTAGTGCCTAACTTTGAATAAATAATGTTTCAGGAAGAAAAGCTTTAGTTTGATGAAACAATAATTTCTGCTGTATCTTAGATTGCTGTATTTTGCTGGAGTTTAGCTATAAAGTGATCGCTTGAGGTGCATTTCGAGCAAGGAGCAGGTTTTTGACAAGTTCTCATTAAGTTTGATTTAGGAAACTTGTTTAGACTAGTTAGGAGAAACATACTAAAAGTTCCCATTCCTGTGAGATCAACCTTAGGAGTAGAGGCATCAAAAGATCCCGTTTTTTTGTTTTTGCCCACAACTCGTACATGACCTTTGAAGCGATGCATCGTCGTCATTTTCTCACGATTTTGGTTTTGTTAGTATTCCCAACCAATGGCAGCGATATTCAAAGAATCTGTCAGATACAATAGATTTATAGAACTACTAGATGCGACCCGCGGCTTCGCCTACGGAAATCTATGTGTCGAATGGTTTATAAACCTTCTTCTTGAATCAAAATATCTATTAAAGAAACCGCATCAAAATCCGTTGCGTAGTTTTTTTTATCTAAGCATACATAGGAACAGACATACAGCGGGAAGCCACTTTGTTTTATACTATGGAGTAATTTTTTTTTTATTTGCTTTTGGTGGCTTTGGTATCACGGCGGCCATGATAGGCCTATTTGTGATCGCCACTTATACGTTCAGCCCTGAAACCGTAGCGTTCATAGTTCTCCACTAACCCTTGCAGCTGCTAGGAACTGTAGGATTTTCTTCGGGGTGATGTCTCGCAGCTCGTCTGGGCTTTGCAGATGCTTGCCCAGATGGATGCTGCGTTTGTGCATCAGTGCTCCACACTCACATAGCATATGGAGGGGCGTTTCATCCACCTCCTCGCAGAATCTGCAGGATTGTGTGTCGCTTAGCCCTAGTTTGAACATGTGCTTGTTAAGGCGACAGTGTCCAGTACTATCTAGTAATACAAAAAAGTGGATTTACCATTTACCCAGACTCTCATTTCCAACATGAACCACCAGTTCTTTCCAAGGGTGTTTGGAACATTCCGGAACATTTCGGCAATGCTCGTTTAGCGTCACGTTCCTAATTATTGCTATTACGGCACTAATGGCAGCCGGGTGTTTTCTATTGCCGTTTTATTTTTACATTCGATGTTTATCCCAGATTAAATGAATAAATAATATCGGGGAATTTATTAAAATACTGGCGATTTGATACGTGTGTATCTATTTAAACATTTGAGCAAATAGTACCATACTTAACTTACCACTTTGATGTTTTATTCCTAGATAAACTCCATGCCTCGCTTTTACTCTTAGCTAAATTAGACTCTTGGTAAATGTTAAAAAGTAATGTACTTAAGCAATAAAACATAGACATAATTGACTACCTATTGAGTTTTAAAGTCAACACATACAATAACAACCTGCCGGATCAGGTAGTCACAGCACCTACTCTGTCTTACACGAAGACTTAAATCGTGGCTCGTCGAGAAGGCGTTCTACAGTATTGACGATTATGTGCGTAACTCTAATTTATAATTATTATGTGACTTGTAATATTGTTTTTTTACCAATAAATTGATTATTCTGATTATCCAAAAGGAAAGGAATGATAAAGAAATATTATACACTACAGGTAAGTAAGTACCTAACTACTTACACTATCTTATTCCTTGACTTGGTTTGATCTGACGACAGAAAATTCTATAATATGGCCCGTCTTTTCATCTATTGATTGTCCGCAACCGCTATGACAACTCAAAACCAAAATCATTCCATCCTATTTCCATGTTTATTCTCGAAGAAATTGATCAAAATCAAGATGAGAAGTAAGCTTTGGTCTTATTAATCCAAGTTCACAAGTTGATCCTGCCTCAATGATCACAGCCACCTTATCCCGTTTTCTAGGCGATTGCTTGCTTCACGCGCGACGAAACCAGGATCAATTTACTTTCAATTTTTCCCCCCGATATACACGCAACGTTAAATTGGATGTCTGCGTCCCGTTTTGGAACTCAAGGATTTTCAGGGACGCGTCGGGTTTCGCAATTGATCGGGAAGGGAAACGACTTAACTGAAATGTGTCATAATTGTGTAGGTATTGCATATTTACTTTATTGCATCATAGCGTACATAAGGTCTTAGATAGATAGATCGAAAACACTTTTATACCACACAAAACAGAAAACAATACAGTTATAAATACTTAGAATAAAGGGCGGCCTCATCGCTGAGAGCGATCTCTTCCATCCAGGCAACCTTAGAATAAACTAGACACTTCACCATCGGAGCAACAGACAGCCCTCTATGCAGAGGATGCCTGAGCGACGAAGAATCAGCTGCCCACGTAGTCCTGGAATGCGGGGGAGTAACAACGCAGCGACTAGAAATCCTCAACCACCCGAGGTCACTCCGCGAAGCCTGTGAAGATCCCAGGCTATCCCAGGAGTATTCTGCGCTTCTGGACGGAGTTAGGCTGGTTAAACTAGTAGACACACCACGCGCAAAGGACCAATCGGAGTCTAAGTGCGGAAACAGTAGTACAACTACCATACCATACCATACCAACTAGACATGAAGAAACAATATAGACGGTGGCACTAATTGGTAAAAAAAAGCAAATACTTGCACTACATACATACCTACTCGTGCATTACAAACATTATATATAATAATAAACTTAGTATTGGTCTTAGTATCTATGGTACCCAAGCAGGACGTGCGATGGGTACTGAGAGTGGAAATGAGCCGGGTTTGTAGTTGTATTAAGTATATCAGTCTTCATAACACAAGCTCTGTTTAGCTTGGGGCTAGATGATGCTGTGTGGATTGTCCAGCATTATTTATTTATTTATAAATTACTTACCACTAACACGATACACAAACAACACAATATGTCATCATCAGCCTATAATAGTCCACTGCTGGACATAGGCCTCCCCCAATGAGCGCCATAGCGTCTTCAGCTTGCCGCATCCATCATCTACCTGCAGTCCTTCGCAGGTCGTCATCCCACCTGGTCGGAGGGCGTCCTACACTACGTTTATTCAGTCTTGGTCTCCACTCAAGAACACGTTTGCCCCAGCGGCCGTCGGTTCTTCGCGAGATATGGCCGGCCCACTGCCACTTCAGCTTGCTAATTCGCAGACAATATGTAGTTAAGCGCAATGTTGCAAGATGAATATTACTTTTCCATTTTATTTTCGTGTATTCCAATAATTCCTGCGCCCTTACAAAAACCATAACTTTCCCTTTTACCCCGCGTTATCTGTAAAAAGGTGTGAATGTATAAAATTCAGTTTTCGCGCCGTTTCCTTTGTATACCACTTTCCGTGGTCGCGTTAATAATAAATTTTACGAGGAAAAACAAAAGCCCTTGCCACTACCATTGTCATATTTTACCTATTATGGCGGTTTTCTGTGGAATGATCATTGTACGGGGTTGTAATCCTAAATGGTGTTAACAAAATTGTCAAACCATGAAATGTATTGAATCAAACTGTTTGTGTCACTGATTTATAAATATTTCTTGACTAGCTCTTGTCTGCAGCTTCGTACGCTTTTTTCAGAAGAAAACCCAACCCTGGGATACTACCTCTCTGTCAAATGTCCTTAATATAATATTCAACCTGATCCGTTTACTAGTTTTGGCTTGAAGAAATTTATTTATTTAAATATATATCCTTAAAATCTAAACTTATGGCCAAAAACGGAAATAGCAATCATCCATCCATGTAATCCAAACTTTCGCGTTTTTAATAACATGATGACTAGTTTCTGCCCGCGACTTTACACGCGTTGTTTCTATGGAAATGTTTTAAGGTTATTTCAATGCAATCTGATATAAAATAGCTTATTTTTTATTCCAGGCCTAGAACTATCTGTAAGCAAATTGCAGCCCGATCCGTTGAGTAGACATGGCGTAAAGAAGTAAGAAACATCCATCCATCTAAACATCCAAGCTTTTACTAAACATTAAAAATAGATAAAGAAATACAAATTCATTTATTTACCAAAATACAAACATGCTTACATTTTACTGGTGGTCCCTGCACTAGGTTCAGACCCTGTATCGCGGGAGGCCGAATTACAACAAAGAATTACCATTAATGAAGACTGTAGTAAGCAGGGCAGCAGTTCACACTAGAAAACTATTTTAGGAAAACAAAAGAAGAAAGCAAAATACTATAGATAACAAAAATTAAAATGAATGAAAAACATGTAGGTTGATGTGATTTTCTCTTATATCCTATAGAATTCGACCAAAACCTACCACCTAGACCTAACAGTACTCGGCCCGACACAGATAGTCGAAGGCCCAACACAACGAACGTTTGCCGAATCCAAACATCGCAAAAACAAATGACAAACAAGTCGGCATTTGGCAGTTGAAGGTACAACATTATGTTCGATTTCCCACCGTAAAATAAATCCTATTCGATGCAGATACGAGCTAATTTGAACCTGCAGCTCGATATCCCCAAGGATAGACTGGAATGACGATTGAATTTTCCTAGTTTTTAATTCCTGAATGTGGAGGGATCTCGGATCTCTATTGTGGAAAGTCCGTTGTAAGTTTCTTTTTAAATTACTTTTTATTTTTACTAGACGTATTCTGCTCGTGGAAATAAAGCTTCGTTTGTTTAGTTTTAAATGTATCAGTTCGCGGGAGTAGGTTTTATTTTGCTGTTTCTAATTAACTGACTTTTAAATAGTTAAAAATTTGAACGATCAGTCAATTTCTTGTAGGGCGGCCTAAACTCTACATTACTACATATTTATATTAGTTAAGCATCGTAGCATCACTCGTATACATCCTATCGTCTATCTAGATACCACCTCAGCAAAGATATGGGTAAAGTAACTATTCTCACAACATTGCATCCGTCCAATACCAAAACATTTCAAATCCAAGTTCTTCCCGAGAATAAAACATATAAAAGGTACCTAGCTTTCGAGAAAAGTCATACAAAATTAAAAGCCTTTGATCGAATAAACAGACACAAAGGAGCTCAGACCGCTAAACCTCTGAACGTGACAGTTCACATTCCCCCGGCATACAGCGCACAGACTCAACAAGGTTGCCTGTGAATGCGTCAAGACAACAGACGTAGTCGAAGATACCGACGGCAGTTTCCTACGTCAAGCCATGCGGCAAAGAATCAAAAAGGCTGCCGTCAAGACATCAGGTGAAGTCCAGGCGCGCGACAGCAGTTTCTTACGTCAAGTTTATCTGACTGACTGAGTTTCACGATGAAATGAAACCATTAGACATGCGTACCAAATTAAGCAGATCAGAATCAGAAGATTAAAGATGTAGCCCAATTGAAAGCTCGAAATTGATTTAACGCATCCTGTGCCTCGCTCAAAACACGATTATGCACGCAAGTGTTAGCTCTCTCGTGCGACTTAAGCGTTTTGCGCCCGGCGCGGCCGTAGGAATATAAAAAGGCTGCAATTTTTCTCGTAAGACCTTCTCCTTAATGATATATTTTCATAAACTCATAGGTTTTTCCTATACCTAATATGAGACCTCTTAACGTGACATTAACAAATCGATACGAGCTCCTACTCTATTATTTCAGTCACGGATTTACGGCTCCGCGGAGTAAGACAAACGGCTCGCCACGCGCTCGCAAGCAAATTTTCAGCTTTTGAGGGTAGAAAGAAAAAATCATACAACGTCATCGCGTTTTGAATTCTAACGACATGTCGATAGAGCGTGTCTTTGAGTTTTCGAAGTTTGTTTTGTTTTATTAGCGGCGTGTTTTGTGAAACGTTGGAGGAATTTTAAGTGCCCCTTGACAGTTTCAGCCCCGGAGAAAATTCTAATAAGATTTGACATTTGGTATGTTTTGTGTTAACTTGGAAGTTTGGAGTTTTTTCTTTTCTGCTTTCACATAAAATCTTATTAGGGTTTATTCATTCCTTTGTGATTCTTAGAGCCACAGAATATAAAGTACCAGCGGTAGAGCTACTTACCTATGTATATTCTTTAATTTATTCTAGGTATAGAAAACCTGTATCCTTGCCAGTTTTAAAGCTCACGTCAAGGAGTTTTTCCTGATAAAACAGTGAATATCCTACTAATATTATAAACGCGAAAGTTTTTAAGTAGGTACGGATGTTTGTTACTCTTCCACGCAAAAAATAATAAATAAAAATAAATAAATAAAGAAAAATTGCATACAGGTAGTTCGTACCTATATTATTTAGTTTGGTATTTGTAACAGTTATTTATTGTATGTTTTTAAGTATTCTTGTTCATGTTTAGATTACCTTTGGCACCCCCTTTCTTTAATTCACATAATTATTTCCAACCAAACGTTCCCTGGAAGAGATCGCTTCTAAGCGATAAGGTCGCCTATTATACTTGTCGCATGTAATGTCTATTTGTAATGATCTGCTGATCTGATTTTTGTATTGTATTGTACCTACACAAACATTGTTAATATGGGAAGTATCTAGAAATACATAGGTAGTTTGAGTTATTCGTCGTCGGTAAGTGTAGCGTGGCCGATCGCTAGTGCAGGCAACGTAACAAATTGAATACGACATGCACGAATGTTTGCTATCACGATTAGATCCGGTGTATGTTTGACCCTTTTCCAATCGTACCAATTTCTACGTACGTATACATAATATAGCACGTTCGTTCGTTCATGGCGTTCATCGATAGATAAGGTCTAGATAAATCCAAATCGCTAAAGTAGGTACCTACGACATAGGGTCGAATCACCAATTCTTTGATTAATTAATTGAAATTGCTGGTTATATAAAAAATAAAAAACGTTTTGTTAGTCTAATTTCTAAGTTAAATTACACTCAAACATGAGATACATATTTATTCTTGCAATGTGCTTATTGTCTATGCGAAACGCCAGCGTATATTGTTAGACTAACTTTACGAGATAACAGAGAAGAAATGGAAGAATCAGCTAAGTGGAACTCCAGTTCAATCACCGTAGCTGAAAGTCATAGAAACCATGTAGAAACGACCTCGCGATTCGTGTAACCAGAGGCCATTGTGTCTGTGTTTCAGAGCGCTTTATAAGTATTAATACAACGGGTATGACTGGAAAGTCTTCCCGTGACCACGACAGTGTGTAAACCTGTTGAAACGTCGGGAAAATAGGTAAATAAACGCGATAAATACCCGTTGTATTAATACTTATAATTATGTATTCAGATCGCGTAGCTTAATTTTTTTTTGTTCAATTTACATTAACCAATATGCCCATAAGTGAGACAAATAAAGTAACTTCTCCATTAAATATACATTTTCATAACCAACTAATACAAGAGATAGAGGGATGAACTGCACCAGGACCAAGCACAGTTACAGCACGTAACAAATAAGGTAAGGATTATATAAAAATTATCATTATTATAATACTTACTGAATACATAAAATTAGGAGGTATACACCTAACCTGCCCAACCACCACAGGTGGGTGAGTAGGAGGTGCATTATACCTTGCTGCAACGGTGCAGACCAAAGGGTTCCACCTCAGCTTATTGCAAGTATTTTAATAAAACGTATAATAGGTTTAAAGTAAGTAAAGTAAAGTAAAGTAAAGTAAAAATCATTTATTTCTTTAGGCTTACAAAATAAGCACTTAGACAAGTCATATTTTATACATTAAATTATTATCAAATAAAATTATTTTACTGTTCACTTCAATTTTTTGTCCACTAGTGGAAGAAGTTTAATTCGCTGCATGCATTAATTGAATGAATTCCACTGCATTGCGTCTCTACTGTAAGACCACAGTTGGTTAAGCTCGGTTTGGTTTATACTTAGGTATCCGATACGTACGGAATTCCGAATTTCCTTTAACGATACAACTGTTCCTTGAGTCGGAATCCGAATCGGATCTGCTTTAGTCAGTTAGAACGCTATCCGACTAAAGCAAAGGTGTTATTTACAGTTAGCGTATGTGATAATACATAGTTTTAAAAGTATTATTTACGTGTGCAATAATTCATTATCTATAATACTTATCTATCTACATTATATTAACATACCCTATGTTGATGCCACCTCCTCCACCCGGACCATCTCAGCTGGTGTACCGCAGGGTAGCTGCCTGTCGCCCGCCCTATACGCGCTGTACACTGACGACATCTGTTCTCTCTCTGGTCTCCCAGACCAACAAGGACCGGCTCCAGGCGCTGCAGAACGTGGCCCTCAGGATCTGCACGGGCGCGGGTCTACGTCTGGAACGACGTCATCGCCCGCGACCTGCAGATCCAATCCGTGGAGGAATTCGTCGTGCA
Source organism: Eupithecia dodoneata (assembly GCA_947044415.1). Lineage (NCBI taxonomy): Eukaryota > Metazoa > Arthropoda > Insecta > Lepidoptera > Geometridae > Eupithecia > Eupithecia dodoneata. The sequence goes on along the minus strand of OX345668.1, from coordinate 10,482,881 downwards.
GACGGCGCGCGTCGAATGTACGATCGCGCCGACAACGGACACCACGAGCACCTCCTCAACATCGCACCGCCCCAGCCCCGGCATCAGGAAGACGACCGCCCATGGCGACCCCTTCCGCGGGACCTGATCCCTGCGGAACCACCATAGAGTATATAAAAAAATGAAAAAAACACAAAAAAATATTTACAAACCAAATGCAGCCAAAAAAAAATAACATTGAGAAAGGGGAAAAAAAGATATTCCCACAAAACCCAAGGACCGAGGGGTCGTCACCCCTCGAGTTGACGCCGCCGGGGTAATGAGGCCAAGCCTCGAGGCCCCTCTCTGTGCCCCCACCAAGGCCGGAAATAAATTTACTGAACGCAAAATCATCATGCCATCTTTACAGATAGATCTACATTCAGTAATTGAAAATCGCTATGCCACGCGCTATATAATGAACCTATAATAGTACACTGTTGGACATAGGCCTCCGCTAATTAGCGCCATAGCGACCTGTTTTCAGCTCGACGCATCCAGCATCTGCCTGCAGTCTTTCGCAGGTCGTCATCCCACCTAGTCGGAGGGCGTCCTACTACGTTTGCCGCGGCTCCACTCCACTCAAGAACATGTTTACCCTAGCATATGAACATTTTACGAAATGTGAACTTATTATTAGATAGGTGTTTGGAAATTTTAAAGGATTTACATAACTGTTTTGTATATATTTCAAACAAAACACTGGTTATGCTGAAAAAACAACCTAAACAATTTTATGTAATACTTTATGATATTAAATAATGCAAGCGTGCTTGTAAAAGAACAAGAATAGGAAAATAAACCGGAAAATACCACCCTATATAAAAAAAAATCAAATCGTGTTTAACAAGCTGTTCACCTCGGGGGGTCATAAATCACCCTCTTCTTTTTTAGTACAGATGTAACGTGGCACCCTGTATAGTAGGTATAGGTATCTTAATCACCAAATTTATACGTAAAATAAAATATATTTGATTATTTTTATTAAATACCTATGGTTTTTTTTTTTGTTGTTCATGAGTGGAGACCACGACTCGGTAAACGTAGTGTAGGACGCCCTTCGACCAGGTGGGACACGACCTGCAAAAGACTGCAGGTCAAACTGCAGGTAGATGCTGGATGCGGCAAGCTGAAGATAGGGCGCTATTGCGCTCATTGGGGAGGCCTATGTCCAGCTGTGGACTGCTATAGGCTGATGATGATGATGACCTATGGTTTGTAAAACAGTTTTTCATTTCTTAACCATTTTTCAAATTGCACAAACCAACAATAACTTACTCCGAAAGCAATAAATATCACTTTGTACCATTTTATAAGAATTAACCTGTTATTAATATTCTCATAAAAGTTGTACTTACAAGAAAGTTTTATCAGCCGAGTCGGCTTATTAAAAGTTAATCAAAATTTGGAAGTTGCTCCGAGCTCAGAGAGGGCATTGTACAATCTTTAAACAGAGTTTCAACTCTAACTACAAGAATTCTTAGGAAAAATTAATTATATATATTAAAAGAAGTATATTTAATTTTGTATGTCGTGTAGGTGGCTGAGACGTTATGATAGGACTGAGATAGACTGAGACTTATGGTAGGACTGATTCCCCAGTTTAAAGTCGCTCAGCGAGCTAATGGACAGAGCGGAGTTTCTGTGAAGGATAGGATTTGTAACGAATACATCCGACAGAGAACCAAAGTCATCGACATAGCTCTAAGAATTAGCAAGCTGAAGTGGCAGTGCGTCGGCCATCTCAAGAAGAACCGACAGCCGCTGGGGAAGCGTGTTCTTTAGCGGAGACCGCGACTCGGCAAACGAAGTATAAGACGCCCTCCGGCGGCTAGGCGGGATGGCGATCTAGGAAAGACTGCAGCCAGATGGTATTGCATTATGTATATCAGTTATCTAGTACCCATAACACAAGCTCTGCTTACCATGGGCTCAGTAATGGGCTCAGTATATATAATGGGGCTAGATAATGCTGTGTGAGTTGTCCAGCATTATTTATTATTATTATTTTGAATGCGGCAACCTGGGAACAGAGCGCTATGGCGCTGCTTAGAGGAGGTATATGTCAATCAATGCACAAATATAGGACAGGGATGATGATGACGTAGATAGATATATTTTATGTATAAATAATGCTAGACCATCCACTAGCCCCAAGCTAAGCAGAGCTTGTCTTATGGGTACTAGATTACTGATATATATGTATAATACAAAACATTATACATTTATAAAGATTATTATACATAGAAAACGACCAAAACATCCGAAACAAATATCTGCAGATCGTACAGACTTGTCCCCGCAGTAATAATTAGTAGTACATATTGCAAGTTGTTGTTCTGTTAATTTTTCTTTACATAGTCTAGCTTAGTCTCAGCTTGAAACTTGAGCGGGCGGCGCTTGCTTGGGCGGATTGCAGCTCAAGATTGTTTAGTTCCGAACTCATGTGATACGTTTGACAAGGCAAGTTTTAATTGTTCGCTTTTACACGGTGTTTGAGTTTAAAACAGAATTTTCCAACGAGCAAACACAAGTTAAAGTATTCGAGAACGAGAAAGGTGGAAATTTAATGTAAAGGCAGCTTTCTACTCGATATTTGAATGGAAGTTAAACTGTAACTTTATTCGAGTGTGTTTCTGAAATACTTGCGTTAATTTTGCTATAGGTTCCGAGCCTTGGGTATGCAATGAACATTAATAATAGAGGCCGAACGATTTGGCCTACGTCCAATATAAATAGGGATACCCAATAAAATTTCACTTAAACACGAAATTTTAAATTTTCACATTACGACGTAACAGCACCTATTCCCGAAACGTGCTAAGGCACGAATTGGCAAATTGGAAAATGGACTTTGTATTAACGAGGGAAAGTCGAAAAGCGCCCGCATTGTTAAAAAAAAAAAAAAAGTTTTGGGTCTAATAGTGTTTCACGTTAGAAATTGGAAGTCACTGTTGGCAAGTAATGGTCGATCGTGACGAGAATGCCATTTGAATTTGGTGGGTATTCGGTTTATACACTGTGTACAGAGCGGGCCGAGGAAAAATTTCACCTCCCTTAATTTTCTTTTGTGGGAAAGGTTACGTGATCGAAATGTAGAGCTTGTGGTGGAAGTGACGTATAATCTCTGAAGAAATTAGCCACAAAACGAATGCCTATTTACATAGAAATAGGATTTGGTCTCTTTCATTATACTTAGCTATCTGTGCAATGAATATTACAGCAATTCATTACTGACTATACTATCCACACCAAAAAAAAAACGTCCTTTTTTGCCTAGGGCAGTGGAGAGGTCGTTCATATTGCGGGTTTTGGAGGGAAAAAATCGAATAAAGGACAATAGGAAGGCCGGCCCGTGTCATAATCATATTTTCTCAGCACAAAAGAGTTCTTACGTTAATGTGACCGGCAATAAATAAAAGTCAACCGTATACAAGAAACGACTCGCAAAGTTTTTCTCTGACAAAGAGTAGATAAATAAATCGTTTGATAACACGGACTCTGAGTTTATGAACTTCAAAGGATATATTTCACCAGCTTTTATTTTATTTAAGTGTATTTTTTTACCTTCTGTTTGCTACTGCTACGAGAATCAAAATAAAAAATGTGGCGCCCCGGGGTTTATATGCGTACCTATTATAAGAATATATATACCTACTCATATTCTATAATATTATTTAGTCTGCCTGAATTTAAAACAAAACCACACAAAACTCAAACGCTGGTTTACTGAAAAAACGTTCTAACGATGAATTTGTAGCTCTTAAGATAAATTTTGTCATATTTTAATAATTAAATATTAATATTTAAATTTATTATGTATTCAGTTCTAGACATAATATTATGTTCTTCTTATTATTTTACAGTGTTTTACCTAACCATTGTTAGGTATACAAATCCTCCTACTAACGAACTATAGACGACCTCTGTGGCGCCGCGCCGTGGGCGAAGGTCCGCCTGCGACGCGGGAGGTTGCGGGTTCGATTCCCGCCTCGGAACAATTGTGTGTACGATCTGCAGATATTTGTTCTGGGTGTTCTGGTCGTTATTATGTATAAATAAAAATATCTATCTATGTAATATACATATCGTATTATGTATATCAGTCATCTAGTACCCATAACACAAGCTTTGCTTAGCTTGGGGCTAGATGATGCTGTGTGGATTGTCCAACATTATTTCTTTATTTATATAATAACCTCATAGCTATATGATAACCTCATATTTGAACGAACCACAGTAGATAGCCGTAACCAGGACAAATCTACTCTAGCTTGTTCTGTAGGTCATTTCCACGAATGCGATGCAATTTATCGACTAGGAAGCGTTACACTGATTCGAATAATATTCAGGAATACCTCTCGTCTAAACTGATGGGTTCTGCGAAATTGATGCTTTTGGAACCAAATTTGAATAAAACGACATTTACTCTTTTTGCGTTCGATCCAGGAGTGAAGAAAGTTAATGAAATCACTAAGAAATTGATATTAGATTTTCTTTTTACTTTTAAAATGGTTGAAACGAGTCTGATTGCTTATTCCATGAATTTCTTTGTGAGATTCTCTCGGAGAATAATTAAATAGAGGTTTCTGTTTTGGATGTTCATTATTGGAGCGTTCTACCGCAAAATAATTACTTATTCTGTTCTTAACAAACTAGATTTATCATAGGTTTAGCTTTGAAGAAAATATTAAGTCTGTGATTAAGTTTTTCTTTAATTTGATTTAATGTTACTCATTTGAAAAGACCATGGCTAGGTCTACTTAAGTAAGTTACTGTTTTATGCCAGTTTCTTCACAGGTTTTCAAAACATTTAAACCAAAACCAAATTTCCTTAAACCAGGGACTCTACTAAGTCCCTGGTTAAGGTTCTCCCGTGGTGCCGCTGCATGTTAGTAGAGTCGTTTGATAGGTCGTATTTGACATCCTCTGTATAAGCTACCTGATTTCTTTCGTCCAAGATATTAAAGCAAGTGGGCCCTCTCCGTGGCTCGCCCAATAGAATACAAGTTACAGGACGTCTACTTTGAAAAACGAACGAAATTGACGAATGACGTCGGATCCCACAAAACGAAGTACGGCCGATCCGTTATTTCGACGACCTTATCGGACCTATGAAAATGTATCTGACATTTATTTCTTAGATATCCGAAACGAAAGGTGTCAATTGGTGACGCGCCCTAAGTAACTTGGTAGTAGTCTGTTCTGGTCGTTTATTCCTTTCGAGATATCGACGTCATCCTTCAACTTCGTTCGTTTTTCAGAGTAAACATCCAAAAGCGTTAAAAGAATAACGTGACAAAGTAATTCCTAAACGTCCGTGCCAAATATTTCGTGGTCGCGTCATCTGGCGAGCGGCGGCGGCGACCTAGCGATTATGCAAACTCTTTTTATGCCCTCCGTACAAATGCAGGCTTCCATGTACGGCTTTTTATTAGGCCTGAGCTGAGTTCCATTGAATACGGATTCATATTTTTAGCATTTGGAACAATGGTGGCTTCTGTTTCCATTTCAGAATAGGAAATGATATGGGCAAAGACTACAATGCAAGTAAAAGCCAAGTTACAAAAACAATTTTGAAATTCTGCTTTTATAAAATATTATTTTATTCATATTAATCATGTCAAAGTAGGTATTGAATCACAGAACATTGATAAAATTCTATTAATTGAAGAATATAGATATATTGAGTAAAGCTAGTGCCACATTGAACGGATAATCCGACGTCGATATCTTACGCAGTGGAACATTAGTACATTTTATTTAATGTAGTTTACTTTTTCGGTTTGAACCGGTCTTTCGTATAGTGTAATCGAAAATAGATAGGTACTAGATGAAATAAAATGTGCGGGCGCGGGAGTTCGTAAGAACGGCGACGGTGTAGCGCTAGCCTAAGTACCTATGGCCACTCGGGCAAACGTGTTCTTGAATAGAGACCACGACTCGGTAAACGTAGTGTAGGACGCCCTCCGACCAGGTGGGATGACGACCTGCGAAAGACTGCAGGTAAATACTGGATGCGTAAAGCTGAAGACAGGGCGCTCATTGGGGGAGGCCTATGTCCAGTAGTAGGCTAACATAGGCTGATGATGATTATGAAGTATTAGGCTGTTTATTAAAAGAATTCGAATAATAAAACAAGCAAAAAAGTCCTAAATTAATTTATTCCTAGTTCTTCTTCTCTGCGTCTTCCTTCAGCAGTTGGAAGATGTACGAGAAATCCTTCTGTCCGTAACCTCTGGACTGCACGATGCGGTAAAGCTGCGTGGCGACTGCGCCCAGGGGGATCGGCGAACGCACGTTGAGGGCTAGCCCCGAGGCCAGTTCCAAATCCTAGAATAGAAAAAAAATTATGTAGCAAAGCAGAGCAAGAGCATTCCGTGTAGGAATGGCGATACGTGTCTTCTTCTTTTGTTTAGTTAAATATAGGAAAACAAATAAATAGTGCGCTGTCTTTTGTTTTAAAGGGGAGAGAATACGGAAAGTTATGACGACCTACTGGTATAAGCTCGTCGGCTAGTTTGTCGTTGTTTGGTAGTCGCCTGTTAGTTACTTCATTGGTTGTCGCACACAAGATGTAACATAATAATTTTATTATATAGCACTTATACAACGGGTATTTATCGCATTTATTTGCTTATTTTTCTCGACGTTACAAAAGGATTCACACTGTCGTGGTCACAGGATGTTGTATTAGTGCTTATAATTACATATGTATTAATCGCGTAAGTTTAAAAATATTTATGTAGGTATTTGACATAATTGATAATATTTAATAATTGATGTTATCAATACTACTCAAAAAGACTCAGCGTCTTGTTCCTTCGCCGTCAAAGCAAGAAGAACTACACTAACCCCACGGCAGCGTCTACATAAATAGATCCTCACCTTAACCATAAGTTCGTTCTTGAATCCTCCATCATAGTTTCTGCTGGAGGGTGCTGTGGGGACCAGGTTGGGGACGGGGCAGTACACCTCGGTGGACCACGAGCGGGCTGAGGAGTTGTTGAGGACATCCAGGAGCACTTGCGGGTTTAGACCAGCTCTGTAATAATGAGAAACCATACTAAAGTAATTTAAAACGGTATATTTACCATGATTAGATTTTTGAGTTTTCCAATATTTCGGCACAGTTTCATGCGTCATGATAACCAAGACAGTTTAAAAAGTTTTATAATGAGAAACATAAATTATTAAATTACCTATACTGCATTCAACGAACCTTCTTAAGAGACTAACGTAGTGCTTTAGTTTCGTCTTTTTCAGATATCAAAAATCGTTTATTTCTTTTGGTTTACAAAATAAGCCCTTATACAATTCAAATTTTAAATTATCACATTAATATTTCAATGGGTTACACAATTTTTCTAACGATGTATAAAAAAAAAACTTATAAGAACCCTGCCGTGGAAATCCACCTGCACCATTACAGACGTAGCGTACCTAACCTCCATTTTGACAGCCTCTGTGGCGCGGTGGGCTATGGTCCTCGAGGTTGCAGGTTCGATTCCCGCCTCGAGACAATTGTGTGTACGATCTACAAATAATTGCTCCGCGGATTCTGGTCATTATCTATTTATAATAAAAAATATCTATCTATTTAATCAAAAATTAAGTATATCAGTCATCTGGTACGCATAACACAAGCTCTCCTTAGCTTTGGGCTAGATGATGCTATGTGGATTGTCCAACATTATTTATTATTTATTTATTTTAGAGATGCAATTCTCGGTCTTTGCGGCCATTAGTGGTGTCATGCAGCAGATTTACTTTTGTATAATGTTTACATTTTGTATAACACAAACTTTAACTATCGTAAAAATGGTGCTAAGTTAACCAACTCCCTACAATGTCACAAAATGATTTAGGACTCTGCGTAGATGAGATGCTGCGTCACAGCGTCACGTAGACTCATTGCTGCCAGTCATGATGGCCTTTCTGGAACTTTCTGACCCTTAGCGTATGCAAGGTAAAAGGCTGTGACTTGCATGAACACTTCAAATCTTCAGATTAAGGGAACTATCAGACACAGTGAAATCCACACGTTAACTCAGACGTTCACGCTAGACTTGTCTGAAAGAAATCGCTTCTTAGCGACAGCCTATTGTACCTACTTTTCGCATTTTTTTAACCCTTAGTTACTCGCGCATAAAAACATACATAAGTACTCGCGTGGCGTGCTTTCCACCCCAAGTTTAGAAATAGAAAAAAACTACAAAAACTTACAAAATCAGACTTTTCTTTATGATTAAGATTTAAAAATTAGCGTTGTTAATTCGAAACTCCAATAACAGAGACGATCAAAAAGTCGCTGGGGTGTTAAACACCCCACGCGAGTAATTAAGGGTGATCTACGTCTGGTTTACAGTAAATTTTTGGTATTATATTGTATTATTGATCAAGTGAAGTGGACCGCGAATGGTTTGCTAATTAATAATTTTAATATTTTAATACAAAATATCAATAATAAAACCAAGTTTTTATATTTTTTTATTTTATGTCTCGATCATAGTTTCATTCTTCGAAATTTGAATAAATTATAAGATTTGTTTTTCTGCCACTTAGCTCAGTGTATGGGACAGTACTTACCTAAGTACAATCGGTTCTAGAATCCAAGATATTTTTTATCAACAAAGGCATTTATGTATCAAAGCATCATTAAAACTGAGTGATAACAATAATCAACCACAAGGTAACATACAAGGTTATCTTATCAATAAATACACAAACACAACATTCAACAACATATAATTGCATAATCGTAGCGAAAAAAGCTGAAATTCATTTCGAGAACAGACGACAGACGAATGAAATGATAAACAAAAACCTAAAAGTGTTCCTCTTTCAAAACCTGAAATTGTTTCGTTCTTCTGGGCTTTGCTCTGTCTGATGATAACGGGTATCGAAAATGAAAATGAAAATGAAAAGTTTTTATTTCTTTAAGCTTACAAATAAGCACTTAGACAGGTCATATTTTATACTATTAAATTATTTTATAGTTCACTTCAATTTTTTGTCCATCGGTGATAACATTTCTTTGATTTTAACAAACTTCTTAAAAGGAGGCGGTGTTCAATTCGAATGTTTTTTTTTTATATTATTATATATAAAAAAAACATAATAATAATATTACACAACATACCTTTCGACTGGGTGAACCGATTTTGACGATTATTATAGCTGGTGCTTCCAATGTCGTCACCCAATTTGGTCCAGTTCTGACAATGGCGTCCATGAGAAAACCATATAAGTCTTTAATTTGCATTAAATATGTGCTCTACAATTTGACGAATAACTCATTATCACGCCAACCGATTTCGATGATTCTTTTTTTTAATAAGTTTTAAACCTATTTTCATTATTAAGGAATTTGAAGTCGGTTTATAGTTTTTTAAAACACGCCAAATTATACAATCATACGGCTACGGCTATATAAGTATAATATAATGTTTATGTAAGGTACTAACTTGATGCCCATATGCATGCACTCAGCGGTCGCCATGCCAGTGATGCCCATAAGCATGTTGTTGGTTAGTTTGGCGATCTGTCCGGTGCCGATGTCGCCGCAGTGGAACTGCTTGGCCCCCATGGCCTTCAGCAGAGGGAGGGACCGGTCGAAGTCCTGCTTTCGGCCTCCCGCCATGAATGCTAGGGTTGCGTTTTGTGCTCCCATCACACCTGAAACGAGATGGCATTCATTAATTAAGAGGTTTTTTCTGAATATTTAGAAATGTCTTCATTCTACATAGAATAGAAATAAAAAAACCAGCTAAGTGCGAGTCGGACTCGCGCACGAAGGTTCCGTACCATTATTTATAAAAACGAGCGAAAAAAAACAGTGTTGTATGGGAGGGTTTTTATTTCATTCCGTTGTTTAGTATTTGTTGTTATAGCGGCAACAGAGATACATCATCTGTGATAATTTCAACTATCTAACTATCACGGTTCATGAGATGCATCCTGGTGACAAATGGACAGACGGACGGACAGCGGAGTCTTAGTAATAGGGTCCCGTTTTACCCTTTGGGTACAGAACCCTAACTAATTATGTCATACATTCCGTATCTAGGTATGACATAATTATGTATGCCATGGAATCTAAAGGCTACGGTTTTTTATATAAAATATCTGTTCAAGAGTAGGTAGGCATACTACATTTTCAAATTATATGTTGACATTTTCAACACAATTAAAATGTAGGTACTTAAAAGATAGGTTTTTTTTCTGAGAGAGAGAGAGAGAGACCTAGTTACTTACATAAATATTATGCTACACAAATATTTGATTTACTCCTACTATCAGTTATCATTTGATAAGAAGTTGTTTTCGACTATTTCGTTGCTAACTCATTAGTTTATCAAATATATTTTTTTTATTTATCTCTCCAATCTCGGTCAGGCCTCTAGGGGGGAGCTGATAAAATCCTTTTAGAGCAAATCAAGCAATGGTAATGCAAATATATCGTAACACAATTTTCTAAGTAACTCAGTATGCTCAAATAAAATCTAATCTTCATTCTTTCTTGTTGCTGTTAGGTAGATTAGTAGTAGTAGATAATTGCTAGTAGGCAGGCCAAGATACGGGAGGGTGGAGTGTAACTTCAACTTTTGGCGATACAATCAGCCTATCATGGCCGCAGTGACACCCAAAGTCACCCAAAGGAAAAAAATCTGCAACCGACGTCGCTTATTAGCTGCTTGGATTCGACAACATGGGTCAACGTTACCGGTTTACGTATAGTGCATAGCGTACGCTCATCGAGCAAGCAACGTCTGTAGCAATTACGTCATAAATCTCTTTTTCGTTCGTAGCGTGTTCGTTGGGTTGCAGTAGACGTTATCTCATACATTTTCTTGCAAAGCAAAGCTAATGCCAGTGCGAATAGGCTACGCACATGTGTCTAGCAGCTAGTAACATGCCTAGCCTCTCCGTGCGTGGCGGTGGGTGGGACAGCTGCTTTAGTAAGTTACACTATTATCTGTCTGTCGGTTAGGTACGTTTCGATAGCGGGGTTATCAATATGTGTGTGATGCAACTTATACATAACTGGAGATAATTTCTTATGCCGTATAATTATCATGACCCAGAGTAAAGAACTGCCGAAACATTTACATATTTTTGTGATTCTGTCAATTGCATGGGTTTATAAATAGAAACAAATTCCTCGCAATAGACCACCTCTGTGACGCAGTGGGCGAATGCCCGCCTGCGATGCTGGAGGTTGTGGGTTCGATTCCCGCCTCGGGGTAAAATGTTTGTACTCTGAGGATCTGCAGATATTTGTTCCGGGTGTTCTGGTCGTTTTCTATGTATAATCAAAAATATCTATCTATGTAATGTAATTTCTTATGTATGTATATCAGTCATCTAGTAGCCATAACTCTTACTTTGATTAGCTTGGTGCTAGATGACGCTGAGTAGATTGTCCACAAATTCTAATTTGGATTATCTTGAAGATCAAGATATAAAACATATGTTTCCTGATCGGCAGGTAGAAAATGCCTCGGCATTTAACGCACCCTTTGTATAGGTAGTGCAATAAAGTTTTGAAATAAATAAATAAATTAGATCTATTTGAATGATTTACCTCCTGATACTGGCGCATCAATGAAGTTGACTCCCTTGTCATTGGCTACCGGGTAGATCTGCTTCGGTACATTGGGGTCTACTGTGCTGGAGTCGATGAGCAGGGCTCCTTTAGGTGCCTGGAATCACAAAACAAGGTAACATTACAATAAGATCTCATGATCATGATGCCATAGCCATAGCATGATGTTATGGCTATGGCTATGATAGTAGAATAGAATAGAAAATAACTTTATTGCACCATCAATACAAAAACAAATATATTAATATTAGTTAGTCTTCCTACTCAAACTGTATTTAAGTCGACTGGAATCTAAGGATGATCCTCAGACATATTATAAATAAATAATGCTGGACAATTCACACAGCATTATCTAGCCCCATGGTAAGCAGAGCTTGTGTTATGGGTACTAGATAACTGATATACATAATACAATACATTACATAGATAGTTTTTATTACAGGTACATAGAAAACGACCAGAACACCCGGAACAATTATCTGCAGATCGTACACACAATTGTTCCGAGGCGGGAATCGAAACCGCAACCTCCTGCGTCGAGGGCGGACCTTCGCCCACCGCGCCACATCGATCGTCAAATATTATACGACATAATATAATTATACGACATAGCTGGCTATAGGGCTTGGTCTTCACCTGGCTGCACTCTAGTGAGTGCAGACTGACTTAATATACCAACAGTCTAATTGTTTTGAAAAACGAAAACCCGACTACAAATTACATACTATCTGGAATATAATTTCAGAATTTTCTAAACAATGGCGTAAGAATCATCAAAATCGGTCCATAATAATAATTGATGCAGAAATCGACGAGATACTTATGTAAAAAACATACATAGGTACAGCCGTACATAGCACCTCTTTTTTGCCTTTTTAAATCGGTTAAAGATAAACTGCTTTTTGACTTTAGACATAATTGTATGTAAATATTCGTTGGAGAAGCCATTGGTTCCTCAAACACAGTTTTTTACTAGTTCAGGACCCTATGGACTCGTATTGCCTGTTTCACTGTCTATTATGTCAATAAATAACATGTTTACTTTACTTTACTTTTTATAAAAAAGTCACATGGTCAACTCGACGACCATACTTTAAAAACATACCTTAGCCGAACATAGAACCTCTTCCTTTTTTGGAAATCGGTTTTTACGGTTTTTAAAATATCTGTTTTTTTTTAAACTCACATGGTCAACAACGCCGTCTTTCCCGATATACGCGTCTAGCACGACCTTATTGCTGGGCAGGATGGAAACCACCACGTCCACGCCGTCAACAGCAGCGGCGATGGAAGAGGCGCCTTTGATGCCGTTCTTCTCTGCGACTTTCAGTGCTTCTTTGGACGGGTCGTAGCCGCGAACTGTGAAGCCCTAGAAAAAAGATCACTACATAATAGTATAAAACAACGTCACTTCCCGCTGTCTGTCTGTCCCTATGTTTGCTTAGATCTTTAAAACTACGCAACGGATTTTGATGAGGTTTTTTTTAATAGCTGTGATTCAAGCAAGAGGGAGGTTTATATGTATAAAAAGCATGCCTTTGCACGCATGTGAAGCCGGGCGGATTACATAAATTAGTTATTGGGTAAGTTTTTCCTAAGAAACAAAATACGATAGGACTGTCGTATTCTATTGTTTAAGTGGTTCCACAATATGTCTTTCAAAAGAAACAAAAGACTGTCTCCTTTTATTTAATTTAAGTTATCTATTTAAAGATGGAACAGTCAATATGTGTCAACATAGCCAATGCTAGCCCACCGCTGGACATAAGTCTCCCATGCGATTCACAATATTTACCCTTAGGTTTGCCCAGGGTATTCATATTATACTCTTGTCAATTAAAGGGGTTTCACACGACCGACGGCCACTAATTGGCCAAGTCAAATAGATTGTGGGGTCTTTGGGTCTTTATCTTTCCCTTTACAGAACAGTTTATTCAATTAGAGGAGCTTCCGAAAATTTGCATTACAAAAACAAATAGGTTATGCATTCACGTACTACATATTTTATACTAGATTTTCTGCCCGCGAATTAGCACACGTCGTTGCTATGGAAACGTATGAACGTAATTTCGATTCCATGGGAACTGATTTGGGATAAAAAAAGTTTATTTTATTCCAGGCCTAGAGATATCTACCTATATGCAAAATATCAGCCCGTTACCGTTCAGCAGTTTTGGCGAGAAGAGGTAACAAACATCCATCCATACAAACTTTCGCACTTATAATATTAGTGTGTCTTTCCACCCTACTGTAAGGCAACTCATGTGTGCGACAAAGCCCTTTATAATATTGAGAATAAAAAAAAACTAATAATATAAAAAGCAACAATACAACATGAGCTAAAAATTCATCAAACCATGAATATAATCTTTCATATAGGTACTCGGAAAGCTTTTACAATAACCAGTGCGCAGTAAATGTAAAGGTAATGCTAACGAAGAAATATTGAAAGTAATTTAATGGCAGGTAAACAGCTTGTTTAGTACTGAACCCTAAACCCAATGATGTTATATATCCCATTGCCTAAACCTACCAAAAACCTACAAAACCATCCGTTACTTTTACCCGACTGCAAGTAAATACAATTATGAATCAACATGCTTGAGCATTAGAAGTAGTTAAAAATATTTGAGAGAATGACGTGCAATAATTTAAAATTGTGTGTTCCTAAAATTTATCAAAAAATACCTATACAGTTGAAACAACTAAATGTCCAACTCTTTAACACTTTTAAAAAATTCGTGCTGCCACTCTACACAGCAGCAGCGGTTGTGTTGCGCCGCACATGCGTTTCGTTCGAAAAATATTACGGCTGTGCTGAGTCACAAAGATCTGTATTTTCGCAGCCGCTGCGCTAGTGTGGATTTACGCATATTAGTCACTTGTAGAAAACACATACCGTGTGATTTCAGCAGTCAAAGTGAAAATGAAGCAGAAATTGAAAATGTTATTACTTAACTTGTAAGTATTATTATAATATTGAAGATTTGTTCAATGATAAACTTTATTAAATTTTACTTATGTCATTCTCTCAAATATTTTTGCAAACCAACCAATTAGAATTATTTCCATTTGCGACCTAAATTTTTGACAGTAAAGTTCTAATTGCATTATTATTTGTTGTATTTAAAATTTAATTTTGTATAATTTTTTTGCGAAACTAATTTAATTTATTTTTAGACTCATTTTTATTTTTATTCATATTTTTAATTTAATGCAATTTTATTTTAATGTAATATGTTTTATTATTTTTTATGATTTAATGAATGTACTTAATAATGTTTTATTTTAATGTAACTATACTATGGATTTTATTATCTGAAATAAATAAATACAATACAATTACGAGTAACCGAAAACCGAAAAAACCGAAACCAGTAACTGACCTATGGAGCTCAGACGTGGACAGGACACTCACGGGAGGGCTGTCCACCAGTTCAAAGTCGCTCAGCGAGCAATGGAAAGAGCTATGCTCGGAGTTTATCTGAAGGATAGGAGTCGTACCGAATACATCCGACAGAGAACCAAAGTTATCGACACAGCTCTAAGAATTAGCAAGCTGAAGTGGCAGTGGGCCGGCCATATCTCGAGAAGAACCGACGGCCGCTGGGGCAAACGTGTTCTTGAGTGAAGACCACGATACGGTAAACGTAGTGTTAGACGCCCTCCGACCAGGTGGGATGACGAGCTGCGAAAGACTGCAGGTAGATGCTGGATGCGGCAAGCTGAAGACAGGGCGCTATGGCGCTCATTGGTGGAGGCCTATGAGCGTCATAGGCCGATGATGATGAAAATTAACGCCACTAGGTATAATAGTGTTATTTTACACCAAGAGGAGCCTACCGGTATACGTTCGATTCGCATACATTGACTTGCAAAATTTTATGTAAATTTATGACAAAGAAACCAGTCAGTAAAGTAGGTACCTACGTAAGTAAAGTCTGTTCAAAACACACCACAGTATTTTACGTAGGTATTGTTTTCGTTACTATGTCAACTTGTTATCTTTAATTAAATTACTTTTAATCCTTATCACGAGAACACTTATATATGTAAACAAGATACGAAACCAACATTACATTCATACAGCCTAATGGAAATAATGCAATCGTAAACACGCCATCTATGAATAGATGCAAAGTGCAAGTGCAAGCTGCATAACAAGTTTTAGGACGAGAAAGTTGACCACCCCTGACTTAAAACCACTGACCTGTTTGACAAGGTTCGCTGCCATAAATCCTCCCATATTCCCGAGTCCCAGAAAAGCAACATTTTTATCATTAGCCGAGCTATACGACCTCCTTGTAACGTCGATTAGACACTGGCGAGTGAGGATTTTACGCGCGGCCATCTTGAATTCTTAATTTAAACACGTTGTTTGCCGGCGCGCGCGCAAGTCGAACTGGATTGTTGTTTTGACTTTTGAATGGCCTGCGACTCGTTTTGATAATTTGTTATCAGCTGGTTTATTTACACTCGATTAGTAGAATGGTAAAATCATAACAGTGGGCCTCTCAAACTCAGTGCGTAGTGTGCGTAGATACTGACTGACTAGACTGAGCTTTGTGTGTAATTGCTTAGTAGAGTAATATCAACTCGTTCTCTGGATCACTGAAAACTAAAATATTAATGTAAGTGATTTTATATTTATCCGAATAATTTTATTAAATTTAAGGCAACTTTAGTCAATAATAGTTACCGTATCAACTCGAATCGATGATGTCTCCTAAGCTAGTGTAAGCAGACCATTACTTTTAAGTTGAAGGTCGTACAATAGAATAATAATGTAGTGTCATAATCAATCCTAAATTTAATGTTATTTTTAGAATCGAACCCCCAACTTTCCTGGCTTTAGCCAGTTGTGCCACGCCACAGGGGTCGTCAATTATTACCATGTGTTTGAATCGAAAATGTGTGTTTTCAGTGGTGAAAGCATTTCAGACATTTACAGATTTCTTTTGCGGCCTGAAACCCGTTAATTCAATTCCATAAATCTTGTCCATATTTATGTGCCAGTTTCCACTGTCTCCCGCGCCATTGAAATCCGACCTAAATTCTAATATCGCGACGCCTACAAAAAAATGCCGAGCAATAATTCGCACGTGCGAATCTCATAAACTTTTATCGCAGGCGTTTTTAAAATATTTAGTACCTTACACAGAAAACCCATTAAGCTACCTATAGCTTACCTAGGTAAGTACTCTACATTGTTTCGTAGACGTTGATTTTGTTGGATCTGTTCTAGAATCTGAGATATATTGTCTAAAGATAGGTATTATAAGGGTACAAATATTTTTCAAAAGTAGTAGGAATCGCAGAAATTCGAAATGATTCTTCATTTTGCCAGTTTTCATTTATCAAATCATTCCTGTCTAGTCCGTTTGGTAATTCGAATTTGCACCTTTTTCGCTGGGCGTGTGCATTATGTTGACAAACTGTTGGGTTCACCTACTTATTTTCTGTAACTATTGTTGTCAGTTTTCATAGGTACATAATTGTCTATGTTTGTACATAAAATATCTTGGATTAGTCTTTAACATAGGAAATTACCATGAAATAATAGAAACAAATGAGAACAAGTATTTTTATTAGAAGGTGAGGTAGCGTTGCAAAAAATCTAGACGTAGCTCAACTCTTAGGTTCTAGAACAAAGTACGTAAAGGTATTTATTTATTTATACAACTATTATATATTATTGCACTACAAAGGGTACAAAGGTTGGGCTTAATGCCAAGGTATTTTCTACTTGCCGACCAGCAAAACAAATGTACAAAACAATATACAGAGGGTTGGCGTGCTAACATTACATAGTTTCAGAAATATAAGTACCGTATAAGGTATTTACTTCTCAAAATTTGAATACGACTTTGGAGCATTTCTCAATTTTCCCGTAATGGCTTTTCAGTTTCACTTTATAACACCTCAGCCGACTCAGCCAACTGGAAGGCAGATAAAGCGGCGGCGAATGAGAAACAAGTAAAGCGTTATCGCATCAGCCCGCTAACACAATACACTGGTGTTTTATCTTAATTATTGACTTCATTGTGTTGAACAATGAGGTTAGTCGGGAGAGGCGGGTTGGTGCCCATTGGCACTAAGCCTGACGAATTTCTGACGTTTTATTGCGATGTTTTGATGAATGTTTTGTTCCTTTCAGTTATTTTTAAGGTTAGGTATCACGAAATACCTTTTTAACCGAGTGTAGCCAGAGATTTAGAAACTGCCGTCTAAAATGTATCAGTATATTTGGATTGTTGCATTTAATTAAAATTTCATTAGATGCTTATGTAGAATAAAATAATAAATAAATAATGCTGGACAATTCACACAGCATTATCTAGCCCCACGGTAAGCAGAGCTTGTGTTATGGGTACTAGATAACTGATATACATAATACAATACATTACGTACATAGATAGATATACTTTTTTTATCATTCATAGAAAACGACCAGAACACCCGAAACAAATATCTGCAGATCGTACACACAATTGTTCCGAGGCGGGAATCGAACCTGCAACCTCCTGCGTCGCAGGCGGACCTTCGCGCCACCGCGCCACATCGGCCGTCGACTAAAGAAGTACATATATATGTAGTTCAAAACCGAAATTGAACTTTCGGTAGGACACTACTTACCTATTAGCTTAGTTCCAAGATACCTAGTCGTTAATTCTTTGATACAAGTGCCCAGTACCTACAGCTTTACATCTCTGGCCTAGGCATTCTCCAAAAGGTTGCTAGTTAGATATATAGCCTATGGAAAGGGTGTGTCTCTCCATCACACATGTGATTTACCCAGCACCTTCTCACAGCATTCTCGTCTTAAATCCGCCTTATCCTCAAGAAATGATGAGATCGTGCCGACCTCTAAGCCGCGGGTCCTAGCGCAGTCTTATCTTTACTATATTCAGCTATTTTTTAAAGAAAGTAGTGGTTTCAATGGTACAGAAGACATAATAATTACTATAATTACTTTTCACTCAATTATGCCTACGAATTATGATAGAAAGTGTGTTTGCAATACTATGAAATCTAAAATAAACGACATCTTATTAATGTAAGAAAACTTAAAATGTACTATTTTCGCAGTGCCTTTGATATGGGCCGCAGTGTCATACCTACATGAGGTACTTTTCCTACCAAAATCAGTCCCCATGGGATAGAAATAACCTTAAAACGTGCGAAGCCGCAAGCAAAAACTAGTTGTTTACATTTGTTATTTTACCTATATAAATTTCTTTGACAAGATAATCAAGCGGGTTATATTTAGACCATCCGCTGTTAACTGAAAAAGCTATAAAGACAATGCTGCCTTCTCCCATGGTATAAAAATACATTCTCCAAATTGATGAAGCTATACACAAATCACAGTTATAAAAGCACTCGCCGTTTCTTTGTTTTCTTTACTCTCAAACCACCACCGTGTTTTAGTCTGTTTCCCCTTGAGATGGAAAACTTTTTGTATTTTCCCCGTTTTTCCACCTTAGGGGTTGTTTTAATATTGAACCAAACAATATGTTTCCCTCATCAATATCAATAAAGTGCGAGAACTATGCGTGCGGATGGGCGATAGTTTTCCACTGCCCTAATGAATTGTTAAACAGCTGTGTAATGAAAATATTGGTTTGGTTTTACAAAGCTGAATAAAATATGTATGTAGGTATTTTGTTTTTACGTAGTTTTACATCGCTATTTGCAAAGCTTTTATTTTATTTATTTAATAAATTCAGTACTCTTGTCGCTTGAATGGAAAAACTAGTTCAGGCTAAATTGTTATATTTGCTATTTATTTAAGAAGTACATTAATGTTTTGTCTAACTACGAGTTTTCATGAATGAATTTTATTTATTTATTTTTAATTAAGAATATTATTACAGCTTACCTCTCCAGCCAAGTTTCATGGAAATATTTGTAAACATACCGCTCAAACTGAACATCAATTAAATAAATAAATAAATAAATAAATATAACTAAATAAATAAATATTGAATGATTTTTGAGCACAATCTGCTTGTCGATTTGGATCCTACCTTCATTCAATAAATATAACTATTTTATAGGAAACTCTAAGCTAAGCAATTACATTTTAGTTTTTTTTTGTTGTAAGTTCTTGAAAATCCTTGTTTTTTGTTTACAAACCTTTCTCTAATCTGCAGATATTTGTTCCGTTGTTCTGTGTTTTTTATGACCAAAATAAAAATCTACGTCATTTTTTTTATTCTGCTACATAGATAATGTTGTGTGAATCGTCCATATTTTTTTTTAATGTAGTTAATTCATACAATAAAACAACAGGGTGAGTTAATTAGTACGCTAACAATGAGATGCAACGGTAACAGACCTTTCCCAGTTTAAAATTAATCGGTTGATTAATGAATGATTACGCATCGCTCGTTTAATAACTGGATCAGAGCAAAATGAAAGGGTTTATTTAATTATTTGCTATTATTTACGGGGAGATGAAAATTAATTTTATTTGACAAGTTTTACCTTTGAGAATAATATTTATTGTTATTAAGTACCTACATGAAATAGTAGCTGAAGTGGCAGTGGGCCGGCCATATCATAATATGCGAAGAACCGACGGCCGCTGGGGCAAACGTATTCCTTAGTGGAGACCACGACTCGGTAAACGTAGTATAGGACGCCCTCCGACCAGGTGGGATGACGACCTGCGAAAGACTGCAGGTAGATGCTGGATGCGTCAAGCTGAAGACAGGGCGCTATGGTGCTCATTGGGGGAGGCCTATGTCCAGCAGTGGACTAACATAGGTTGATGATGATGAGATAAAATAACTTGTATGAATGAAACCTTTCAAAATCAGTCAGTTTATCTTCGATTTGCTCCAATGATGCCATCGCGTCAACGTACTTAGTGTCAGCAAGAGATACTGTCCACCATAGTTGCTTTGATTTTGTAATCCCTTTGTTTACGAAAAATATCTAGTAATCTAGAACCGAGTATAATTATGCAGTAAGGGTAAATAGGGTACGTTTTCGTTTTTGGTGTCCAAAAACAGAAATCTATCTACAGATTATGGAAGTGTAGATTCTATTAATATTATTATACCTATGTATTTGTGTCACTTACCCCGATGTTAAACTATAATGCTAGACAATAATGCTGGACAATTCACACAGCATTATCTAGCCCCAAGCTAAGCAGAGCTTGTGTTATGGTACTAGATGACTGATATACATAATACAATATATTACATGGATAGATATTTTTTAATATACATAGAAAACAACCAGAACACCCGGAACAAATATCTGCAGATCGTACACACAATTGTTCCGAGGCGGGAATCGAACCCGCAACCTCCTGCATCGCAGGCGGACCTTCGCCCACCGCGCCACATCGGTCGTCCTAACTACTTTATTTGCCTTTGTTTTTATTATATGCATGTATTTTGTACCTGTGTCCAAATAAATGTTTTTCTATTCTATTATAAACGCGAAAGTTTGTATGTACGGATGTTTGTTACTTTTTCACGCAAAAACTACTGAACGGATCGGGCATACAGGTAGTTCCAGGCCCGGAATAAAACATTCGCAATTTCTCATCCCATAAATCAGTTCCCGTGAGATAGAAGTAACCTTAAAACGTTTCCACAGAAACAACGCTTCCGAACCCGCGGGCAGAAACTAGTAAGTAATAATATTTGTCTCAAATCGAAAAGCAGGGATCGACACTTCATGTTGCTGCGTCCCAGACCTGCTCTCACTGCGCCATTATGGTTCTTATCACAGTCGGTTAAAAATTAATTCTTACAGCAACTTGGAGGTCACACCAACACCTCCCGGAGGTCTATGATTAATGTCCCGGATTATTAGGACACCCCGTTATTTGTCCTGATTTACGGGCTGAGTTAACAGTCCGCAGATAAGAGACACAGCCTCCCGGTTACAACTTGGGTGTTGTTTATCATTGTTAGGTAAGTTTCTTCGTGGTTTTGTTGGTGAATGATTATTATTTCAGGCACTGCTGTGAACGCCACCTTTCCAGCAATCCTTTTAGTTTTTAAGGTTATCTTGTGCCATTTTCTTATAATAAGCTGTACTGCTTGAAATAAATACATTTAATTTTATTTATTTATTATGACGGTGTAAAACAGACTGGGAATTATATATAAGGAAAATCATTTATTCTGTCTGTTGATTGCTAACTTGAGCTAAAAGCCATCCATATCAATATTAATAAATATTTTTAAACTTACGCGATCTGAACACATAATTATTAGCATCAATACCTATTTTCCCGACGTTTCAACAGATTTACACACTGTCGTGGTCACGCGATTGACAGTAATCCTGTAAATACCCGTTGCATTGGTGCTTAAAATACCCGTTGTATTAGTGCGGAAATACCGATTGTATTGGTGCATAAAATACCCGTTGTATTGGTGCTTAACACTTTGACTGCGATTTTTTTTCGACGACTGCGATCTTTTTTTAACCTAAAAAATTCGTGCTGCCGCGATAATATACTATATATCTTTATATATTGTAGCCTATGTGGTATTCTGATGTATAAGCTATATTATTATAAAGTTTCATTAAATCCCATTCAGTAGTTTTTACGTGAAAGAGTACCAAACATCCATCCATCCATACTTAAAAACTTTCGCGTTTATAATATTATTAGGATATATTATTTATAATAATCAAGTGTCAATCATTGGCATTTTCGTTCAAGTTTTCTTTCATTTTTTGTTAGACAGTTCCCAAACGCAAGCCATACAACTTACGTAGACCATTAGAATCTCTAAAGTTTTAAAACCAAGCAGCCTTTCATCAAAAACTCAGCCTTTGAAACTAATACAAACCTTAATGTAATTAAATTGTTAACACCCCAATGGGTCAGTATAAGTTAGTCCTATCAATTTGGCTACACGGTTTACAATCCAATACCCAAGGGGACTGGCTTGGCTGACCTCATCATCAGCATCATTGCAGCCATAAGTCACTCGCTGCTGGGTGTAAAGCTTATCAATCCAATACCGCTACCACACTGCAGCGGTGCTTTTCAGGTGTCATCATCATTATCAGCCTATGTTAGTCCACTGCAGGGCAAAGGCCTTGACTAATGAGCTCCATAGCGCCCTGTCATCAGCTTGACGTATTCAGCATCTACCTGCAGTTTTTCGCAGGTCATCAAACCGTCGTCATGACTCGTAGGGCGTTTATCGAGACTCCTACACTACGTTTATCGAGTCTCCACTCAAAAAGCACCACGAAAGGGCAGCTCAATAATATGCCTTGAATTAACTCTTGGACCATTCGTTCGAAACTTGTGAGAAAAAGTTTTAAATTAAAATTTATTAAAAAAATCTAGTACAAAAAAACACAAGCTCTGATGCGCTCGGGTCTAGACGATGCTGAGTGGATTTACCAGCTTTATTTATACGTTAAATAAGAGTCATATTTCTCTACACGTTGCTGTCTTCACCAACTTTTTTTTACTCGGCATACCTTTGACTTAAACATATAGTACGGCAAATAAACATATAGATACCTAAAGAATGATTATTTATGACACTATGAACCTGATATAGATTACTCTTGTCATATATCTCTATATCCTTATTATAACAGATAACCAAAATATTATCCGATAAAATTGTAAAAGACACATAATAATTTACTCATTTTATTTTACGCAATAAATAACATTTTTGTATTGTCACGGTTACTATGTATTATTTAACAATATGGCAAGTATATTACTAACTTTAAATTGATATTGAACTCTTGAAACTCTTTTCCATAACCAAAGGCCTAAAAACCCTCTTGCAATATGGCAAGTAGGTATATTAAAGGCAGGTAACTTTAAATTGATATTGAAACTCTTGTCCGTAGCCGAAAGGGCTAAAAACCCTTGTTATCGCATCAATCTCGATAGATGCATTGACTAGATAATGTAAATGATGAATCTGTTGATTTTTTAAGGCTCATTAGATCTCGTCCTATACATTGTTTCAATAAAATAGATAAAAATCTCAATTAATCCATTGATCTCGTGATGGATCTACTGAGAAATAAAACAACGATAGACCTTTAAAACGGGGACTTATTAGAAAAACCAACCTCAATAGACCCAACACGGTTCTATTCATGGATCGACTGAGACATAAAGTTATCGATAGCTCCACGACTCCTAAACTAGATCTAATAAGATATACAAATCTCAGTAGATCCACCATCTAGTCAATGGATCTAATGAGATTCCTCCATGCATTCTCTATAAAAGATGTGATGATGTACAACCGATGTTTGTCTTTCGATATCTCTTTAGCCATGAATAGGAACTAATTACCTACAACCACAGAACAGAGAATACATGTTCTGTGCCTACAACCAAAGATTTAAATCTTTTCCTACAACCACACATATTTATATCACACTTGTATGTCAGTTGCAATCTCAGTTACTGATCACAAAATCTCAAATCTAAATCATATTTCCCTATTCTTAGGGCTATAAATGCGTTGTATCGTGCATTTGAATTGAAGGATATCGCAGAGTGACTCCTCTGAGCTTCGTCGTGAGGTATTCTTCAGCTTGGATCTCCATTTTCTTGTCAAAGTGTGCTCTCCATCCGCCAGCCTCTCCTGGAATATAATTAATTAAATAATAATAATAATTTGATTATTTTGAAAAAACTAACAACCTACTTCAAAGTGTTGGAACGTATCGATGTCGTCTCGATCATGATGCTATCCAAACTCAGGACTACTAAGATCGAAACCGGATTAACTATGAAGGTTTTTATTTATCTCGGATATTTTGTTCAAAGTTCCAACCCAACATAAGTGTCAATGTATCCAAGCTACTATCAGATCACATGTCCATTTGTAATTTGCGAGGTAGTAAAATTAATGTATGTAGATTAAGATTAGATACCATCACATCAACCATATCTAAGGACGCGTTCCCACTGGGTAGTGACGACAGAAATGGTGCAGATTAAATGTCGTCCAGCTGACTTTAGATGCGCGGTACGACGATATATTTTGACTGGTTTCTCTCGCTCTTTTTGGTGCAAATATGTAACAAATGCACGACAAAACGAACGACAAACAGTTGCCGTAGTACGAAACGTAGTCAATGCACTTGCCTACACCACAATCTATCAGTAGGAACAGCTAGAGACAATGTCGACGACACGAATCATTGGCCACTCACTAATCACTTAATCACTATCTACTACTTTATGCTATCTTTGTAAAGTGTAGTTAAAAGGTATAATCCTAGACCCATATCTGGATGCTCATTTTCGTGCTGTTCAAACCCCTTACCTTTTCTTATAAACTGAACTCCATCCTTGCCTTCGTTAACACTATTATTGACACTCTTGTTCTTCTTGAGGCTGTCAAAGCTGAGGTATTGAGAGAGGCGCTCTAGCTGGCTTCCTGAGTATCGTTTCCCCAAGAACTTGCTCACCCCAATCACTTCCTTTGGCAGATCCTAAAAGACAAACACTGAATAAAGAAATTTTACAATCAAAGGAAATGTTATTAGTGTGTGTCCAATGTGACGACCGATGTGGCGCGGTGGGCGAAGTTCCCCCTGCGACGCAGGAGGTTGAGGGCTCGATTCCCGCCTCGGAACAATTGTATGTACGATCTGCAGATATTTGTTCCGGGTGTTCTGGCTTTTACTATGTATAATAAAAAATATCTATCTATGTAATGTATTGTATTATGTATATCAAAAGTACCCATAACACAAGCTCTGCTTACCATGGGGCTAGATAATGCTGTGTGAATTGTCCAGCATTCTTTATTGATTTTATTTATTTAATGTTATGGACTTAGTAAATCAGGACTGAAGATTGTGGGTAGTTGCGATCAGCATCTTTATCCAAGTACCCACATATATCTCGTTATTTATTTATGAATGCACTCGCACATAGGGTAGGTATTTAATACATCACAGGAAAGGTGGGCAAGTATCCATCGTGTTGTTACCTTTAACATGTCTTCGTAGAACATGAAGTGCAAGTTGGGGTGATGTCGTTGTTCCCAGGCTTCATTCGCGTGAGGGATGACGGGGGTGTAAGTCACTGAAATTATAGGAACATTTTGATTTAATTCTGAAATTGTACTTTATAATTTTTTTTTTTTTTTTGTTTAATGTTGTTATAATTTATTTTCTATGATGGGTCCTTAAATGATGTGCCTGAAATAAACGAATTATTATTATTTGAGATGGTAGGTATATACTCACACAAGTCTCTTCTAAAAGTCTCCCAGTAAGTCGGTACAGTCGCTCTCAGGAAGTGTTTCGCAGCCATTTTCTGGAGATAGAAATAGGAGACGCAAGCATCTCTTGGATCTCTGGCCACGTATATCACCTTTGCGGTGCTGAGGAGATTCGGAGGAAGCATAGAGAGAGGTAGATGGGTCTTGATGAGACGGGGTGAAGTTCTCGGCATTTGTGCGACGGTTTTCCAACTTGGGTGTCTGGCCGCGTCACCTAGACCTTGGAAATTGCCGAGATTCATGAAGTTCAGTTTTAGGAGCTCGATTCCTATTGAAGGGATGAGGCAGGTGGTTCTGAGGAGAGAAGATTCTTCTATGAGAATTGGAATAAGATAATCTTTATTCATAGCATTGCAAATTTACTAAAATAGTTCCTTAATATAATAACCCAACACCATAAAAGTACATAACTCTAACTAATTAGAAAACTTAAATGCTATGTTTAATGTGATATAAAAAATAGTAGAAATAAAGTTTGGTGGCCACTAAGGGTAACTTCGTATCTCTGCCTGAACTAAACAAAACATTATTACTTACAAAGGCATTAAAAAAAGCTAATAATAAGTAGGAACTTATCACAAACTGACCAATTATATTTCTACATTTCTTTTATTTAACGTAATAAGCAAGTTAAATAATTGGCGGCGCTAGTTTGCGTTGGGGTACTAGAATATCTCAAGTTGATTTGCAAGCTAGGCATCAATCATAGTGACAGGAGCAATTTGCAGGTCTGATAACAGAAGGCATAGAGCAGCAACTTACTCTAACATAGGGAATCTGGAGTACAAAGGTTCTTCTCTAGATGTTTCATAGTCGAGGTCGTTCATCAGCAGCCAAACCAGTTCCTGTGTCCATGTAGTTCCTAGAACAAGGAAGCAGGAATGAGATTATAATACATTTGTACCGCTAGTGGGTGGGGCGAAGGTCCGTCTGAGACGCGAAAGATTGGTGTGGGTGTTTTCTATGTTAGAAGATGGTTGGAAGTTTCAAAACGTAAAAGTATTTCCGTCCCATAATAAATGTTGAGCCTTCTCGCCTTCCCGGTAGGTGGATCGGTGAGCAGTGTGTGTTGAAAATGCTCAGTAACCTACAGCTTTCCTCAGGTAAATTTCCTTAGTCGGCTCTTATGACATTTACGGCCTTAGTGGAGAGAGTATTCGTACGCCGCCACCGCCATGCTCAGATCAAATATTTACAAACAACTAATAGAAAACAAAAGTTTTCAATCAGTGCGTTCTACCTGTCATGACCTATGGAGCTGAGACGTGGACACTCACGGTAGGGTTGGTACACCAGTTTAAAGTCGCTCAGCGAGCTATGGAAAAGCTATGCTCGGGGTCTCTCTGAAGGATAGGATTGGTAACGAAATCCGATAGAGAAACAAAGTTATCGACATAGCTCAAAGACTTAGCAAGCTGAAGTGGCAGTGCGATGGCCATATATCACAAGAACAGTTAACCGCTGGGGTAAATGTGTTCTTTAGTGGAAATTGCGACTCGGCAAACGTAGTGTAGGACGCCCTCCGACCAGGTGGGATGACGACCTGCGAAAGACTGCAGGTAGATGCTGGATGAGGCAAGCTGAAGACAAGGTGCTTTGGCGCCCATTGAGGGAGGCCTATGTCCAACAATGGACTATTATAATACCTAAATAATAGACTAATATAATTACCTAATTGAATGATACCATCTAATATACTTAAGTATATAGTTAAGGTATGTACTATTTGACGTGTAATATTTTTGTTTACCAATAAATTGAACTATGAACTATGGGTCGATAACTAATAAAATCTCGAATAGGTACATCGTGATGATCATGTGACTGTATTTTATCGAGTGAAAGAGATAATTTTGGCTCCAATTTGATAACCAGCCCTCAAAGTAGGTGTAAATAACGTAACAGTATGGATAACAATAAGGCATGTTAATATAGATTGACGTAACGCATTTGATAAGAACCTAAATACGAGTGTCATGGTTGAAACTTCACGATTTGCCGGTCGATATAGCTGTTGTTTCAAACATTTCGTCGCAATATACTTAGTACCTAACTGACAAACTTTGTTGATGATTGACGAAATACCTAGTACTAATATATTGTCCCCCAAAATACAAACAACAATTGCACGCAGACAGTAAAATCATTTTTAAATAATACAGATGTACTTCTAATACATGAAAAAGTAACCCTTGTACGAGAAGTTCAGATGCCTCAAAAAAATAACAACTTATATGAAAATAACCCAAAACAAAATCACAGTATGACAGTACCCAAGGTCAATAATTTCTTTGGACGAATAACTATAGAATTTATGATACCCAAAATAATAAACGCTTTGCCACTAAAAGTCACTTCAACTTTGACGACCGATTTGTCCAGCATTACCTATTTGTTATTTATTATTTACTAGCGAACCCGACAGATGTTGTCCTTCCTTAACTCATCATCAATGGTCTTC
Organism: Eupithecia dodoneata; assembly: GCA_947044415.1. Lineage (NCBI taxonomy): Eukaryota > Metazoa > Arthropoda > Insecta > Lepidoptera > Geometridae > Eupithecia > Eupithecia dodoneata. The sequence continues at coordinate 10,454,527 of OX345668.1, read as the reverse complement.
AACAGTTCGTCTTTCGAGCGAAATGCGGTTAGAATGGAACTAAGGTTCTTTCTTCTAGCTTCAACGTCGAGCGAGACGTCACTCGAGTCTTGAGTTACAGCAATGAGAGTCCATATTGAGCATTCTGTCAATGTTATGTCAAACGCCATAAGATTACATCAAAAAAGTTTGAATTGTAAAAGCGTGTATGGTTGAATTAGAAATAATTTAGTATGGTGGTTTTGACTGCTGAAATCACACGGTAGGTATGTGTTTTCTACAAGAGACTAATATGCGTAAATCCACACTAGCGCAGCGGCTGAGATAATACAGATCTTTGTGACTCAGCACAGCCGTAATATTTTTCGAACGAAACGCATGTGCGGCGCAACACAACCGCTGTGTAGAGCGGCAGCACGAATTTTTTAGGTTAAAAAAAAGATCGCAGTCGTCGAAAAACGCGCAATTTTCTTATTTTTTTCATAAGAACCTTCTCCGGACAATAACAAACACAACAAAAAAAGCGAAATCGGTCCAGCCGTTCACGCGTGATGCCGTGACTAAGGGAAATAGGGATTCATTTTTATATACTATAGATTAATAAACCGAAAACTCACCTGATCGAGGGAACGTGATGACCCACACATCATCTGGCCTCACTTCCATGTTGTAGATAGCTGCTGCGCATTTCTTGAAGTTGCCGGGCATTACGTACTTCTGCTTCGTACATTTTATAAACTTGCGAGTGTAACCTGGAAGATATTACAAATTATATTTCATCTTCAAATCTGTTTTGTTCTGATGCATAGGTATATAAAGACTTATAGATTCGTGACGGGTTCCAAGTCTCGCAATGACATTCGTTTTGTTTTTCTTTTAATATAAATATTAAAGTATATATAGAATCGCTTGCTATCTTTATTTTACCGAAATAATCTAGTCTCAAAATATTTCTCTATATATAAAAATAATATAAATACAAACAAATCAACAAATTACAACTAGTATTTTACCTACGTACGTAGTATTTATTACTTAGTACCATAAATATCAATTTCGTAATAATGTAGATTCGACGGAAGGTCAGCTATGTAGTATTCTTCTATTACAAATAAAACAACGTAATTGCATGGAAAATGTAAAATAATAATGGGGCCATAGAATGGGGCAATCCCAATATATTCCAATGGCAGGTCCTGTAGGGAGGGGACACTCAATAGTGTTGTACCGATCGATAAATCGATTCGCCACAAAGCTACCAGAACATAATTCCAAGTCGACGCCATTTTGTAGCTTTCAGTTATTTTATAAGTGGGTAGTATGCTGTAGTATGATATAGCTTTTTATGGTGTTCGTAATTTAATTTAAGTACAAATAATTTTATAGTTTTCAGCTATAAAGTATATCTTATCTTATGTTGTGTTATCTAATCGCTCGCATGCATGAACTGGCATTTCATGGCCTAAATTTTCCAACGCCTTTTCCATCTTTAGTTTATGGAGGAACTCCGCAACCGATGTCCTATGTTGAGATATTATTAGAAAGGTGTTGAAATGCTTCATTAAATGGCATAGAGATGATTTATTAAACTTAATAGCGGGTTCTACACCGGACGATCCACCGCGCTCCAAACGCGCTCCAAACGGTGTGGACATGCCACGGGGACATGCCCCGCGCGATCCACGCGCACGCATTGCTCGCGCTCCAAGACGCGTTCGATCCGTTTTTGGTTGGTCTATTTAGCCTGTCTCAAAGGTTTGTGTTTCGCGCGACCAAATTCAATATCAGTTATCTTTATTGTACATATATAATGAAAGACATCAAGACATCTACATAAAGAAAGAAGGACGTTCTACCCGTGGGCATCACCTTAGATTGTCCCGTGACTCTACGAAAACCCTTGCCGCGCACCATTTTATTAGCAATAGAGTGGTGCACAATTGGAACCTATTACCAGAAGATATTATATCAGCCACATCAATAAACGCCTTCAAGAATAAACTCGACAACTGGTTACGAGAGAAAAATAATAAACTAAAAAAAGTAACGCAATAAATAAATTCAACACTGTGTGATATAGACATATCAGCTAGAAGCTGCTCGTCTATTAACAATAAATAAATAAATAATTTTAAAGCTGAATAGAAAATAAGCACTTAGACAAGTCAAACCCGCAATTTAAAGAAAGGAGGTGGACGACTAATATCCTTTTACAAGGAATATGGGACACAAACATTTTCTGCTACATTAATAGAAGTGTCAGAGACAATGCTTGGCGTCAGATTTCTTGTGAAAAAAACCCATTGAAAGGTTCGGCAACTTTGGCGGTCGGTAATGAACTTTGTATGGACGTTTGATAATTAGGGGGTTAATTATAACATTTATTTATTATGTATCTCGGGCCATAATGTGACCCGGTCCTTTGAAAGGCTTGCGTGGGGCCGAAGCCAATAGCACAGAGGCCCTTTGAGAAAGTTAATCTAAAGGCGATGGCTACACATAGCGGGAACATCCTCGGGTGCACATTATGATACACCCAAAGATGGTATCCGCCAGGTGTAGACACTATTGCAAAGAAAAATGAAAGAAATAAAACCAGGCTATTGTGATGGACTGGGTAATCGGGCTATACTTAGGGGAGATTGCGGACGTCTGCCATAAACAAGTCAATCATATACACATTTCAACCGTCTATCTTTTACCGTTTATAAGATACAGCCTGTTGACGACGACGGCCCGACAGGCAGACGGACAGACAGTCTAAGTAATAGGGACAAGTTTTCACCATTTGGTTACCCCTAATCGTCATCTAAAAAGTTACAATGGCACATTTCAATCAAATAATTCTAAGATCAGCTGTTATTAAAAAAAGTTCACTTGTACTCAATGCACTCAGCGCTCTACTTCCTTAATCAACTCATAAGTGTTTGATAATTGTTGTTCTGATACTGAGTACCTACTTAGATGCTCACTAATTGCAAAGGCTCTAAGATTTCTGACTCATTGATAGATTTCCGCGATCCTTCCGCAAAGGACGAAACTTTTAGCAAGTATTATGAAGTTCTACAGAATGACTTTGTTTTATGTCGATGTGGTTAAAATACCGCGGCCATTGGTGAAAAAACACGAAAGTTCGGATGGATAGATAGATAGATGTATGTAAGGGTGATTGTTAATTCATCGCGCTTAAATTCGTGAATGGATCGGCCTGAAATTTTAACCCAAAGCCTGGAATCAAACATAGGCTACTTTTACATGGGATAGAAATAAACTTTAAACGTTTCCATAGAAACACTCGTGCAAAGCCGCGGGCAGAACATTGTTTATAATAACTTAATCAACATGTTTTAAAGTTATATATGCGTGTATTAGTTAAGCTAGTTTGGTTCCTGTATGTTTATTATTATTTAGTACTTAAGTAAAGGTAATTATTTTATTAACACGGATTTGAAGTTTCTCATCCAATTTTTAATAACCTTTTTAACGTAAATAATTCTTATTGTTAATGTTAAAGCAACGGAAATTAATGGCTTATATTTTACGAATATAAAAAAAACTTAGTTATGCCACAGATAATATAATACATGGCTATGCCTAGCTATGATTTTGCAATAAGGTATTTGATTAAGATAACATGCATGATATGCTAATGAGATGATAGCTTCATATTTGTATTTTACGTAACTATTTCGTACAATAAAAAGTTTCTAAAGACTTTCTGCTATCCACTTACCGTCACCACTGACAAAAACAACACAAAAAGAACACAACACAAAAAACACAGCACTTAACCAACCCACAAAACATTTCTTCGCCAATTTGTCTTCTTCGGATGAACATGTTTCAATCTCATATGGCCAAAACTTTTCAGGCGACATATTTGCACACCGTTGTCCAACCACCTACTGTGACAAACTGCAAAACTTTTACCTATATAATAAAACTGTTGATAGGTATGGTAGTTATCTAATCTTGAGTATCGATTGATATATCTTTGTTACACATACTTTGGCCGAAAACACGTCTAAAACTATTGTATTGTTTGAAACCAATGGAATATATAGACAAGGTGGTGAGTAATCATGAAGCTGGGATTGACTTAGCCCGATTCCAGAATCTAAGATAGTTTTTGTAAACTTATTTATGTATGTCTATGTATCTTTAAAAACTGAAAATAATTTTTAGTTCTCATTATGAGAACTCAATGAAAACGTCGGCCTACGCCTTTGTTTTTCTGATTTAATGTTCTATACGTTGTATTTTTATTGAGCAATAAAGAATTAATAATCAAGAAGAAACTGATAAGAATCAGTTAATAGAAAGGTAACCACTATAAACAAAAATCTTCGACAACGCATGATTGCACCCTCGCAGCAAAATGCTGCAAATTCGAGGTCGAAAGCGAGCAATTAACGATATAATATGAAATGATGCAAGAAAGGTGCCAAAACAAAAATTATTTGCGATTTACCGTGATTTGCCTCGATGATACCATTACCAGTATCGTAAAATATTTCCTATAAATAGGATATATCCTAGATATACTTATTTCCTTGGTTTTGTAACCCTTTTGTTTACATCTAGAATTTTTTTGTTTATATCTAGAATTCCTTTCCAATTTCTTTGTTTATATCTAGAATTGCTCGAATTATAGATATTTTTGGAAACAAATGTGTGTGTGTATATATCTATGTTTGTGATGTGATTTGTTCAAGTAATCCAGCTGTTATGTATTTCATTGTGGTTGTGAAGCTATTACTGATGTGATAATGATAATACTCAATGGAAGTAATAAACCACGCATGTTTGACTTGTAGCTATCTATGTAGATACGAAGGAAATATAGCAGTAGTATTGTATTAGAATCAGAATAGTATTATACAAGTTACCGAACGTATAAGTGGCGATCACGATAGGACTATCATGACCGCTGTGATACCCAAGCCAACCAAAGATAATAAAAAAAAATTAGTTAATTTTCATTGGTTTCTACGTAAACTTTAATAATTTGTAAAACGTCGAAATAGAAGATGAATTAGGTAAATTCTGCCCGTATTTTTTTTACCTGTCTGTTCGTTATTGAAACAATTGTTCTCCAAATTAGGGAGTAGCAAGATGATAAATTATATTACGCTGGATTTTGACGAATTTCCTTTCAAATAATCATGGACACCGTTGAAAACTCTCGGCAAAAATTCGAGGCAATAAGCTATCTCTCTAAATTATAGTTCTCTTTTGTTTATTTTGTGTAACTTTTGCTGTTTTTTTATTTATTTATTTTTTTCATACAGAACTTTTTTTGCCATTGTAATTTAGTTTTAATCACATTTTTATTCATATTTTTTATTTAATGCTATTTTATTTTAATGTTATTCTATGCTATGGATTTTATTATCTGAAATAAATAAATACAATACGATACAAAGAACCTTGTGCCGGCCATATCTCGCGAAGAACCGACGGCCGCTGGGGCAAACGTGTTCTTAAGTGGAGACCACGACTCGGTAAACGTAGTGTAGGACGCTCTCCGACCAGGTGGGATGACCACCTGCGATCTAGTCTTTAAGAAATTTTGACCTTTGATTTTTAGGTTTTTGGGACGAGGAGGCTGTCGTTCTCAAAAAAAACAGCAATCCAAATAATGACTACATTACAAGTATTAATTTTAGTCCGCTCGGGCTCTCGTTCGGTCGACGAGACTAACGAAGTGGTTTCCTCTACAAGTGTTAATTCCGCCATCCATTTCTATACTTAAGCAAGTGATATTTGAGCACCATATTAGGCACTATATATTAGACACACCCGTTAACACTTTGACTGCGATTTTTTTAACCTAAAAAATTCGTGCTGCCGCTCTACACAGCGGTTGTGTTGCGCCGCACATGCGTTTCGTTCGAAAAATATTACGGCTGTGCGTATGAGTCACAAAGATCTGTATTTTCTCAGCCGCTGCGCTAGTGTGGATTTACGCATATTAGTCACTTGTAGAAAACACATACCGTGTAATTTCAGCACTCAAAGTGTTAAAAAAACTTTCACTCGGAAAGAGAATCTAGAACGTAAAATAATCCTTGGATGGATAACCGGTCACGGTTTTTACAGCGTACCTGAACTTAATAAGTATATTTCTTTGAAAACTTAAATAAAAGCTTCCAATAAGTTAAAACTTGAGCAATATTTCCAACGGAAACTTGCTGAGAGTTCTACAAGAAGTCAAGAGCTTAACTTTTCTAGAAACTGCGAAATTTTCATTTGATGGGCTTCTTTCAAGACTTGTCCAACTGTGAAGAAGAGAAGAGAGATAATATTTTCTAGTGTGTTTATGAGAACTGTTTTATATATTTTTTTTCTTTATTTCGATAACTAACCTATCGAAGTACGGTGGCTGTCGCTGTAGTCCAATGATGAGCTACTTGACGCAGGTAACCCCATACACAAGCTCTGCTTATAGTTTGGGGCTAGATGATGCTGTGTGGGTTGTCCAGCATTATTTATTATTATTTATTTAATCCTTTCTCTTTTTCTCTCCTGCCATGCGTGAATAATCATTAATATAAATAAATATAAATAATACCGGACAATTCACACAGCATTATCTAGCCCCATGGTAAGCAGAGCTTGTGTTATGGGTACTAGATAACTGATATACATAATACAATACATTACATAGATAGATATTTTTTATTATACATAGAAAACAACCAGAACACCCGGAACAAATATCTGCAGATCGTACATACAATTGTTCCGAGGCGGGAATCGAACCCGCAACCTCCTGCGTCGCAGGCGGACCTTCGCCCACCGCGCCACATCGGTCCTCGAATAATAAACACAATTACCTCTCTTTGGGTGTATCATATTGTGCACCCGAGGATGATACCCGCTATGGGTAGCCATCGCCTTTAGATTAACTTTCTCAAAGGGCCTCTGTGCTGTTGGCTTCGGCCCCACGCAAGCCTTCCAAAGGACCGGGTCAATTTATGGCCCGAGATCATGGTAATGAAATGCAATTACAATAATTGGACAATCATTGTCTAGTACTATTTAATTATTTACTTTATAATAAGTAAACAAACGTGAATCAAGCCAATGTGTAATATGCATTCAAAATATTGTGTAGAAGATAAGCTATGTACACAGAAATAGGTCGACATGACTCACGGCTATGAGATATGACTCATTTTCGCACGGTGCCTGTTACCTGTATTGATTCTTTTTTGGTAACTATCTATCAATAAATTTCATCATCATCAGCCTATATTAGTCCAATGCTGGACATAGGCCTCCCCCAATGAGCGCCATAGCGCCGATGAATAGACGCATCCAGTATCTACCTGCAGTCTTTCGCAGGTCATCATCTCACCTGGCCGGAGATCAATATAATCTAATCAGCAATACATAAATTCTTTTCGGCTTAGAATTTTCATCACTCCAACTCTTCATAGTTTTTTTAAAGTGAAAACTTCAAAAACCTCTCAAAAACTTCAAAAACGCGATTCCTTGATTTTTGCTCACCTCCACATATGCCATTTTAATTTGACGGGCCAAATACCATATTTTCTGTCTGTTCGAACGTAGGCTGGTAAATCTTAGATCTGCGCTTTTTATAATATTAATAAACCGCATAATTTCACCCATTGATTATTATTATTAGTTTATGACCATGATGGCAACACCGCATTGAAAAGGAGGTTGGTTTTTCCAGCAATAGACCGTTTGAAACTATAAATATCTTTGGGTTAAACCGCCTTCCGCTCAACCAGTCGGCCAATCCAACCTGAAAACCTACGGCCGCTGAAGTTGTACAGGTGTGTTCACGGAGAGCGCAGCGAGGCGGTGTTAGCAACCAAGATATATAACTACATACATAAATATAATTGAACACTAGTATATAACATAATTAGTACATCATCAGCATCAGGGAGGACTAATTTCACAGCTGGACATAGTCCTCCACCAATGAGCCCCACAGCGCCAGCTGTGTGAACCTAGCGACCGACTTTGAGATATTCATGTTTTTTTGATCCTATTGAGTACAAACGAAAATTTAAATAAAAAAATTTTGCCTGTAGTTTCGCCATCGGGTATAAACCCGGTACAATCGAATAGGATAAAAAAAACATGAATATCTCAAAGGCGGTTGCTAGGTTCACACAGCTCACAGCGCCCTGTCTTCAGCTTGACGCATCCAGCATCTACCTGCATTCTTTCGCAAGTTGTCATCCTATCTGGTAGGAGGGCGTCCTACACTACGTTTACATAATTAGTTATGATTAATTATCTATGTACGTTAAGTCTCAGAGCCCAGGAGTTATTTACCTTCTTAACTGAATTAATCTCATTTGAACTGTAATGTTTTTATGAGAAATAAAGTTCTTAAAACCTAAGATGAGAGAGAAATACAGCCCTAGCGACCGCGGCGTAAAAATCTGCTGCTTGAACACAACCCGTGGATGTCGTAACATTCGTTCAATGGATCTACCAGACGTAAGGGAATCTACTAGACTCTAGTAGATTCCCGACTCTAGTAACTAGAGTAAGGGCAGCAACTTCCATTTTGTGAAATTTAACCCCTTAGCTGGCAATCACCAATCGGACATTGTCTCTTTCTCACAAATCAAATAAACTAATTAATGGAAACAAATTCGATGACCTCAGTAGCGCGGTGGGTGAAGTCCGCCTGCGACGCAGGAGGTTGCAGTGTCGATTCCTGCCTCGGTACAAATGTTTGTACGATATACACAGATATTTGTTCCGGGTGTTCTAGTCGTTTTGTATGTAGGTATAATAAAAAATATCTATCTATGTAATGTATTGTATTTTTTATATCAGTTATCTAATGCCCATAACACAAGCTCTGCTTACGTTGTTGCTAAAAAATGCTGTGTGAATTGTCCAGCATTATTTATTTATTATTTATAAATTAGAATTAGTATTTTAAATTAAAACTAAACTAAACAGCAAACTGTTGCAAACGATTCATTCAAAAATCTAAAGAAGAAATTAATTCCTTCTGTGTCACCGGGAAGTAAAAGTTCCGTAGAGCAGACGCATTAAAGTATTCCGAACGATAAAGTCTCGCGCTCGCTCTGCTCGCGAGTGCACCCTTAACCGATTCCTGAATAATCTAATAGTTCCGTTTGGATGCGCCCGGCTCCAGCCATTTCGGGCTAATCCATTCGTTCACGGATTCTTCACTTAACTTTGTTACACTCTAACGCATTGAAATAGAGTTAATTTTTCAGTTGAATTTCATTGAAGCGAGGTGTTTGATAGGATGTGAAAGATTTAACACAAATGGTTATTGAAAGCTTGAGAACATAAATCCAGAGCAACATAAAATTAGCAAAATTGTTTGTAAGGGTCTGAAAATTATACAAACTCTAACCTAGTAGTAAGTTAGTGCTTCAGCTCTACATTATTCTAAAGTGCTGGGATTCTACAAAGGCAGATACCACATAAGTGAAGCCATGAGCGGGCACTAGTATCGTATATCTCCTACCGTTTAGTTACACTCGGAACTCATACGTGCCATAAACATTGATAAAAAAAATATGCACGCTGCGGTGTCCCATAAGTGTAAAAATTTACACTTATGGAACACACTTATGAACTAAAATCTAATGTTTTCACTTTTCAGTGAAAACACATAGATACTGTATTGTACTTTAGCCTTAATGTGATATTCATTATGGATGCCCATTTTAAAATACACAAATATAATAAATACATTTTCCCTTCCACACAGCTGTTATAGGCGGAGACCGACCCTCGTATAATGTAACTAAAAGAACTTAGGTATGTAATTACTTATGAACGAGGAAAAATAAAATCGAACAAAGCCAATCATTTTCACAACAAATTCCTCTAGATAGAATGTGAGTCTTCATCAGTACATTAAAATGGACAAATGATATTTAAGTATCTTCCAAGATAATTTAAATTCTCCTTTGCTCTACCCAAACTTTATGCAACTTTGCCATAATCCAATGTTATCCAACTAGAAATTAATGGAATAACAACTCTAAAGAAACTCACGGCCTGTTGAAGCCAGATGTTGCGCTAGACTCTAGATTTTAAATATTTCTTAATTAAAGTTTTGTCGCAAGCTCTCATGAAAAGCTTTCTTGCAACGAATTATAAAAGCTGAGGACTAAATTCTCTAGAAAACAAAAACTCATTACAATAATGTGCCTCGCCTTATTTAAAAAGTCACGTTTTGACAAAAAGCTTTAAGTTTTTGATATTGAAGATAATAAAGCATAGATAGCAATAACTTAGTCATGGGACCAATTTGAGACTTAATTTAATTCATCCTATTATATTTTCTATAACCGTAAATATTGTTCCTTCGTGTCCAGTCCAGTCCACCCTATAGTTGTCCTTTATACTTCCTGTATTCTATTATTTATTTCTGTATTGTTTTCTGTTTTATGTGTTATAATAACGTGTTTTTTTCTATCTATGTATCTATTAACCGATCAGGACTTATTAGGATATTGTGTCCAATCCAAACACACAGGGCACATGATGCACGCACATATTGGGGTTATGTGTCTATAAAAAAATACAATTCTGGGGGTAATAAAACAGTGTCAAGTTAATAATGGATTCAAATTCAAAATTCAAATTCAAATTATATATTTACATAGGACCATAACATTACAGATAACTCCAAATCGTTATGCCTAGTACATTTTACCATCTTAAAAATGGATGTTGGAGTTCTAAGGATAGATAACCATCTGGTACCTATGTATTTACCAAATACGTTGGTAAATATTATAACAGTCAATACGAGAACCTTCTTCGGAGTCAGTTAAAAACGAAACCTCATCACCATAATGTACTTACCATAAAATATTAATGAGAAAATTAGCCGACACTCAAAACCGAGGCGTTAATTATCCGAACAATAGAAGCCTTATCCTGTTCCCTAGTTGTAGGGGAGAGGGGGGTAAGCTTGACGCGTTATTAATTAATATGCCCGGGGGTAATGAAGTCCTATTGTTGGCCCATTTATCACTAAACATGTGTAACCTGACTGCTTGCACGGAGACAAGGATAAATTAGTCGTTTTGGACAGGACGAGGCAGCTTTAGTTTACGCGCAAGAGTTTAGGTTTCCGCAGAGAAGCTAACTATCCTATCTGCATATTTACTTACTACTGTAGAAATATCAGGCGATCTAACTGTGACAACTCATGGTAGACCTAGACCGCATTGAACCACAGCAACACGGCACAACATAATGTGCATTCAAATATTATAAACATAAAGTAACTGTTATCTTTGTTACTGGAAGAAACTGTTATCTTAAAGTAACCGTTATCTTGAAGTAACTGATATAACTGATATTATTATCCTACAGTAACTACCGTCTAAAATTAACTATATCTTGCAGTAAGTGTTATCTTAAGATACATTTTACAATGACAAAATGTCTTACCGCAAGCTTCAAGCGAGTGTCTGTTATCTGATGCCGCCGTCAATGCAAAACATTACAAGTGGTGCCCATATTTTAATTGCACATTTCTGTGCTGTGCGGCAGTATTGCGGTCCAGATCAGCGACAACCTTGTGGCTTTAGTCACCTCATCCGGTATGTGAGCGGTGAGAGGTCGATTAACAAAAAATATTACTCTTTCTAACGTGTATTCATTTTTCGTACGGCAACGAATGAAATCGGCTTATATTATTTAGTTTTTTTATTTTATTTAATAATGGAGTTTTGTCACAAAGTGACTGTGTCACTCCCGTAAGAGATCAATCAGTATTTTGCCATCAACTCAAGAAAAAATAAATAACAATAACGTTTGCCACATGACAATGCATGGCCACCTCCATAACACTGCAGCTTACAAACAAAAAGTAAATTTTATGTAAAATCAGCTTATTATAAATGAAAACCAAATAGTAGCAGGCAAGTTTTAAAAAGCAAACGATATTGTTTTTATTATTTGTGTCTGCTACTGTGAAAATATCCTACCTACCTGCACACCGATAACCAGTTCCTAACCCGTTATTTCTGATAAAAATGCATATATATATGTTCTGATATAATGTATATTAATATACTTAAAATTAGATTGGAATATTCTAATAGGTAAATAATGTGACAAGTTTTATGAATTTTCTAACGCATTACCGATTGAATCGCGCGAGCTTGCAAACGCCTTCCTGTTTTTATACATACATAAACAAATCTTTGTTTCTAACCCGTTCTATTCTAAGGAGAGCAGGGAAACAATGCGTCTAAAAAGCGACGGTAAGTCTATTGTTGTTTATTTATTTCCACCGTAGGTACATATGTTACACTTGATGTCGTTAAGTTAATAAGCTTTAAAGTATATTACAATTTATTATATTCACACACTTTTTTGACATAGGAAACACCTATTATGATATTGTGTTAAAAAGAAAGCAGACAGACATTCCTTCTATAAAAATTAAATAAAAGATTCATAGATATTTATAACAGTGAAATAAATAATAAATTAGTTAAATTTAATACAAAAATAAAAGAATAAATGTCGAAAATATTATAATAATGCAGCTGTATAAGGGCATTGTCAATAAAAAACTAAAATAAATATAAATATAGGGGCCTACAATCAAATTTTTTTTTTAAATAGGTAGGTAAGTGCTAATGTGTGGGGGCTCTTATTCTCAACTGGTTTGGTTTTTTAGTGTTTACAACGATATTTGTCGCACCAGATTGTATTGGTTAGTTTGGAAGGTGTGTTCCGTCGTGCGTGGTGTTATCGAGTGTTTGAGTGTCTTTACAGAAAGTGGAAGGTTCGATAAATCAATTTCTTGATTGAAAGTAATGAGGCATAAGAGAGTATATCTTGAGTAATATACCATCTAGAGGCATAGGTACCTAAATATTAGGTGGTGGACAATGTGCTTGGAAATAACGAATAATTCAGCCCTTTTCAGCCCACAGCTGCACAAAGAATTTTATGATGTTTATGCCATAAAATAAGAGTAACCGAGACTTAAGCAAGTACCTACACTTTTTAATTTATTACGACGACCACAAGTAAATCAGGTGTTATAATAATAAAACGTGGAGCAGGTTTTGGTCAGTTTTGTCTAAAACTGGTTTTGGATAAGATAGCATACGATTGGATCAGAACTTATTCAAATGATCATAGAAAAATCAATACCATTCGTTGCGATTTGTGCTAGTTTGTATAAAACTCAACATTCAAAGTTCTTTATTTCTTTTAGACAGTACTCTTGGACGCGGGCGATAGCAGCTTAGTTTCGAATTATTTAAGTTTAACAATTATTGCTGTTTTGTATCCTCGCCATAATTAAAATAAATGTATTCCAGTTTCAAAGCAGAACCACCTCAAGCATTTCGAAATAGTCATTATTTTAATGAGTAGGCAGTACTAAGGCTTCTTTGGCGAGCCATCAAACAATTAATCCTGAGTGACGATTAGTCTGAATGTCGCATGCGCGCTTCTCGCCCGACTCTCATTGAAGTCTCGTTAAACTGGATGGCACTTTAAAGCAATCTCACCTTTGTTGCTCATCCACTTTGATCTCGACACGGATCGATTTAAATTCAGCTTGTAATTAAAATTGAGTAACTGCTGGAGTATTTCATTTGAGTGTGAAGTGCGGGACAAAATAAAGTATCAGTTGTTTCAATAAAGTGGGTGTAGATTTTCATTTACTCGGGACCAAGGAGAAAATCTTTTAGGAGAAAAGCATTTTACAAAATTTACGATACGAAAAAAAAAATATTAACAGTATTGACACATAAAAGACAGTACCTAACGATTAAGAGCGTTTAAAAAAAATCACCAAAATGTAAAAGCATTTTTGTATTGTATTGTATTGTATTGTATTGTATTGTAAAACTACAATTAATAATTAGAAAGTGTGCTTTTCATTGTTTTTACCATAATCATTGTAAAATCTGACGAAGCGCTAGTTTTCGTGAAGCCGACGAAGTGAAGAACCCATATCAATAAAATTGTATTAGTCAACGTGCATATCTTGTCGGATACTAGTCACGTATTCACTGGACAACGCATTCCATACCAATCATATTTTCCAGGGTGTTTTATATACCCTATACCAGGGTTGGCGAACCAATGGCACGCGTGCCATGAGTGGCACGCGACACAATATTTTGGGCACGTCACCTATCACAAAAACTCATAATGCACTTATAAAAAAAGTGTAAAGTAGGTAGGTACCTACAGATATTCTATTTCACGAAGTCCGTTGGGCTATGTATGTCATAGTAGTGAATGCGTGTACACATTGTTTTAGTGTGCATAAGCTCAGAGATTTTCTCAGTTCAAGGAATTATCGGAAACACTCAAATTCATTATGTACCCTGATGTGACGACATTTGATAAACTGAACTTGTCCCAATTTGGGATGAGGATCTGCGAAAGACTGCAGGCAGATGCTGGATGCGGCTAGCTGAAGACAGGGCACTATGGCGCTCATTAGAGGAGAGCTATGTCCAGCAGTGGACTATTATAGTTTGATGATGATGATTATTATTATTATTTTCCCAGTAATCACACGATCTGCAGATATTTGTTCCGGGTGTTCTGGTCGTTTTCTATGTATAATAAAAAATATCTATCAATATCTATCTAAGTAATGTATTGTATTATGTATATCAGTTATCTGGTACCCATAACATAAGCTCTGCTTACCATGGGGCTAGATAATGCTGTGTGAATTGTCCAGCATTATTTATTTATTTATTCAGTCTACCAGTATTTTACGTGTAAAATTATAATTTATTTTTTATGACATGTAACCTATTTTTGTAACCAAAATAAAGAACTTGAACTACTCACCGTCCCGTCTTGTGACGTATCCGAAACTGTATCACTCATGTATCACGTCAGATAAATTTGCACTGCAGTGTAGTTGCTTGTTTCATCAATTCTGAAACCAACACTTTATTCATTAGTAGGTAAGAGCTACGAGTATAAATAGACAACGGTTTTCCGGCTGAATGTCTTGGAGACGATTTTGGCGTTTTGATGGTCTTAGACTCTGATAAGCCTGACTTGGTAGGTTAACCATTGTTGTGTTAACCATTGTTGTGTTAACCATTGTTAACAATAGTTAACTATTGTGTTAACCATTGTTAAC
The DNA here is from genome assembly GCA_947044415.1 of Eupithecia dodoneata. NCBI lineage: Eukaryota > Metazoa > Arthropoda > Insecta > Lepidoptera > Geometridae > Eupithecia > Eupithecia dodoneata. The sequence goes on along the minus strand of OX345668.1, from coordinate 10,439,409 downwards.
TATTGTGTTAACCATTGTTAACAATAGTTAACTATTGTGTTAACCATTGTTAACAATAGTTAACCATTGTTAACCATAGTTAACCATTGTAGGTAATATTGAAATGTACCTATTATGTACTTGAAATCATTGCCAACGATTAGACGACCTCTGTGGTGATGAAGGTCCGCCTGCGACTCAGGAGGTTGTGGGTTCGTTTCCCGCCTAGAGAGACAAATGTTTGTACGATCTGCAGATATTTGTTCAGAATGTTTTCTTTGTATTACAAAATATACATATCTATCTATGCAATAAATATGTCCGTTATGTAGTAGTACCTATTACACAAGCTCTGCCTAGATGTGTGAATTGTCCAGCATTATTTATTTAATTAATGTGATCGTGTACTATTTCCCACCGAGACATATTTCAAAGGAGAATCCCGGGGCACAAATTCGCAAAAAGTAATAAATACATTTGTGAAACCTCAGAGTACTAAGACATAGAGTGATAATTTCACAAAACATTCCGCTCTAAGTTGAAGCCAAAAACCAAGCAATGTGTGCGTAAGCGGCACGTCATTACAAGAGCCGACACGCACACAAGTGCACAAATAATGTTGCAAGCTATTAATATTTTCCCCATAAGGTAGGGAAATTGTAACATTTTGTAAGGAGTAAATGATTATCATATTTATCACTTTTCTGTTAGATGATATTTCATTAACAGAAAAATTCCTGTAAATATTATATACTCTATGGGTACATACAGGGGAGTGTTGAGTTAGCGAATTAGTTAAATAGATAGAAATAAATATGTTTTGGCCATAATATTTATTTCTATCTATTTAGATAGAAATAAATATTATGGCCGAAACATTTTCATACCTTTGTTGGGATAGCACCCTCTCGTAATTTGCATAAACCACCTTTCGTGATATGCTTGTCATTTTCTTAAAAATGTATAGAACATAATCAGTGTAGTGTATTTCTTTTTTAGTGTATACACTTAGTTTATTTAGTTGGCTTGCAAAACTTTTCTTTGCAATTCCGTCTAAGTTTTTCAAACAATCGGGAAGCAACAGTCTATATTATTTTTCGTGTTATTTCGTTATGTTTTTTTTTGTTACCCTACATATGTATGTATTATTTTGTTTGACATAATGTCAAAACAACATGAATATTCTTATTAATAAAGAACTGAACTGAAGTTGGATCAGAAGGAAATCTAAGAACGAACGACATTAATAAAACTAGGGTTCATCGTCTAATGAAACCAATGAAATTTTTATATTTAACGCTCCGACTACATCAACATCCGGACAGTCTGTAACAATCTATTTCCTTGCCCGTGAAAATAAAACAAAAGTTTTTGATTATTTATACCAAGCTTAATAGAACATAGGTACATATTTCACTTAAAAATCCGGGTAAGTTAGTAGGTAACCCTAATTATATGTGGCAAATAAAAGTCCTACAAGTGTAAAGTAGAAATAGATTAAACAAATAAGTACCTATGGGGGAAAATAATTTTTCTAATAGCTAGCAACATTTTTATGTAATGGCGTCTGTCATGTTTACGATTTATTTTTGTGCTTATACCAATGTTTTACTCAAGAATATAAGATACCAGGTTGTATTTACCCGTGAAATGGAATCTTCTATTGTTTCTGATTATTATGAGAAGAGTTGTTACACCCTTTTACTGCACAATAAGTCATTATTATTAAAAAATTACGGAGCTCTTCCCAGTAGGTCTTGACCTTGAGCACTGACGTGTCGAGCGATGTACGTAGCCTTTAAAGGCTAACTTGAAATTGCGTCACTTCGCGTGCGCCTACTGCGGTTCTAAGCCTAGTTATTCTAAGTGTGAAACATTATACAGGTTGTTCAGCAGACAGTGCCGTGTGACACAGGCAACTGGGGATAGGTGGAACCAAGTGCACTAACTAGCTTTAACCCTTAAAAACGTATTCTCTTTTTGCTTAAGTATACCCCTGAAAGCCTATTCTTCTCTCGGCTATATTTAAGATTTTATTATTCCTAAATTGGATTTTTCCTGTACGAATTAAAATTGCTTCCGTACATATTATTTTATTTTATCTGGCATATTTGCTCGTATTATTCAAATCAATACATTCTGTATAAAGACCTAACAGCCTACAGGCATATATCTTTAATTAGCCTCTCTCTAGAGTCCCCAGAATGGTTTCATATTAATTAACATATCATTAGTATATCTTTATTGCTAATGAACCTTGCCAAAGTAAGATAGGTAGCCAATCCATCCATACTTTAATTTGATTGTATTGATATGCAATCAAATTAAAGTATGTACTTAGAAAATACTTTAAATTCCTTATACTGTTTTTAAGTTGTGCGGAACGATTACTAATTCTTCGGGAATATTTTTTTATGCGATAGCCAAATTACCTACCTACCATCAACACAATCCACAATCAACGGAGTTATCAACGCAAATACAAAAAAAAATACATTACAGCCGAACATAGAACCTTTTTAATGTTCGAAGTCGGTTACAGAACGACTGTTCTACAGACATGACATTTAAAAAAATCGGTTATTAAAGTTATTAAAATGGTCTTCGTACAAAAAATCAATCTAAAAATATAGAACTTCTATATTTGATATGTATCTATGTCATCGGAGATAGTGATAATGAAAATGTACTGAAGAATCTAAAAAGCACTCTTCTATTCTTAGCAAGGAGCAGTAACAACGTATTTGGAACAAACTTGTGGTTATTAACACAAAAGTCATATAAAACGAGATATTTACCATAATTAATATGATTTTTGAGTTTTCCCATATTTCGGCACAGTTTCGTGCGCAATGCAAACCAAACCAAATAATAAAATATGTTTGTAAATGCAAACTTATAGGAAAAATAAAACTTATACCGAATTATTTTAAATTGTTTTTTATAAATGTTATTTGCAGAAATGGCGCTCCCATTTCCACATGAGATCAAGAACGTTACGGATGAAGAAGATGCTTTGATCAAAAAATATTACAAAGGTAAGTAAGGTACAATAAACTAGAACTTCAGCCTTGAAACACTGGAGAGGCATAAGGGCAAGAAGAAGTAGGTACAATACAATACATAACTCTTTATTGAACACCACAAAATTAAATACAACATAGATTTTAACATATAACGTTAAAGTACAATGATACCAAAAAAACGGTAAACGTAGTGTAGGACGCCCTCCGACCAGGTTGAAATGACGACCTGCGAAAGACTGCAGGTCGATGTTGGATGCGGTTAGCTGAAAACAGGGCGCTATGGCGCTCATTGGGGAGGCCTATGTCCAGCAGTGGACTGCTATAGGCTGATGATAATGATGGGACCTAAGAATTCCACTCATCCAATCCGAATCGATTGTGTGATTGGAATGGTGGGCGATAATATTGTAGGTTAAAGTGGAATTTAATAAATAAAACTAAGATAATTCACTCAACCACAGACTTCAAGGCAATGGAATGAAGTAGATATAGATCTTTTCAACATCATCATCACTTTTTTTGAAAACTTTGTTAATTGTTCAATGGATGCCATGTACCTATGAGATTTCTCTAAAGCGCATCTTTATATAGTATATTACAATGAAGTCGCTGCCGCTGTCTGTTCGCTTAGATCTTTTAAAATACACAATGGATTTTAATGCAGTTTTCAGCAGTAGTTAGAGCAGTGATTCAAGAGGAAAAGAGGTTTATATGCATATATCGTGCGTGCGTAGTCAGGGCAGCTCGCTAGTCTAATATAAGTGATGAAAAATATCACATGAAAAAAACAAATAACTGGTCTTCAAAAGTTAATTATTATAAAATCGCGCGGGATTTTAGCGTATAGCAACAGAAAATATAATTACTCCAAATAAATTTAAAATTACTAATACTAAATTTAAATACTTCAACATTAGCTTTCCTTCGAACCGCGGGAAGCCAATGATAGAGCTGCTATTGGTTTTTCAGGTCTAAGAAGTTTTTATTAGACACTGTGGCTGATTATAATTTTTGTTTGTTTTCAGATTATATCAGGCCCTTTGTAAGGGTGGGTCCAGCGGGGTTCCTGGCCATGGCAGGATACGCAGACCATGCGCAGGACATCTACAATCTGCAAGTCAGATCCGACGATATTTGGGTCACGTCTTTTTCAAGATCAGGTAGTCTACCATTTACGTTTTCATTTCCCACGCAGTTTTCCAAATTCAGAGCATGCATCAGCACTCTACGTGACGTAGAGTGGGTTGAACGTAGTCTACGTCCACTTCTGTTCGTGTGTCAACCAATCAAGGTTAGGGCCATCCTTGTTGTTGAATAACAACTAAACTCCTAAGGTTGCCTGGAAGATATCTCAGCGATAAGGCCGCCCTTTTAACCTTTATTCTAAGTTTTTATTTCTGTATTGTTTTCTGTGTTGTAATGAAGTGTTTTCTATCTATCTATCTATCTAAACTTTATTTTTTGAGAACTACAAAGCACTTGAATCGAAATAATCAAAACTGGAGGTGCCATTGCCATAGGCACCTATCTGATTAGAAGCAATTAAGTAAGAGAAGTGGACGGCGAACTGGAACTATAGGATATTATCTAAGCTATAATGCTTTGAACAACCAACCACCGTCCTTTAAGGATGATTCACGCTACACCGTCTGTCTGTCACACGCACGGCTCGGCCGGGGCACGGTCAAACATTATGGTATACTTTTTGTATGAAGTGATTCATGCCTGACCGAGGCTCGGCCGTGCCCCGGCCCTGCGCCGCCCGGACTTGGCCGGGGCACGGCGTTGAAATGTCGGTGGGTATTGTTTTCCGGCACAGTCCGCCGGTCCAAAAACCACATAACACACACACAGATATAGTCGTGCAAATAATACACCCAAACAGCCCGGTGTAACATGAATGACTGGCCCGGCCGGCGCACGGTGGACGTGCCCCGGCCGGGGCACGGCCCGGTCGCGACACGGTGTAGCGTGAATCATTCTTTATGGCTACGTTAAACCATGGCGGCCGTTAATTTAATAACTGAATATAATTATTATTTATTACACAAGCTGCCACTGGTGCTGCAATAAGTAATTAAATTAATTAGGTGACTAAGTACTTATTTAGAGAATTTCGTGCTTTGAGTATTTATATGGCAATCAAACTATAAGGCGAAACTGATGAAGAAGAAAACTAAGATGCGAAGACAGAAATATGCAATAATATGATGCTTTTTGGAGAGATAATAAAAAATGAAACTCCGTTATTTTCAGGCACGACGTGGCTTCAAGAGCTGGTGTGGCTGGTGGCCAACGATTTGGACTTCGAGGCTGCTAAGAACAAACCTTTGGTTATCCGATACGCTTTCCTGGAGTGAGTTACATAGCTTTTATTTGGTTTATTAAATTGAATCGAATTTAAACATTCGATTCATACAACATTCGTTGTATGAAATCATAATGAAATCCCCACATATTCGAGCTAATTTGGTCGAAGCTTTACAATCCATAATTTTTATAAACACTCAAAGCTTCCTCAGCACATTTGCTCATAAATGCATTTTCGGTTTGGAATTATAAAGTAAAGTAAAGTAAAGTAAAAAATCATTTATTTCTTTAGGCTTACAAAATAAGCACTTAGACAAGTCATATATTAAATGAATATAAACTAAAAAAAGATTCACTCCTGATGATGAATTCCTGAAATGCTCTGTAGGTATAAACAAGTTGTTCAAGATTCCCCATGCTTTCAGATACCCAACACAAGCTTCTGAGAAGAGTAAGCCTCCTCCTGCATCGACTAAACAAGCAACGGTGGAAGACTTTAGAACGCTGCCAGGTCTGCCGTCGCCTCGCTTCGTGAAGTCACATCTACCTCTCTCGCTACTACCGCCGACTCTTCTAGACACTGCTAAGGTGAAAAAACTTCAGATAACTAACATAAAGATTAGACTCTAATAAAGAAAGCCTTCGTCTTTCCCGCGCTGTGCGACGGTGGAAGACTTTAGAACGCTGCCCGGTCTGCCGTTGCTTCGCTTCGTGAAGTCACATCTACCTGTCTCGCTGCTACCGCCGACTCTTCTAGACACTGCTAAGGTGAGAAAACTTCAGATAACTAATATAAAACACTAGACTCTGAAATAAGCAAGCCTCCGAATTTCTCGCGGTGCGACGGTGGAAGACTGTAGAACGCTGCCCAGTTTGTCGTCGCCTCGCTTCGTGAAGTCACATCTAAGGGTGAGATGAGGCTTTATTTACTGAGGTAATTAGCAATATGAGTACGGCACTTTAGAATGAAAACAAAATGTGAGACATGCCGATACATGGCCGTATTTGCATGCTACGCGGGCTTCGCGTAGCCTCGTAGCACCCCTCTACGAAATAACTCTGTATCTCGATATTTGTATTTGTTGATGGCAAGATAGTGAATAAGGTAGGTAAAAACAACTGCTTGGCGATGGCGGGTCGATTCCTAGCGCGGGACAAACATTAATATGATCTGAAATTTGTTTGTTATTTTACTTCTATGTAAAATGACCAGCATTCATATGTTACATTAACCTACATAATTTCAGGTGTTCTACATAGCTAGGGACGCTCGTGACGTAGCGGTGTCCTTCCACTTTGCGCACAAGCTGTTCCGTTACTTTGACGATGACGTCACTATAAAGGAGTTTTGGGACCTCTTCAAGAAGGATTTAAGTGAGTTGGACTCTAAAACCTGCTTTATCTGGTTATGTACATATTTTATTCGTTAGTACTCACAAAAAGAACCTATATCTCCTTGTAAAAAAACAAGTTTAACTAGGGTCAGCCCAAACCCAAGAGTTTTGAGATAAAATTCCCACTTAGCACAACATAACAGTAGTGTACAAACATAGTATAATAGTAGCATTATATAGGGTACAAACCAGATGCTGGACGGCCTAGCTTCAGCCTCCCGATGTATCGGTCTTGGCATGAATTTGGATAAAACCAAAGTCATGATCAATGGTCACATTGATCCAAGGCCGGTGGTCGTACATGGTCACCTTCTCGAAACTGTTTCCGAGTACACTTACCTTGGGCAGATTCTGCAGTTGGGTAAAAACAGTTTCGAGAAGGAGGCCAAACGGAGGATCCAGCTGGGCTGGGCAGCATTTGGGAAACTACGTCAAGTCTTCACGTCATCCATACCGCAATGCTTGAAAACGAAAGTTTTCAATCAGTGCGTCCTACCCGTTATGACCTACGGAGCTGAGACGTGGACACTCACGATAGGGCTGGTCCACCAGTTCAAAGTCGCTCAGCGAGCTATGGAAAGAGCTATGCTCGGAGTTTCTCTGAAGGATAGGATTCGTAACGAATACATCCGACAGAGAACCAAGGTTATCGACATAGCTCAAAGAATTAGCAAGCTGAAGTGGCAGTGGGCCGGCCATATCTCGCGAAGAACCGACGGCCGATGGGGCAAACGTGTTCTTGAGTGGAGACCACGACTCGGCAAACGTAGTGTAGGACGCCCTCCGACCAGGTGGGATGACGACCTGCGAAAGACTGCAGGTAGATGCTGGATGCGGCAAGCTGAAGACAGGGCGCTATGGCGCTCATTGGGGGAGGCCTATGTCCAGCAGTGGACTGCTATAGGCTGATGATGATGATGATGATGATGATGATATGGTACAAAAACCATCAGCAATGTATAAAAACTACGTAGAAACTTTTATTATGTAGCAGAGAGAGAACCAGCGATATAAAAACCGTTTAAAAACAGAAAATCTAATTATAATTGTATATCTGATACACACTTATTTAATTTGGTCAAATACCTATCACTTGGAGACTCCTTGAAGAGGTAATGTTCTTACCTGATGAATCAGCCGGGTGTTATCAGCTGTGACTAATATAAATGATATAGAGATAGGCTTTGACTACAGAATATATAATACTACGCTATGGCTAGGTAGATTATTGTAGGACTAAGTACCTATCTCTGATAATCTCAATAATCATTATCAATATAATGATGAGATTATAATATTATCAATATAAGTTATTGTCGGTAGATACTAAAATGACCTGATAGGTAGTTTTTAATTGCTTTACCCGTGACTAAAGTTCAGCAGATCAAATGTGGCCACGAAAAGCCAGCAAAGATAAAAATATTCAGGTGAATAACAAATATTCAATTATAAATTAAGGTGGAATGTACCGTATGCTAATTAATTATGGCATTACAATACTAATCAGGGAGTGCTTAGCATAACCTCATTAATAATTATTGACTTCCGTGAGAGGGTGTTCCATTTAAGCTCAAACAATGTAGGTATGTGGCGGGGATATCATATGGGAAGCGGGTTTTCTTTGAAAATTAACAAAATTATGAGCAAACTTTATACCAGCATAATAACTTTAAATTTATGTATTTAACTCTAAATTTATGTTGCAATGCCTTTGCAGGGTGCATGTTGGACATTTATATATTATTTTAAGACTTATTTGTACATGTAAGCAATAAACCATTGAATATTGAGTATAACCAGCTCTACCTTCAAAATGAAAAAAACCTGGGCATAAAATACCGTAGTATTTTATAGTTTTTCTGTGGCATAACGAGCAACATACACATACATCCTGAATGTATATATGTATTTAGGCTATGCCAAACAGCACCAATTAAATAATGGTTGTGTTTCTACAGTTTTCTAAATATATTAAAGATTATAAACGGGTATTTATCGCGTACCTTTTGTTTTTCCCTGCGTTTACGTTTTTTCTACGATAAATATTTTTTAACACTTTGACTGCGAACTTTTTTCGACGACTGCGATCTTTTTTTTAACCTAAGCCATTCGTGCTGCCGCTCTACACAGCAGCGGTTGTGTTGCGCCGCACATGCGTTTCGTTCGAAAAACATTACAGCTGTGCTGAGTCACACAGATCTTTATTTTTACAGCCGCTGCGCTAGTGTGGATTTACGCATATTAGTCACTTGTAGAAAACACATACGGTGTGATTTCAGCACTCGAAGTGTTAACGCATTCACTGCTCAGCTTTGCCGCCTCACGTCGCTGGAGATGGTCATGAAAGTGTTAACATGCAGGCTCTTGAAGCGGAGGCTAGGTTGGGTAGTGAACGGGTTCAAGCGTCAAAGGTTTATTTAAAGTTTGTAAAACATTTACTTGCAGTAATGCACACGCCGCTGTTTCCTCACGTGAAGGAAGCGTGGGAGCGGCGAGCCCACCCCAATCTCATGTTCCTGTTCTATGAGGATATGCAGCAGGTCAGTGAAGCATTTTTAACCGACTTAAAAAAAGGAGGAGGTTCTATGCTGGCTGTAAGTTTTTTTTATCTGGGTCACCCGATTAGTCGTCAGCAGCCGTCAGCTGACGCTGGCGTTTTACTGGCCGATCCTCCGGCATGTTGTCTAATGTTTCTTGATTAAATCTTCTTAACGGAATTCGCAAATTATTACTAAGTTTGTCCTATGTGACCCATATCTGTAAACAATAACATTGAACGAAGCCAAAGAAACTTCAAACTTCAAATGCTGCGTTATTTCCATAAGACCTTAGGACTCTTGGACACGTCACAAAATGCTAAATTCCTTATTCTCTTCGACCTGCATTTGTTCCAGGACCTCCCGGCAGCCATCGACAAGGTATCAGCGTTCCTCGGCAAAGAGTACAGCGCTGAACAGAAGCAGAGGCTGGCAGAGCACCTCAGCTTCAGCAACATGAAGAAGACAGATTTCAGCAAGGATAAGAATGAAGAGAAGACTTTCTTCAGAAAAGGTTAGTTTGATTTTGAACAGCTATACTTAATTACTGATGATAATGATGAACTCAATTGAGAGTGGCTATGACCAACAGATTTCTTTCCGGCCCTGGTGGGGGCACAGAGGGGCCTCGAGGCTTGGCCTCATTACCCCGGCGTCAGCTCGAGGGGTGACGACCCCTCGGTCCTTGGGTTAGTGGGAATTTCTTTTTTTCCCCCTTCTCATCTCTGTTTTTTTTTTGGCTGCATTTTTTTATTATGTATTTTTTTTGTTTATGTCCGTTTTTCTGTTTTTATCTATGTGCGTAGGACATCATTATAGTGCACAAGTGTGTGAACAAAAATAAATGCACTCTAAATTCCCTCACTCTCAGCTCAGAATTCGATAGCACGGCAAGCCGATACGACTGGGTAGCCAACAAACTTTGAAAAGTAGTAACTATTCAATGTAGGTATTCGATTATGTATATCTATTGTGTCAGTCATCTAGTACCCATAACATAAGCTATGTTTAACGTGGGGCTAGACTAGATGATGCTGTGTGGTATATTTATACTTATTAAGAGGGTTACTTAGATTTTAGAAGGTACCTACCTACATACCTACGTAATGCTAATGAATAAGTGACAATATTCGTTGTACGTTACTGTGCTATAGCACGAGGATATGCTTATTCTTATGCTCCTACCGGTAGGAGCTGGTAGGAGCAACAGGAAACGGTCCCACTATCGGTATCTAAGTACATAACATATCTCTACATAACATTTCAGGTCGGTCCGGAGGCTGGGTGCAGTATTTCGATGAGGATATGAAGAAAGAAGCTGAAGAGTATATTTCGCATCACCTCAGCCAGACTGACATGCGCTTTCCTGAACCTAACTGAAACAAAGTGCCGTTTTAATACGAAGATGCGTTTTGAATATAAGAACACTAAGGCCCGTATTAAGAAACTATGCTCTTTTTATTTTTGTTCATTTACTTTTTAAGCACATGTTTTATGATGTTAGTTTCTTTTAAGCCTCGTGTGAGTTTTTGTTGTACTTTTCCTCATGTTTCTGCGTGAGTGCTAAATAAAGTTTAATTAGATTCTATTCTATAATTGGATCCAGCCCTATTACGCAAATCTAATGTTGATTCGCAAGGGCAGTTTATTGGCCCACATTACCTATTCACGGGTCTACCTACCCGCTCGCTGTTCGATCGATAACAGGTATGATACTGGATAGGTTTGCTTCATTTTGTATTTAGATACCTATAGATAGGTAGTCTTTATTTGCAAATTCAGACAAACACCTACAAAATACAACAATTATACAGTACAGTGGGTAGGTACACTAGTAAAAACAAACAATAATAGAACACAGTAGACTAAAAAAATCAAACAATGATATAATTAAAATCAATATTTTATATCAACTCTTATATGTATGTCTGTAACATCTATGTATACCTATCTAGGTAAAGTAAATATTATTTATTTTCTCACATAAAATACAAATAACAAACATTTAAAATAAAATATAGGAGCCGCGTCAAATATGGATCCTCATGGGTATGGATCAGACATCCATATGGTCCCATGGCGGGAATAAAACCCGCACCATCCTGCGTCGCAGGCGGACCTTCGCCCGCTGCTCCACTGAAGTCGTCAAAATCGACCCCCTTCATTATTATCCGTAGTAGATGATAATATATATTTTCACAATACAGAACTGCTGCGGTTTCTCAAGCTAAGTGAATGCTGCTAACATTTGATCTAGTCTCCACCAATAATTACTTAGATAAACGTTAATATTAAAGGTACGAATGTTAGATGTCTCAAATAAAAGAAACAAGTTATTTTATTCATTTATTCTCATTGTAAACGCCATACACTGTTCTATCAACCGTTTATTATGTTAGTATGCACATTGCATCGTACATAACTTACTCCTACACTTTTGTATGCGTTGTGAAATATTTCTGAACACTACTAAAAATCGACTCGATTAAATTGAATTCGTTCGGCAATCTTATGGTAAAGGTTCGAAAAGAACTTTAAATTACCCAGGGTCCTTTTTAAAATACATATATCCAGTGACTTGTAATAGAGTTTTTTTGTCATAGCCTCAGTATTATACGTATAAATTATCGTGCAGTCTCCCATTGCAAATACACACAATATATAGATAATCACACTGATATCATACTTACATATATCAATAAGTATAATAATTATCACAATAATATTTAAATGCGAAAGTTTGGATGTTTGCAGCCTAATCCGTTCAGCAGTTTTGGTGTGAAGAGATATTCACACCAAAACTGCTGAACGGATTAGGCTGAAATATGTATCTCTCTCCGCCTGAAATCAAACAAAACATAGTAAACTGCCCGCGGTTTCGCATGCGTTGTTTCTATGGAACCGTTTCAAGTGTATTTCTATCCCATGGGAACAGTTTTATAGGATAAAAAGTAGCCTATGTTTTATTCTGGCCTAGAACTATCTGTATGCAAAATTTCAGTCGAAGAAGGAGGTAACAAACATCCAAACTTTCGCATTTATAATATTAGTGTGATTAGTATGATATCATAAAACTTGAGTGCTCAAAGTGTATTTAATCAAGTAGTAGATAGAGTAACGTTGAAGATTCAGTTCTATTTCACAACGCATAGAACTGCAAACGCATTACATACTCGGGCGCACCGTAATTGACTTTAAATAAAGCAAACAAACTATCAATAAACTACTATCAAATATATTAAAAAACAAAACAAATTATCAAAAATCTACGGAACCTTTGCATGTTGTAAATCAATATGGCACTAAACTCATGTACCATTACTTAAATGGATAATTTAATAAGTTATCTTTACCGAATGGTAACTTAAATCCTCTTGTAACTTTATAACTAAAAAGTCCTCATTTACAGCCCGTTGAATTAATTTACAAACATCTATGAGTTTAATTATGATTATTATAATTGTGCAGTTATTACATGAAATTGTGGCCTTACATATAGAGTAAGTACTATCATTGCGTCTACTTCAATTCGTAAGGGTCTGTGCACAGCGCGTTTTTCATTCCACGCGGCAGTTTGTTTGAGCTTATAGCTATTTAAATAATATTCCAAAGGCACACAAAAAGTCCCCTCGAAATCGAAAATGTTTGGGATTTTATCTAATTTCTTAGACAATGATTCAAGTCTTTGTAATTAGTCAATGATCTAATGACAATGATTAATGTCGCTGGCATCACTGTGCTGTCTCGACAGACGCCATCTTGCGGCAATATAGAGGAGCTTCGGCTAAAAACGCAATGGGCAAGCGATGCGCGTGGTCGCTTCTTCACTTTAGTCTACTTACCGAAGCGACAGACATAAATAATCACTCTATTTTCAATTATATTCGTTTAATTTTAAGTATTTCACATTTCTTTTAGTAAATTTACTGTATATATGGAAATAGAGATTTTTGACATAACAGTTTAATAAAAAAAACAGGTTTGCAAAGGTCTAAAAACTGCGTCTTACTCGCGTGCGTAACGCGTTAGTAGCGATATAAACGCGCGTATTAATAACGCGGTGTGCACAGACTCTAAGATGTTCTATACATTGAATAAGTGGTCATTTTAATAAATGAGTAATTTAATGTTAAAATTTGAACTTTAAGGAACTACGAAACGGCTTGAAACAAGCAATCAGTTGTTTCAGTTTCATGTCATTCTGTAATTCCTCTTCAACAATAAACCCGTCATATTTTACATTGATATCTTTTTAACAAAAATCCTTACACGAATACTTTGAAATAGCCTATTCAGACATCGAGAATTCAGATTCGATCAATTTTGAACCATAATCAAACGCGTGTAGTGTTCAAATTGGTTTGACATTCGTTCGTCTCAATAAAAACTCATCTAATATTACTTAGTACTAACCTACATTCACTTATCCTAGAATTATGCAATTATCTTTGGCGATTACACTGCTTACGGTACCAGGGATGACGTCATTCACTTACGAGATTTAAAAAAACGAAAGTCATACGAATGAAAATAATAATAAAAGAAAATTAATAATTGTTATATGTAATAAAGCAAATAACAGCGTTTCTTAATGTCCAATTAAGAAACGCTGTTATTTGCTTTATTACATGCTGATGCTCGGTGCTAATCATCTAGCAAAGCTAAAACGTAAAGTCAAAAAAACTGATGTAGGTATGTGTTATTTTAGTACCTATGTCTTAGGCTGGTTTATACCGCGGCGAGAATCAAACCCGCCACCTCTTGTATGTAAATATCGAAAGTGAGTGACGACGTTTACCAAAACTAAATTATTTTGATCATAGAAAAACGTATGAATATCTCGTTGTAAATTCTCACAAATTTCACCTATTTAATACTGAGATACAAAAATGTATTTAACGTTAAAAAATGGTACAATTATAACTTAAAACTTTCCCATATACATACGTCAAAATATTTTTTTTACACTAGAAAGTCTTGAGAAGTACAAATTATTAGTAATCCCAGATACTCAGAATTTAATCTACCTACACTTTACAGGCCTTTTGCATAAAAGAAATTAAACTGTTACTATTGGTTTTTGAGACAGTTATTTTTACAAAAGATTGGTGTTAACACGAGATTAACCCAGGTTTAAGATTTCTGTCTAAAGGTTGTCACACAAACACAACTTGGGATCACCAACGCCTTAAAGCGAGGCATACAGTATTTTTATGAAACTACAACGCGCACTAATCAGCAAGCTAACGGCGTCCCCTCACCACGTTTTTCCCACTCTATGCGTTGATGATGGCAAGGTTTCAAACCGTTTCGCTTCTTGTTGATAAGTGTGCGACAATCTTAATACATTTAGTTGAATCAAACTTTTACATGATGTACGAATTCATGCATCCTCTATGCTCGCCTTAATTTTACAATCACTTTATTCATACTCAGTAAAACATTTTGAAATAGGTTATATAATTCAGGACAATATTCCGAAAAAAAAGACATGAATTTTAAAATGTTCACAATTTTCAAAGATGTTTCAAAGTGAACAACGTCCAAAACAACTCGACTGCTCTGACGTGAGCTACAAGCGGCAAGACTGGTTCACGTTCAGACAAACTTCCTCTAAGTTATAATTTACTGGTGTTATAGGTATAGCAGTACTTGATTATAAACTAATCCACTCAACAGTGGAATCTATTTACATACAGTAAAGATTCATATTCGTATAATTCTCCTAACAATTCCTCGACTAAATCACACACATTGGAATGATTATTATAATACAAATTATAAATTATTATATGTACGTTAAAATTACAATTCAGTTATAATAAATTATCATAGAGTGAGTTAAAAATGTAAACTACTATATACATTAGGTCTTAGCCTTGACTTGAGCTTATTAAGCTGTTGGAGATTCTACTCCAAGAAATGAGCTGGTTATGGTGGAAACACGCATTATTTCGTAAGTTGTTTCAATAATTTGCTTTTTTCAATAGTCAGGTTTTTCTTCCTGTCATTTTCTGTCATTTAGAAATTCTCCGATAGAGCGAGAAAGATTACATGTTTTAGTAACTTATTTTATAGTCAGGTTTTCTCCGTCTCTTTCTATCCATTCAGAAATTATAATATAGAGCGAGAAAAACTCCTTGCAAACGCAAGGTATTCGGTAAAAATGCTGAACCATGTTTTAAGGTCGTCTTAGAACATGCTATGTGATATAAAAAGGAATTAAATCACTTATAATTTTGAGTTATTGCTATAGTATGCTATACGCATGCTGCATGTTACAGCCAGTTTGCTAAACCTACAATATTTTTTGAGCGAAATTACAAGTAATATGTATTTTTTATGATTGACGACATTCTCAATAGCAAAAACTCAATATATATTAACTATGGTGGGACATCTATCGCCACCTGAAGGCATATTCCACCTTTTGAAACCAAAAGATATCATCCTTTACACTATGACGACATTTTGAGAGTAAACAATATGCATAGGCCTCAGTGATCATAGAGTCACCCTTAGTCAAACAATGTGCTAGCTCAATACAAAAGTACAACTAAATAAATAGTCGAAAAACACCAATACAAAGTTAGACCATTATTCTCAGTAAATTACAAAGATTTTGAGCAATCTTTTTACATAAAACTTGGCTTAGAAAACATTAAAATTAAGATACATACATAGCTACGAATCAACTTTTCCCAATTCGCAGTTTGTATAGACCATTAAATTACTAACAAGTTAGTTGTCGTAATATTGTCCGTCATTTTATTCATATTTCGCGTTTTGCGCACTTCACACACTAGTTTCCCGCCACTTTTCTTATAAATGCAAAATCACCCGATAAACTCCACAGAATTTGTTTATCAAGTATTAATCAACGTCATTTTCGCATGCCTACAACAATGCCTATAATCTGCAGACCTTGATAATGTCACGGCTTGACTAAGCCTCACAAATCACTGATTGTATTCGATATTATTCAGTTATCTCTTACGTTATTACGGCTTCTGAATTGCTCTGCAGATACGTCCCACATAATCTGTCCCCACGGTCAAACACCAACAGGTATCTAGCACCTAAACGGCAGATCCCTCATCAGCTACAACTCAGTGACCGCATACAGGTCTCTATGATCGTGTTGAGGTTGATTATGCGGGCTTTGATGTGGGTTCTGGCTTTGCCGGTCCGGTCTCCGCCGGTGCGTGGTGTTAGTATTATTCTGCTGCTGCCGCCTCGGTCTCTGCAGCGAGCGGTACTCCAACGCTGCGGCGGATAACGGCTGAGGCTCGGCCGGGGTGCGTCGGTTAGGCCGCACGGTAGCGTACTTATCAGGTGGTTTGTCTTTATCGCCATGTTTATCCGGGACTGCGTATTTGTCGTGATGTATGTCGTGCGTTCTCTCAGGCACGGCGGGGTGGCGGTCTGTTCGCTCTGTGTGGCGCTCTGGTCGCTCCGTGTGGCGGTCTGGTCGCTCTGTGCTTCGCTCCGGTCGCTCGTGTCTGTCTAGAGTAGCAGAATGTCTGTCTGCGAGAGCAATATGTCTGTCGGTGGCGCCTGTATGCCTATCTATAGTGCCAGAGTGTCTGTCCCGGTCTAAAGGGGCCAGTCTCTCGGGTCTCTCAGGCAGGGCCGGGTGCTTGTCTTCGTTGGCGGGGGCAGGACTGAAGGTGGCCAGGGCAGGCGGGGCGGGGCGCGGGCGCGGGGCTCGCGGTCCGAACGACGCGTATTTAGGGTCGAAGCGGTTCAAGCTTGTTGCGCGACCCACTGTACCTGAGAACGTATTGAATGCTATAGTTTAAAATAAATAAATACAAAATTAATAAATATTGCTGGACAATCCACACTACATCATCTAGCCCAAGCTAAGCAGAGCTTGTGTTATGGGTACTAGATGACTCATATACTTAATACAATAGATTACATAGATATATATTTTTATTATACAAACATAACGACCAGAACACCTGGAACAAATGTCTGCAGATCGTACACAAATTTGTCCTGAGGCAGAAATCGAACCCGCAACCTCCTGCGTCGCAGGCAGACCTTCGCCCACCGCGACACAGAGGTCGTCAAAACAAGAGAGATATAAGCTTACCAGTGTGCGAGTGCGCCCCGCCGGGCCTGTCTCAGTAGAAGTCATTGCTCTCGAGCGTCTTGCACTGCTTGCTGAGCGTCGCGTACTTGCCGTTGTGCGGCGCGCGGCCGAGCGTGGCGGCGCCGCCGAGCGCGTGGCCGGCGTGGCCCGCGTGCCCGCCCGTGCCGCGCCCGAGCGTGGCCGTGCCCGACACGCGTGCTCTGTGGATTGGACTGCTGGAATTACTATGAGGAACTAAATGAGGTTTTACGATGTATGAGTAAGAGGTACTTTGATTCAGTTTATATCAAGAGTTAAATGAAGGCTTTACATCACATTATAATGATAAAAAATGCAAAAGTTCAGATGGATTATTAAAAGATATGTTACGTGTTTCATTGCGACTGTGTCCCTGATACAGCCTACCTGATTTCTAAAGGTAGCATTCGGATGTTGGCGGTGGCAGCACAGAGCGCGGCCGCGGCCCGGCAGCGGGGACCGTGGATGCGCCGCACCACTTTGTAGGGATTTGTATACAATACTTTCCGACGCAAGCGACCATGCCACGCGGCGGGGGGCGTGGCCTGCGAGCGACCTCGACGCCGAGCCGCTGCGGAGGCAGTACGGTCGCGCTGCCCTTTTTTTTTGTTCGATAAACGAGTACAATGCACAACTGTTCGCACTGACTCCAGTGTGAATGCTGCGCGGGGCAGTCGCTGCCCGGGTGCGATTTGCTATCTGAAAGCTTCTGACAGCGCCGCCACCGCCTAGATCCGAGTGCTAGTTTAAGAATGTCACGTTGGCATAGAAACTTGAACGAATTGGAAAAGTGCTTAAGGTATCGGTACCAACCAAGTTGATGCTCGGGGCGGTGCTGCTGCCCCCGCTCTACAAGGCCTTGCTCCTAGCTATTGCTGGTACCCCTGTAGTTAGTTACATACCTGGGTCTCGGCTCCCTGTCGGCCAGGTCCATGAGCTGCACGGCGGCGCTGTAGGAGGGCGGCTTGCCGTTGGGGAAGGGCGCGGGGCGCGGGAGGGTGCGCGAGGCTGCGCTGCTGCCCCCGCTCGACAGGAAGGGGGCTTGCTCCTCGCCCGTGCCGGAGCCCCTGTAGTTAGTTACGTAAGCGATTGAAGCTGGATGTGGTTTAGAAGCCTCGTGTAAGGCAGATCTTAAATTATAAGCGGCCTTAAGTTCGTTCCTTACTCGATGCAATGCGATCTGACCGAGCTACTATCGAGCATTACCTCCGAGCTAGTATCGAGCGTTGAATCATTATGGGACGTGCGTAGTTCCTATTTCCGCACGGTAGAGGCACTGTACCACATCCTATATAAAAATAGACAGTCTCGGTGTCGTCTCGATACTTTCGTCGAACCAAACTCGGAGCTCTGAGCCTCGAGAACGATTACTCGATAGTAAGTATCTCACCGATGCGACGATACAGCAGCGCCTCTAGCGTGCGGAAATGGAACTAGGCGAATCACAAACAAAATTAGATTAATCGTCCTTCCATTTTTAGATGGAATTTGGTAAAGCGCCTCTATCGTGCGTTTAGAGGTTCTGCGCATGATATTATATGCGACGACGACGTCTTCAAATAAATAAATAAATAATGCTGGACAATTCACACAGCATTATCTAGCCCCGTCTTGGACGCGGCTTCACTTGATCTGTCTTAAATCGACAGCCGTTCATCTTTCTTTTCGCTCATCCTGTCTGAACGATGTTTCATTCTATTGCTTCAAATTTCAAGAAAGCACCTGATTAGTTAAACATTGATGTTCAATACAGATATCACAAAATCTCTTATTTCACAGCACTAAAAATCACCCTGAAGCAGTCCTCTTTAAAGGATGAAACGTTGGGTATTCTTGCAACACAAATGAGGTTCGTAGTTAACCCCCTTACATTTACAATTAGCACTAAAAAACTTGCCGTCCCTTTGTTATTAATCAAAATAAAAACGAATAGAGCTGTCAAATGATTTTAGTTTTTGCGACATAATGTGATATACATTGGCACAATAAAGGCAAAGCTACACGCAAGCTAACATCAAAAGTCAGTCGTCTTCTTTCACTGTTCGTCATTTGTTATTGTATTTAAGTACATATCGGCGGAAACTTGTTAATTACGCCACTGGTACTAACTAAGTATTTTTAAGAACTAGCTGTAAGTTATAAATATTTTTAAACTTACGCGATCGGAACACATCATTACAAGTACTATTTTAACGGGTATTTTTAACGTCGCGAAAAATAGGTAAATAAACGCGATAAATACCCGTTAAAATAGTACTTGTAATTAGCAGGAAGTTTGCCCAACATTATGAAAATAAAATAAATAGATAGATAGATAGATAGATAAAGCATTTATTCGACACTGCAGCACATGATGTAGGGTAACAATAGTAAAAGTAATAGTAAACAATAAGTAATAGTATAAAACAATTAAAAGTGGAGATTTAAAAAATTGTGTGCGTGCTGCAGCCTGTCAAAAAGGTAATAGCTCAGCGAAAAGCTTTGCTCTAAGAGCAAAACACTGATTTTCAGTATTACCCTTTGAGGCGACCAGAAGAACGAAACACTGACATGATAATGATGTGTGATTGCATAATGTTTTACATACAATCGAATGAATGACTGTGCAGTGTAATGAGAATCAACTATAGGTATATAAAAAGACATGTATTTGTTAATTATGTGTTTTTGTCTCTGTAACTAAAAAGTTTCTGTGTAATTATAAAATAAATATAGACACGCATGGGTCGGTGTTTTGTGGCGGTATAATTGCTTCGGAGGTATTTGTAAATAAATAAAAACTTACTTGGTGTTGATGTAGATCCAAGCGTGCGAGTCGACGAGAACTATGGCAGTGAAGAGGAAACCAGCCGCGATAGCCGCCAACAGTTGGAGGGAAAGAGCCTGGAATAGACAGTGAAGACTCTTATAATTAGTGTATGGTTTCACCCTACATTTTTGCGCAAGCGACGATTTAGGTACTCCGTGTCGCACGCGCGCGATGCAATTTACTTACATTCTTAATATTTTAACATCAGTACGTGACCTACTACCGCGGAGTGACATTTAAGGGAAGATTTGCCACCTTTACCGAACTCTGTCATTTAAACTTAATAAACTTTATCTTTGTGAATCGTGTGTTTAGTTTACGTGCTCAACTAACTGAACTGCTACGTTACCAACGGTGACAATACAAAGTGAGGTGCTATAGGTAAACTGCCTACAACTACACCTCTACACATGTAAAGGCCTTCACTTAGGTCCTTACAATTTGATTAAGTTAGTCTAAGCCATAGATTTTCCAATAAATTATATAAATAAACAAGCTTTTTCCCGCGGTTTCAACCGTGTTAAATTCAAATATCAATTTTTTTTTATATAATATAGCCTTTGTTCACCGGGGATAAGTAGTGTAGCTTCCCAACGGTGAAAGAATTTTTCAGATCGGTCCAGTAGTGTCGGAGCCTATAAAATACAAATATACAAAAATCAAATCTTCCCTCTTTGTAATATTAGTATAGTACCTGTAAACCAGCGTCACAGGCCGCCCTAGCGCCCGCCACGAAGTAAGCGCGCGCCATGCGGCACTCCAGGGCTCCGCTGAGGGACACTAGCGCGCGCTCCGCCTCGCCCGTGCCGGCGCCTAGCGCTCCCAACGCCGGTTGGAGAGCTGGAATACAGATATACGCTATAAATATGCAGAAGTGGCTTCACTACATAGTATAAAACAAAGTCGCTTCCCGCTGTCTGTCTGCCCCTATATACATATGCTTAGATCTTTAAAACTGCGCAACGGATTTTGATGCGGTTTTTTTTAATAGATAGTTTGATTCAAGAATTTATAAACCATTTGACTCATAGATTTCCACGCGGGCGAAGACCAGAACTCTATAGCTCTATATGTTCTAAAATATGGAGCAGACTTTTGGGGTGTTCGTAACCACTTAGTTCAGTTCAGTTCAGTTCAGTTATTTATTGATAAGAATATTCTTATATGTCAAACATAATAATACAAGTAACAAAAAATACACAACGAATTACAAATCATACACACAGGAGTTTACAGTTTCTTATAAATAATTTTATAGTTCTTTTTTTGGTAATTTTACCAATACATATTTAAATATTCATATCAACATTTTATTATAATAAATATTATAAATAGGTATTATAAGTGTGGATCAGCGACATTGGCGTCATCTAATTTGTCATTTAGGAATTCTTCTAAACTGTAGGTTAACTTAGGTTAGAAGATTAAGGTATCCCTTTTACTTTTGTTTTGCTCTACATGTTTTGTTGGCATGATACTCTGTTAGCACATAATTTGTGAAATGATAAAGTTCTAAACTAATATCATTTAAGTTTTGTAAATTCCATGTTTATTTAATGTTTTGTGCGTCTCAATATACAATAAAAAGATCACATAGGAGACATAAACTCGAGGCAGCCATCTTAGAATCAATACTTCCATTCTTCAGGTCAACGTCCACCATATTGGCCGTCGGCTCACTCACCCTGATCATTGAACATGGGCGGCGCGCCCCGCGACAGGATAGCCAGCGCTTGCCGCACAGCCACGACGGCGCGTTGTGCGTTCCTGAGCTCCGCTGTAAGAACGTTCTCGCGGGAAACCTTGCACGAGAGGTAGTAGTGGA
Source organism: Eupithecia dodoneata (assembly GCA_947044415.1). Classification (NCBI taxonomy): domain Eukaryota; kingdom Metazoa; phylum Arthropoda; class Insecta; order Lepidoptera; family Geometridae; genus Eupithecia; species Eupithecia dodoneata. The sequence continues at coordinate 10,417,410 of OX345668.1, read as the reverse complement.
CCATCTGGAATTTAAAGAGTTGAATGAGAAGTGAAAAAAGCATCAATATGTAACTAAAAAATCAAATCATTCACCCGTTACAAATGACTTTTGTGTTTGTGTACGGCCTGTAGCGAGTTCTAGTTGCTAGTGCTAACTTAGCACTAGCAACTAGAACTCGCTACAGGACGGTACTGACTAGCACGTCATCTGGGGCCATATTCTTCTTACCAATCGCTTTACTATCACAGTAGTATCGTCGTAGAATCGTCTAAAGTTAAAAGCTACATACTCTAGACTAGATAGTGCATGCGTTGTTATTTGCAAAATATACTATTTTGAAACGATACCAGTGGTATAATAACGCGATTCATTAAGTAAAATTAGGACCCAGAGCTAGCATACCTCTACTGTGTATATAGTTGTACAGTGTCTACTGTGTCTGTAGTGCGTATTGTTACTCACGTCCTGAGGCAGATGGTGCGGCGCGTGGTGCGCCAGCGCGGCGGCGGGGTGTTGGCAAGCATCCGCCGCCGCCACCGCACCCGCGACTAGAATGGCGCTGGCCAGCCAACACGCCACTAACGCTCCTAGCGCGCCCACCTGGAATTCAACAACAGCTAATAAGATAGTGGTATGGATGCGGCTTCTACCAAAAGGATTGTACGGTTTACGGTACTCTAAGGCGTAATTACAGACAGTCTCAAACAACTGTCTTTTGGACAGCACGTAACGTAGCGTACACTCACGACCATTAACTTTACTGGAAGAGATCGCTCTCAGCAATAAGGCCGCCCCTTATTCTTCCGTTATTATATTGTTTATTTCTATATTGTTTTCTGTTTTGTGTGGTATAATAAAGTGTTTTCTATCTATCTAGTCGTTTCGCCGGAGTGAAAAGCCTGCATTATGGGAGTTGTAGAATCGTTCTGCCTTCGTCTCAAGTTATACTTACGCAAAGCAGCAGCAACGCCCGTCGGCTGCGCCTGGCTGCCGCGGCCAGCAAGGCGACGCAGACGGCGCCGCCGCAGCACCAGCCAGCCATACCGCCGCCCCAACGCGCCGCCTCCCATACCCACGCACGCTGGAAATATGAGGGTAGTTATAAACAAATGTGACGAGAGATAAGGGAAATATTGGAGCTGTCATCCTCTATCAACACTTTAACGTCCACGGCGGAACGTGCCACGCTTAGCAGGCGGATTGATGATCGCAGGAAAGGTGTTATAAATAAATAATGCCGGACAATCCACACAGCATCAGCACATTATCTAGCCCCAAGCTAAGCAGAGCTTATGGGTACTAGGCCAAACCATCCACCCGGCTCGGGACAAATATTTGTACGATTTGCAAATATTTGTCCCGAGCCGGGAATCTAACCGGACCTCCTGCGCGCTACAGAGGTCGTCACATACATAGAAGGAAACTGCTGCACTTCCTCTGCTTTGCCATTAGTCCACACGTGCCAATTACAGTCCTCTTAGTCATTCTTACGTGGGCGGACGCCGGCCGCCGCGCTCACATTCTCTCTTGATTCTCTGCAGAAAACGCTCTCAATAGCGCATAGAGCAGTTAGGTGGACTAGTCTAAAGCTATGTGTATTATATGAACACCAAGGCCAATAATCTACGTCTTGTCTTACCTTCATGAACTCGTCTAAGTTGAGCGTCAACAGCGGTCGTCGCAGGTTGTCGGCGGCTGACGCGGCCGCACTCGCATTCTCTCTGAGAGCAGAGAGCGCTCTCAAGAGAGTGCCTAGAGCGGTCTGGTTGGCGACGGGCTGGTCTAGGGCGTCCGCGACGCGGGCTAACGGCGCCCGGGCGCGGGAACCCATGGCTTCCCCGAGGATCTCAGACTGGAAAGGAAATGAAATATCAATCATATTGTTGGTTGTTTTCTTCAGCATCTTGAATAGTCAATTATAACCGTGAACTGGCCAGTTTGCATGGTCAAGCAAACAATTAAAAATAACGAAACAAATTAAATATTTGGTTTTTAAGTCAGATAATAAGGATCCATAGACTAGAGTAGAAAAATGTGTGTCTTTAGCCAGGGACACAATCCATTTGATGGTGGAATCTGAAGAAGCATCGCAACGATTGGGTTAAGTTTAGACCAAACATCCAAAAGGCAAGGACTAGACAATCGACTTGATAACATAATATGGTTGATAATTCCATTGACACCTCTATATATCGTACCTCCGTACCTTATACCTTCTTCTATATTGATAGGAACTATATTAAATGACTTAATAGGCTCTTTGAAGGCAATTTTAGGTGAGGTTGAAGTTCATATTGAATTTAGCTACAAGGTTGGATTGAATTTAGCTACCAGTACAAAATGATAAAGCATTCTAACAGCAAATGTATCACGACGTTCGAAATCTTATCATTATACCTACATATGTAGAGATTTTCTATATTTACCTGGTTCTTGACAGTGTTGACCAGCAACGCGAGCTGGTTCCCAGCTTGGATGCTCTGCAGCATCGCATTGTGAAGGTCATCGTTGCCGAAGAGACCGACTCCGATGGCGCCGCAGCACAGCACCGATAGGATCATCAGGGTTATCTGGTAAATAAAAATAATGCTCAATACGAGAGGGTTATCGATATTTATTGACCTGAACTGGGTCTAACTACTATCGGCGTTGACATTGACCATTGGTTTTTGTTTTAAATAGCTACGAGTAGAAATGATAGTTTGTGTTGTAAGGATCAAACTAAAGTGAGCGCCATAGCGCGCCCTGTCTTCAGCTTGCCGCATCCAGCATCTACCTGCAGTCTTTCGCAGGTCGTCATCCCACCTGGTCGGAGGGCGTCCTACACTACGTTTACCGAGTCGTGGTCTCCACTCAAGAACACGTTTGCCCCAGCGGCCGTCGGTTCTTCTCGAGATATGGCCGGCCCACTGCCACTTCAGCTTGCTAATTCTCAGAGCTATGTCGATAACTTTGGTTCTCCGTCGGATGTATTCGTTACGAATCCTATCCTTCAGAGAAACTCCGAGCATAGCTCTTTCCATAGATCGCTGATCGCTTTCCACGTTTGCCTCAGCGGCCGTCGGTTCTTCGCGAGATATGGCCGGCCCACTGCCACTTCAGCTTGCTGATTCTTATAGCTTTTTTATATCAGGTTATAACTCAATTCGCAGCTTAGCAAATCCCACCCAGGTGGGAAGCACAGTATTTCATAAGGCTTCGAAGATTGACCTAGCTAGGCGGATGAAAAAGTAAGGTAAAGTTCTTTGAACGAAACCCACCAAGACCACCCACGTAAATCAACTCCCAATTAAAAGAAAGGCAGCCATAAACAAAGCAATAACCTGGCAATTAGTAGACTTTAGCGTCTGGACATTTATCAAAGACCTTCTCTATGCACGAGTCATTGACCTAGACCCACTTAGCGCCAGAAACCGATGTACTTCCATTACACACACCGTCACCACATGTGTTGCATACAGCTGTGAGAACGATTGCGACCCAACTATGATACAATTATGATAAGACAACAGACACATCTCTATGAGCTGAGATTCGTCTGAAGTTATTTTGATAGTGCTGGCCTTTTTTTACACAGCTTCTGTAGACCAAAAGTAAGCAAAGCTTGTTTTATGGACGAGCCTGATGGCTGGCATGATACTTAAAGCATACAAACAAATATTCGCAGATGATACAAACATTTGTTTCACGCAATTCTGCGGCTCAGATGGGTTTTTACCCAATATGCCACGAATGAACCAATGAATGAACCTCAGAAAAGGGGATATATGCTAGGGAAGTCTGAACTGAACCAAACGAAGTCTATAAAAAACCTCCATATTCTATGTAAGTTTAATTTTGTTTGTTGTGTCAGAATAAATGCTATTCTATTCTAAATCGTTGAAAAGATTCATGGCCCTGATTATGTTTGCAGTTGTATAAGTATTTATAGATATCACTGTTATGATGGTTATGTGCATGAACTTAAGGTTGAGAGTCGTTTGATTATTATCAAAGTTGGTCGTAAGTTTTTTTTCTATATGTATCGAAACAGTTGCAAGGCGTCGAGGCCCTAATTATGTCCACAGCTGAATAGGTATTATATTTATAGAGTGGGAGACCACTGGGATGGTTTTAACACGCTGTGTTATGCGTCTGACGATTATGGACCAGTTTAAAGCATTTCAAGTATCTTTGTGTTTATATTTTTCAAGAAGTAGGCCACCAAATGTGGTTTCGTTAAACTAGATACGAAAGGCTAGGTTCCTCTAAACTACAAAATGGAAGTTTTAGAAAATATTAAAACCTTTTGGAGATTTGTAGACATTGGATGTCACCTTCAATTAAAAAATAAAGAAAAGTATTAGCTACTTTTGTCAAAATTAAAGTGAGAGATGAGATGCGGTGGTTCAGACAGACACACGTCAAACTTATATTTAGTTGTAATTATTGCTACTAAGGGGAGCTCTTTCTATATTTGTTATGGACAAAAAAGTTTTACCTTTAATTGACCCTTCGTAGCGCCCATGATGGGTCAGACAGTTATACAGTATAGATGGGAGGAAGAAAGTTGGAAATCAAAACATAACGGATCTTCTTACCTTGAGCGTAGTGATACTCCTTGGAGGTCGATTCTTCCGGTCGCAGCATCGCGTCAGCAGATAGATGAGCAGAATAGTTAGCGTCAGGATCAGCCATGCCCCTGGTATCGAGCCGAGGATGCCCAAGCTCTGAAAACAAATACAATATTCGTCATTCAACATGGTGAAGAATCCCCATGGCGGTCGCGACGTAAAAATGGACCCTTATCCTGCCCGGAGATGTCGTAAGAGCCGACTTAGGGAACCTATCAAAGGAAGGGCTGTCTTTTCTGTGAAACTACACATGAGAGACATCTTTGCCACATTTATTTTAATTAAATAGTTGTTTGTTTTTCTTATTTTAGTGAACTGTGTTTCATATTTTTTGTTTTCCTGTGTAGGTACTTTATAATTGTTATATTTTGTATGTGTTTGTCTGAAGTAGTTAATAAATAATTTAAATATCTATCTATCTTATCTGTAGGTATTATTCAACACCTACGCAATAATTTGATTACCAACCCGCTTACCAACAGTGGTGATTATGGCACAACGCCCTTGTTTGTGGGAGACACCTTCAGCAGTGGACGTATGTGAGGACTACCGTCAAACAGTTATTATGTTATAAAAATTATCATCTTGAATGAGAAGGAACCTGAACACCGTGGTGGTAAAAGCATCAATGAGCGGCGGAATAGAACGTGCAAACCGCTTACTGTTGATTACTCAGCTTATTGATCGGCTGGCTGGTTCTTGACTAATAGTGATATCATCGTCATCGTCCTACATAGACTAACTTTGCCGCATAAGCTGTCCAACACAGACTAAGTTCGCCGCAGCTGGGCATAGGCCTCGAAGTTTTTGTGCATCTATACAGTCCTGCGGCAGTTTTGACCTGGTTCGCCATACAATGACACGAGAATTTCCAGGCTCCAAATCTCATAAATACCGAACAAGTCAGCACAGCAGTTCCATTACTGTAGATATTCTATACATATTCACTGCGCGGAACGTCCATCAATCACATTCTGCCTACGTCATTCACGATGCTTGCTAAGCGCGTTACGGGTCACTCTGTAACTGTTTTGTTTACGTACACATCTTTGCCGGTTATCGCACTATTGCTATTGAACTATTGTGCGTGGCTGGTGTAGTGGAATCTAGATTCATTGATAGATAAATAGAATATATATTTATAGAATATTTAGAATTATAGATAGGTATATATGTAGGTCGTCCAAGGTCTATGGGCTAATGCTTACCTCGAGATAGACGGGAGAGTCAGGTGAGAAGGTGTCATTGACGCGATGCAGCGTCACGTTGATGTGAGGCAGCGCGTGCAGCAACTGGGAGAGGCGCGGCGGCTTGTACTCATCGGAGACGCCGGACGCGCCCATCGCGATTCAACTACTGCACCTGGAAAATAAACACTTACAATGACACTGGCGCACATGGAAGTATCCCTGCTAGCACAACATCGGCAAGCTTCTGCAGTTCGCAACCGCAACGCAGTGGCATACCTGGTCGCATGCCCAGCGTGGTGATTATGACACAGCCCCCTCGTTCAGGAGCCATGTTCAGCCGTGGACATTTGTGCGATGAAGCTTTTGAAACTATCATGGTTATTACCACAAAAGTTTCTTTATAACGGGATATTTACCATGATTTTTACGATTTGTGCGATAAGTAAATCTTAGTTCCCAGAGCCTTAGGATGAGCTTTCGGTAGTAATTGTATCGGGAATAATTCTTTTGCAACACTAAAACTGTAATAATTCGTCGAAAATAACCACCGAAGACGTCTTTGAGTAGGGTCAAAACAAAGTCAGGCGCTAGTATACATAATGAAACAATGATAGACTAACCCGGGAAATAGCTTTATCCACGGCTATATCGACTTGGAAGATAAGGCAAATTTCCACTAAAGCATCGCGTAGAGATGTGAAAACAAACAATAAATTTTCGAATACATGATGTCGATGATTATGTTACCTGAGCTATAGAGGTAGATTAGAGTAGAATAGAATCAAGCAGTGACATCTAATGCACCACTATATGATGAAAAAAAATTGAATCTTATTCACTAATGGATAATACCAGCCCTGATAGCTGGATCATAGTAGGATAGGGCTGCTTTAAATGTTTTCCTCTGCTCCTATTTCCCTTATAAAAGCCATGTATCCCAACTAGACTCAAAGAACGCTAGCTCCACCTCGCTCGTTATTCAATAGACGTCATCAACCACAAAGTTTCACGTCACAAACGCTCACAGATTACGCTCCAGTCTACGCCTTCACAGCCAAACATAACTAATTGCAAACTAAAATTAGCAACGTTAGCAGTTAGCACTCGGAGAAAGTGCACATCTGTTAGCGTATCCCATACATGATCGCTCCAATCCAAACGCCACACCGCGCCATCGCGCATGGAATTTTCCAATATTAGAATTAAGGAAGAAAACGCATTTCGTTTTAGAAAATTTTATGTATTTATTGAAGAATACATATTTTAGCCAATATTGCACCATTAAACCAACATTGGTTGGTTTGTATTGGACACTCGTTTTGAAATTATATTATATTACATTGCGTTTGGATAAAGATAATTATTATCGTCAAAACAATTTGAATGTGTCACCCATAAAAGATAGACAATAAGACAATGCTTGATTACATACTTGACTTACCTAACCATAACCTATCACGTTGTGTAATCTACAAACTGTCTATTTCAATAAATAAATAAATATGAAATAATGATGTACTAAATATGATGCAATCCTTTTAATTTCGTTCGTAAGGGAAGGCAATATTTTAAGTGCTCAATACGGATTTAAGCGAATTAACTACGAACCTTATGTTTAGTTCTGTCGAATTAGTTTGCTTTAGTGACACCGGAATTGACACCAATGTTTCTTTTCGAAAATCTATTTTCAACTGTAAAACAATTGGTGCGACAGTTCAGTATGGCGTCATTTATATGGCGCGACATAATGGCAATGGAGTCAGAGTTATCGTGTATGTCTCAAGTCTCACTTCACGAATGATCGCTCAAAACCCACATGGCTTACACACAATCAATTACGAGTATTCGAGCTTACATTGAATGCTTTGGCCATAATTCAAACTTTCAATAGTATGGTATGATTGGCAGATGGCCCATAGATATCATTTACGTTAACCAAATAGGAGTTTTAAGGTCCCTCTTTGTCGGCCTTTAATAATAAAACCGTGCAGTGCTTCTTAATAGACCCATTTTACCCATCTTGCTATCTTTAACAATACCCTAGGGTCCCCGGAAATTTAACCAAGGATGACTTGAGAAGTGACACACATCCCTATGCAAGGTTTTTACCAAACGGATTCAAAAAGATATCTTTTTATCATTGATTGATCTTAAAGCGATAAAAAAAATAAGAATCTCGATTACCCATCGTGCCATCAAATTACACTATTCTGACAATATGTTTATAATTTCTTTGCTTTCTTGCTTCTCTGTAGGGATGAGATAGTTAGATCTCCAATGGAAGCATCTGTAGCCTTTAAATGGGGCTAAGTGTTGAATGAATCCCCATAGTACACCGCGGGGAAGACCCCCAAAAAGGTTGTTGACATCCGACAACACGTAGGCATGAAGGATGACGAGGGCTCAAGACCATCTTTAGTGGAGGCGATTGAAATTTATTTCTGAACGAACCCACTGACGAGTGTTAAATACCAACTGGCATTCCCAGACTGTTTCAGCTGAAAAGTTTCTAGTATCCATAAAAGAATGTACTCACCGCACCGAGTATATAACGTCTCCGCCTACGATTTCATGGCTTCGGGACGGCTCGCGCTTTCACCGGGACATCTAGAACAGAGAGAAAAGGATATTGCATTCATCGGAATTTGTAACAAATAAACCCTATGTATAAAGTGAGTTTACAAAGGTTATGATAAGCATGAACAGGGTTGGATTATGGACAAAAAAATTAAGTGAACTATAAAATAATTTAATTGATAATAATGAATAGTATAAATATGACCTGTCTAAGTGCTTATTTGTAAGCTTAAAGAAATAAAAACTTTTCATTTTCATTTTCAGACATAAATCCATGGTAGGAAAGAGGTATACGAACGACTCTTGTTGGTAGGTCAGTTCCGCAGTCTCCAAAACTTAACCTTAAATATTCGATGCACTTAAGGTGCTCATGACGCACTGCTATTTAAGCTCCGTGTATCAGCTAGGCAGTGGGCAGTGAACACTATAAACGACTAGGTCAAATCGAGTAGGAAACTCATAAGCGCGTAGAATATTAATGCTGAAGTCTTATCTCTGGTGTAGGTAGGCTGTGCGTCAGCGACACGAGGATTTTATTATGTACTATTTAGTTACGATGTCAATTTTGTTTCTTGCATACTAAGACCACAGAAATATTATAGTTACTAAAGACTATTAAAACTAGAGCACGATAGGTTAAGGCGATCTAACCTTCATAGATCGTGGACATTCTTTAAGTAGCAGTAATCATCCAATACGGTAATTGGTACGCCGAGGCCAGGTGACGAGTCTTTAGATGTTGCGGTCAAGGCAAACAAAACGATACGTTTACATCATGTGAACAGTAAACATCACACCTTCAAAATTAAATAACTGTTAGATGATTTCAATAAATGACGTGAAGGCTGCATCAGTACGTAATACAATTCTGTGTAGGTTAATACAAGAGCTCTCGTTTATACTAGGACACGTGGAGGAAGCTGATGGGCTGTGCAGAAGGTTAATTAAGGGAAGACCATTATGGGTAAACCAGTAGACCGCCCCAGGTATCGTTGGATTAGCGATTTGTAAGTCGATATCCGTAAACACGCATGCTACTGGACAGCTCAGAACCCCAGATGACCAGATGCTTGAAGAAGTCAAGATTTGCTTCGGCCTTCGGGTCGATGAGCCAGTAGAGTATGAGATGAGGAGTATCTATATACACTTACATAAAGGCTGTATAAATGAGTTAGACGGCTTGACGCGACTGTGTAGGTATAAGTGAGTTAGACAAGTCATGTCAAGGGATATAATACAAAGCTGCCGCTGGTCACGCGATTAATTAGCTCAATTGACCGTCGCCCGCGGTTTCATTGTATATGCGATTGTGATTTTGATAAGGCTGGGAAAACAAGTCCCAGAAGTTACTATTACAGCCTCACTAGCTAGAGCACTCGGAATATTCTCGTTTACACGAGTAACGTACAATCCACAATGTGCATTACATACTACAATCAACTCGTAAGAGTACGACACTTGTAGATAGCTAGATACCCAATGCGTTATATCTGGAAGATTCTTTATCTCTTGAGATGCGTGTACAATGTACCAACCGATTTTTGCAAGGAAGCTACTATTCTGCTAGAGCATGTTCATTGAGCTTCCTTAGTAGGTCAATCCCTGACTCAGAATAAGGAAAGTCGTCAGTGCTTCCTAAAAACATTAGTCAGTAGCGACGTCACACTACGCACAAAAAGTATAACGGAGTCTGGAGTAATTGATTGAGCAAAGGAAAAAACAGGCTTGGGTTCTTGAAGACCTCTATGACGCATAATGTTAGAGAACTGATTACCGCCACGGGAAGAATGACAATAACAGCTTTATTTTCATTATAAGAGATGGTTAAATAGTTAATTTTTTTCTACACCTTCTTACTAAAGTTATGTAGAATCTGTTTGTCTATATTAACAAAAAAATCATCCGTTTTCTATGACAAAAAAGTCCGAGAAGCTGTGTCAAATATCCAGCAAGATATATTTTATTTTCTGTTCGGAAGCCGATTGCAGAAGCAATATTTACAGTTCAAGGACCGATCAACCTCTTTAAGACAAATAGGTGATTGTTTCAAAGTCATTGAAATCGTTGACAGCGGAGGGCCTACTATAGGGTTCACGCAGAAAAAATACTGAGTTATATTTTTTTCATCCCTTTTCGCAGAATTCGTCAGCCTGCCAAAAAGTGAACACTTTAATACGGCCAAACTTAGGCCGTATTAAAGTGTTCACTTTTTGGCAGACTGTCGTTTGTAAGCTTTAAACTGCCTTGAAATAAAATGCACTTATTAATATGGATAGAAATGCTCATGAATTTGAATGGAAATGCATGTTATATATATTTATATAACGAATACAAACTCGTTTTAAAAGCAGTATTTTTTGCTCGAGAAGCTAATGGTAGGGCCTCAGGAGTTATAATAAGCCCGTATCAATTTAATAGCTTAAATGAACTGTCGCTAACCTTTCATAATGATATGATTTTGAAATGAGACGTTGAAAACAATCAACTGTTTACATCTATTGAAACACATAAAGGTGCATTCATAATGATTTGTGTAATTTTGCTGCAATCAGTAGTAATCATGACGGTAATCAGGAAGGACTGGTAGTTGTTTAGTATCAATGCTAAAAGTCAGTTCATCTTATGGTCTTCATGTGGCCTAGCGTATCTGTCAAGGGAATATCAAATATACTTAAAATAATTTTATTATAAATTTCAATGTTCGATCTCGAATCTCGATCTTGTACTTGAATCCTAGGCTAGCATTATTGGGGATTGGGTGAAAGTGTGCGAAGGTAAATTAAATCAAGTTTTTGCTTGACTACGCTCTTTACCGACCTCCAAGTTTTTATGTAACACCGAAATTGAAATCTGGATCGAGATGGCATGACACTGATTTCAAGAGTAAGGACCGAGCTCTTGGAAATTTCCGACGCAATAAAATTTCGTGCTGCACATCCTTGAATTTAACAGTTCGCCTTACGCATGAAATGACGACGACGTGGGCGCTTATAGACCCTCCTTTAAACAACAATATATTCGGGATCCTGCTGTGAAGCGCGAACGTCCTATCCTATCGCTCTAGTTTTTAAACAGCGCAAAAAATACATAACATCTGCCAGTCGAAACTCCGTGCATGCCGCTTTATTGCCACAGATAACAAAAAGAATCTAGAGGCAGTGCTATCCTTCTGTCAAATCACGTCCAACAATGAAGCAGTCAGTGCTCGTGCTAATGCTAAGTACTCTTATCGTGAGTGTGATATGTACAGATTACTTGTTCGGAGAAATAACTGACCATTCAAAGCTGGTGTTAAAGAAAAAAGTGAAGTATGAAGCGCTTCCACTGCAGAAGAGGGTCAAATACTTCTCTTATAACTCCTCGCGACCTATCCAGGTAAGATTCCGTGACGTATTTGTTTAAAATAACTGGCGGGCGAGGTAATATCAGCATGTAAAGTAGAGGAGCTTGATCCTTTGTTACTCAAACATTTTAAAAGTTAAGAACTAAATTTTCATTGTGGTCTGGTCATTGAGCCTTTGTTTTCACTTTCAAAGTTCTACTCTACTTTGAAAGCAGATACAAAGGATCTCGATTCTACATTTTTAGAGAAATGGAGTGTCTTATTTTTTTTTAAACAAATACGAGTAATTTTAATTTTTTAATCCGTAAATCGCGAAGAGTGGAGGATGAGACGGGGAGTATTGCTTTGCAATTTGCAAAGCATATCGGTAAAGGATATCAGTCGCTCTTTAATTATAATACTTGCTTACAGCATTAATATTTCTAGAACTAACGTTCAAATATAATGTGCGGTCAAGGGACTTCTTTAATTAAGCGAACTCGTTTCTTCACCTTCGATCAATAGGTTTTAGGGCCACCAACCTTGCCACTTAATTAGCCAAAGGTGACCTATAATAAGCACATGTGCTGTGACTAAGGACATACTTTTGACACAAAAGAAGACTTTTTTGTCTCGATAGACCGACCTTGGACAGTATGTGGGCATTTACCACTTAGCTTTATATTGCAACTGTTCACCGGTACTCATTTTCATGCAATTAGTTTCAAGCTATTCTGATCCTTTTCTGATTGGAATAAAGTTTGTAATAGAAATAATGTCTATTTCAGGCGATCAAACTGTTCGACTTCCAGAGAAGCGAGGCTTCAGTGAACGTGACAGATGGTGGTATCGGCCACGAATACGTCGAGCTGAGGATGAAGAGTCAAAGAAGCTACCGGCTGGAGTACTCTATCGAGGTCTTCGCGTAGTTTATGATGCTCAGCAACCAAAAACGCTATGCACGATATGTTTCAATGCAATCTGAACGGTGTCTCTGCCAATAATAAAGTACAAAATATTCTTATCATCTTCGTGTTACAAGTCGATAATCACTGTTCTCATAAATTGCCACACTATTAACCCCCATATCTTTAGTCATTACCTCGACTTCGATTCAAACTCTACTCAACCTCCAAATGCGTTTCGGTATGCTTGATCGTAAAAAAATCCTTCACTCGAAACAGCCTTCGAGAATTTTTTCATACGAGTGGAATAACGAACTGTCATCTCAAGGTACCTCGCTACCTACCTTGAATGCTCCTCGAAATAGTTTGTTGTTATTTACAATGGATTTTGGAGACTATCTCAGTTACATTTACGACGATGAAACCTACAATTACCCATCGCGAAGGTATATAAGAGAGGTTGATATATAACCAAATTAACGACTAAGCATACCAAACTCGAGCATGTTTTGGAGGAATGTTCGAAACGCCTTTGAACAAGTTTGAGTGGAGAATGATTTGAGGTAATGACTAAAGATATGGGGGGTAAGTCGATGAAGACCACTACAAATCATCACTTATTTTCTACTCGGAGGGCGCGTTGCCTATGTCTTTGGATGACTATAGTCTCTAGCTGTTCCCAATACAATGTGTATTGTCGAACCTTGATCAAACGAGATGTGCGAATACACGACATATATCCCACTGCTGGGCAAAGAACTCATTCCATTTCTTCCTATCTTGCCTCGTTTTATTTTATAATTTATGTAGATTAAATCAGTTGATATTCCTGTTGATCTTTGTACAAAACAGAAAGTACCTATTTTCAATGGTGAATAACAAAACAACTAAAAGAGATACACCCATAGTTTTTGGAGAATTTGTAGATTAAATTATGAAGTTTAATACAACATGCAAAAAAGTACACATCAATAACCCAGTTTTAAACTTACAGATCAAAAATAAAATAATATTTTTTTTTTTTTTGCAAATTTCTAAAATAATATTGATTTTACTAGGCTTATGTACCGAAATCGTATTTTTTTCTTATTTTCTTAGCTAGGTAGACTATCTAGCTTTCAAACGAGACTACTTTAAATAAAATACACCGTTTATTCAAAAAGAAACGAAGAAAAAACCAGATGAATTAGTTTTCATTAAAAAAATTATTAAATCGGCTTTATTTTTGAGATAGGTAACATATAATTTTTTATTTTTTGTTTTTTATCGATAAATATATGTCGTGTATTCGCATATCTTGTTTGATCAAGGTTCGACAATACACATTGTATAACGACCATCTATCGTTACTATAACAAAGTCGTGGACTACAGTTAATCGTGTCGTCCTAACTGAATATACAATACAAGCCACGATTTTTTCAACTGTTTAGGGTTATACTTTATTGATGTTATATTTATGACTATATCTTTAGTGTTAAATCGTATACAGTATAGCGTCTTAGGTTTAAGAAACCTGTTATGTTATATCGCTAGCCAATAAATAATAAGATTAATTTGAATCCTGCATGACATTCTGTCGTCACGAAACAGTGGGACCCCGCCCTTAATGATTCGTGTTTTACTTAGACAAAGTGTGTGTTTGTGTTCTTAAGGAGCATGCGATGGGAAGTGCGTTGTACAATAACATCAATGTGTTGGATCCCGCCGAACATTGTCTTCGATAATGTTGTGTTCTAATATTGTGTTTTATGTTTAAGACAACGTACTGATAGTTATAAGTGTAATTTTAAAGGGAATAAACATCGATTTTCGGTTATATCTTTACTTTACCTTAAAAAGATCGAAGTGAACCAAAAATCAAAGTAATCACTTTATTTTCCAGGTTTTCTTATATCATTTGAATTTTGTAACGTGTCCAAGAGTCCTGATCCTGAAAGGTCTAAAGGGAGTAAAACACTTTGATGTTTGATGTTCATGAAAAAATCTTTCAAATTCCCACTAACCTAGATGAGATATACAGACTAGTTTGTTAGAAAGTTGCACTTCTAAGTTGGACTAGATAGGCACAAACATACTGAACACATGGCATGTACAAAATGCAGTCTCGAAAAAACTACGAAGCCTTTAGAAGGGAATGATCATGCTGCACCATATTTGGTTAGGACTTCTTGGAAAAGAAACAGATTAGATGGAAACATCTGCAAGCAAGCATATGCTGCATTATCTTATCAAATCATTAAGAAGGTCAAGTTTTTAAATGACACTATGTAATTGGTCATTTGTCGTTTGCGTTGGGTGAATAATGTTTTATAGGCAGGTGTTTATTCTAGCTAGTATTATGTCTAGTCTAGAGTAGCCTTAACTCGCAATGGGATTACATTAGGTTCAAAACAATGCTTAGTTTTTTTTTGAGTCTATTACATTTATTTGCTTTTTGATTGAAGCTAAAAACAGCAGTGAGGCGAACGTGATAGTACGCGAATGCAAGAATATCTTCTATTATTATTTTTATTTCGTTTTTTTTTTAGTTGTTTACTAAAAAATTACACTGAGAATGGCTTTAGTATTAAAAAGTTTGTCTATGGTTGAGGTATCTCTCAAAAAACTCACAATATAAGAATACAAAATTATCTTTTATGCGTAAAGTTTGAAAATTAATTAAAAAATTTGTCAGAATTGCATTAGAGGAAAGAGCTCTATCAAAAAATTATTTCATATTCAAATAGTTTATTCAACGGCATAAAAAAATTATTAAGTGATATAAATAAACAATAACGTACCAAACGCATTAGGCACGCGTTATTTGTTTTTTATAAACTAATTTAACCATAAAACACGACCTAGTAAATCTAGATAATAGTGGTTCCTGACCACCATATGAGAGGAGGCTTTCCCTCTTGAAGAAACTGGTTCCATGACTCACGGCTTTCGTAATCCGGTCTAGGTTAAGATATCAGGTTATCCATTTATAGTATCTGGATCTTTATTTTATCCTTGTTGGTAAGGTTGTTCTTTACTTACTCTTCGTGGTGGTCCAACTTTGCCGTTTACAGATAAGTTTTTGTCGACTCTTGCAATAAGATTCACTTTTGTTAGTTCGTTGTTCGTCACGACAGTGCCCGTTTCTGTTTCCTTTAAGAGGGAAAGCAATCAAAGTTTCAAGGGTCAGTGTATCTACCTGGATTTTAATTAAAGATATCAGCGATTGGACCCGAAATAGAGGCAATTGGAGCGAACTTCCTCAAAAGCCCCTAAAACCTGGTCAAGTTGCCAAGTTCAGATAAGAAATTAATTCAACGAGGAACTTGACAGTTATTGAAGAGAAGTTGGCCAAACTCCTAAGGGACCTTCGCAGCGAATGTGACAACATGGCGGCTTGCCAATTAGGACGACACTGTACTGTTATGGAATGAAATATTTTACTGGGAAATTATGGATACTATTTTGAACAATCAACGCAATAAAATAAAGTTTGTAAGGGCTACAAAACAATCTGAAAATGGCCCTTAAGATAACGTCATGTCAATTTCTACGGTCCAGTTTTAAGAAATATCGGTGCCGAAAGCAGACATCGAATTAGAAGCTCTGTTTTATAACGCAAAAGCCTTTTTACACCTAACCCAACCCGTATTCGTTGTTCCGGAATCAACGATGAGACTATCCGAAAGCAAAGAACCATTTTATATGAATCCGTTCTTCACAAGTTCGTGAATTTACAAATCTACAAAACGCCCTGTATATTCTCGCTGGTTACGGATTGGAACCAGACCTTAAACGGCCCTAATAGTTATTCAAAAGATAAGTCTCTATAAAGGTATCTTATCCAAAAGAGTGAATACTATGACCCGTTACTAAAGATCACAATCTATGGCGCAAGCGAACAATATTGTTGGCAAATGTATTCGGTACACAAAGCTATCGGCATCCACCGCGCTGTATCGGTTAGGCATTGTGATCCAACTTGGTAAAGTCACAGAATTACTATGAGTTACTGCATCACTTCGCTTATTATACGAGTTCAAGAGCTATATGCAAGTTGTCTGCAAAGGACAAAATTAGTTGCTCGCTTTATTTTTTGTGGATAAATTGTGACCCTTCCTATGATACCTATGTACTTATCAATAATATTTAGTGAAGAATGTGCATCTAATGTAATTTCGTATGTCTTTTGCTGCAATAAATACTTTGAAACTTTTTTTTATGTCTTCGCTGAATCGGGCTGTCAAGAAGGCGTATGAGGGAAAACCATCGTAGCTTAGACCGGCCGCCCTTGCTATAGCTGGACAGACGAAGTGACAGCCAATCTTAGCGATCTCGTTGCTACTTATGTAGCTGGTGAGAGAACGCTCAGAACAGAATTTATGGACAATCTTCAGAAGCCAAGATCCACTTTGGGTTGCCAAGCCACAGGAGTTAGTGGGAAACAATTTGCCTAAAGGCAACAATAATTGTTTTATTCGGCATAGAGTTCAAGCTTCATGTTTTCTTCGACTCGATGGTATTTCTATAACGACAAATTTTACAATAAACTATTATATTCACTAGTTAACGGTTGAGCACGCCATAACAATGTTCTTAAGTTACATAGAATTCGGGAATTTTGAAGAAAAGAACCAAAATAGCACGGAGGTTAACGTTACGTTGACCTTTAAAGATAAGGACTCAAGGGGGAACGCTCCAAGTTTTTACTCGATTGTTTTGGTATTTCGATAGCTGCCCAGATGTCACTGCAAGAGGAAAGCCTTGGAAGTCTTGCATATTTTCAATAACACGTAATAGGCCAGTTTTAGATGACTAGCGTATTACGCTTACTATTACATTTTATAGGTCGCACAAAATTGCACGGTTCTGACTTTTTGATAAAACCGAGTTTCCAACTTCGAAAAACCTAGACATTTTTCAGTTTTGTGCTTACAACTTCCAAAAAATGCATTATACGGCAAAGTCACCTCGCCACTTTTAAGAAGACACTATTAGCGACAATAAGAGATTTGTAGTCTTTCGACTAATACCGTCAAAAATATGTAAGTCATGATGAGAAATAGTGAGTAAATGAGAATAGTAGTAAAGCAGTTATTTTACTTATTACTGACGGGAGCGGTTTCCTCATTTCTAGACAATTGAATAAGGAAACTATTGAGGAACCAATTTATAAATAAACACATCGATTCCAGTATCTCTTGAACAGCTGAATCCAGCTGCGATGCACATTGAAAGGATGTTGACCGCAAGGCGAGTTAAAATCGGATCGACATACCGTCAGACATTGTTTTGCTAGGCTATGAATCATCAGGATTTCCCATGAGCACAAGGAATAAACGTTCCTTGTTCCATACATTTTATTGAACGCCGCTACGCCCCGCGGTTTCACCCGCGTGGTGATAGATATTTTGGATAATATACTATATGTATATCTTTATGAATTGTAGCCTATGTGTTATTCTGATACGTAAGCTATATTATTGTAAAGTTTAATTAAAATCCATTCAGTAGTTTTTGCGTGTAAGAGTAACAAACATCCATCCAATCCATCCATCCATACCTACAAACTTTCACGTTTATAATATTAGTAGGATTCCATCAAAATACAATGAGTTGCAAAGATAGGTAAGTAGTTAGAAAACTACGTATGCGTCGTGTTGTTTTCTGTATTTATGGGATTTCTTAATTATGAACAGTGTATAGATAAACAGATAAACGTAAAACGAGAGTTTATCCTGTTTATAGTCTAAATGTTGATGAGTATCAAGCCGTAAAATCCCAATTCATAGTTCGAGGTAATACTAAAATAAACAACTAAATCAAATTCTGTACCTACTCTCATTTATAAATATTTTGTCATTTAACAAAGCTGGGCAAAACGGATAATATTAAAGTATTATTACTACTTTATATTACTATGTATATATTGTACCTACTTCATATTAATATGATGAAGTAGATACAATATACATAGTAGTAAAAAAACCAGAGTTAGCGTTGTGTACTTCTTTTGAAGAAGTAGAGCAACATTATGCTGAGACAGGACCTATTGGTTCGTATTGTAGAGCCGCTTGTTGCTTTTTTAGAGATATATACATACGTAGTTAACTTTTTTTTATTTCTTTATGTTCTTGTTTATTTATAGATTATTATTATTTAGTAACAAGCTGTACCTACTTGTAAATCAATAAATGTATTTTCTTTCTTTCTTTCTAGTAACAGCTAGGTACTATATAATTCTAAAAAATGTAACCTGAATTAATTATTTCGAATTTGTTTATTTTCTTATTGAATGCGGTTGTTGGAAATCTGGGATGAGTTTTGAAATAAGACTTGATTTTCGAATCCGGTCTAAGATAAAATCTCAATCTCCTCTGAGTTCGAAGGCAGCAATCAGGTCAGCGACAACAGCGAGCTAAGTCTAACCCGGCAGGCGTCGTCAATCCGACATCCTACCGGATTCCGGACGACGGGGAGCCGTATCCGAAACCGGATACACCACTGTCCATGGCCAATAGTAAAGGAAATCGTTTACTAGTTCTCTGGGTTTCGTCAGTTTCCTCTACCTATATTAACTGGCTTGACGAAGTTGATGGTTCATACAGTTTTTTTTTTCTTTGGCTGAAGATTTTATAGAAGTTCATCAAGCCTCGAAGAAGTTTTTTTCCTAAGAAATATGTATCACAATATAATCGTTTTGTGCTACATTTATAAAACTATCTCCTAACGTAGTGTAGGACGCCCTCCGATCAGATGGGATGACGTCATGCGTCAAGCTAAAGGGCGCTATGGCGCTCATTAAGGGAGGCCTATATCCAACAGTGACTAACATAGGCTGATGATGATGATGATGAAGACTAAAGAGATAAGTTACAACTGAAACAACTAGCACATAACATTTAAAATTAAAACGAATTAGAATTGAACGCTAGAACAATCCCAAACTTCAGTAACTATAGCATGCAAGCAAAGCACTCAAACCAGGGCGGCAACCGCGGCGTGGTCGTGCAAAATTTAACGTAGCGTGGTCTCATGGTTACGATCTATCGCTCTGGAGCGGATAAGGCGATTTGTGTAGGTTTTTTATTTTGACGACCTCAGTGGCGCGATAGGGAAAGGTCCGCTACCGCAGGAGGTTGCTCGATTCCCGCCCCGGGACAAATTTTTGTACGATTTTCAGATATTTGTTCAGGGTATTCACGTCGTTTATTATGTATAATAAAAAAAAATATCTATGGAATGTATTGTATTATTTATATCAGTTATCTAGTATCCATAACACAACCTCTACTTACCTTGCGGGCTAGATAATGCTGCGTAAATTGTCCAGCATTATTTATTTATAATTTTCTGGAAAGAAAATTCATGAGGTACGATCAGTTTTAAATACTAAAACGTCACGGGGAAAACGTCTCTTCTCTTCTCTTCTCCTACGGACATCTGCGCACATATCCGCTTTGGTGAAGACTGGGCCTTACTCAGGAGACCGTCACGTCATCCAGCGACCTAGTTCCCGGCATAATTAATAGCAAGGCTCTTAACAGTGGATTAATCTGTATTCTGACGTCCCTCCTTGTGCTGTTTCTGGGTGAAATGAGAATAGAAAGGACAATTTGAAGAGTCATGCAAAAGTCAAATGACTAGATTATTTTCTCACCTATTATTGTATCTCCTTAGCTTGGGGCTAGAGGATGCTGTGGATTGTCCAGCATTATTCATTTATTACGCCATTAATGGCTATTTAAATCATTATCATGTTTCAAATTTAAATGGTAGGCCGCTGAGCCAGCTAAACTTCCGTAACGAACAAAAAATATAGTATTATTCCAAAGCGACTTAATTGTCAACGAAATGACTCAATTATTTATTACTTAATTGAATCATTTTTATCAGTAAACCACAATGACATAAAAGCCCGAGAATCCATTCTAACAACATGAATTCCAATCAACAACGGTCATTAGTTTTCCTTTGTAAAATAACTCTAGCTAGACTTTGCCCGGTCTCGAAACGATCATTGCAATTGCCTCGCAAAGGGGGAACCAGAACCACAAAGGAAATCGCAAAGCAAATCTAATTAAAAATCAATTGTCTTGTTAGCCCAATGCAGGGGTCTAGGAGGAAGCCCACAATCATAACCCGGCCCGCACTGAAGGTAAATTGAATAATTCTGGTATATTCCATCTCGCGGTGTTTTGTCGCTAGACAGTCAGGGTCGATCTCCCACATGCCCCAATTTTATAATGAGGTTATTGGCTCGCTCGACTAGCCGACGCAGAGTCTGGTGAAACTGTCCACGTAGAAATAACTAACTAATATATTGCAATCTAACTTTGTTATATTTAAACGGAATCACTACATAGTATAAAACAAACTCTCTTCCCGCTGTCTTTTTATGCTTGGGTATGCTTAGATCTTTAAAACTACTGTTTTAGTTTTTTTTTTATAGATAGTGATTCAAGAAGAAGGTTTATAAACCATCTGACACGTATATATGTATTTCCACGCGGGCCGTGGGTTCACCCGCGCATCTAAATTAAAGTTATTATTTTAAAGTAGCAAATAAAACAAATATTTAGATAAGACGTATCCTTTGAAAATCTGAGTTCTCTTCAAAGCTCGCTCGGTATAATAACATTAAACTTATCAAACGGCTCTTCGCCGAATTCACAACGGAAATAGATTAGTTATTATTATGTGCAATGTCTGCTACACGAATTCTTATATTTTCACAGATTAGTGGGTAAAGATACAACCGTGCGGACTATTTGACTATAGTCCGCACGGTTGTATCTTTACCCACTAACACGTGGGAAGGCATTATATAAGATTGCGAGACATTTCTTTTCAGGAGTCCCTCACCTTCAAGACTTTGCATTGTGTGTACCTAGATGCAGGTGGAAGTAGCCTATACTTCCACCTGCATCTAGGTACACACACCTAGATGCAGGTGGAAGTATAGGCTACTTAATTTCAACCTTTTACGCGTTCAATCATATGTTGTGTAATTGACTAAAAGAGATTGATTGAACCCTAGATATAGCGCTGCTGATGTTATGCCTGCCTAGCGTGTAGCCTCCTATGCTACTGTGTTAGATCGCGAATAAATATATAATGCTGGACAATCCACACAGCATCACCTAGCCCCAAGCTAAGCAGAGCTTGTGTAATAGATGACTGATATGCTTCATACAATAGATTACATAGATAGATATTTTTAATGTTACATAGATCACGACCAGAACACCCGGAACAAATAATCTGCACATACAATTGTCCCGAAGCGGGAATCGAACCCGCAACCTCCTCCGTCGAAGGCGGACCTTCACCCTCCACGCCGCAGATCGAGCAATGGAAAATGTACAAACATTTGCTATTGAACTGCCAGAAAATGTTCCCGATTATCCCCCGCTCCCAATTACATTCGTTAACGGATGACGTGCCGTAAGTAAGGGTATGGGGGTTTTTGCTCGGTAGTAACAAGGGCTATTCAAAATATATGGGGCCCTATTCCGCTAAACTCATCACTTCACTATGACAATGGGGGTAGCCTTATCGTATGTAAGTTTATTATAATGTTTGTAATGTTATGAAGTGTATTTGTTTTTCATCTAAATATTTATGAAACTGCCACCATCTATATTATTCCTTCGTGTCCAGTCCATCCTAAGGTTGCCTGGAAGAGATCTCTATCAGCCATAAACCGCCCTTTATACTTCCTTTACTCTAGTTTTCATTTCTGTACAGTTTTCGGTTTTGTGTCGTATAATAAAGTGATTTCTGTCTAATTATCCAATGATACCGTCGCAGAACGCCCCACGTTTTGGTAATCTACCTTCGATAAAAGAAAATAAACTACTGATGAAGGGACGCACTTGAAAAGTGTCGATATTGAAATGAAACTAATCAATCTCTCCGTGAAAATATGTAGTACCGCGCCACCTATCTGGAGTTTCTTTCATCTAATGATTCTACTGGCGATTCTGCGATGATACCATTGCCATAGTGAAACAATTGGTATGCAAAATTGGGCCTTTGGCAGTTAACTACAGATGAGAGCTACGGACGTAGATATAGATAGGTTATAGTATAATGTTTAAGGTAGTCTACAAAGCGGGTAGTAGGAAGAAATAGGTGTTAATTAGGAAAACGAAACGGGATAAACCATTTATGAGCTCAGGAGGATTTATAGTTCCAAGGTTTAAAGCAAACTAAGTGAAGATGAAACAACGGCAACACTAAATTACTCGTATTAAGGCAAACAGAGCAAATAGGGTCA
Source organism: Eupithecia dodoneata (assembly GCA_947044415.1). Lineage (NCBI taxonomy): Eukaryota > Metazoa > Arthropoda > Insecta > Lepidoptera > Geometridae > Eupithecia > Eupithecia dodoneata. Next base: position 10,394,558 of record OX345668.1, on the reverse strand, counting down.
AATTTTATTTGTTGCAATAACTCTAATCCATACTAATATTATAAATACAAAAGTAACTCTAACAGGTCTCTCTGTTACCTTTTACACGCCGCCTGAACGGATTGTAATGTAATTTGGCAGGGAGGTAAATGGCATCGTGTACGGTTATGTACGGACGGATATTGATATCATACATTTTATCCCAGAAAAGCGCATGCGAAGCCGCAAGCAGTAGCTTATTTGCCATACATAATACAATAAAATAAAAAGTTACTTATTTCAGGAATCCAAATACTTAAGTAAAAAAAAATTAAGAATCACATAATTCAAAATAGATTTATTATGAATTATGTGATAACACACAAAAACCGACAATCATATTTCTTAGTTACACAGTTTTTGAAATAACACTAGTGACTAATTATTTTCCCTAGGAAAGGATTATTCTCCATACAATAGAGAAAGAATTTTCCAAATCGATCCATAACTGACGGAGATATCGACTAACATCCATTAAAATCGATCCGATAATCCGATAATCTAGTCCGATCATCGGACTAGATTATCGGATACTAGGCGACCTACGACAAAACAAAACCCACCTCCATTTTGTTTTTTCCTTTCATCCGTCAAAAAGAAACCACAAACCCCAAACGTATCAAGGATAAATTAACTTTCCGTGTTCTACTAACTAGGAATAGCTACGACCAGTGTTACTAATTCAACTCTACCCTTTTCAGTAGTCAATACCTATTACCGATTCCTACCCACGCAGGTTTATTTTCACCGGATCAAACAAGAGCCCGCTTCAATCAACTGAGAGTGAACTTAACACCACATTACTACTTCATTCGAAGCAAATTTCCGAGTAAAACTATTTTTGCTACTATTACTACAGAATTGAATTCCATATTACGAAGATATCCCCAATAGAATAGGATGAAAACGAAATGAGCATCACGTTACGAGTTCTTTCGACTCATTCATTCGAATACTATTTTTATGTTGCTACATATAAGTAGAATAAATAAATAATACCGGAAAAATCACACAGCATTATTTAGCCCCAAGCTAACTAGAGCTTATGTTATGATGGGTACATACATACTAAATAACTGATATACATAATACAATACATTACATAGATAGATATTTTTTTATTATGTATATGAAACAACCAGAACACCTTGAACAAATATCTGCAGATCGTACAAACATATGTCCAGAGGCGGGAATCGAAACCGAACGCGCCACAGTGGTCGTCAACTTACTAGAACAAACGTATTACTACATAATTGAGTTTCGTAAATGGAAATATCACCAACAAAAACGAAAGCGAATTGAGCATCACATTACTACTACATTCGATGCAAATTCTCTAGTAAAAACTATTTTTATCATTACTATTGGTCGCGATAGTGATGGTAAAGACACGTGGTTGGGGCACGGTTCGCCGGTGAATGGAGAATGGATCACGTGGGGCGCGGCCGTTCGATATAACCGAGGCTGCGCGCTGAGCTCGCGCCCGGAACTGCCTTCGCCGTCCCGAGAGCGGTGGCAGCTTCACCCCCCCCCCCCCTCAACCCCCCTCGCAAACCTACGGGACCAACGGGAACTTCACAACATCCAAGCTCAAATAACTGCCACCAACCAGATAGACCTCGATTGCCGTAAAGCAGGATATCCGATCAGAGCTCTCGCTGCACCGGTAGCGCCGGGTGTAGGTTTAATCAAAGATGCCTTTATAATATACCTTTATTGAATCGAAAATGAAATCTTCGTACGGAAATAATCGCAAATTGTGATTGAGCGGGAAATGCTTTGTCGTATATCATTTATTAAAAGAGTACCCGTGACGTAGAGATCGAACAAGGTTTTAATCAAAAATGTATTATACTTAAAATTAAACTCGCTGTGCCCAACTAGGATACACAAGATGAACTTATCTGAAATGAAATGAAATGAATGAATGAAATGAAGAAATAAGGTTTGAAATGAAACCTTATTCATTTCATTTCAAACCTTATTCATTTCATTTGTACCTTTTAAAGTGCAATGTATACGCTTCTACAACAAAACTCCAAGTGAGTTGCAAAAATTACCATCGAATAAATTCAAACAAATTGCAAACATATCCTTTTAAAAAGGCTTTAAAAAAATAACAACCTAACAAGGTAAAGGTTTCTTGTTCGCTCATTTCCTTTACCTTAAAAAGATTGAAGTGAATAAAAAATCAAAGTGATCATTTTATTTCCTAGTTTCGCATGCAATTTGAATTTTGTGACGTGTCCTGTAAGGTCTAAAGGAAATTAAGCACTGTGATATTGATTCATGTAGAATTGCGAAATTTGCGAATACTCGTAACTTAGGCGATCCGATAAGCCTTTAACAGAAGATTCTAAGTTAAAGTTACGAGTTAACAAGGATCAAAATCAGTCAGAATGTGGAAACATCGCTTGAATGTTCCCACAATTTAATGACTGAGAAAGAATGCATCTGGCATGGCGACATACGTTTTATCGCAAGAGTTCTCAGAAGATACGAGTTCTATAAGACATACACTTACACATACCTTACTAATGCACTGTACTCAAAAACAACGACAACAACAAAATATTATGAAAGTTGTGCCAAATGTTTCAGTTGCTTTTGGTTACTAAGATTACAATAATACAGATATAAAAACGAATATCGAAGTTTACATAACACAAGAATCAAACTTATAAAGTAACATTCAGTTACCTACCTCTAGATTGTTAGCTAAAGTCTACAGTGAGCTCAACCGTTTCAAATATCTTGTTATATTTTTTTATCTTTAATTCAATTGTAATTTACTTTGTTATTCAAACTTATTAGAAAAAGAAAACCAAGCAGGCTGTTCGTTTATATATTTATTTATTTACTTTGCAATCCTAACACAATGTAAGATGTCTTGAGTGGTAGCTAATCTAATTACGTCATTAAATATCTTTCTATTTCTTATAAGTACGGCACAGAGTTAATTATCTAAAATATAGGTAAACCTAAGTTAATAATTACTCAGCTAGACATTAAACTTGCGCGTGTATGTTACAAGCGATCTAAAATTCCCAAACCAAAGTTTCATTAGCTCAATCAACGACGAGTCACCGTCAGTCAGGAAATTAGCAAAGATTTCGGCTAAACTTTCGCCGAAGAACTTAGCGTTCCTCGGTGAGTCATCAGGTTTGAAACATTATAAGGATAGAAAAGAGAATTCCTTTTTAATTTTCTGAAATTAAAAATGCATCAAAAACGAGCAACTCAAATGTTTTCGAAGACCTTACGTCAGAGCGAAGTGAAAAGAGAAGAAAAGCAGACCCCAACCAACATACGATATAAATAATAATTGCTTGGGAGAGATAGCGTAGTAGTAAACAAGCTGTTCTGCTAGGTTATTGAACTGATTTTTATGCAGTAAAGTTTAAACTTGATTGCAACACAACAGGTGGGAGACCTTGGTTCATATTCATGGCATTTTCATTGGTTAGCAGCTCGCTAGTGTGCACGTAAGACGTCTCAATATGAATTGTTAACAATCTCGTACTCTTTTAGCGTCAGTAAAATATGAAAGAGTCATTTCCCATACGTCATACACTTAAAGATCACATCATCGAAATGTTTAATATTGTAGCAAAAAGTCGAAAAGCTCTAAGTTATTTCTTTCCATCCGACATAAGTCACCGTCGTCGTATACGCCTAGAAGGAACAGCCTTCAATAAAATGGAATGAAGTCATTTGACCCGGCAATTTTATTTACGACAGTGATCTGCAGCCAATAGTGGAAACGGATATGTCCGTAATAACTTGACGTCTATAAATTTTTAATGTTCTGATTTATGGTTTTACACATAAGTTGATGTAAAAATTTGGTGATTGTTGTTTTATGAAGACCATACTACGAAGATTATTCAGCTTATAATCAAAGGGCAAGGCGAGGCAATTTAAAATTGAGAAATCCATAAAAGTTCACCATCCATTATTTTCTGTACGATGCCTGTCACGTCGATCAAATTAGCTGACTCACCCGACATTGAAGACAACAATCAGGCATTCAAAAATCTGGATTAAAAGGCAATTGTCTCGGGTCGGGTCTATTTTTGATGTGGCTTTGTCGTCCGCACAATGGCGGACCGTAATCATAAATGGGATATCGATGATGGCAGTTTTATTCAAACCATAAATTGAATGGACGGCGGAAGTTTTCCGCTGTATTTTGTTGCGATAGTATAACGAGGGCATTGATAGTAGATTTCTGCTCTCAACGATGTGCTGCTCGGAAAATGGCACCCTCTAAACAGGGAACGACTTTCTTCACAAAGGGGTTAAGAAATTCATCTCGGAATGAGGATAATCCATAAAATTCAACAAAAAGAAGATAGAATCCCAAACCGAGGGACAAGAAAGGGCAAGGTGACAGTAAAATCAGACCTCCTATAAATCCAATGGCGCATAAAACCAGAACCAGGAACAATCTAAAAACCTGATCAACGTGTAAGGTGGCGTCTTGCACTCGGAGCTTGATACTTATAGGCTATTGTTACTATCTGCTTTCAATGAGTAGATGCATTTACCTTACCAACTAGGATCCATGATATTGAAGTGAAGATAATGTACAGTTTACTAAGATTTTTGCTATTATAGCGCGTAATCCTAACTAGGTAACTTCAAAGGGTTTTTATTATGTCCCAAAAAAAATCTTTTTCGACGGGACTTGAACCCGCAAATCTCCCTCAGTACGGGATGCGCTACCTATTGCGCCACGAGGTCAAATGACATTTCGACGTCATTTCGACTTCTTTCGAATAACTTTGGGAATTCCTTCGGAATCAAGCGACCGATTAGCTTCAACCACAGGGTACATTCTTCAACCAAATATATTGTATTGATGCAACAATATTATATTGAATGGGTGATTCACTGCGTACGTGAATCATTCTGAGTAATAAGAATTGAAAGGTAAGTTTGTATGGTTTCGTTGTATCAGTGCATAAGGTGTTGGGGGGGTGGCGCACCTTAGCAAAATAAAAAGCACAGAGGGTATTTTGCGAATGATTCTTTCAAATGAACTCCCCTGACGAACAAATTAGTGTATTATGGACAATCATTAAAACTTTAGGGTGTGGTATAATTAAATAGTGCAAAGCTAACTGTGCATGTGCATTTGTGCATGGTTACAATTATAACCTAAGTTACCACAGAGAGGCAAAAAAAGTTTATGGCATTACAGATCTTTCAGTAAAAGGGTTGAGAGCCCTACAGCCGATGCTGGAACGAATATACCTTTGTGCCTTTTGCCAGGCGAGCCTAACGAACCACTACGGATAACGAATGTGCTGGCCCTCAATGGTGGGCTCAGTTTTATGTGCCTTGATAAATGTGACGACAACACAGTAAGGGACAAGCCAGAGGTAACTCCAGTTACATTCATTGTTGGTTATAGCGTCCATAGTTGGTAAGGTAGAGTTCCGGGGAAAGTGAATAAATTATTGCGGAATCTTATATTAACTATAAGATTTAGGTATATACCATAGTATGCCCATAGAGCATAGTGTTGTGCCAGTCTAATAGCCTTTTGTTCGTACGCTGATCATCTCTATAATTAACAAATCAAAGATAAAATCGTAAGTCCACGTCAATTTGAAAGAGATAGAACTCTTCGACAAGTAATTTGACCATCATCATTATCAATGTTCACCTAAAGGATGGGAAATAGCCCTAATTGTCCAGAATTATTTATTTTATAATAATTATTGGTAAGTTATTCAGCTTCTAAACAGCCGGCTGTAAGAAAGTATAACACTGTTTTTGCCTTAAACTTTAAAATTTTATATCAATTAAACCGCTAAAAAGCACAAATCTTGAGTTTATTTGATTAATAAACACCTAACGAACTTGCCAAAGTTGAACTGATTTAAACTCGCCCGAACTGCATTGCCTAATCTGTCAGGTGCATCGATATTCTTAAACTTTCACCACACTTAAGCAGGGCTTATAGTTTAGACGCGTGTGGGCGTCTATTTATGTACCAAACGGCTTAAGTAAAGCAATTTGTACGCTTACCCTAATGGATGAGTATGGATGTGATACTGAAAATTTATTAGAGCTTCAATACATTTGTAATTGGACGTTGAACACGCAATAAACATAAATTTGATAATCTTTTTTTTGTTGAGGTTTATTTTTATCCGGATTGAGCAGAGCGAAGCTAAATTAAAGATGCTCCACTAAAAAAATTATATTTTCGGAGACTTTTTTTTATTGTTTTATTTCGTCATCAATTGGAAGAATTTGGATAAAATTAAGACTTACCACAATATTACAGCAAATTCTTTGAGAATCTGAAACAAAATAGCGCTAAATCAATAACAGTTTGAAAATAAATATAATGTAGATGGATTCTCAATTGACAGAGAAAAGACGATCTCCACGAACTCGAAGTTACCAGTAGAAGAAGCTGGCGCAAGACAGCACACAGAGAGGCTTGAAGATGTCTAATGAGACCAAGATCCACTTAGAGTCGCTAAGTCATAGAAGTAAGTAATACATATCCCACCAAAACATAAATGTAAAAAAGGAGAGCCAAGTTCAATACAAAAATTAAGATTGGCTGTGGGCTTCCCCGCAAAAAGAATGGAGATATAAATGAGTGCCAAGTCAAATCTATGTAGGTTAGATTTGACTTTGCCAGTTTTCATTACATCAGTTATTTTATAAAGTTATTCAACGTTTTAATTCTGATAAAAACTGGCCAAGTCAAATCTAACCTACATAGATTTGACTTGGCACTCATTTATATCTCCATTCTTTTTGCGGGGAAGCCCACAGCCAATCTTAATTTTTGTATTGAACTTGGCTCTCCTTTTTTACATTTATGTTTTGGTGGGATATCATTACTTTTTGTAAAGAAAACTAGGCAGGTATTGAGATTTAATGTTTTTTCTTGAAAAAAAAAAATGTTTTTTTTTTGTATGGGGACACCACTTGTAGGGGCTCGTCGAAGGTGTAAGACTTCAACTAGGGCTGGTCGGGAGTGATGATCAAGTAAAACAGCTCGTGTCGGTTTATTGTACCGAATACACACAACTACGCACTTATTACAAAGTCACTGCACTGTTCACTGTTTTCTTTCCTTAACACTTGCTCACTTGTAAAATAAGAACTAACTAAACTTGCAAACAAACTGGGCTTGTATACCTTCGCTGAGTTAAACTAGAAAAATCTACGATTTTCCGGGCCATACCTATCTCTTTATATATTCCAGAACATTTCTGATTTCCCTTTCTATCCTTTCTATTCGTTCGAAAACAGGTACATAGCTAGGTAGGTACATGTATACGGGCCGGTCCCTAACAACTACACTGTATTCTATGGCGCAATCGGAGACGTTAGTACCTACTATTGCTTATTCTATGCAATGCTTCGACATAGGTACATAACTAGGTAGGTATTATACGGGCCGGTCCCAAAAACTCCACTGTATTCTATGGCGCAATCGGAGACGTAGTACTATTGCTTATTCTTTGCAATGCGAATCTATTTTTAATTTAAACCTTATTCCATTGACATAAGGTCGTCATCGCTAAAATCACTAATTTTTGACTTTTTTTTATTTTTTGATTTTTTCCTACGCTTACACACAATTACCGAGCTGGATTCCAAATTTCATCCTTCTAGGTCATCTGGAAGTAGGTTAGATTTAGGTACTATATATATGTCAGTCAGTCAGTGTGAATTTTAACGACTTTTTAACCTTCATATCTCTATAACCGTTTGAGCTAGCTTCATGAAATTTGGGCTTCTACATGTCCTTATGGATATAATTAAACAGACGTAGTTTTATGTGTTTACGTTAAAGAGGTTTTGAGTTATAGAAGGGTCAAAAGTGGCACCAAGTGGTTCGTGTAATGATACACTCGGCGCGTTCCTTTGCTTGAACTTGGCTTGAACACGCTGCCGCGTGTTCTGATTTCATACAGCATCAAAGTCAGCAAAGCTAGTGTTAAAGAACCTGAGCCCTAAATTCGGTTTGACGAAATGACATCGATTTCGAGGCGATCATTTTTCGATGGGATTTGGTACAGCGACTCTGGGGCACCCTAGAATCGCTGTGGGTGCGAAGGCGAACAGGAAAATACGTAAATCCCATATTTTTAAGCACTTATAAAACGGGTATCTATCGCGTTTATTTACCTATCGTTGGAAAAAATTGGTAAATAGACGATAAATTCCCGATGTATTAGTGCTTATAATTATGGGTTCAGATCGCGTAGGTTTAAAAATAAAAATATATAATAGGTAAATCATGTACAAAAAGTAGACAACACGAATCGTTCTGTTTGATGATAGTATCGTCTCGATACTATCATCAAACAGAACTCAGAGCTCAGATTGACATACTCGTACGAATGAATCTGTCTTCGTCGCAGGTAAAGGCGTACATTTATAATGCGACTGCGGCGACCACTGTATCGATTGTCATGCGGTCTGCGGTCCTGCTTCCAAGAAACTGACACCATCAGTCTGCTCTAGTTAAAGTATTTTATAAATAACTACATTCTGCCTACTTTACACGAGGTTTTTCTAGATATGTCCTTCCCTAAAGCGGTAGTGAATAATGTAATAAGTCCGTAACGCCAACAAATTGCTTTGCAGGAAGACCAGCGTTGGAGAAACGAGATAAGGGTTCGTTAGATTTGTCTTCCCAAGCACATTGGAGGACCAAAAACTTTTTTTAAAAAAAGCATGTGCTGTTTTTTTCATATATTAAAAACTATTAAGAATGAATTGTTTTTGATACCACTTGGCGGGCCAGCGAAGTTTCTGTAAGGACTTGGGGGCAGCAGTAAAATTACATATGTTCTGTTGGTTATCTGTTCAATCCAAAGCCAGAGCACTATGATGTGTTGACGTATAGCTTTAAAATCGGGAATTCAGCTACCAAGTGCGGAAAGCTATCGATTCGCGCAAATTGTGTCGACGATACACCAGTAACCTAATTGGTTTTATTGAACCTACACTCGGGGGTCGTTGCCTACCGGACCGCGGTAGGCCTAACAATTCGACGCGTTTTTAAAATAATAAATAAATATAATGCTAGAAAATCCACACGGCACCATCTAGCCCTAAGCTTGTGTTATGGGTACTAGATGACTAAAATAGACTTATATAGATATTTTTTAAATAGAATAACATGTTGATTAAAATAAACTAAAACCGACTTCGAATCCGGTAATTTTTTGTGGTACTATTTTCAAGGTTTGCTGGACAGATACTAATCCCTCGGGAATACAATTTATGGGACCACCTCGGGATCATCTATATACAACACTGAAAATCGATATATGTATATTTAGAAATCGACGAACATACAAAAACGTACAGTAGACCAAAGACCATTCTCCTTTTTTCGAAGTCGGTTACCTAATAAGGAAACAATATTTTGTTTAATTGGTACACATACACAAAAATGCCTCCTCGCGCCATAGAGGAACTTAAAACGATAAGTAGTTTAAATAAATAATACTGGACAATTCAAACAGCATTATCTAGCCCCAAGCTAAACAGAGCTTATGTTATGGGTGGGTACCCGATAACTGATATATGTACATTACTTTACATAGAAAGATATTTTTTATTATACATAGAACATGACCAGAAAACCCGAAACAAATATCTGTAGATCAAACACACATATTTTGTCCAGAGACGAATCAAACCCGCGACTTTCTGCATCGAAGGCGGACATTCGCCCACCGCGCCACAGAGGTATTATAATATTAGGTACACAAATACAACTACAACACAAGCGTTGTTGTGCCTACCCCTGACCAATCTCCTAGGAAGTCGCGATCCTAGAAGATTGGTGGGCGATCGCACATAATCGTGTCAAGCCGAAGGATTTAGAGGATACCTTTGCCCAGCAAAGGCGGAAGAAATAGACTGTCCAAAAATTCAATACACGACTTGAAATTGGAATAGAGAAGTCAATAAAAATCTTTGAAACGGAGATAAATGAAATGGAGGAAGTAAGCAAAATCAGAATAACTCTGGATTAACATCTGACAACAGTTCAATGTCCTAGTTAGAGGAAAGTGTCGACACGAGCCATTCGAAAGTTTCCATTATCTTCCGCTGATCCGGAACAAAATGATTTCGCGGTTCGTAATTTTTGAACCGTTACCATTTCAGTTTTTAGTTTGCACTGAAGGCAATTTAGTACCAATTGAGTTTCAAAAGTGAATGCGCTTTACCGTTAAGCCAATAGGACGTAACTAAATTATATAGAATCAATTATTAGTGCCAAAGTATCTGCTGCTTCTGAAACAGTCATTACCATGACAAAATATGGAATTGCTAAGAGCTGCCGATTTAATTAGACAAGTTAACTCCAAGACTTACTTCAGTTTGTCAAAAAAACATGCAACAAACATTCAACGTAACTGCAAAGTAGAGAAGTCACAGATGCACTTGAGACGCGTGACGCAATTTTACACGATAATCAATTACCCACCCCCGACCCTCCCTAACTTCGCCGAAGTCGGCAATATGGAGCCCCCATGGTCATGAAAAGCCCCTGAAATCCCTGGATAAGTAAGTTCATAATTACCCTTCAGCATGTTTTGTTATAATTATAATGAAATCACCCAGCCAGCACCAGGAAAAGTGTTAAAACTACAAAATAATTACAAATAAAGTAAGGAATAATATTGTTCTATAGTTAAATTTATTAAAAAAATATAATTAAATCATCGAGCCAGCACCAGGAAACGTGTTAAAACTACAAAAGAAAAACAGATAATGTAAGGAATAATATTGTTCGATAATTAAACTTACTCCAATAATTTGCCGCAAGTTTTTGATAAACCTAATTGACCTAGGTTAGGTATTTCTGATAGTGATAATGTTAATTAGTTTTAGAGTTCATTTAATTAGATTACCAGATAAATAAACATACCAAACATACTCATAGTTATTGTACAAACTAACATTTTAGGTGAATGAAAGCATTGAAACAACACAGGAATAGATAACAGTGAACAGTTTATACTAGAACACTTAGATAGTAGATGTACCCGTTCATTGTTTCATAACAATAACATATGACAAGCATTGTGGTCTGTGTCACCACATTTAGTAGGGTACCTAACTTACTAGAAACAATTCAATGCAGCGTAGCTTCGGTAAGAATAAACAAAGTTTATTTCAAATAACAAATTACTTTCAAATTACAAATCTCAGATAATAACGAAGCAATTATTTCTTAAACATAACAACTTTTGTGACTGATCCTTTGATGTTGAGATTAGAGAAACACGGGATCAAAGTTGTTCATAAATCAAATTAAGAGGCTGTTAAAGTTTTAACTAACAAGATTCAAACATTCAAAGGTGATATACCTACCTAATATACATAATTATCTTTTCAAAGAACTTGAGATGCATTTCTGAATACATACAATAAGCAGTCTAATAAAGTGTATCATTCGTCACAATATTCTTGCAAGCAATGTCACAAATGTCGACCCCGTGCGGAGTCCTAACAAAAGAATAAATACACGTGAGCGTTTTGCCGACTTCTGGCAAACATTTCATTCAACACCAGGTAAGGTATTCTGAACCTAAAGTCAAAGCAACAAACTCGCTTTTAGGATAGAACGAAACAACGGTCGGACCAAAAAAAGCAGCAAGCCATTTGGAGTCAAAGTTCAAACTTCGATGCAACGTGCGTTGTGAGCAGTCACAGTGCATTTTGACCTTTAAAGTAAGGGGATTGAAGTTGAAATTCAAACAAAGTTTAGCTTTTAGGGTGTTTTTACGTGGTCGTGTGTCATAGGACTTGGCAACGAGAGAAGGGCCTGAAGGAAACGCGAGGTTGTTTTATAGGTGACGAGGTTTTACCTCGAACCGCAATGGAGTCTTTTGTTTATTATCTGTTATTGTTTACACTGCGAGTCATTTCCATTTCTTCGAAACTTTCTTAGTCACTTTTACTATCAGAGCAGAATTCTGGTTTAAATTGCTCCTTTCTTACACTGCTTACCACATTGGTTAACACATCTCACATGATGAATTTCACAACATGGCATCGATAAAAGTTCATATATTATGCTGGGTCAGAATCAGAAGATTGCGATGTAGGTACTCAGCAATAATCGATGAAGGCCATGAGCTCAATACAAATAAGTAGGTATTGTATTGCTACATGCGATCAATTGCCTTATTCATAATGTCCATAGTGCCATCGCACGGCCTTGAGTCCATCGAATTCTTTACACAAACAAGTTTCTCGCTTCCGTGTTTAGGGCCGGTTTATAACACTTCAATTTAAAGCCCGGGGCTGTATAGAATCTCCCCTTTATTTTTTCAAGGACTTTTTCGTTGCATACATCGAGGGGTCAAGCAACAAGAATATCAAATAAACTATTGTTAGATTACTAACAATAGTTCATTCAATCAGAGGTAAATAACGTTTAATGTCTGCAGAAATCTATCATATAAAAGAGGAAGGGCCTTTATTTTTTCAAGGACTATTTCGTTGCTCGCATCAAGGGGTCCACAACAAGGATAACAAATAGACTATTATTAGAGTAACAATCAGTAGTAAATAACGTTAAATACCTGCAGTAATATACAACGATAGGTCATATAAGAGATAGAAATAAAGCATACCGGCCCAATACCTCCGGCGCATGGCACAAGGACAAGATGACTAAACTAAACGAAAGATGCTCGCTCAAAATACTACAAAAAGGTGTACGCTAGTATACCATGAAACGCAGGCTTTATGCGAAACCAAGCCTTTTATCCAACTTCCCTTGAAGCAGAAAATAAAGTGCAAAACAGTACGTCCGCATCATAACTAATTTGTGAATGAAAGCCGCCTTCAATCCTACATTTGAATATTAAAGGCGTTCTCAAACGCAGATGTTAAACGGAGGTCGTCCCACTTGCATAATGAATTATGGTATTACGGTTAAAGCATAATAAATATATTCTATAACTATAATAATTATAATTCATTCATTTCCATTTCCTTAGAGCGAGAGCTCTAGGCGTGAATTAGGCATACAGGGAGGTATGCCATATGATAAATATGATATACATAAGTGGAGACCTCTCCACTACGATGTATAAAGTGATTGTCAAACGATTACACAAATAAATACATTATTATTTTATTGATTATTATATTTTTATTTATCATGTAAGGAAAAGTAGAAGGGGGAAGCCCAAGAGATAACTATATGAGTCAGATCAAGGAGAAAGCCGTAGTCATGTCTTATAAAGAAGTAGCAGAGACCGCATTCGAATGAAAGAATTGGAGGAATTTGCATCATTGCACCGACAAGAGTCTTTCGAAAGAGTCACTATTGATAACGTAAATTAGAAAACACGAGCACTATAAAATATCTAAGCACTTTAACTTGAGCACAATTGGGTACATTTAGGGACACAAGCTACGATATCATCTGACGATAATACAGTACAGACTACAACATTATACAGCATTATCTTTATAGGTTAATCCTAAGCAAATGTGAAGATAATACAGACTTAGAAGTAGGACATTATCTCTAGGATGATAATTTAGATCACACAGCTTGGCACTTGGGGCAAACCTCAATTTGAAAAAGGATTCGTCTGGATACATAATAATAGTGTTAGTTCGGTTTTGGTACGTAAATAAATATATCTTTTTATCATTATTGAATATAATGGAGTTTTGTCACAGAATGTATACTTACGGGAAGTATAAATTCTTTATAATATAAAAAATAAATAGCCACATAAGGAATGTGGATAGCATTTACAAAACGACTTATAACCTACACTTGTCTCCGTCATCACAATCGATGAGGATTTTAAATTTTTACAAACATAACTTGCAAATGAAGGTAGACTAGCTTTGGCTATGTGAATAATTTATACTAGAGAGAATCCCTGGTGGGGTGCAGCATGAGCCGCTGCAATGATTTAATTAATATAAACAAACCTTATTCCTTTTTTTGTGTACATTATTATTTATTTTTGTGTATACATCATAATTATAATATAATTAATAATAATTTTTCTCTTTAATGTTTTATTGTTTTTCTACCACGGTTGAACAAAGGCGTATCTTTTTTCTTTATACAACATTTATTGATTTTTTACTAATTAGCGACAGTAAGGTCTAAAAATATTTTTTTTTTTATTAATCAACACAAAATTACATGCACCGATGACTCATGGCTCAAAATTAGTGCCAATAGCTTATAAATTAGTGCCAATAGCTTAACTTCTTGCTACTGTCAATACGACTTCTGTCATCGCGTTATACAATGCAGCTATCAGTCTTGGGGGGCACATTCCATGAACATGAACAGGTTCTACTTTCATTGATCCACCGTCGCGTGAGCTGGCTTCATTTCGTAAATTATTACTAGCTGGAATCCTTCAGCTTTATATAACTAGATTGGATTCTGGGTATGTCGTACGACAAATGTCAATTTTAAATAACTACCTGCTATGCTAAGTATATAAAAAACTTTCGTACTATTATTTCTCTATTGGCTTCAATATAATCTTGCTATCAGAATGGCCGACAAGACTTTGGTTTTCTTATAAATAAAAAAAATATGAAATCTTTGGGAGATTTTTTAATCTAGCCTGTACCTACCTTATATTATCTATGTATAGCGAGACATAACAGAAATTTTTAATTTTCTTTATTTAGATCACACTTTGTTATGTTACTTAAGTATCTTCATAAATATTGTTACGCCCTCAACGAAAGATAAGTCACCTTATAATCATGAGAAAGCAAATAATAGGATAACACTCAATCACTACATCAAGATAACGTCTCGGAAACAATTATCTTTTAATCAACTTTTCTCTTCACACCTTAAATATCCCCCCTTCGAGATATAACAGAAAAGCGGCAAAGTTCAATGACCCGTCTTATCTTGGACAGACTTTATCTATCTATAGTCCGCATATTTCCCTCGCGCCTCGCGTTATATCGATTTCTTTCAAATAGAACCTTATTTCTATCAGGGTAAATATCATTGTATCCGTATCGATATCAGTACCGGTAGCATGGGAATTCGATGCTTATGTCAGCGACTTTGCGTCTTCTGATACGGGCAAGCTATGCACAATATTAAAAGGAAGGATTTGATTTGTGATGTGCAAAGCCGACGCCAATATTTGTCTAGATTAGATGAGTTGGGTTCACGTCGGTTTATTCGTCTCTTGGGTTTTTGCAGTTTTCTGTCTCAATGTGTGTTGAAAATAGATAAAGCTCTCTGCAAATCGATACGTAGCAAAGCATTAACTGAATCACGGATTTATTGGTACCAGAAGTTTAATAACTATATTACTCCTTTGTACTAGAATGCAATTTAAAGTAACTTGCATTGAGATTGAGTAATGTAAAAATCTGAATGTGAAATCTGAGAGCAGAAATATCATCGCAAACGTGTGCCAAGGGAAAACTCCAGACGTGCATAAAAAGAGCGAAAATGTCCCAGAATATTTTGTCACGGCCTTGCTCCGCGCCGTAATACCCTAACAGAGACATAACGACTCCCCTCTAGACCACTTCCCATTCGCGATGTCGACCTAAAAATAAGCAAAGCGGGTCAGATGGTACAAAATGTAGAGCGGTAATACATTGTGTAGAATATTAACTATGCAAGGTCTGAGCCGCTCAGGTGTTCCGGGAGGCAAATTGAATATTTGAAAAGTCGACCCGGCTCAGCCTTTCCAATAACTTTTCCGTCGAAGTCTGGTAAATTTTAGCTTTAGGATTGACTTGTGCTTTTGGCATTCGACAAATTAATGTTAGAATACACGAACGAAAATAGGTCGAACACGACTTGCGCACAAAGGTTGAAAACATTAATCAAATGGCCAGCGTTGGAAAACGCACGCCTACATATCCAAAGTTCATTAATAGCATTATCAGCTTTATCATCGACACGGCATGATATCCCCACGCCGTAATTTAATATTCTATGAATACAATAACATAACTTATCGTAAATCACAGCGCGATCATTAGGTGCTACGGTACTCGCACGCGTACTAAGTCTTTAACATTACGTCCATCGAATTACGATCTCTCCCAGTGCGTTTGTCGCAACATGTTGGTCTAGAGGATGTAGATCTTGCGTGGTTGGACGCCAGGATGAACCAGGAGACGTAGAGCCCCGAACGACAGGGGGGATTCCATTGCAGCCATGGTCAGTGAACCTCGTGCAGGAGGCAGGGGAGGTCAAGGTACAGCGGCCGGGTTGAAGGCAGTTCCGGGCGAGAGCTCAGCGCGCAGCCTCCGCCGTATCGAGCGGCCGCGCCCGCCTCCACGTGCTTCATTCACCGGCACGACATCCACGCGATACGTTTACATTTTCAAGAATAAGCAGAGGATTTTTAATTCGCAAGACACGAGCGACACCCACTTGGAAGCACGCCAAATGGGTAGCGGATTTCAGGAAATAACGTAGACATATTGGCGCCCAACGCGAGGCGCGTTATTACAAAGATTTTTCCCCTGAAAATTGAATTTAATTCTTTATCTCTTTAATTCCAGTTCGTCCATCAATGCAGATCGGAAACAAGCTGACATCATACATCCGATCAGCCATCCCGTAGCTCCGAACTGGGGCTTTTAATCAACCAGTAGTGTCGGTTGGTTTATATCAGTCCGTCAGGCTTTCAAAGCGTATCGGGCTTCGATGCACTCACATACGATTCATTATAGCTTGCATGCAATCGCTACGAGAAAGATAAGTTATTGGTTCTGCGCCCGTCGGTATTAAGTCTATTCCATCCAGCTGAGGGTAATGGAACAAAGTAAGGAAATGCCCGGTTATGTTTCACGTTTCGTTACGGACACAAATGGTTTTCAGTCGTTGGGTGTTCTTTTCCGTGTCAGTTTATGCTGTTTATGTTAGGCTTATTTGCAAATGAGGATTCTAGAACTGCGGTATCATCATCCTGGCTCTAGCCACGGGTGGGCTTTCGTCTGGTCGAGTAAATTTAAATGTAAAAAAAGTAAAAACGTCTTTATTTTTCCAGAGCAGAGACGAATAGACATACTCGTATGAATTAACAGAGTACCTAACTGACAAAATCGGTCTCCGCTCCACATGTGCTCGAGTAGATTTTCTGCAGAAGGACTTGAAATCTACTAGATAGCAACTTAGAGAGGAAATATTTGAGTAGGCAGAAGTAGCAATATTTGAGCGGCTAGAGTTCATTGATTGATTGTTCGATTGATTTTCTAAAACTGCAGCATCGGGATAATTATTCAGATACATCAAAATATGAGGAATACTATTTCCTATGCTATTGCCGGGCATACAAATGGAGCCCGTTATTAGCGTCTATAATCGATTTTATCAAGCTGGCAGCTCACCGCAACAGGCATTAATTTAATCCTGCACGATTCAATATGCAGCTCCGGTTTATTACTCCCAGCGATTTATCTGCGTGGTTTGAAACGCGCTGCGGATTTATCTGATCCGTTCTGTACTACATTTGTTGTATGCAGAGTTATTTCTTCTTTATGCTCTTGATCATTTCTAACGAATTGCGGGTTTGTTGGATCTGATACAGCGAGGCCAGTTTCTCGATTCATAACCCCTCGGTGACCACCTACCCGACGAGAGTATATTTACAATTAGCGCCACATGTTCCTTGCACGTAGCACAATGCTGAATCTACTCCCTTTGCCTGTCATTAGTAAATTATTGTTTTTATTATTGTTCCTGTTATTGTTAAATTAATACTCTTCTTTCAATTAAATTAATTCCCGTCCGATATCCCTTATGGAGACATAATGTGAACACTAGATAAACCATCATAGGACGCAAAGGTCTAATAATCATGTTGATGACGTCATAATAAAGTCTTGCTCGGAAGGTATATTTTCGCCAATAATGAGGATCATGTTTCGAAAATCATCGGTGTTGATGATCGTATCGTTGACGGCAGATAGTCGTAAGATTATGATTGATGGTGCGAGGCGCCTACAGTCAATCATGATTGAAATGTTTAACATATTAGTTGTTTATAAGTTGTTATTTTGCAAAAGGTTGGTATAATGGACGCGACGCGACGTAGGGAAATGTTCCTGTGATTCATATTTTGATTGTTTTGAAAAATCTATAAACCGACTTCGAATCCCTTAGTTCTAAAATGTTTTTTACTTGCGGGATAATACTAATCATCGGGAATAATATTTTTATGGTACCATCTCAGGATGATCTCTATACAAATGCAAAAGAATCATCCAAATCGGCCTGGCGAACATACATAAAAAAAAAACAGCAGAAAATAGAACCTTTTTCGAAGTCTGTTAGAAATTAACTTAGGCCGGATCTCTACTCTATGGACGTAGAATTCAGTAAATTATACGGATTCTTTGTTGATTTCATAAGAAACTCTAATTTCTTCGATAAAATACAATTAATTCCAAGAAACAACGCTATCGATAGATAAAAATTACTATTTTATACCAGTACAGAGAACAGTTGGTACTTAGAATTACCCTTTTGTATCATATAAAAAGGCAATAGAAAAGGTAGTCATAATAATATGTTGGTTGATGTGTAGGGTAGACACAGCTGAAGACAGGGCGCAATGGCGCTCATTGGGGGAGGCCTATGTCCAGCAGTGGACTGATATAGGCTGATGATGATGATGATGATGTAGACACAGCAACCACAACATTACATGGCGAATACAATAAAAAATATAAAAAAATAATGCTGGACAATGCATACAGCATTATCTAGTCCCAAGCTAAGCAGAACTTGTGTGAGTACCCATAGGTACTAGAACAATGAAATTGAATAAACAATGGCAACAAAATTGCTTTAAGTCACCAAGAAATAACATTCGTATAAATAGCCGAGAAATGGGATATTGCTTCACAGAAACTGAGAAAGTTCTGTTTAACATCGTTTCCGTCAAATAAGGCGAGGCAAGGCGCAGATCATCTCGCTGCGTGGAACTTGCAGGAAGCCGAGTGGTTAAGTTCCGGTGCATAGTGGAACAGTTTCGAAACAACGCTTTTAAGGCTGGGACGATGAACTACGAGACGTGAAACGTGAATTCCAATTTTGTTACGGCTAGGCCAAAACTGGATTGGCGAATTCCATAAGTAAATTAGTTTCATAAAACCGACGTATATTTGATTTATTATGTTCAAAATCTTTTATTAGATTTTACGCATTGTTCGGTTGACACGAATTCAATACAAATCGTCTAGTTGTATTATTGTCTCGAATAATCGAAATCATGTCTTCATTTCAAGACGTCAGAAAACCTCTTTATTAATAAAATGTTATTTTTTTTCGTATTTCATCGTCAGCTTCATCTCGGCACGTTGTCATTCACAGTAACTGCTTGGTATTATGCATCTTTTACGATTAAAACAAATATAATCCATGGGTAAAGGGTCCATGTGTTATTCCAGTTTAGATGCAACTTCTACACGATGACTTAAGACCAAAGACAGTTACATGCATATACCGGAAACAGATTATTCGCTTCGGAGATTCAAAAGGAGCAGTAAACTGCCAGAGCAACTGAAATTAAATAAGATCTGGTTTCCGTACGTTCTAGAATTCTAGATTATAAACAAAACAAACTGCATGATATACTTTCAGTGAAATAGAGGTCTCGAGGACGCTTTCCAACAAGATTGTTGGACTTCATCACCTCTCTGACTCAGTCTACCGTGACAAACTGTTCCTACAACAGCCAACAGCAGCAACCAACAACGATGGCGGCGCATTGCATGAGCACCCGTTCATAAAGAGCCGATCATAACCACGACCACTTTCCCAAGAGTGACCGACTATGGAAAGAACAGTGGCAAAAATCGAGCACAAAATCTAAAGCACTCTTAGAATATTTACCCTGTTCACCTTGTTTACGTTGCCTGTACCTTCCGTACCTACTCATACAATGAGCTCATTCTATAGCCTTTTATAATCAATGATCTAATACTAACGCAATAAATTCACAGAGAATTATAAATTCCATCACAAAAAGAAGCTCAGTATTCGATTTCAACTGGAATGACTGTCCCAAGAAGAAACTCGAGAGCAATTCGCTCAATCGAACTAATTTAATTAATTGATACGCGCCAACTCCTGCAAAACGACCATCAGAAAAATACTCTTCGTTCATCGATGATTTACAAAAATGAACTCTGAAACTGGATATTAGGAGTCGAGAATGGTTATGGTAGTGGGAAGCGCCGAAAACGACCAGGAAATGAGCGCGGAACGATATTTAAAGCAATTGATTCAAGTATTGGAATGGCTTTTGTATTGAGATAGATGGGAATCTTGAAGATAGAATCCCAACGGTAATAAGGTAATAGAAATATTCCGTTCATATTAGAACACGCGGCAGCGTGTTCAAGCCAAGTTCAAGCAAAGGAACGCGCCGAGTGTATCATTACACGAACCACTTGGTGCCACTTTTGACCCTTCTATAACTCAAAACATATTTAACGTAAACACATAAAACTACGTCCGTTTAGTTATATCCATAAGGACATGTAGAAGCCCAAATTTCATGAAGCTAGCTCAAACGGTTATAAAGATATGAAGGTCAAAAAGTCGTAAAAATTCACACTGACTGACTGACATATATATAGTACCTAAATCTAACCTACTTCCAGATGACCTAGAAGGATGAAATTTGGAATCCAGCTCGGTAATTGTGAGTAAACGTAGGAAAAAATCAAAAAATAAAAAAAAGTCAAAAAATAAGTAATGTTATCGACGACGACCTTATGTCAATGGAATAAGGTTTAAATTAAAATAGATCCGCATTGCATAGAATAAGCAATAGTACTACGTCTCCGATTGCGCCATAGAATACAGTGTAGTTTTTAGGGACCGGCCCGTATAATACCTACCTAGCTATGAACCTGTCGAAGCATTGCATAGAATAAGCAATAGTAGGTACTAACGTCTCCGATTGCGCCATAGAATACAGTGTAGTTGTTAGGATGCTGTGCAGTGACTTTGTAATAAGTGCGTAGTTGTATGTATTCGGTACAATAAACCGACACTAAGTGTTCTGAGGTGTTTTACTTGATTAAGATAAGATGAACATTAAATCTCAATACCTGCCTAGTTTTCTTTACAAAAAGTAATGATATCCCACCAAAACATAAATGTAAAAAAGGAGAGCCAAGTTCAATACAAAAATTATGAATGGCTGTGGGCTTCCCCGCAAAAAGAATGGAGATATAAATGAGTGCCAAGTCAAATCTATGTAGGTTAGATTTGACTTGGCCAGTTTTTATCAGAATTAAAACGTTGAATAACTTTATAAAATGACTGATGTAATGAAAACTGGCAAAGTCAAATCTAACCTACATATATTTGACTTGGCACTCATTTATATCTCCATTCTTTTTGCGGGGAAGCCCACAGCCATTCATAATTTTTGTATTGAACTTGGCTCTCCTTTTTTACATTTATGTTTTGGTGGGATTATATAGACACGGACTGACTCAGCATGTGTCATCTGGGAGTACATCACAGCATCTGGGTTTTGGAATAATTTTCCTCGTAAATGTTATTTTTATGTGACTCGGAATACCGCTTTACTTGTATACGACCACAAAAGAATTTTCAAAATCTGTCCCTAATTGATGGAGATATTGACGAACGTGTACATAGAAAGAAACCTAGCACAGCCGAATATAACCTCCTTTATTCGTCGGTTAATTTAAGATTCCGATCTTTTAAAGATAACTTATACTATTTGTTACATTAATTTAACCAGTGACAGTCTTGATCACGTGATTATCATTCAAAGAACACCACCTTTTTTATTTAAAATTAAATATAACGGAACTTTGTCGCTCAGCGACCACATCGCCCTATTAAGATAACAAACTTACGTATACATATATTTATACCTTACCCCTTAAAATGAAGAAAAATAAGTTTCATGATATCAGTGGCACAAAGTCGCTTCCCGCTGCCTGTCCCTATGTAATCTTAGGTCTTTAAAACTACACAACTGATTTTGATGCGGTTTTTTAAATAGATTAGAGTAATTCAATGGGAAGGTTTATATGTATATAATACATGCATTTGCACCCGTGCGAAGCCGGGCCGTTCGCTAGTATCACAATAAACAATAGGTGCAAGATTCAGATGCAAGTTCCGTGAAATTTCATATCTAAAAAACAATAAGTGCGAAATACAAGTTCCGCGAAGTTTTTCCGCCAATGCATATCTTGCAAGTTCCTACACACCTCCATAATTCATCAGCAGACGTAGCAATACAAATAACTTGTTTTGTTCGACTTGAATTATTCGTGTGTAAAAGCTGACCTTTGTTATCCGTGCTGTGTGGGCTGCACTTTAAATTCAATCGAAATAAAAATGTCTAGAAATATGCATTTTGTTGGAGATATAAATTGTAGTTTTTTGTATAAATAGCCCGTGTAACATTTATAACATTTTCTACTGTAGGTACGTAAACTGATAATACTTGGAGATAGAAATAAATATATTTAGTTTAAGGAAAATCAAAGTGTTTCATGTTGTCTGCAAAATGATTTAGGCAACAATTCGTCACTGCAAAAAAGTTTTCTAATATGTCACAACGCAAAAACTATTAAAATTTATTTCAATAAGTCATATGTAAATATATTTCTGATACGTCATGTAAAGTTTGCCCCACAATTTATGGTGTGGCCGACACATAGAAAATCACTGGGATACTACATACATATTTGTAGAATAATAGCAACAAACGAAATGATTAATGTGTTTTCTAGGTAAAATTCTAAACTAAACGCGTAAAAACAGTTAAATTCTGTTTATAGCTTGACGCATTTAAATAAGTTCCAATACAATATGTGATGCGTCATAAATTAACCAGAAACTGGAGCAAATATGGTAAAACAATGAGGAACTATCGTAATAGAGAATAAATACGGTAGGATTTTCCCGAGAAACATGTTAGATGATGCAAACATTTTTACTCTACTAAACACTATAATAATAATAATGCTGGCCAATACATTTCTATCTATTGATTTCGAGTAAAATTCATCGTCAGCGCTATGTATTTTAATTCGATCATCGATTGTGTATAGACCACGGAGAATATACAGAGGTATAGATACTCGTACTATGTTTTACGGAGCTTTTAAAATTCCTTCCTCGACCAAGCAGTTAATAAGAAGGCATTACTTCCTCCGCGCCTTAATATGTTGCGCTTTGAGCACGTTTGGGCATCGGCGGCGTCTTCATATACGGACACCGGGTTACAATGCACTCACTTCCGTTTGTCCACGGCTAAGAGTTTCCTGTTTAGTTTTGTAATCGTTGGATGAATTCATACTTATAGAAATTCGACGGTAAGTCTGTCCCAGGTCTGTCCCTCTTTCTGTTTGTTACATTTTCATGCCTTGTCTTGTCAAATTGTCAAAATTGAACTTTAGGCAGCCAAAACCAGTCATACCTGTAGGTTTAATATTGGTGGTCTTCACTCTATCAGTTGGGCAATGAAATCTGGGATGTGATGTGGCATGCCCCAGAGGGAGGAGAGTGTTCGGGACAAAGTGCGTAGGATTCGTAGAGTCTGGAGTCACCCGAGTGACTCTTTTCTCACAGTTTCGGTCCGTGTATCCGCAAGGTTGGCAGGACCATGGGAAGGTTGGGGGATTGTTACATTTTCATGCCTTGTCTTGTCAAATTGTCAAAATTTAACCTTAGGCAGCCTAAACCAGTAATACCTAGGTTTAATATTGGTGGTATTCACTCTAACAGTTGACTTCAGCAGATTGGGAGTATCTAGCTATTCAGGCGCCGCCGCTGCCGACCTTACATAAGTGGAAAAGGACCGACAAATATGGTGATTCGCAATAGCATAGATTTCCGTCTGCCAAAGTTATGGTCATTCTACAGGTGGATTTTTGGACGAGGCAGTAACGGGAGGTATTTTAACCAATGATGTAGCTGAAGGTCTGAAGAGATAATCTATAATTTTAACAGAAATTTTCACCAACAACTTCTGATAAACTGAGTTTGGACTAAGTAGGTACTAAAAGGGTCTACTAAAAAAGGGAATTCGCAAAAAACTTTTCTTGTTAGCTACACCGGTTAAGGTAAAAAATCAACCCTTTGTAAAATTTTGAAAGAGATTTCAACAGTACATAGATGTACAAGGAATTGAGTGTATAAGGAACTCATTCAATCTAAAGCCCGTATTATGAATGCTTGCTCAGTCATCAATATATGCTTGAGTATAGCTTATGCCATATAAATTCGTTACTCAATCAAGCTAAGATACGTGCCGAAGATGGTTCACGTCACGAGTCAAGTTTTCCTATGGGTTCCCGCCACAATTCTACTGAAATCTTAATAACAACGTTTCAATAGTCATAACTGTTCAGAATGTTCAGATCCCAACTTCCAAGGCTATTTTAAGTTCACTGAATGCCAGCTTTCATCGCAACCTAATAAAAACAAAGTATCATCCTAAGGGCTATCAGACCAGCGAAGCGTCGTCGTTAGATTGAGTCCTAAATGAAAGCTTTCAAACAATAAAACGGAACTTCCTGATGAGATTCCATGTTTTCCATAATTGATAGAGTGGAGCATGATGATATCATAAATTGAATTCTCAAACTCATTATAGTTAAGTACCTAGAGAGGACCTTTGTGGCGCTGCGGATTCAATTCCCGCCACGGAAATCCAGTAACCCATAACACAAGCTCTGCCTACCTTGTTATGTAGATAAATGATTCTGTGCGAATTCTCCAGCATTATTTATATATTTTCCAGTAACCCGATCGCCTGAAGCGTCTGCAATTCGCAGTAAATGGATGAACGTAATGTAATACAACACCAGATAATGAGATTACGGCAATCACATGGTCGACGACCGGCGAACTCATCAACCGGTTCAGGCGAGTTGATGAATTGCGAGACTTACGCGACAGGCGAAATTCATTTAGAGATGGCATTTATTAAATGGTGGAGATAAAGCTCGGGGTTCATGAGTGCTGGGCTTGGAATGGAGCGTGGCTAAGAGCTTTAAATCTTGTGAAATTTGTAAGAATCGGTTACATTTTTGATCTCTAAAGGAAAAACTAAACTTCACACTAACTTAGTAGGTATAGGTACACTAAAATCAAAATAAAAGGGGTTTGGAACCACCTTGGAATCATTTATAACGGGATATTTACCATGATTTGATTTTTGAGTTTCTTTCACTATACTTTCGCTATTGCATAGCTTTTGCCATGCAGCAATAGAAGTATATAGAAAGTATGTATATACCGACGAAAATAAAAAAAGGAAGAGATTCTAAAATCAGCTGATGTACTTCCGATTCAATTTTGGACCGATATACTTGAAAGTATGTATATCAGTCCAAAATTGACGGAGAAATCGACGAACGTACATAAAAAATACATACAGCTGAACATAGAATCTCTTCCTTTTTTGTTTTTCATCGGTTAAAAATAGGCCTCCCCAAACGCCGCCGCCAGGAGCAGCGGTCCTACGCTACAATTTCTATAACTTGCTATTCTCTGTTTTGCGAATGTATTGTTTAGGGCCTAGTGTTTATGCAGTTTTACTTTGCAACAATGTAGGTACCTAAGTTATGATCTGTTATCAAGCTGGCGGATGCACAGCCCGCCCACAGACCACTGGCACAGATACTGTTGGGTTAGATAAGGAAGCGTTTCGCACTTTGGATGCTCTACTCAGGATATAATGTATATTGTTTATGCAACATATTAATTCCTGTTATTAATTATATTTATGATAAGCTTCCGCGTGCGCCTATGCATGCGTTTTTCGGGATATAATTTTCAATAATGTGCTGTTCTTATATTATACTGTCCAGACTCCACCAAAGCTGAGCTGAGCGTGTTTTAAACAACCAATAGAACGTCGTTATCACACATTTCGTGTCCACTCAGTATCATATTTGTATGCAAATAATCATAGATCGAAACGGATGTAAGCTGTGTCTCGCAAGCTAGCGACGTCACGCAGCGGAGACGAGAAGAGATGAGCGGAGATGTGAAATGTGCTTCGCTAGTGCATTCATCTCAACAAACATCCGACGATCGCCGCACGCAGCTCAGCCGCTCTAACCAGCACACATCTCCGCTTTAGCCAGTATAGCTTCGGCGGAAATACCC
This sequence comes from Eupithecia dodoneata, assembly GCA_947044415.1. Taxonomy (NCBI): domain Eukaryota; kingdom Metazoa; phylum Arthropoda; class Insecta; order Lepidoptera; family Geometridae; genus Eupithecia; species Eupithecia dodoneata. The sequence goes on along the minus strand of OX345668.1, from coordinate 10,368,361 downwards.
CAGCTGAAAAACATCTGTTCAAGTCTGGACCTGAAATAAATGTTAGACAATTGTTACGATACTCATCAAAGCGAATGATCCCAATTTCTTGTAAAGGTATACAGACATATGTTCCTCCTTTTTAAAATCAGCTAAAAAGGTTCTACACGCAAGTGTTCAATCAGTTATTACTGTAAACATTCCTGCCAAAGAGCCAAGAAGTGTTAAAGTGCCAGCGACGCCGTAGAACGTAACATCGCAGGAAGTCTAAAAGCTTTCAGAGTCCGAAAGGAAACGTCTTCAGCTGCAGAGTACTCGTACTATTGGCTGGATGCATTATGTATCAGCTTGAATAGCGTTTATCGCATCTTGAAAAGAGATCTTACTCTATGGTATTTATGAACTGGTATGATCACTTTCAAAGTTTCAAGATTGGTAATCCAGGACTGGTCTGTTAAGATCGAGTGAATTAAGTTTTGGCTCAAAGTATTTGGCATTCAGACTTCTTGTATAAGCGATTCATCATAAAATAGATAGCTTATTTTCCTATGAGATTGTCTATAGAAATTTGTTAGACTTATACCAAGTGGTATTTCTGCAACTATAAAATCTAATAAATATCAACGTGCATATCATAATTTCTAAGAACGAATAAAACTAATTATACAATGAAGGTGAATTGACCGTGTCCTACATACGTTTATTGGCGAGCTAGTCACGATATTCTACTTTTCATCGAAGTTATCGTTGGATATTTTCCATGATTCTATTAACAGAAAAACGATGTTTAAGCAAAATGCCCCGAAAAATTTAACTAAATTGGCTAAGTGTTCTCTATGGTATCCATGAATAAATTGACTTAATTGAAAGCCATAATATAGAAAGATGAACCCATAACGACAATAGTAGAGTTAAATCTAATCAAAAACATGTATGTGAAATCTAAGCAAGTTCGTTCAGATAGTGGCTTCACCGATAAAAGAGCTGAGATCATTATAGAAACACGCTTAGTTTCAAAGCAGTTCCTAATCTTCCTTCATTTTATATCCACGGCATTTGTTTTAATGTTGGACTTGCCCAGACACAAATGAAATAATGAAAGAACGAAACAAATATATAAAACAATAGAAGTTATCGATCAATGTACTGTGATGAGATAATGATAAGAAGTACACAAGTACCAATTGTCCAGTTATTCGGCTATGTAAACTTGGCACCAAATAAAAAAAAACGATTTTCCAAGTTCACATAGCCCAGTTACTCTCACGTTGTTCAGTAAAAGCTCGGTCAATTAGTTACACATCACAAAATGTTATGAAGAAATCATAGAGAAACATTACATAGATTCGCGCGGGTCATTACAGGTACCCGAGAAATTGTCTTGTAGATTATGCACAGTGCCATACCATATGATTTAATACAGGGATGAAACGAGGCTCTCCAATGACCATGGTCTTCATCGGCCTGTTCATATCAACGAAATAGATATGTACATGGAAATATAAAAATATTATGCGGCTTCGCCCGCGTGGAAATTTCTGCGCAATTTTACCATGTTTTCTCACCCTTTAAAAAGGTTTAAAGGTTTTCAAAACCAAAATCAGCTAAATCGGCCCAGCCGTTCTCGAGTTTTAGCGAGACTAACGAACAGCAATAGATGTTTATATATAAAGATTATGGAACAAAAACAATGCTTACATGTTTTAAAATTAAAAACGATGTCATCTGCAGAAGTTTAAAAACTGTGTCGCAGATGACAACGTCCTCCTCCGAGATTAAGAAATTAATTATGGATTATGTAGATATTAATATGATTCGTACTGACCGGTGTTACATAGTTATGTACCATTCGATATAATCGCATTCGATCAATTGCATCAATTAGTATCGAGTATTTCGTAAGACATCCAAGATAGGGTTCCGTTTGCCGCGTATTAAATTGAGAACAAAATTTCGTGATACGTCCTTCGCCTATACGTTTTCTTGGCGTTTTTATAAGTCCATTGAAATAAGCGTTATTTATAGATAGATAGATATATAGACAATACTTTTATTGCACACTTAAAAATAAAAAATAATGATACAAGATATGTGACAATTTGACGGTCTTATCGCTCAAGAGCGATCTCTACCAGACAACCGTGGATGGATAGGATCGTTGGATTGAAAAAGGGGATCTGTGTGCATTATTATGTAGTTAATTACAACATTATATTGAGTCGCTTATCGCGAACCTTTTGTAAATTGGTTGGTGAAGAAGAAATCTGTTGCCTGAACACCTAAATGCGTCTCTGCCTTAGCGGCTAAATTAATGTAGATGGTGGAAATTAAGCAGGTCCATTAGTTGGGAGATACAAGCTGTGCATTAGTTCTGGTGTAATGCACAATGTACAATCAACGACATAAAGTGCAGAATTTCTTTAAGAAACGCAATTAAGAAGCATAGAGAATTGCCACAGGAGATATTTTTGCAGCTTCACAGTAGCTCTACATTTAGTGATACAAATGTCCCAAGTTTGTATTCTGCGCTCCCGTGCAAAAAAAATGCGTTTTTGTGGGTTATTTGAAACAATAAATCTAGAGAAATTGCTATCAATGTCTTTGACATTTTTATCCGACGAAACGAAAAATAAAAGAGGAGGAGGTTCTATTTTCGGTTGTTTGTAATTTTTTTTGTATGTTCGTGGATATCCCTTTAAATTATGTAGGTACCGATTTGGAAAATTCTTTCGCTGTTGTACACCGAGGAGGTGCTCCCATAAAAAAATATGCCCGAGGAATAAGTATTACTGCCAGAAAACATAAAAAACTTTGTAAATACTTAGGGATTTAAAGTCACTTTGTAGTTTTCTTCAAAACAATCAAATAATGTAGTTTCAGCTATTAACAAAAATCAACACCTTTTCACTCTATTCAATATTAAAATGATGAATGCATAATTCCAATATTAACACAGAATGGAACCCATAAATCAATAACTTCAAAACTCCAAGACCAAATTGATTTATATCCACTGCATCTGTTCTATGCTAAACCGTTCCAAGTTCTAAAGCGTTTCTAGTTATTAGACGTCAATTATGTTACAACTGGGGTATGATTACTACAGCTTCCATAGTATGGAAATTGCGGGTCTTGTTTACGCCAGTAAAGAGTTCATTCAACTCGGAAAATTTGTGCTGAGTCCCATATGAAGCTCTTCGGTGCCTTAGGGAGCATTAGCGTCGATTCCTGCTACATTTCTACCATGTTTCTACCTCTTGCACGTATTGGCTGGTGATTCCTGTAGCCTTGTATTTGTAACGCCGATGTTTTAAATTATGTAAGTAGAGCTTTTTGATTACAAACGAGATTACAAATTTACAAAACGAAAAATTTCGTTTTTCGTTTTTACGAGTAGCGGCCTTGAATATTCTCAATCTTCTAAAAGTATTTTGATGTGAGAGAATAATATTTTATTATAATAAAAAGTATGTTTTATTTTTGTTTTTTATTTTTATTTTTGTTAGTTTAGTATGCAAATTTAAATTAAGTGACAATTATTGTAACCAGATTTTGCACGCCACAAAGGTGTCTTATTTAAGCATACACCACCTATTTACATGTATTTGATGCAATAAATATTTACTTTACTTTATAACGTATTCGAATGATATGCATTTTTCGTAGTTGACTATACCTTTAAATGACCTTTTACTATCTATGTCGACAAGGAAAAGTCTAACTACACTCCTAACCTAAAATGAAGACAGATATCCTAAAAAAATATCATATAAACCCAAAAGCCATTTAAAACAGGATATTTACCATGATTTGATTTTCGAGTTTTCCAATATTTCGGCACAGTTTCATGCACCATGATCACGGAGTAACCCAAAATCAAATCATGGTAAATATCCCGTTTTAAATGACTTTTGGGTTTATATAATATTTTTTTTGGTCTTTTTTTTGGTATATCTGTCTTTTAAATGACTTTAGTGTTAATAACCATTATAGTTTCAAAAGTTTTATCATATAAACCCAGTTTCACATATTACCTACATACTGGCTTTTCATTTGATACGACGACACGGCATTTAGTTTTTACGCAACAACGAGTTCAGAGCTTAACTCTAAAGTGGAGGTAGGTAGAGGTTAAAACTTTAAACGGTTCTGATTTTAATACTCTGCCATGAGGCTTTTAATGTGTCCGACCTGAACCCTATAATCGCACGGAATAAGAATAAGCACCGAATTGAATAGAACCCTGTTTTAGATCTACACTGAGCTGCTTCGGACGCATCATCAAAAACTACGTATTTAGTTCTTTCATTACGAGTACAATCATTTTACCCGTTATACCACCTTCATCTGGGTACTGAGGTTCATCAATACGATACGACCGATAAATTGGTTTTATATAAGGTTTTTTTAGATGGGTATTTTATTAGCGTTGTCTCGTCGCATCGCAAGGACCGGTTTTAGTCGGATGGTGTAAAAAGCTTACAAGGATTAAGATTTTATAATTCTGTTAAGATGTAAGTCGTTGGATAGGCGATTAACATAATGCGACGAACCTCTCGCCTGACCACTACCAACTCATTTATCGATAGGTATATTAGTTAGTAGTAACAGAGGGAAAGAATCTAATTCCTTACAGGTATCGAAAGAAGGTTCAAATTTGAATATCTTAGTTTGTCTCTACGGTCTCTATCTACAGCTTCAATGTCGTGCTAAATGCCAAACAAAAATGTTTTCTGTCCTCAAACAAAACAAATAATATTCAATAAAATAACCAAGATTAAATGGATGACCTCTGTATAACTTACCTACTTGTTAAGTTATGTACCTATGATGCAATATAATTCACACTGACTCACTGAAGCTACATCATTTTGACTAAAACACTTAGCACTAAAACAACATCTCGTGTACACTAGCTAAACTCGATGTGGAATATTTTTAAACAAACAAAGACGTAAAACTCAAAACTTTCTTCATTGGTTTTTTAGATGTAAAAAATTATAAGCAATTTTTATTAAAGATCTCAAATCGACAATTCAATTAAATTGCGTATCAAAAGATGCAGCAACTGACTAAATTTTGGGGTAATAAACCGCCCATAGGTAAGTACCTATGGGCAGTTTATTTACAAACATTCCACATAGAGTTTGGCTAGTGAACAGTAATAAATTTTATTTTATTTCAGGCTATGTCGCCCGACTGCAAGACAAATGCACTTTCGCTCTTGGACTGCGGTGAGGTAACAAGCCATTGTTGCCTCTACACTGAAAGGTTTTGATTGTGACATCACCAGACACCGAAAGACATTTTACGCTTGGCGGTAACTGCCACGATGTTGGTCATCGCAGAGAAGGTAAGTTTGTTTCGTACTCTCCAGAACGCAACTGCCTATCTCTAATTAACCTGACGACCTCTGTGGCATGGCGCGGTGGGCGAAGGTCTGCTTGCGACGCAGGAGGTTGCGAGTTCTATACCCCCCTCGGGACATTTGTGTATAAGATTTGCAGATCTTTGCTCTGGGTGTCCTCTTGGTCTTCTCCCCTCTATTTTGCCTAGTATCACCAGTTTTTCGAGGATGTCTGGTTGCCTTCGAGCGATATGTCCAAAAAAGCTGAGAACTCGTTGATAGCAGGTCGTGGTCGTCTATAGTATTAGGCTATGCTATGTTCAAGTATCGACCCACTCGCACGGGGCTCTATGATTTGACGCAGCTTAGCTCTGGTGGGGTCGAAATAGGAAACCACCCTACCCCTAAGCTGTTATGGTCAAAACTGCATTCCATGATCATTGATCCACCATGGTATGACTCACGAGGTGGCAATAAGCAATAACCTCCCCTTATTTATTCATTTTGGGGTAGCCGCGGCCTTGGGGTCCCTACTCATTAACGCAGGAGATTGTTCGTGCCTATTTTTAAAACCGACAGCGCTGACGAGTTATTTTTGGATGTTTTTGTAACAAATGTTTTGTGTTGGACAAACTCTTTGGTCAAACCCTTCCTACCTACTTCTGCATTTTATTTCGATTTTAGCAAGTTAATCGATCTTTTTGGTTAGCAGGCAGACAATATTGAATAATAGGTGCAAGAATTGCAGAAGTGCTGAATAGTTTGTGATGAACCTATGCTACATAATTAGGTATTGAAACGCGTGCTAGACTTTCAACTAAGTTTGAGGAAGAAATTACTTAGTGTTACCCATTTTACGGGAGCGATGCCGCGAGCAGGATCTATGTAGGTTTCTATACCTACTCAAGCCACTATGAAGGTAAAATGTTTGTAAACAAAAACCAAAAATCTGTTTGGAGTCCAGTTTGAAAAGAATGGCCAGCATAATGGGAACAAGCTCAAATCTTAGTGTAAATTCTGTCATAAATAACAACTTACAGGGGGCAATGTCAACTAACATATCATGTGTTTAGCTGGTATAATTATCATCGTCATTTTCGTTACTTGTCTGCTATAGTTGGGTCCTTTGAAATGTTTAACCATAGGAAAATTATCCCAAAGCATAAATCAAGTTTTCATCCATGCATTGCCGGGTAAACTATCAGTAAGATCAAATATGGCTCTCGACCTATAATCTGCATATGAATATGATGAAGACTTCAAAGGTTCGAATCATTATTCAAGGTGTATCTTCATACATACGTAGAATACCAAATGATGTTCCCTTGTTAGTAAATAAAGGTAATCATTATGTATTCCTCTTATCTGAAGTGTGTTATGTTTTGCAAGAACACAAATAAGAATAAAATAAATAATGAGGTTCTTAAGATTTTTATCTTTATCTTATGAAATAAGGCTCTTGAAGTTGTGGGATGAATTTTCTATGAATAGTGTGTCAATTTCTGATGTTGCAACAACAGAGATTTAGAAAATTACTATTTCAAATTGGTGATTGCAGACTGATTTATTCAACTTTTTTATAATAAAACATTAGGTACAAATATTTTAAAAAATTATAAAATTAAATAGCTTTTTTTATTATAACATGTTCTAGAAACTCATTAAATCCAAAGGGTGGTAGAGAACAAAATGGATTAAACTTTCCTAGAGAAAATATAGGATGAATTACGACGTAGTTGAAAGCGAGTCTGAAAGTCTACCAAAATACACGATACTAAGCTAACCAGCCACTGTTACTACATTCATAGAATAATCAATACTTACATCATTTTACTTTATTCAAAAACTCAGATCCCTCCGAGAGATTAAGACATTCTGCACGCAAACCATTACTCTACAATCCCCTCGACCCTGCACTGCAAGGGGTGGGTCGGTCGCTGATAAACGCCCGCATGCCCGTAATTTATAGACGCGCGTCTTCTAGTTGGCATCAAAACACAAATACTGACTAAAACTACAACTAATAATTCACAATCGTTAAACATTCACAGCTAAATACCTCATAAACTTCGCGAATTGCCGAGCAGGGCCGCAAATCCAGAACCGCTGGAGTAAATCCTCACACAACCACGAAAACCAAAATAAATCGTACACAAAACTTGTTCACTTTGTTTCTCGATAGCAATCGACGCGGCAATTGAAACAATGGAAATATTGTGTGATAAAATATCAAATGAATCAAGAAAAACTAATAAACAATAGCTTTTTCTAATAAAGATTTATGCAGGCAGTTGACAGCACGTCCGACACAACGAATTTTTTTTCAATACTGGAAAAAAAATCAGCTTAATTGTGTGGGGGCGCCACTGGCAAAGTTGCTATGGCGCAAGCGCTATCAGACAGTGCTCCACGACAAGCAGTACTACTTACCGGAAGTCCAATTGCCTGTGTCTGTACTAAAAACGTCAATTTTGGTATATGTCAATGTCACATTAATCAGCTGATTATTTGCTACTAACTTCAGGCTTGCTTAGCATAAATCTAAATTCTGTGTTGTTTTGGTTGTTTGTCGGGAAACACATTGCAAAAACTATTATTTTACCTATTTTTACTTCCAATTTTCGTATCAGAATGTTAGATCAAGTAAAACGTGTCATATTGGTTCTTTCAGGCAAGGGTGGAGTTGGAAAATCCACTGTAAGCACGCAGCTTGCTCTTTCACTAAAAGAAAGAGGTTACAAGGTACAAAAAAGCCTATCTCGTACAAATGGTTCCACTTATGATTCCTATTTTATAATATTTTCGATATAATAAATGAATACCTTTGGAAACAGCATACATACGTTCACTGCTGAACGTGCCTCCCTAAACGACCTTTTTGGGGTATAGTTTTGCCATAATCACGAGACACTTCGCAGCCGGATTGGTGATCGCCAGTCTCATAGCCAAGCGCCGCCGGGTCCTTAGTCATTTGTAATGGTCGATTCATACGCCGCGACCGCCACCTTGTCAGCCCCTTGGACCCACTCGATTTGTTTCTTCTCCCACAGGTTGGTTTACTGGACATAGACCTATGTGGTCCAAGCGTACCCTACATGCTAAACCTAGAGTCCCAGAATGTCCACCAAGGACCGGACGGCTGGGTGCCCGTCTACATGGACAAAGAGCAGAGGCTCGGTGTAATGTCCATTGCATTCCTGCTCAACTCTAGGAATGATGCCGTTGTGTGGAGAGGGCCTAAGAAAACATCGATGATCAAGCAGTTTTTGGAAGATGTTTATTGGCAGGAGTTGGACTATCTTATCATTGATACACCTCCAGGTAAGATACAAATCTTTATCTATAAAATATGCACATTCAAGCAGTTGCATGTACTTGTAGTAATAAGTAAATAATTTAGCAATGGTCTAGTCTTTTTATTTTAATTATTTTTTAAGGAACAATTACAACATTGTAATAATTATTGGAATTTGATAATGCCCCCAGTACGGGTGTTAAGTAAAACTGTTTCGTTGTCTACCTAAGAGGACACTGCTTTAAAGCAAAGTGGACTAGCCATTGTCTGACTTGTTAACAGATCCCATTTAAATTTTATACCTTTCCATTAAATAAATGGAATAAAACTTTTGTAAATTGTTAACATGTTAAGAATTATTTATTGCATACCTTTTGTTTTACTTTCGCAACATTTCCATTGTGTTAACGGGTGATAAATAATCTTAAATATTTAAGAATATTTTTTTTCCCTAAATTTCCATCATGTTACAGTGATAAATAATCTTAAATACATTAATTGGAATGTTCCATGAAAATTTTAATACTGCCATATTATCTCATCATCATTAGTATCCTATAAAAAAACAGTTTATTTCAGGCACAGTTAAAGACACATATCACAAATAAAAATACAGTGCACACAATATAACAGTTTAATAAGGACTCCCCTAATGAGCACCATAGCGCCCTGTATCCACCTTACCTGCAGTCTTTAGCAAATCTACTAGCTATTGAAACAATTGTGCTTTACCTGCCTATGAAAATGGCTAGGCCAAAAGAAAACACAGAGGAAATGTTTACAATTATATTAAGTTTATTTATAGTAGGGTTTGTTAACTCCAAATTGCGTTACTAGAAAATTAGTGCCACTGGCCTTAGCTGGAGAGAGATCCAATGCGGTAGGTCTTCGTGGTTCCAGGTACAGGGGCTCATGGTAAGTGTGTAGAGGTGCTCAACTCCTCCGGATACCGGAGAAAGCTAAATATAATGAATAATGCTGGACAATCCACACAGCATTATCTAGCCCCATGGTAAGCATTGTGTTATGGGTACTAGATAACTGATGTACATAATACAATACATTACATAGATAGATATTTTTTTTTATTATACATAGAAAACGACCAGAACACCCGGAACAAATATCTGCAGATTGTACACACATTTGTTCCGAGGCGGGAATCGAACCCGCAACCTCCTGCGTTGCAGGCGGACCTTCGCCCACCGCGGCACATCGGTCGTTATAATTTGTTAACATAATTCCAGGCACCTCAGATGAGCACATCACAGTGATGGAGAGCCTCCGAAATGTGCCACACTGCTCGGCCTTACTTGTCACAACACCACAGGAGGTGGCTATCGAGGATGTAAGAAAAGAGATCACATTCTGCAAGAAAACTGGCATCCCTATCACGGGTATTATTGAGAACATGAGTGGGTGAGTCACAAGATTCTTTGGTTTTATAATAAGACCATTAATGGAATAATGAGTTAGGTTGTCAGATATGAGTCTTATCTGACAATCTAATTAAACCCATAGTCATTGTGTAATGACAATGACTAAATAACACAATACAAATGTATTGAAAACTAAAATAAATCCCGTTCCGACATAATTTAGTTAGTCAAAAATGTATAATAAATTATTTTATAAGTATTCAATAGTTTTTCTATAGTAACCCATGTAAAGTATAGGTAAGTCAAAAAATTTTAATTTTGCCATAACAGAGACAACTTGTATATTTTAATCCTACTATAATAAAAGCTTAAAAGCTTTCTATTCTATTCTATACTATATCCTACAAATATTATAAACGCGAAAGTTTGTGAGGATGTATGCAAGTGTGTTTGTTGCTCTTTCACGCAAAAACTACCGAGTGGATTTTGATGAAACTTCACAATAATATAGCTTACATATCAGAATAACACATAGGCTACAATTCATAAAGATATATTGTATATTATCCAAAATATCAATCACCACGCGGGTGAAACCGCGGGGTGCAGCTAGTTAGTTAATAAATTAATAGTATACAAACTCATATAAGTTAAGTTTAAATTGAGCTAAAAGCCTGTTTAATTTTTTTTTACGCAGTCGTTTTAGGAATGTGCTTTGTGCATTTCATCCTAGCGTTTCCTTTCGCACACTATGCCAAATGAGATAGCATACAAGTAGGCGGACCGCCCAGGTCACCTACCGACGAATTCGCGCCGTTTGTATACTCGTTTAAGCTTACTAAAATGTGGTAAACCGAGTCAACACGGTCTCCACGGAAGACCAGCGCTATGGAATGATCTCCTCTACCATAGCATGTGCTGAGTGGAGACCGATTTTGTCAGTTTCTCTGTTAATTTAAATTTAATTTATACAATGTATACTATTCGTTTTTTTTCTGGTATAATAAAAATGTTTTTACTTATACTTACTTTTACTAACCGTGTAAAGTTGATCGAAAATTAAAATTGAACAAAACAAACTCTCCTCCACAGATACGAATGCCCGAACTGCAGTGAATGCACAAACATATTTTCAAGCGGCGGAGGAAGCTCCCTAGCAGACTACGCCAAGATACCTTTCCTGGGAAGCATACCGATCGACCCACGCGTGGGCAAACTCGTTGGACAAGGCTTGGCAGCAGTGACAGAACTACCAGACTCTAACACTAGCAAAGTGTTCAATAGCCTTGTAGATTTGTTGGCGGTTGATGTGGTTGCTTCATGATAAGCGCTTGTGTTGTTATAGCCCATTTCCAAATGCAGAACGAGAAATTAACAAAATTTTCATCATATTTTGAGACAAGCCCTTTGAAACTAACGGGATATTTACCATGATTTGATTTTTGAGTTTCGATCATGCATGGCGCATGAAACTGTGCCGAAATATTAGAAAACTTAAAAATCAAATCGTGGTAAATATCCCGTTATGAGTGACTTTTGTACAACAAGCCTGTCAAACTGCTGTAGCAAATAGCGGTATAATTAATAACATACTTGCGCCAAAATTTCTAACTCTGATGATGAATTTCTGGTATGTCCAAGAGTTTTGTAAGGTCAAGTAGAAATAAAGCACAGAGTTTTGACAAAATTACAGGTTTTGGCTCTGCATTTGGAAATACTAAAAAAGCCTGCATTTTAAAACTATATCGCTTTAAAATTGACTTCTTTGGTCTTATTGCTGGTTATCTATAGCGATGTTATTATATTCTCAGTTATAGCTAAGGAAAATAATTGTTAGACAGTTTAGGAGGCCTAAATATTGTTGTCTAGGAAATTAATTAAATCATTAGATCTAAGAGAAAATGTTAATCTGACCAATTATTTGATCATTCCTGCATTATTGTTGTACAACTGTAAATAAAAGTTTTTTTTATTCCATGTTTTTTTTTATTTTACATCACAATATTCAACTTACTAACACAATAAATTTAATTTGATAATTCGTGCATTATTGTTGTACCTACAACTGTAAATATTTTTTTTATTTCTTATCACAATATTCATCTACTAACGCAATAAATGCATTATATCTAAACATCAAAAAATATACCATAATTATCTATCAGTGGTTCTTAACCGTTGGTCCCTGAAAGCATCTGAAGTGGTCCGCGAGGCACCCTGTAGTGGTCCCTAACCAGGAAAATACGGTATTATACCCAACCAAATAGTAACGGTATTATTGGTACCGGTACCAGCCCTGCAGCCACCACCCGTACTGAAATGTCGCAGCCAACACATTCCTCGTTGTTTTACGGGGTAATTTATAGATTCCTACTGTTCTTACTGTAGCTTCAACAAATTGGTTACGGTCAACAGCCGAGCACAACAAAGTTGTGGCTTGCGCCGTTCGCCGATATTACTGTGTATATTTTTGTGCCTTTACTACTTATTGTGTTCAATTCAGCCCGATAACAACAAGTTATTTTCCCCGGTCTGTTCAGTCGATTCGATCAATGTGTTCAAAATATGATAAATATGTTTATTGAATTTTTTTTCGGACAACGGTTTTTTTGTTGTTGTCTTGAGGTGCTGCACCACCCCCCTTTGTGTTCGGTAGTGGTCTTGACACACGCGGTATAAGCCGAAATTTTGTCAAATTGTCCCTCATCGCAAGAAGGTTAAGAACCCCTGATCTAAATAATACCAACATGTAAATACATTTTTGTCTACCACAATAATCACAGTACTTCTATTTTCAACACTGATATCAAATAGGTAAAAACATGTATAAATAAAAACAATTCATAGAATTTAGTCTCAGATTCGGGGAGACCAAGTAGCTTTCATACAGTTTTTTTTCAAGCCTCATAAAATTAAAGCTAATACGCTAACTAAAACGCTTCAAAGTACTTAGTTTTATGGATATGGCTGCTGAAATCTGTTGTATAAATGCTACCTGCTTCAATTCATAGATCACAGAATATCGTAGAGGAGAGCCCTCTACGATATTCTGTGATCTATGAATTGAGCTTAGTTTAACGACATGAATTTACTAAAATAAAAAATTAAGTAATATTAAAACAATAATAAAATCAAACATTAACAAAAACAATAAGAAACTTTAACTTAACAAATCAATAATATCTAAACAAAACAAATATTGGCCTAATTTTTGAAACTCATATCTACCATTATTATAACTTAAAACTGATTTTAAAATACATAATTATACAAAATACGCATATCAAAATAGTATAAAATTAAAGACCTTTCACACCATAGTACATAAATCTTAACTCTACGACAAAGCATGTTGATCCCTGTTACTAACTGTTCAGATCTTAGTTTTAATTCGTAGCTCATGTTTATTCTACATTTGATTGCGCTAATTCGTAGGTGTTCATGATCTTTGATTTTGAACCTTATTTATACAAAGAACCTATACACATTAAGACAAGTAAATAACCAAAATACCTACATTAGGTTTACGGGTATATCTTTCTGGACCGAGAAAAATAAATTTTAGAAGCTTCAAAGCAAAAAATTTTTATTTCAGTTTGACATTTAGAACTCTGAAGGACGGGCCTTCAGAGTTCTAAATGTCAAACATAAATAGAGGGTATCTCTTTCTACACTATGCAAACTGAGCGAGAGTTCAGACCCAGGCTGATAGAAAGTTCGCTTGCAGAGTAAAACCACTATAAATCAAAACTTGGTACCATACATGAGTCGTAAACGAATAACAATTTGGGTAAAGAAAATGATTATAACACGTAATTTAGATCTTAGGGCGCATTTACACAGGATCCGATTTTTTCCGTGATGGCGTTGGCGTATGTACCTTGTTGTAGGAGCGAGTTCATATACGCGACAATATTACGGATCCGGTAAATGATTGTTTCCAAAGGAAGGATCCGTAAAAACGGATCCGCTATGTGAATGCCGTAATGTTGACCACCTGCAGATAAATCTTGCTCAGTCTATAATAACCACACAAAATGGTCAGTCTAAATCCTGCATATAATTTTACTATCTTATCTAGTTAAATAAATGTAAAAAATACGGGATTGTAGGGTATATCTTATTTACATAACTAACTGACAAAAATACGAGAGACATTTCCTTTAGATACTAAAATCAATTTAAATAAATGCTCAGCTCAAGAAGTTGCTAGACAGCTAACCTGAATCTTATAAAGACACCAAGGACAGCCGGGATTCGAACACACCATAAACAAAGCGAGAGCATGACCACTCATCATCAGTGGGTCCCCAAGATTCGACTCAACGTTGTTTACGTTGTCAAATGCAGGCAGGAATCGAACTTGAGTTCTTTCATCCGGTTTTCACGTCGAGGAAAGCTTTCTTCGAATCATATGCTGTCGCTATGAGAGCCTTGCAGGCTTCTAAAGAGCTGTTCGTCAGCCTATTGGCTGTCCTGGGTGATAGCTCGGGGGTCTCGTGTGTAGAGGAGCGAGTCAGTTAAGGTGTACGTGGCGGAAGCATGGCCACTATGCCAGTATGTTTCTAATTTAACTAATTAGTACCGGACGCTGTATTAGCGGCCGACTCGTCGTTCAGCCACATGAACTGACGGATTTCGTCTTCAGAAGACGGGCATACGTGCGGAGGAGCCTTTTGCAGCATCACACGTAATTCCTGGCAAAGAAACAATAAATTAGATTTAGATAGTTTTAGATAGTGATTTAGACAGTTAAGTTAGATTTAGATAGCTTATGGATGTAGTGAAATACATAGCGGAATACATGAGTAGGTACAGATAGTCTTGGGCCCTTTGATTTGAATTCAATCATAAAGATAGGTAAGTATTTATTAATAAATACTTATTAAAAAAATATAATAAACTTTTATTCATAAATGTGTGTTGTGGCCATCATCTAGGACCAAGGTGCTTGGAAAGACAAATCCAACGAAGCCAAAGTCGACGGGGTTGAGTCGTTTTGTTTAGGAGTTCCTAATGTTCCTATAGCCTACTTCAGTCTCTATTACACCAGCTTGATGGTACCATGACATTGCATTGTCACCGAACGTACAGTATGCCAAATTTCAGCTCAATCGGTTGAGGAAATTTGGTCTAAAATTCAGTTGCAAGATTTATCCCACCCATATCAAAACACTTCTGTGTCCATCATCAGACCAGCTACCATAACATTGCATTGTCATTGAACTTACATAAATATGCCAAATTTCAGCTCAATCGGTTGAGGAAATTTGGTCTAAAATTCAGTTGCAAGATTTATCCCACCCATATCAAAACACTTCTGTGTCCATCATCAGACCAGCTACCATAACATTGCATTGTCATTGAACTTACATAAATATGCCAAATTTCAGCTCAATCGGTTGAGGAAATTTGGTCTAAAATTCAGTTGCAATTTTTGTCCCACAAATACATACCTACAGGTACGAACAGCTAATGCAACAGGCAAGTTAAAAAAAAGCTCGTAATAATAAAAATACTATGATTGATTTATGCGATAAGCCCAAGACCGATGTGAATGACATACCTATGTATATATTGGAGGCCTAGATCATAGTATCTACCCAGAGCAATAGTGAGATAAGATGTTGATGAAAAATATACATTATACGATGATGATGATAAAGAAATGAAGAGATTATAGGTAAATATATATGAAAATAATATATGTAGGTTATATATTAATAACGGACATGGACCTCATGAATCGGAATTTTGTTCTTCAAACAAAACGAATGTTTTGTGTGGTGTAATAAAGTGTTATCTATCTATCTAACGAAAGGCAGTTTCAGAGGTTATTCCAATAATCAATAATATTATAATTAATAATCATTTACCTCGTTAATTTCAATATTTTTTTTAGATTAAATTAATCTTAAACAAATAATATTAAATTAAATTATACATACAATAGTTTTGTTGTTTTTAGTGTTGTTTTCCACCTCGGATGCCCCAGACAAATGCATATATTTTATACACATAATATGTTAAAACCACACACGGCTCTGTTTGCGTCAAAAACTAAATATTTAAAGCCAATTTCTCCCAAATAGTTACAATCAGTCCAAATCCGTAAAATACTGAAATAACGAACCCCAATCTTTTCGAACCACAAGTCCCTGTGAAAGGGCCCGCCAGCGGAACGTCTTAACATCTGCAAGGACAATCACATGTCTCTATGGCGCATTAGCATTGAATAACGCTTCAAAACGTAGCATTATTAATAGCTATAAAATTCAAAGTGCTTTAATTTCTTTAGACCTAACAGAACTCCTGGACACGTCACTAATTTTAGATTGCATAATTGAAGAAGATGGAAAGATATACATATGTACATATACTATGCCACTTATGATACTAATCATGTGGCATAGTAACATCGTAAGTTGTGCGAGAAGGCATACATTTTCACAGAATCATATTATAATGTCGCATGGAAAGGCATAAATCAAATTGAAAGTGAACTTGCGACATTATTAAGTACCTAAGCTATGAATCATATGATCCATAGAAGAAGGGTAGCAATACCTCGAAGGGCATTCACACTCTACCTCTTATACACGGTGGGAAAGCCTATTTTTATTTTTTATGACAATTTTTGGAAAACTAGGTATGAAAATTAAAATTAACATATTACAGAATTCTAATTTGCACCTAATTCCATGGGAATAATGTCGTCATCGCTGCCACTGCCCAACCCACCCACGGAGTCGCAGCTGACGGTCACGAGTATTCATAATATTAATCGCTAATGCATATTACGAAGTTTTGCTTGGGAAGGGTCATGAAAATCTATCACTGGCTCCCGGACCATTCGTTGAAGAATTATCTAAAGATATGGGGGTAGACTAGAATTTAGTTTACCTTCATAGCATTCCGGTTTTTAGCACCGGCCAGGTTGTGATTTACGAGCGGGCCCGGGTATTGCACGCCGATGATGCATTTAGCGCGTTGTTGGATCCCTAGCGGCGCCTTCCATGGCTCGTAACTGAAAGGAAAGAAACGGTGAGCAAAGCGAGCTGGAGAAATTTTTGATTTTAGTTGGTGCAGCACAAACAGAAGCTGTGAATGCTAGTATGTAGTTAGTGTCAATATTGGAGAGCGGAGCTAGTAAATAAATACTACCGGGCAATCCACACAGTATCATCTTGACCTAAGCAGAGCTTGTGTAATGGGTACTAGATGAATGATATACATACTTACTAGAATACATTACATAGATAGTATGATTATCTTCTAGAAAGCACCTTCCATGGCTTGTAAATAGGAAGTCGAATCTACTGATAGTTTCATATTCAGCACTCGGAGGATACCAACACAGAAAGATCTGCAGAATCAACAAGCAGTGCGTCCAATTTTTTTAAATGTCTTTAACTTTTTCCTAATACATTAAGCCTTTAATATACTACAACTACTTAGTAGACATTTTCAACTTTTTCAAAATGTCTTTGCCTTTTTTCTAATACTTAAGATTATATCAGCTATAACTACTTACATATAGCTAGTGGGCATTTTCCCCAGTTCGGGCACGTATCGCCGCACGTACTCGCCGCTCGGGTCGAGTCGCTGGCCGAGCCGCACTGGACAGGCGCACTCGCTCGTATCCAACAAGGCTTCGAATGCGGAAGACGACACCCACATCCAATTCCCGGCGCATACGGACCTATAAACACATAGAGAATTAAAACTTTTGATGCTGGACATTTGGACTTTCTAAAGTAAAGCATTTTTTATTGATTGATTGAGTGAGTGAAAGACACCAGTCAGCATCCAGCAGGTATGTCGTGTTCGCAGATACTTAAAGAAGGTCGTATTCCCAGGACAACCACAGTGTTCCTCGCGTGAGGAAGGAGGACACAGTGTTTCTCGCGTGAGCAAGGAGGACATAGTGTTCCTCACGCGAGGAAGGACACGGTGTTCCTCACCTCGTGTCCTGTACATTTGATAGGAGAGACTCAAAGACCTACCAGTCAGCATCCAGCAGATACTTCAGGAAGTGCTGCAGGCCGTGTTCCCAGGACAGCCATAGAGTCCCACGCGTGAGGAAGGAGGCCACAGTGTTCCTCAGCGCGTGGTGCAGCCAGCCCTCGGTGCGGAGCTGGCGCATCGCCGCGTCTATGAAGGGGAAACCCGTGCGGCCTTCTTTCCATCTGTAAGAAGTATGATTGGGCACGGCTTTAGAAATTAATATATCAATAAGGGTGAACCGATTTTGATGATTCTTATTTTATTTTAAAGCTGGTGCTTCCCGTTTTCCATTTCAATTGGGTATGGTCCAGTTCTGACAATGGCATCCATGGGAAAATCATATAAGTCTTAGATTTGCCATTATGTATGTGCGCAACAAATGGACGAATAATTCAATTTCACGCCAATCAATTTCGATGATTCTTCTTTTTCTTTAAACCCATTATCATTATTCAGGAATTTCAAGTCGGTATATAGTTTTTAAAATACGCCAAATTATATTGGTACAGATGAAAACCAAAGATACCTCTGTAACGCATCCCCTCCGGGTTCTTCCAGGGCATGTCCAGACAGATAGGGTTCCTGGCCAGAGGGCGTCCTACACTACATTTACCGAGTCATAGTCTCCACTCCAGAACACGTTCACCCCAACGCGTGTCGGTTCTCCGCGTCACGAGATATGGCCGGCCCACTGCCACTTCATATATGTCGATAACTTTGGTTCTCTATCGGACCAATTTATTGGTATAGATGAAAAATATACCTCTGTAGCGCATCCCCCTCCGAGTTCTTCCAGGGTATGTCCAGACAGATGGGGTTGTCCGCCATCTGACCGTAGTTAGGATTGGTCACGCTCATCGTGTAGAAATACTCGCGCCAGATCAGCTGACCTGAATAGAAATAAAAGCATTATACATTTGCGGCCTTTTTTATAATATTGCGTAGGCCTGTTCGTGACGTCACCTGTACGGGTTCTAACGGAAGACCAGTGCTAGCTAAGTCTCTTATGGAGAAGCTTAGCCAGCAATATGCTGAGTTTTTATAACAACTCTATACATCTACATAGTATAGATAGATAGGTATCGCCTTATCAAATTAAATTACCTGTGATACATTGAGAAGAACTCTTCAGCCGCCCTTGATGAACTTGCTCAAACAGATCCTGAAGACTCCAGTAGAATCTGAAAATAGACCGTTCATTTGACACTTCTGTGAAAATTATTATACTCCAAAATTGGTTCAACCAGGTGGAACCATCTTCTTTACCACCGAATTACGATCTGCAATCCGCATGCCCAGCGTGGGGATTATGGGTATTATCCCCCATGAGATAATAGCCGATAAGGAGGGGGAGCCCCGCGTCCAACAGTGGACCAATATTGGCTGGTGAGATGACGATGGCACAAAAAGAAACAACTCAGAGGGAACAACATATTATTACATAACCACATTATTTTAAATCAAATTAGAAAGAAGAAAGAAAGATATTTTATTTTTAACTACAACCAATCACACATACAAGATCTTAAAACTAGTTATAAAAGTACATTTGGTAGCTATACTATGCGGATTGTAGCTAAAAATTTAGGAAATGGCTCAACATGAATGCTACGGGTACTGGTAGATCCAATACACGCAGCGCTGATCTTCCGCCGATTCCTACAATCAGTAGCAGGTAGCGCACAACGATAAAAACAGTGCCTACGTAACAAATTATATAAGAACAAATATGAAAGTATATATATATAGTACATAGAAAGGCGTGTTCAAGTATAAACTGAGTTAAAACTAAAGTACACTTACTTTAATTTTAACTCAGTTTATACTTGTACTATAATCCTTTGAAATTACTTTAAAGAACATCGCCGTCATACAGCCAGCGGGGCAATGCAGCCAGCGCGTTGAGCTACCTCTACATTGTTTGCAATCAGCAATACGCAGTTGGCGAAACTGTTACTAGTATACTAATTATATTTCATATTAATTTTAATCTTCTCTTTATTTGTTGTTTTTCTTTATTAATAATGGTCCACTTACTTTCTGACCGACAGACATCCGAACCTAAGCGCCGGACTCAGCGAGATCGGAGGACCAAGCAGGTCGGGGCTGCCGTGCGTTGGCAGATATGAACCCCTGGAAATAATACACACAAGAACATAAAAAAAAAAAATCGGACAACTGGGTCCCACATCCCACATCACATCCGTATTTTTTTTTAATAATAATAATGCTGGACTATTCACACAGCATTATCTAGCCCCATGGTAAGCAGAGCTTGTGTTATGGGTTCTAGATATCTGGTATACATAATACAATATATTACATAGATAGATATTTTTTATTATACATAGAAAACGACCAGAACACCCGAAACAAATATCTGCAGATCGTACACACAATTGTTCCGAGGCGGGAATCGAACCCGCAACCTCCTGCGTCGCAGGCGGACCTTTGCCCACCGCGCCACATCGGTCGTCAAAATTTGTTAGTAAATATATTGATAGCTTATAAATACACACAAGAACATAAAAATAAAATAATAAAAACAATTTATTTAACTGGGAACCATACTTTGTTAGTAAATATATTGCGAGCTTATTACTTGGGTTAGTGATGCCTAATACTAAAATTTAAAATTTAAAACTAAATTAAATCACACTTCCCATGAAACATTTCCACAGGTGATTCTACCTGCTTTGGTTTTAAGTATGGTGTTGGGGCTGTCGCGTACCCTGCGCATCAGGGATGCGGTCTTTTGTAACTCTGTAGTTCAGGTAGACTAAGGAGAGGTCGCTACAAAGGTAACAGTCACCAAAATAATCACGGCGAATGGGGTGAGCCGTGCAAGTTTTTCGTTATTTTGTGTTCTTGATGGATCAATATAAACTTAATACACACAGTAATAAGGTCCACACTCACCGACAGAAGGTCTCGTACTCGACAGCTAACCGTTGCTGCATTTGTTTGAGTGCTGTGGACTCGCCGCCGACCCAGCGGATCATACGAATGTCTTCGTTCTCGAGAAAAATACCCAAGTCTTCTGGTTTCGGCGTCTTAAAAAGATATTTGGAATTCAGAAATTTTAGAGCCACAAATGAATAACCGAAGCCATAAATGGCGTGGATTATACCAATGTATAATAAGGCGCCTTCTAGCGTTTTAAAACCGCGTTATTGGAACGAGAAATACAATCAAATTAGGCTGGTGTTCACCAAAAGATAATCGACGAGTTTTCAGCTTCGTCGGTTGACTTTGATATTCAGGGTGGTGTAAGTCATTAAACTCTTTCTCCCTAAAAATATAATAAATAGGTAAATAATAATAAATAATGCTGGACAATTCACTCAAACAGCATCATTTAGATTCAAGCTAAGGTTAGTACCTTGTCATAAACTGTAAACTCCTCATAGAAGCAATCAGGTAGAGTTCCAAACTTGGCGCCGTCCAACTCGACATCACCCTCCGGACGAGGCGGGTCGCCGATCGTCGCCACGGTGTGCTGAAATCACAAAATACATCTGAATTATTTACCCCAGAATTAATACCAACCTACCAATATGGTATAAGGTACATTTTTATTAAGTTAGTAAGTAAGCACAAATCCAAGCTAGCACGATCCTAAAGAGGATCGTTCTAGCTTGGATTTGTGACGTTAGAGCGGATAATTGAAAAAATAAAAGAAAATACGCTGTTTCGGTGGACCAAAAGTGAATAGCTTAATTTGTTTGATTTTAGTGTGACATTTTTATAATTTTTTGTATGTTTTATGGGTTGTAAATTCGAATAATAAATAAGTAATAAAGTTTCTGCTCCGCATCAATGGACCAACAGTCCGAACGTAACGTGGGCAAGGACATGTCACTACGTATTGTTTGACAGCGCCGCCGCCGCCGCCGGTTTTTCAACAGTTGCTCTTGACTGCATCGTCACAATCAGTCAACTAGCTCTAGAATACCAAATTGGCCAAATGCAGCGTGGGCCCGAGTTTGGCTCCCAAGGGGTGTGCGCCACGTATTTCTTGACAGCACGGCCAGTTTTTCAATAATCTTTCTACATTGCATCGCCACAATAAGTCCTATCAGTCTAACAGTTGTTAAACTTACCAGGAACATCTGATAGGTAAGAGGAGGAATACCCCCATTGGCCCGAATCACCATATCGGGCTCCCAAAGGGTGTGAGAGACGTATTCTTTGACAGTAACGCCGACCTCTTGACAGGTGCTCTTAACGGCTTCATCGCGAGCGCGCCAGACTGGCTCACAATCTTGCTCGAAGCATAGCTTACGGATTCCTACATAAAGCATATGTACATCATTATTACAATATTTGATATTTGAGTCATCACTCTATGGAACAATGCCATTATTGTAGAGGTCGCAGGAAGTCAATGGATGGAGGCGGCTCAGGACCGCTTTTTGTGGCGTATGAGTGAACCGCTTTTTGTGGCGTATGAGTGAATGAGATATGTATGATGATGATGATGAAGAAGTTATTTTGAGAATTTGGTCATTTGATAGACATCTGGCGCCAGACCGAGCAAGTTGACCTGAATTGCATGGGTAGAGGGTTCGAATAAGGACAATTGATACGAACCAATTTGCATCGTGCACAAAATATTTGCATGGTATAAATTGTCACACTGACGTAGGTATTGATGTTTAGGATGCGAGTCGATGAACTTTTAGTAAACCGCTACTCAAGATTCATCTGATTCGTAAGTAGACACAAACAAGATGCATAGACGATAGAAAGTATGCACCATGCATGTAGGTACACTCGATACAGGATGGGATCAAAAGATTATCAGCCCAGTCTCCCTATTCCAAAATTGCTTTATATGTATAGGATTAAGACATAGGTAAGGAGAATAGGGAATAGGGACTTCAGAAAAGTTGGTCGAGTTTTCGGTGTCTAACAGAAATATTCTACTATAGTATAAAGCTAGATTACCACTGACTCACTGACTGACTGATTGACATAATTGTTCGCCCTGATGGTGGATGGGAAGGTATGTTTTTTTTTTACGGTATCGTATAGGGGAGGTAAAAGTCTCCTAGGGAAAATTCCGACTTTTTGAGATTTGCCCCCCCAAGACCCCCCCCAGTGGGGGGGCT
The DNA here is from genome assembly GCA_947044415.1 of Eupithecia dodoneata. NCBI lineage: Eukaryota > Metazoa > Arthropoda > Insecta > Lepidoptera > Geometridae > Eupithecia > Eupithecia dodoneata. The sequence goes on along the minus strand of OX345668.1, from coordinate 10,345,240 downwards.
CCTACGTGGAGCCATATTGCTTAATTTTTTTATGGGGGTTGTATAGAGGGGGACAAGTGATTTTGATTGCATAGAAAATTTTGCCCCCCCCTGCACCCCTTTTGAGTGTACTGCCAGATGCCGTCGCGATAGAGGGGTTCTGATTGCGGGGTCGTATAGAGGGTTTCTCTTCGTTTTGAAAGAAAAAAAATTGGAACCCCCCCTTTGACCCCCTTTTTTGCCCCCCCTTTCTATCTCCAAAACGGATAGACTTGGAAGAAATTTTTTTTCACAGTCTTGTATGTATGGTTTTGAATGACAAAAAAAATTGCCCCCTTTTGCCCCCCAGACCCGCTTTTTTTAGGAAAAACCGAAAATTGGCCAATTTTTTTCCTTTTTTTTCCGGTGGAGCATCGCGGGGAACAGCACGGCGAGCGAAGCGAGCCGTGCTGTGACCCCCCCAATGACCCCCCAAGACCCCCTCACTTATAACCCGGGGAAGCATTGTGGCGAGCTAAGCGAGCCACACGACCCCAGCTCCCCTGAACTTCCTCCCCAATCAAAAAATCTGACATGGGTATCGTTTTCGAGTAACTTGAACTCGTAGATTACGAAAAAGATGTCCATTTCCAAATCCAAGATGGCTGACATTTTTTCATCGCAAAATTTTCTCATGGCTATCGATTTCAAACAAAATAATTTAAAGTGTAGGTTACGACAAGGGGAATACAATGAAAAAAAACTCAATACCACACAACCCCCGCGAGCTGCTTGCAGCTCGCGCACATCTAACAACTAGTTTTAGACTAACACCGCAGTCGTTAGACGCCGTAATCGCCATGGTTCAAAACAATTAGAAAAAAAAACGCTACAAAACTGCTCCCGCTTCCAACCTAAACTATTACTACCTATTATATACATATAATTCCGTCATATACATATAATAAACAAGTCTGATTTCCATTCACGAGTTTTAGATAGATAGATAGATAAAGCATTTATTCGACACTGCAGCACATGATATAAAGGTAACAATAGTAAAAGTAATAGTAAACAATAAGTAATAGTATAAAACAATTAAAAGTGGTTTTAATTCGAAACACTTACCATACTCCTCCCAAAGTCTCCGTATAAACTCTTTGGGGTTCGCCTTCACCATGAGAAGCCGGCCGCCGCACTTCTTGAACTGGCTGTCCAGATCGTCGAGCGCTTCTAGAAGGTACCGCATTCGGTTGTAGCCGACGAGCTTCGTACCTGTTTAATTTTGGCTTTTAAGATGACGCATATTATCAAGAAGCTAGATTAGCTACTCTGGCGCCTTCACTCACATACTCATCATCAGCCTATGTAAGCTGGACATATGTAGATCTCCCCCAATGAGCGTCACAGCGCCCTGTCTTCAGCTCGACGCATGCAGCATCTACCTGTAGTCTTTCACAGGTCGTCATCCCACTGGTCGGAGTCGTAGTCCTTTACTCACATCGTACCTATATAAAACCTAGCCTGAAGCTCTTGCAAGTGGCTAATGGTGTTGATTCATAGGCAGATAGAGTCTTATGAGTTATGTATGACGAATTACCTTTTACCACAACACAACCTATAAATCAAACATGGGTACGGGTTTACGATTCAAATGTTATGAAATAGAACGCACAGTGACGCAATTATTGTATCGCACATTGGTTGAAGTAAATGAAGTAAAATCTCGTCATCCCGCTGGTTCCTGATTGGTCAATTCAGATGAGTACTAACGCAGCCTTAGTCTGTCACATATTTTGTAATAACTGACCTGCCGTTTCTCCATCAAAGATGAACACAGGAAACAGCGGCGCACTCCTGTCTTCCAAAGCAGAGAGAAGCCCAGGGTTGTCCCACAAGCTTCGATCACCAGATGTATTGGTGCTAAGCCCACAAGACATGGGGATACCATAGAACACTGCGCCTAGTATTATGATGACGACAACTGACCTGCCGTTTCTCCATCGAAGATGAACACTGGGAACAGCGGCGCACTCCTGTCTTCCAAGGCAGATAGAAGCGCAGGGTTGTCGTGTAACCGCAAGCCATGACGGAACCAAAGCACATTGCCGCCTATCATTATGATGACGTTTTACTTTCAATCTAAAACAACAATCTTTATAAGACTCGACATAGATTTGTGTCATTAATTGCAACATCATCATCTACGACTACGAGATAAATCCAAGCTGCTGGACAAAAGCCTTCCTCAGGGATCGCCACAATACAGTTACGCTCATGAGCAGCCCTCCTGAGTTACGCTGCTTTAGTAATTTGGTTCGTATAGTTGATTATAATAATTATATAATGTGAAAGTTGATGTTTTGATGATATAATGTTTGTTACTTCTTCACGACATAATTAAATATTTTAAAAAGATTTTGATAAAGAGGTCAGCCGATGAATCCAACTCGGATGGGCAGCGTTCGAGAAGCTTCGCAATATCTTCTCATCGCACATACCGCAGAGCCTCATGACGAAAGTTCACAATCAATGTGTGTTGCCAGTGATAACCTACGGATCCGAGACGTGGTTGCTAACTATAGGCCTCATTCATAAGCTCAGAGTAGCTCACCGGGCTATGGAGAGAGCTATGCATGGAGTTTCGCACAACGGGATGTTACGAAACCATCCACCCGATGAACCGATGACATCATGGCGGTCGCAGGAAGTCGGTAGATGAAGGCGGTTCAGGACCGCTATTTGTGGCATAGCATGGGGAGGCCTACGTCCAGCAATGGACTTGTATGGGCTGATCTGATGAAGAAAACTCAAAGCTGATTGGTGAAAATGAAGGCACCCAAGTTATTTGTTACGAACACAAAAATCTAAATAATAATTAGATTTCTGTGGTTACGAAGTAGCATTACCTAATATGTGCCCTAACAAACAAAGAGAACATAGCAGCTTACTCCTGCGGTCAATACACTTATAATATAATCAACATCAAGTCACGTAACATAACCATCGTTAATCAATCACAGATTGTTCGCCCGGTCCAGATTAAACAGGGTTGATTAAGCAGGCCCGGTCGCTAACGAAGGTTCGTTAGCTGCCTCTACAAAGCTAGGCTTAGCAAAGCCCTATGATGTAAAACCAGGAAGGTTTAAAGGAGAAAACAAAAAGATATAAAAGTTTTCACAAATAGTTTAAAAGAGTATTGAAGAGAATAAATGGTGGACAAACAAATAAGATTCATTTTTATGAATACGATTTACAATACATGACATAACATAGAAATGCCATAACACCCGGATAAAATATTTGCAGATCGTACAAACATTTGTCCCAAGGCAGGAATCGAATCCGCAACCTCGTGCGTCGCAGGCGGATCTTCGCCCGCCGCGCCATGCGCCACGCCTATCGTTATTAACGTAGATTTATTATTATATTATTTATTTATACATATGGTTTACCACAATAATATACCTACCACTATTTTTTTATTGATTGTCTTGTTATTGTGTACCCTTGAGCATTCAATTGTGTATCTAAGCATAATGGTGGGAGAAAAAATCGGTGTAAAGTTCTGAGATTGAACAAGGTACCTATTAGCCGATCTCAGGTCTAACAAATAAAAATTATTTTTTTATTAAAACAGGACAATGCAAAGAATAGTAGGTACATAGATTTGCAAGCCAGTACCAATGATTGTGGAAATGATTGTGTCCCGTCTGGACTGTCCCATCCAGAACAAATGAAAATATTAATCGGTATGGTGATTATGTAACTCGCGACCGGTTTGCGACAGGCGTAAATTAAGCAATCAGTGCTGTCAAACGCCAATTTTGACGTTGTAGCTGGTGTCAAACTAATACAAAATAGACGTTTGACAGAACTGATTGCTTAATTTACGCCTGTCGCAAACCGGTCGCGAGTTACATAATGACCCCATGTTAGCTCTATTTCAATTTCTACGGGTTATGAATCTGGGAAAGTAATTGTGTTAGTAATTATAACCAATGAAGCCCGGCAGTAGGTAAGGCCAATATTAGTACTCAAGGCTGCAATCTGCCAGTTGCAGCGTGTTACATAATCACCATACCGATATTTTCCTGGAGGCCGCAGTGAGAAATGTTCTGCCATGTATAGTCATAATATTTAGCCTCGACCCTGGGTGAGGCTTATTAATATGGCTAAACAAAAGAAAGAAACGAACGATGAAAATTCTTTGAGGATATTTTCTTCATTAAATAACACCGTAATTTTTAGATGCAGGGACTAAAGAGTAAGGTAAGGTCCATAGATTACCGGACCTTACCTTACTCTTTAGTAGTAGAGAATACATTTAAAATTTTAATGTTAAGTTTGAAGGAGTGAAGGTAGTTAGTTAGTAAGTCTTTTTCCCAGCAGTGGGATTGTGGCTAACAGTGGGAAAGAGGCTAATCAAAATGTTAAGATATAAATTAGTGATGCGATCACCTCTGGCGATCACCTCTGGCCTCTGGCTAAAGTTTATGAAAGCCTATAGAAAGAGTTTGAGTTTGTAAGAGAGACATTGTAAAGCCTATGGAAGCCAAAGATTCTTGAACCCTCTAGACCTCAACAAACACCATCTAATCCCATCGAAACAAATCTACTCATATCGACCTATTTCACGTAATAGCGGACAAGGTTGCATAACATTATTTGCTAGTTACGTTCGCATAACTAGCAAATACTATGACGGCTCAAAAGACAAATAGATTGCACTCAGTTTACATATGATTCAAATTCAGTTGTATATCTATATGCCTATTCTTTCATTCTTTTAAAGTAATTAATATAGGTAGTAGAAGTCATATATTAGTAAGGTTTTTTTTTATCAAAAACTTAGTAGACGCTTTAAACCCGAGATGATTTGTCTAATGTCTGCGTTACATATATATTTACTAATTTATTTTCAGATTCACAATCCATAATAAGGCACAAACAAAATTAAAAATAAATATCACAAAACAAAATCACACAATACAATTAAATAAAACTAGAATAATATAAATAACTTAGGGAAATTAATAATAATAAAATACAAAATGAAAGCTTACTAACCTAATGAACATTTATAAGGATATAGACCCCATCAATATCTTCATCCATTTGTATTGGATGGGAGAGTCCAGACGTGAAACAATCATTTTCAGGATGCCGTTGCTATTGGCTCGCGCACGCTGAAGTTACAACGTGTTGTCACACATTTAGAATGTGCATGTTATAGATAAACATAAATATAATGAAAAGTAGAGTTGCAAGTTAGATTAAGAAAGTCACAGAGAAGGATTAAATAGTCTGTTAGTAATAATAAGCCTTAGGAGACTCCGTGAACTGGGGACTTCAAACGCTAAATTTTTTAAATTATTATCGCCTTTATTTACCGATTTTTCCTGACGTTTCATCAGACGCTACATTTACATTCATACATACATATTTTTTGGTAATTTCACAAAAAAAAATGTTTTTTTCAAATACGTTTCTTTAATTCGTTTAAGACTTTCGCTGACACTGCCGTCAGCGGAATTAGGATTCGGTTTTCTTAAAATATCACTTTTAAAGTTTTCATTTTAACAAAACTCAATAACCTAACTGCTTATTTATGTGATAGGTTGTGGTAAGCTGGCTTATCGGAAATGTAATAATAGAGACTTCACACCTGGGGCTAATCATACTGTAATTTATCAATAACTAGATGCGCCCCGCGGCTTCGCCCGCGTTAAAATCTATTTGTCAAATGGTTAATAAACCGCATTAAAATCCGTTGCGTAGTTTTAAAGATCTAAGCATACATAGGGACTGTCAGACAGCGGGAAGCGACTTTGTTTTATACTATGTAGTGAGAGCTTGACCGAGTGGAAAATACTTGTGAGTATTCGTGGATTTGTGAGCTGCTATTGAAATATTCAACATTGATTTGTTACATTTTGGGAAAGATATTCCTAAAACAACGGCCAAAAGCGAATCAGGGAACAAACAAGCGCGGGTTTGATGTCTAGGGTAGAATTGAGAATTAAATTCTGATCGAATGCGTAAATAATTTGAAATGTATTCTTTCGACTCCAATAATGTCCGCTATGTTATTTATATTCTATTCTACCGTATAGAACAATACTTCTATAGAATCATTTATACTGTTGTTACATATTAATTCAGTCATATTAGGTTTTCACCACACAATTGGAGTCAACTAGTTGGAAACGCTTCGTGCCTCTGTCATGTTTGCGGAGGCCCGCGTGGAAGGCTTCGCCGCGAGGAGGAAAAATGCAACCTCACTGCTTAGTAAAGTTCGTGGGACTGATGAGATTATTTGATTGAGTTATGTACAAACACTCCATCTCTATATGAATTAAATATGTAGAATTTATAATAATAAAAATAAAATGTTCGTTTTTGTCTATGATTTTTACGAACTTATAGATGATATGATATAATGTTATTTAAAAAAAGTATATTAAGGTAAAAAATTATAATTATTATAATTTTTTTTTTGTCTTTATAGGTACTCTATTTGAAGTTAGACTAAGCATAAAATCTTGTGGGTCTACCATGATAGAGAGATCCAAGTAAGCGAAGTAACATATTATAAGATTTGTAACGACGAATGCAAAAAGACTTCGATCCATATCAGTATCATGAGATGCTTGTAGGTAAAACAACCGCAACAGATTGCATCTGAGCAACGTCACCTACCTATAAAATGACTTTGCTATTGAATCGTAATACCTATAACCTTGCATTTATCACTAGCGAATCAGAACGCTCGAATAAACCTAGCCACTTCCAATCAATTGGTCCCAGAAAGATACGAAAAGAAATTACTTACTGACAACTGGTCGCGCCGAGACTCGACTATGCACTGAGTGGAACTTGGAGTTACTGAAGGCTCAGCTCACGTTGACTCCAGCGAGTTTCCCGAACCACAATAAGCTACCATACAACACCCGCCCAGTAAAACTAGGAACGTATACCTCGCCGATCCTCCCCTCAACCGTCCAGGCAACAGGAAGACCGGGGGAGGGAATAGCTCTTATTGAACTGGTCGACTGGCAGTTTCAGAGTAACTTTCAATTAAGTTTGCCCTATAAGAAATGTTATTTTATTCTTTAAATGGGTCGGAAATATTGACGGCGAGTTGGGATATCAGGACACGTGGAAGGGCTTGTGGCGCGGAGTTGCAATAAACGTGATATGTTTAGCGGAGTTAAACATTTTTGACGACCACTTTGGCGTGGTTGACGACTGTCCGCATGCTACGCAGGAGGTTTCGGGTTCGATCCCGCCTTGGGACAAATGTTTGTAGGATTACAAATATTTGTTCCGGTGTTATGGGTATTTTCTATGTATAATAAAAAAAAAAATATCTATGTAATGTATTCTATTAAGTATAACAGTCATTTAGTATCCACAACACAAAGCTCTGCTTAGCTTGGGGCTAATTCTAGATTCTAGATATTTGTGGTTTTTTTATTATGTGCATAATGCAACGACTTAGCTGTTATGTTACTTTTATGTTTATCCAGTGATCATCTATACTAATATTATAAAGAGGAAAGGTTTGATTTTTTGTTTGTTTGTATTGAATAGGCTCCGAAACTACTGGACCGATTTGAAAAATTCTTTCACCGTTGGGAAGCTACACTACTTTCGGTAAGCATAGGCTATACTATTATTTTAGGAATGTGAAATTCGAATTTAACGCGGATGATACCAAAATTCTTTCACCGTTGTTGTGTAGCACACTATTTACGGAGAAAATAGTATTTTAGAAATATGAATACGAATTTAACGCGGATGAAATCGCGGGAAACAGCTTGTTTACAATAACAATGCAGGGCCTTTAGCTCGCCTTTAGTTCGCACTCGGGAAGCAGCTTTAGCTGCAGTCGCATTTAAATCTGCGGGGAACCTTATGGCTTGGACAGATGAACGTATCCACCCGATTTCCCTAGCCTTCGGAATAAATGGTACCCATTGGCTTTCTGTCAGCTGTATTTGACAGCGCAGTTAGAATGTAATCGGCCGGAGTTAAAACAGTGCCGTACCAGTGAGTTTAATTTATTGTATTTCTGAACTGTATTGGATAGATGTACGATACAATGCAGCCTTATTTTATTAGCCCGGATCAATTCGATTACAAATATGTAGATTCGTAAGGTCTAGTTTTACGTGGATTGGGTTACAACACTTTAATTTGATGACGTAGACACTCGTAGACACGAGTAGATATAATAAATAAATAATGCTGGACAATTCACACAGGATTAGGTTTCCGTAAGGACGCGCGGACGGTTGAAATGAACATAAAATCAAAAACACCTTACTTGATAACAATTTATCAAAAAAAATATTTTACTTGAGAGAAGAGGAAAGATTTGATTGTTTGTTTGTTTGTATTGAATAGGCTCCGAAACTACTGAACCGATTTGAAAAATTCTTTCACCGTTGGGAATCTACACTATCCCCGGTGAACATAGGCTATACAACTTTTGAAACTATCATGGTTATTAATACTAACATACACAGTTTCAGAAACTGTGCCGAAATATTAGATAACTCAAAAATCTAATCATGGTAAATATCCCGTTTTAAATGACTTTAACATAGGCTATATTATATTTTCAAAACAATCAGGGATCCTTACTATAACTCCAATAATGTAACACAAGGTGTAAAAAAATTACCTTAAAATTTCCTTGGGAAAATACTTTGGTGTCAGCCAGTCGAGAGAGGAAAACGTATCGCGAAACTAACTATGGAAAACAATGCAATGAAGCATCATTTGTCAGCTGGCGAGTTGCAATTGTTTCAGGTGTTGTAATGTAGAGAATCACAAACAGCGAGTATTTAGCTGACGATAGAAACGTTGACTAACACCGGCTTCCCACGGTGCGTGATATTGCGGACGCACGCGCACCAGCCCGCACCACGCCACGCACCGTGGAAAGGGTCTCGTCCGTGGTCGCAGAGGACGTCTGTGGCGGTGCGCCGGTATCCGTCGCGAGGCGGTAACTTCAATGGTGCGGTGCGGCGCCTCGTTTCACTCGCGTGAACGCGTTCTCTTTCACTTTGCATTTTGAAATGAAGTAATCAAAAGATCTACACAGACCGCACGCACCGTTGGAAGAGCCCTGTCTGCGTGCGTTGCCGTCGTCCGTGATCGTCGGCTGTGCGTGATGATCCGCAGAATCGCGGACCGTGGGAAGCCAGCTTAAACTAATTTGATCAGATACATAGGTAAATTATACAGTGCGAGTCTGCATACGGTGTACAAACTAAAATGGGGAAACTACGCCCCATTTAATAAACAGAAAATGTATTAAAAAAATCTTTTTTTTTTTCGTTTCGACGAGCTCCTTAAAAACAAAACGGTGTAAATAAACCATCCCAGAATACGGTCTACTTCCTGACAAAATTTTGTTAACATTATGTAGATCAAACAAATAGACTGAGAGTTAATCTCGCTTTAAATTAGTACTAGCTGCGCCCCGCGGTTTCACCCGCGTGGTAATAGATATTTTGGATAATATACTATATATCTTTATGAATTGTAGCCTATGTGTTATTCTGATATGTAAGCTATATTATTGTGAAGTTTCATTAAAATCCATTCAGTAGTTTTTACGTGAAAGAGTAACAAACATCCATCCATCCATCCGTACTTACAAACTTTCGACGTTTATAATATTATATTAGGATCAAATTATGGATAAAAATATACCTATTGCCATTTTCATAATTATGATTTCTGTGGATTGTTTGTAAGTTTAATCATTACCTAACACTTTTGAACTTCATTTATTTTGATTTCTGTGTAGGTACATTAAATTCTGCTGTATAACTTAGGTGCAAAGTTTATTGGAGCCTGACAAAAACCTTTCTATTTACAACTTCAAGTTGTGCAAAACAGCATCCACAGAAAAATTACTTTTGTTTGTCAAGTTTATTGAATACTAGCTGTTTCCCGCGGTTTCATCTGCGTGAAATTCAAATTTCACATTTCTAAATTTTAATATAGCCTTTGTTCACTGCAGATAGTGTAGCTTCCCAACGGATAAATAATTTTTCAAATTGGTCCAGCAAAAAGTACAAAGAAAGACTGAACAATCACACTCTAGCAAGAAGCCTACTACAGGACAAAGACCACATAAAATGCCTTAAAAGATGGCAAATACTCAACCTTGACCAGAGGAACTAAAGTGTTCAAAGCGAAAGAAAGGTGCTTTTCGCTGGAATGGCACCTGAAAATCCAACCCAAGACCATATCTAATTATGGCTAAACAGCCGATAGTAGATAAAAAAGGAGAAAAAAAAAAATAAAAAAATTGTCCAGTTGGGACCTATTCAATACAAAAATTACAAAACTCTGTTTATCCGTTATTTTTTAAATCATGTTTGTGTATTGAGTTACAAATAAACAATTCTATTCTATTCAAAATCAAACCTTTCCCCTTTATAATATTAGTATAGATTCACATGAGCCAAATAGTATGAAAATGTAGGTTGTTCGAAATTAATATGATTGCCGTGAATAATATTATTGAAATGGACCATTACGGTTTCCGGATATAATATAAGTGTGTGATTTGTTAAAAAGAATGGCCGAGGACCTTTATAAAATCACATACATAAGTCAAAAGGCTTCTTCCCATAGGTACTTAAAATATTAGATTTTTAGAGCTATGGCACTGTATTGTTTGAAAGTCTTAACTTTTCGTATTTTATGGACCAACCTTCTTGGAGTTGGAACCACTGGCCGGTGGCGGAATAAGACTAGATAATTTACGAATACCTAAGTAGAGAGTAGAGGACCTATATAATAAAATCAGTTTCTGTACTTACATCTATTGTAAAAGGCTCGTAAAAGGATTGTCCTGTGAGTGCTGTCTGCAACGCGGAACTTTTCTTCTCGCATAAAAACAATTTGCTTTTTGCAAACTTAAACATTGTGCTAAGCAGTGCTTTTACTTGCTTTGCTTGGGCAAATTGAAATTGATAAACTCAAGGTTGGAGTCATATGTTTTGGTTATAATAGATTTGGACATTTGTTATGTATTTAAAATAGTTTTTGACTGTATCTTAAATCGCTCATTACATTACCAAAACACAATTTAAAGTTTCAAACAAAAACATTAGTAAATAGATATCAAAACAAAACAAAACATGCCATTCTATTTCTAAAAATGACTGTGACAGACAGAGTGGACGAATTGACGGACGGTTTGTTTTGTGACTGACATTGACAACCAAGCATGGGTTTTTACCCGACTGCACAAGGAGGAATGCATAGACTTAGTAGAGGAATGTTTTTCCATGGATTATTATACCACTACTACGACTATGGAAACGCTTTGTGTATGTACGTATAGGGCTCAGTTACGGGTCTTCATCTGTTCAACGCTTTTAATCGGAGACTCGCTAACTAACTTTAACTTGCATAATCTCTTTTTATCTTAGGTAGGTCTGCGAAGCAATGAAATGTGGCGGAGCAGACAAAGATCCCCTGCGACGCAGGAGGGTGCGGATTCGATCCCCACCTCGGATATAGCAGCAACACGTACAAACATTTGTCATGTTTGTACGACCTGCAGATATTTGTTCAGGGTGTCCTGGGCGTTTTCTGAATATATGTAGACACATTTGTAAGCCTAAGGAAATAAACTTTCATTTCATTTCAGTTGTATCAACCTATTAACTAAGGACAGCTATAACAGTTAAACAACCTCGACTACCGATCGCTATCTCAAGCTGCCACAACGGCTACAGACAGACTATTTCATACTACTCTTTTGGTACCTACGTAAAAATACAAATAAAAAGAGCATTTTGATAAAGTTATCTTGCGCATAGATAAGATAATGATAATTCTAACCTAACAGTAGATGGGTAGGTTCGTAATCGTGTTATCGTATTGTACAACTCGGTCACAATATCTGTGCACCTTGAGCCAAACATTTTGTATGGCTCAAGGTGCACAGATATTGTGACCGTGTAGTAATGTGTTAATCGTGTAGCGAAAATGGAAACTAATATTTACGCGAAGTTTAAGATTTTGTTTAGTAGGCTGTTTGAGGAGAAATATCATATGTCTAGTTACCACGCGGAGAGATTGTTGAAGTGTTTGGAAGACCCTTATGATGGTAAGTGGCTAGGGTACGTAGGTATACCTACATAGGAATGTCGAAGTGGCGTAACTATACCGTTCGAGGCCCGCGGCAACTTAAATAAATTAAAGACGAAACTATTTTTTTTACTAAATGTGTAATAAATAGGTAATACATTTTGGGGAGTAGCGATTTTCCTCTGATCGAGGCGGGGGTCCCTTCCGGCTTAGGGCCCGTGGCATTTGGCCGACTTGCCTGCCACCCTGTAGTTACACCACTGGACTTTGTTATAAACAACCGTTGTATTTTAATGTAATCCGTGGAGTGGGGGCCCGAAAACTTGCAGTTACAGGTTTTTCTAAAACCTATAGAAAGCTCCAGCCTCTCATAATACTGGATTTAGATAGGTAGATTGTGTTCAATATAACTACACCTATTGTGAAGAGGGATTTTTTTTTTTATTATTATTATAGGTACTCGTAGTAGATACCAGTTGTTACCACTAGTTAGTTATTAGTGTTAGGTACTAGGTAAGTTAATTCCCGACGACGCGACGCGACAGGGCCTATGGGGATATATGGCAACCCTAGTTTATGTAGGTATGTATGTATAGGCTCCAGCCAAATTCGATGTGAAATGTATGTAAACAAACCGCCCACATTGAAAATACTGAAGTTCCTATAATTTGATTGTTTTTAAAACAGTATATAAAACCTCTCTTTAAATCCCAAAAATAATTTTATACTTTTTTAAATTTTGCGGGATAAATGAATACCTACTAATGCCTCGGGAATATTTTTTTATGGAACAACCTCGAGACCGCTCTTTTATATCACAATAGCGAAACATCGACGAACATTCTATGTCCTCCTCCTTTTTGCGAAGTCGGTTAAAGTTTCTTACTGTGCATTTTAACAGGCAATCATCAGGCAATTTACATTCCTTGTCGACTTGAAACCAAATTATTGGAAAAAAATAACGTTTCGTTAAATTTTTGCTAAAAAATTTATAAAACTTTATTTCTTATTTGATAATAATTTATGGTATAAAATTTGACTTTCTAAATCTATAGACTTCCGAGTCCTTCAAGCAGTAGGTAGGTAATATCGGCGAATATGGTTATCGTTTTTTTCCGCAGTCGGTAGGTTACCATTATCAGACAGATAGTAGAGTACCTACGTAAACATTAATAAATAGCTAATCATCATACTCCCCTTGGGCCTGTTAGGTGTACTTCCTACATATCTATAGGTACGGTATGAGTCTTCATGTAGTACACAACCTGAGGCAAACTATTCGTACTAACGTATTCTATCGACGGAAAATGTATTGATAACTTTAGTTTTGTATAGAGCTTTTGAAACTTTTTTTCAATAAGACACGACCACAAAACGGTGTATCTTGAACTAAACTATACGACCAATTTGAAACAATCTCAGCAAAAATTGGAAATATCAGGACAATACAATTGATCAATATCACTATACAGGTAAGTTAATTCCCGACGACGCGACGCGACAGGGCCTATGGGGATATATGGCAACCCTAATTGGAAATATCAGGAGAATACAATTGATCATTACTAAAATTCATATTAACTGATCGTTTAGTTGAAAAGTTACACCGTTTTTGAAAAAAGTTTAAAAATCTCTATAAAACTATAGTTACACTTAGTAGGAAACATGTATGAGTTATCGTCGTAGTGAAAGAAAGTTTATAAATGCCATAAAAAAATACCACATAAAAATACTAAAATTAAAAAAAAGTTAAACGAATTCACTGCTCAGCCTCGGCGGGCGACCAGCAAAGGCGCACCAGCAGCGCCGCCACGTGCGTATTTGGGCCATGATCATTTATTGAAGAATATTCTTGCTTGGTCACGCACCATTGCTTATCAGATAATTTTAACCACATTTTCCGTCGATAAGATACGGCATACTTTCTCTCATTTTTTGTTTGTGCACAATATGCAGAGTCACATTGTCTTATCTGAGTACTTACCTTCTGCGTATTGTTCTGGCTTCATGATTTTCATCATGAAGCAAATAAAAACACATGTACCTTAATAATTAATTTGAATTTGGTATCTAAGTATTTCCTCTCTTTCAGATGTGGCCAAACATGTAGTGAGCGCACCGAACTTTTCCGATCTTATCTTCAATTCGATTATGTCAATTCAGAAACTGTCTCTTCAGAACCAAACCCTCATCCTCAACGTCGCGACCGTTCTCTTTCGAAACGAGTTACAGTTCAACAAACTACAAATTGATGGCTTTGACTTAGCTCTCGTTAAGAACTGTATGTGGAATAACTTAGAGTGCAAAATACCTTCATACGAGCTGCATTTAGGATACATAAAATTGGTGACCGTGCTCGTTTCGCACGGGTCTGGCTTGAAGTCTATCCTAGCTAATAAGGCATGGGAACGCGTCTTGAATTCAAAGCTCCATCGTTGGCCAGCGCACGTTTCAAAATCCGTTTATGAATACCTGTCGAAACTGATTTGGAAACTCGACGAGTACGAAGAAGAAATGGCGATCTTCGACATCCTACGAGCTATATTAGAACCAATTCAACATAGTGAGTTTCAAACACAGAAAATTATTGACATTAACAAAGCGGAATCGTTTTCGGAACCGTTAAAAGCCCCGCTGCACGCCATTTTATTCATTCTCGATGATATGGAGCGACTCAGCAAAGCTAAATGCTTTATACCAGCTTTTGAACAATGTTATTACATACCTGGGATAATCCAAAATGTATGGGAGGGATCCAGAAATGCAGAAATTGATAGTGCATTGTCTTTTATCAATTTAAAATTTCGTTTTGCCATGTCGAGAAAAGCAGCTGTCGCCGCCGGTAAATCGGAAAGCGATTACTTAAACAAACTCATTGTCATCTACATCAGCTGCGTGTCAATTTATATGTTATCGAAGAAACAAATGGTTGCTGCCATTCTGGAATTCGTAGTCGACGTAAACTTATTTTGGGCTCGAACTGGATCGATTCTTTCACAATCGACATTCGACAGGGATGGTCTGAAATACGAGATGGAAGACCAGCTTTTGTGGCTAATGATGCTTCCGATAATTACTTATGCGAGGGCGAGCGGCACTGCTATTGCCGAAATGGACGAAAACAGTGACAAGATGGGCCAGATGCACACAGAACATATAACCAAGTGCGGGTATTCATTCAAAATGTTGCTGGAAAGGCACGATTTGAAGAATATCACTATACAGAACTTGAAGCATTTGTTTAAGATGAAAGACTTTTTGAAGGCGAAACAAGCGGGGACGTTATACCAATGTTTGTTTTACTTGCTGCAAACATTCATAGTAAAGGCCGGTGCTGGGTCTTACAATGAAACGCCTCATAACCCCCTTGAAACGTACGATGACGTCAAAATGCTATCACTCACGTTGTCCGCTATTAAGATGCTGTTGACAGAGCATCATATAAATCGGTATGAGAATTTCGAGATAATCTGCATTCAAAATGGGTTAATGGACTTGTTGAAACAGAGTGACCTGCCAACCAAAGTAAGTAAAATATCTAATCTTTTAAAGAATATAGTTGCATTAATACACAATTTGAATGCGACACTCCGAGAAGTGCTCCCTATAAAATACACAGACCTAGACCTGATCAGACACCAACAGTCTCGGTCTAACCAGATCTGTGCAGGATTTGAGCCACACATATCTTGAGGTCCAAAATCGATGTCAGGCACAGATTGTAAGTAGTAATTATAAATGAATCTATGCTAATGGGCTGATAATCATGATAACATGCTATTGTAATGATAGAATCTAATTAACTCTTAATATGGTTCCTGTAAAATATACCGAAGTTCAAACTAGGGTTTAACGAAATTCGGCGTGAAAAAATAGTAACATATAAAGTTTTTCCAGCACGTTTAAAATATAAATAGAAATCAACATCAAAAAATTCCTCTCGCCAGACCTTACTTTGAGAGTAAAAAGTGCGCAAATCAAATTAATCACTTTATTTCCTAGTTTTACATATGCAATTTGAAATTTGTCACGTGTCCAATAGTCTTGTCAGGTCTAAAGAGAATAAAGCAAATTGATGTTTGAATGTTCGAAGAGGAATTTTAAGAAACGCATGCGCTGAAATGATGTTGTTTTAATCCCACATAAATTTCCAGCAACTGCTGCAAGTCCTGGATCTAATAGAGCTCAGCATCAAGCAGTTCCTGTCCCCAGTCCTCACGTTGTTGGTGGAGAACCGTCACGGCGGGGCGCTGTGCGAGCTCGCAGCCGTGATGCCGCGTCTCCTGCATTATGAATGCTGGGAGGTGCGCGACTGCGCGCTCAGTCTACTGCTGGCTTGCACTGACATCGCCTTCGTGAGTAAGTTCATCATCAACCCGTATACGTCCACTTCTGAACATACGCCCACTGTTAGTATTCATCTATGCATAGGACTCCGCCCTCTCTCCAAGAATAGCGGTCCTAACCGCTCCATCCATCCATCGCTCCATAAATAATTAAATAAATCATTAGTTATATGTAATGTAGTAGATTCGCCACTACGACATTTTTTAGGAACCTACCTCCTCTCTAAATGTTCTTTTTGGTGGACAGCCGAATCTACTACATTACATATAACTGATGATGTGCCACCGTGAATTCACAACGGTAACTTACGCATTGATGGAGCGATGGTGAATACTCATGTCAGAACGTAATACCGTCTAAAATGCAAAAGCAGCTGTTGAGTGTCTATACGAAAGCAATGCATAACCATGAATGTAAGCCCCTAAGTATCGCACCAATTAGTCCATCAGTTCGGTGATTTGTAACGTAACATATTCGTTTAATAGAATACGTGCCTCTTCAGAAGTTGATCGCGGAAAACCAGCTAGTTGTTCTAGCGTCTCAAGCCGCTCTCTCCGACCCTGAGTTCTACGTGCAGGCCACAGCTCTCAAGTGCCTGGCCGCTGCGGCTAAGATTGAGAGCATGTGGCGGGATCTCTTGGATCATAATCCTGACATTTATGTGAGTATTTCTGGCGTTGTCATCATGAAGACATCTATGTGAGTATTTCTTGTGTTGTCATCATGAAACAGCTAAACATGATAAGAATGAAATAAAGGACGACGACGACATAATTCTAAGTAAATTCAAGGACAGTTGACCTGGAACCATTTAGAAACGTTTTATGCATACGATGCGTTTACAAAATTTTGAAAGTCATTAAATTTGTTCATTGGCTGCACCTATCTCTTTCAAAATCTACCTTAAAACTTGAACTTATGTCAGCCATATCTGTTGCAGAAACACTTGTTCCACATAGTCCAGCACAGCCCCGAAGGCATGGTTAGGACAGAAGCGGTCCGCGCTCTCACAGAAGTCTACATCAACCAAAACACAAGCAGAGTCTTCCAAAACTGCATCCGACACGTCATGTTCTCTGCAGCTTTAGACGACTTGCACTGGGAAGTGCAAATGGAAGCCATCTTCTTTTGGAAACAAGTCATCAAGAAACACTTCAACGACCGCGGACTAATAGACGGCAAATTCCCTAAGTACACCTTCTCGAAAGAAAAGAGAAAGATAATAGTATTAGACGAAAAAGAAGTTCAGAGACAGTTGACGAATGTTATGAACGATTTATCAGCTTGTGGATGTTTGACGGTTCTACAGGGATGTTTGAAGGAAGAGTATAACGTCCAAGTTATGAAGAAAGCGCGTTGTGTAAGCAACAAGTTGATTCAAACACTCACTTGCCACAAATTCTATAGAGTACCAGATACCGATGAGGTAGATTTTAATGAACCTTATATTGAACAAATGATGGACATGCCTCTAGATTTAACGGTTGAATCGAGCAAAAAAAACATTAGAGATAGTGTTTTAGATGAAATAGTCAATGCGAAAACCGGTGATCTTATAACTTTACTAAACCAAGAATATGCTACGACAAATCCTGAACAAGATATCATACAGCCACGAAAAAGAGAAAGAGTCACTCCTAATAAGTTCTTAGATGATTTCAAGCAAACTGACTACGAAAATATAATTGATAACTTGCTCAACTGGAAACTAGATCCGGCTAATCTTGAAGCGCTTTTGGATGAAATACTAGAAGATAATGATTTAGCGATGTCTGAACTTTGTATGGAATAAACCTATGTGATACCTACAAATCCTATTTGATAAATAAAATTTATACCGAGTAATAAGTAGCGTTTCAATGATACTAATTGATATAATAAAACAATTTATTGTTTAAAACATAAACAATTGTATACTTACTTACCTAAAGTAAATAATATAATCTCAGTAACAATCTAGGGAGTTTACCTCGTTATTAACTTCATAAATGCCAAGTACATCATCTAGTAGAGACGACAGGCTTCTTATACCATTATTCCAGTTCCTCTTCTCAAGAATATCCGCTTTATAATCTTTTTCTTTCATGAACTGAACGAAAGTGTGCGGCGACGCAACCTTATCCAAACGTATCTTAGGTTGTAGCGGTTCATCCTTCTTAACGTTTTGCAAAGACAAATGCTGTTCATAAATGCTAGCTAGAAGATTAATATCGGAAACGTTAAGAATACCTTCAATGACGTTGTCTGGCGTTTCCATGATATCGGAACTTTCCGCGATCATTTCACTATCTCCGTCCTCTTGTTTGATATGTCCTAGAATATCTTCAGTGGTTTCACCAGGTTTAGCTTTAAGGCAGTCGGTGACTTTATACTTGTTGAGGGTATCTATAAGTTCTTGGGATAGACACAGCGCGCATTCTTGGACATCAACTTCTGTGTCTGCGTGTACAAGTTTTATCAGTACAGTCAGAAGTCCTACTGATGATAACTCTTCCAAAATCTTGATCAGCCTTCTTTGAATTTCTGCCTCGTTGAGTGTGACAATTTTCCTTGTTTCTCGGGAGAATGTAACGGGAGGGAAAGTGCCGTCGAGCATACCTTGATCAGTGAGTAATGATTGGAATACGATTCTCCAGAACTTCAAGGCTGTGATTTGCACTTCCCAGTGGAAGTCGCTGAGCGCTGCTGATACCATGTGCTCGTAGAGGCTTTGTTTGAAAGCCGGCGCGAGTTTCAGGTTTTGGTATAAATCGCAGAGCACGATGCTAGCTTCTTTGCGCACGATACCCTCTTGGTTTTGCGATAGAATGTAGAGTAGTTGATCCTGAAATAGGAGAAATTTTCATTCGAAACTACGTGTAGTATGTGTTCACAAAGTCCTGGCTTTTAAATCAATTATTGGCGAGCTGGCGAGTCATATGAAACAATCCTTACTGGGTCTAGGGTTTATTCGCCTAAATTAAGAAAGGTATGGTTGTCGAAGATATGGCAGACACAGAAAAGCGGCCGCTGGCTGGGCTGTTTGCTTTTAATATGACCAACATTCATGGATTAAATAAGCTCTCATATTTAAACCATAAATATAGCAGAACCACCCAACTTCATATTCTAAATACAGATCGGAACTCCCGAACTACCCACTTCGTTTAACACTTTCGGTGCCCTTGAAGGTTATGTTCACCACCACGCCGCGTATTCACGCGCCGTGCCGTCTCTCAGCGGATGACACTAGTGAGGCTGGGCAGTATATGGGTTAATTCTCTATTAATGGAACATGCTGAATAGAAAAATATGTAGTCAGTATACGGTACCTGTATCGGGTAATGTGCTATCAGCTGTTCCCACAACGCGCACACCTTACTGGCGGCGCCGAGGCAGCGCAGCGCGGACACTTGTACGTAAGACTCGAAGTCGTTGAACGCGATAGCCGCCGCTACGTTAATGAGATTGTTTTCTAGGATTTGCTTCTGGAATGGTGGGAATTCTGGAAATAATTAGATATATATTTATTATTGTTACAAATGTGTTACAGTTTAAAGTTGATAGCTACTTAAATCCTAACATAGGTTTATATAGACAGTAGTGTTCTCTTAACAATACTAAAATAAAATTAATGCTAGCATCGGCAATTAGTGCGGTAGGCAGTCACGCAACAAGCACAGTGGCATCGCTGTCCGCTTGGCAGCCGCGCACAGGCGATCCACCAATCACGATCAAATTGTATTTGTGGTTTAAAAAACTCATCTACTCACAAGGTATTGGGCTAATCACGTCCATATTATCTAGTCATTAGTCTGTCTGTGTGAACGCTACGTACTTAAAAACTATTTAATGGATTTTTATTCGGTCTACACTACACCAATGTATGTAGTGAAGTATTTAATTATATTATAAATTATTAGAGATTTGAATAAATTGTCTAAAATATGATTATGTATTATGTCTCTTATTGTTCCGGTTTTTATCCTACGCGAGGAGTCGGCACAATTAGTATTTTTTTCCAATATTCTGTAATAATATTTTCTCATATTCAATATGTTAGTAATAATGCACATGAGTTGATACTTACTAACAAAAGATATTTCAGTACAAACAAGCAGCAGCTCTAACGCGGAATCCCTGACTTCCCAGGACAGGTCATGCATCTTCATGTATATGAGCTTCCCTATCTTGTCCATAGATGAACCAGGTTTAGACTCCAGCAGGAGAGACAGGTTCGGAGGCAGGAACTTCTTCACGGTTAAGGATATCACGTTCAGTGATGCTATCACGAACTGGAAACAAAAGAGGAATATTTAAAATTTATTATTAAATATCTATTACATACTCTATTTTTAAACGAAAAACAAAAGTGGAGGAAGTTCTATCGGCTGCATGTATATTTTATGTATGTTTGTGGATTTATTCATTCGATTAGGATAACTCTTTCGCAATGGTACCTATGGAGAATGATCTTGAGGTGTTCCCATAAGAATTTTATTCCCTAGGGATAAGAACTTGTCCTGAATAGCTTATAAAACAGTGTAAATTCTAAGGAATTACAAGTCGGTTTTTAGTTTTTCCAATACAACCAAATTATATCCTACGAATTTCGTTTTAAAAAATCTTAATCCAAGTGGAAGAACTGTGATCTGTACCTACTGCAGATACTGACGTTTTGCTTGTAGTGTACACGTGGAAACACACATTGAAAGGCCACGCGGCCCGACAAAAGGCGATGCGTGTTCAGTTAAATCAAATCGTATTAACATTTTATGAACAGAATAATGTGACCCCGACGAAATAGTCGACGGGCTGTGGAGAATCGACACGTTGCCTCGCGTAGCGTTCAATAATGTTTGCTTGCGCCTTATGTCAAAGTTCAAGAGATTTTTTATTAAAATACCAAGGTGCCAAATATGCATGCGGCCCGCCTGTTGAGAAGTGGTTACCGCAGCCTATGGGCGCCTGCAAAGTCAGGGACATTACTCGCGCCTTGCCGACCTTTAAATGTCTTAGAAGAGATATGTTGCCAGTTAAAATACAGCACATGAATTCCATCCTCAATCATTACCTCTCTTTTTTATACTAATATAGATTTATCATAATGAGGATCTTTAAAAAGGCAGCTATGTCGGTACTCACTTTGGTGGTTAAGTTTGGCCTCTGCAGAATATTATACACCATAGTGTACAAGCAGACAACTTCGAAGCTCTCTCTCCAGTTGATATCATAGTTCTTCAGCAGACAAAGCACTGTATCCATCACATAGGTCATCACAACCACCTTGTCTTGGTCGTTCTCATACTGCTGGTAGCTTTCCTCCTGCTTGGCGTTACCATAGTCGTCTATTGGGTCGAACTCTCGGAGAATATAAAACAGCGCTTGGAATACTAAATTCGCTTGCTCGTTATTTAAATGACCTTTCAAGCAAGACAGTTTCTTCACGCTTTGGACTATAATGGACATAGTATCAAGCTCCTCCAGTAGATTTTTTAACGCATACACTGCCTTGGTTGTATGCTCGCAAGTAGAATTCAGAATCTTGGTGGTGAACTCATCCATTTTTCCATCTGACGTCATCCCTTTGGGCTTTCCGTGTTTCACGAACATAACGAGTGGTACCAGGCACATGAATAAGATCTGATTCCTAAAAACTATCTGTCGCCCTTCCACCTCTATTACGCCTATATTCTCTTTATCCTTGCATATTTTCCACAAAATCATGTGACAGGCCGTGCAGAAATCCAGTATTTGCACTGCGTTACGACGCTGCACGAAAAATTGTACGATATTAAAAAAATAGACACTCAAATCTAGTAAATCTTCCTTCGTGTATTTTACCCCTGGCTCTGCAGGCTTTGCGATAAAAGTTTTTGGAAACACAAACCAGAAAATCAGCTTTCCCAGGAGTAGCACAGTTTCCTCTCTGTGTAATCTGTCAAATATTACATAGAGATGTGAGGCGATCTGGTAGGTTTTGACGAGATAATCGAGGAGGAGTGAATACTTCTCTATGCGGTCTCCACAGTCCATTACGGCTGCCAAGATGTGCAGTGTTGGGTCTATCGTTTTCGCCAGTTCGTCTTCCTGCTCACTCGCCAAGTTTTCAACGGTCAGAAAATCTATCTGAGTCAACGGCTGCAGAAGGAAGTTAAGAACTAGTATAATGTTAGCCAGGTCGCCCAAGTCGTTTAATCTCCAGAGGAATTGTGCGGCGAATTTGTACGTTTGTCGGACGACAAATACAGTTCGTTTTTCATTGCAGAGGGTTAAGATTTCTTTCCACAACCCGGTTTCGAGCAGCCAATTAATTCCAGAATTGTGTTTGACAACAGATAGCGCCACCTCCATGTAAGCTACCCTTAAACTAGCATTCATAGTGGGAGAGTTAATCTCCTTGAACCCTTTAAGTATTTTATCACCCTGCACACAGATCATTTTAGAGAAATGAAGTTCCTTGTTGGAAACTATTCCGAGTGACCGTATTATGAAGACCTTTACCATGTTGTCAACATTGTCTACATGCTCTAGAGAATTTACCATTAAGTCTGACATGAGGGGCATGCTACAAATATCTTCCATTTCTGAAAAAGGAAACATGTAAATTACTAAATAAATATGTTTTGATTAGTATGATGACCATCAAGATTGGATGTTCAAAAATGTCTAGTCATGATAGACACATTTTTTATCCAAGGGCCAAAAATTAATGACTACATTGCCTAGTTGTTACTAGCCTAAAAAAATATGCAAAGTGCAAAATTGTAGTTTAATATGGAACATACTTTTGAGAGCTTTTTAGGTAGAAATTGTAACACTGTGGTACCTCAATAAATTAACCTTAGAAAGTTCAGTTTATACAGGGTTATTTGTAATTCACTGAAAATGCATATCATCAAGAACATATTCGTGAAGACCAGGCTAGGTCTTTCTTTTTCTGTTAATACCCATGGAACGGAACCCAAAGAATGACTAAAGCTAAAGCTACTAATGAAGCTAAACTTAAAAACACTTCTGTCCAATATTTACGAATTCACTGCCCAGCCACCAACACATGCTGGCACAGACAGACATCTTGGGCTATGAAATTGTAAATTCAGGACAGAACTGTTTTTAAGTTTAGCTTCAAATAAAGCCTCTTTAGTATATTTACACCCAAAGTAAGTATTAAAGCCTCTTTAAAGAACAATTATTGAATAGAGGGGGAACCTACTACCAATACCAAGTTAAAGAATTAAAACCTGGCATCTTTACAAATTTGTTCATGATGGGATGGGCAGAACTGTCAATGCAGTGTCAGTCAGTTACCAATGACCCTGTATAATGACATTGATAGAAGGATAATTTATTTTTAATGAATTGTGAAGGATATTTATTAACCTTGGTCATGGACTGCAAAGAAGCAAGAAACCGTTACTTAGTGCAACCGGCCAGCAGCAGCTCATTTCTCCTACATTTTTACTGAGGCCAAATGAGTAAGTATGGTATTTTTTTTTTCATTTGTGATAGCATTCGAGATAATTTGAAAAACAGAAATGACAACTCTGTGTGGCACAAACAGCACTGTTGTAGGAGGCGACTCATTCTACGATACTAAAAAATTACGCTCATTTTGACTCAGCCTATCTAAATTAACATTTGAAGCATTTTACCTCGTCCCTAATTTGAAGCATTGATAGTAATCAACGTTGGGACGGGTTACGTACGTTAAGAAAGTCTCTTCTTTCGTTGATTGATGCCTGTACCTATTGAAAACATGTGATACGAGCAGCCAGTGTCAATAAAGCGACTGTTTTTTTATTTAAAATATATCTATTCAAGTAAATTTACCTGGATCTGAGCAGTTAGATATTTTATTGATTAATCCGTCGGCGTAGTAGTTATTCATCACATATCCAGGCTTAACTATTTGCTCGTAGAGCATTTTTAGTTTGTTTTGAATGCGTACACCCTCCATTTTATCAGGCCTTTGATTATCTTGACACTGTGTGTGAATTTATTTGGATTTTCTTCAAAGCAGAGGCCTTCGTTACGAAAACTAACAAACACCAAACGACACCGTATGAATGTAATACAATACAACCACTATTTTATCACAAATTGAGTTGAGAAAGAAACAAGAAACAAAACAAGCGGTCGGTTCGGTACTGAACTACTGAGAGGAGAGCAAGTGTTGTGTTGCCACCGTTGCCAGATGAGATGACAGTTACTGCAAAGAGAATACAATAAATAAATTACTGTATGCGTCCGTACGTTTCATCGAAATAACGCGTGCGAAGCAGAGGGCTTCAATTTATTAATTAATTTATTATATTATTAAATTAAATTCATGTATTCAGATAATAATAATCCATGGTGTTAGTTTACAGATTTTGTACTTTGGACCAAATCTGTAGTTAATGAAATGAATTTTAATTTTTACAAGCAGCTTAATACACAGCTTCGAATTATGATTTTCGTACTACTTTTTCTACGTAGGTGGCAACATTGGCTTATCCAATATTTCAAGGTGGTGAAGAATGTAATTGTCAAATACTAAATACATTTCATCACTGACACATCTTCAACATGGCATTTGATACTTTACGAAATAGAGATTGCTTGTACAAAAAATGTGGAGTGAAAAATAGCAGACCTACCTGGTCGTTCTCATATATTGTTTCATAATTATGTACATCGGAGATCTCTGACCTTCTGCCTGTCACTTAATTGATCAAAAATAACCGATGAAGGGTTATATATAAAATGAAATCTGGTCCGACTGTCCCGTCCTATTATACAAGATGTTTTTTTATTTAATTAAAAAAAACTACAAATTATGTTCTTTGAATTCTTTTAAAACTTCTCAAATCTATCCCCATAACCAGTCTGCAACATATTTATTCATATTTGATATTTATTTTATTGCATCATTGTGTAGATGCTATGAAAACATTTTATTAACATTACTAATTCGCTTATTTTTTGTAATCAGACACATCAAAATGTAACTATTTTTGCATACACTAAGTAGCTAGTAATTTCCATCTCACTCTTATGTGTTGAAATCTGTCTCTCCTTTTTCCATGGTTACAAAATCTATTTATACTTTAAATAAAAAACAATAAAATCTCGTAATTATTTTTTTATAACCTTGTGTAAAAATTACAGCTGTTTAAAGTGTAGTTCAAGCTCATATAATCAGATTTGTGTTGTGAGACTGAAAATTGCCGGCCTTAAGCATCGCCCTGCTGACAACCCACGACAGAGGACAATAACTTATCCATATACATAACAATAACAGACAGACAGGAAAGTAGATACATACAGGAATGATATTCGTGGTCAGGCGTAGCTCAGGCGCAGCAGGTGGATGTTGGTTTTGATGCTAGCGTCGAAAGATCTATTCAACCATTTTATACATTTAGAAAGTTCAGGCTAGTAGCAGGCCACGATAAATCCTTATAGCCAAGTACCTGGATAAATATCAATTATTAAAGTGCGATCCCAATATCTCATTCTACTTTGATGCCATCCCATCCTAGCAAGAAATCACAAGAATAATGACAAGCGTGAATCAGTGAAATAACTTCACTCCGTTAACGTTATTACTAGTTTTTTGTTATTCCATCTCGCCTTTGATGTGAGCTGACTGAATCGTGATTGTTCTAGACTTTTTCTAGTTTTGCTGTCATTGGCTGTCTGTCAGTCAAGAAAAAATCACAACTGAAATTCGCAATAAAATCAGAAATTTAAGTTATTATTTGTGTTCTTGGAAAGACAAGCATATAACAAGCAATAACTACTTGTAGTAGTGTGTCTTCAGTGTGTTTGATTCTCTAGTGGTTTTCAACTGGTACAGAGGTTAATGAAAAATTAGTAGTTTTTCTATTGGACAGAATTTTACGAAGATGCCTCTACGTGGTGGAAGTTTCGTAAGTTTTTGTAAATTTCATCTCCCAATTTTATGGTATGCATCACTGTTTGGTGGTATATTGCATGTTCTTCATTTGGGTGATACCATGGCAGCTACATAGGTAAAGTACCTACCTACATACCAATGACCGTAATTACCTCACTATTGGACTTCTACCAGTACCTGAGTACCTTCAGAGAAAGTGTAAACTGCTTTTTCATTGACCAAACAAATCCCAATGCTCTAAAGATGAGTTTCAGTTTTGCTTTGCTTTCATTTGTACATTTCTGGCACATGTCCAGCGTAGTATCCTTGAATGTTAGATGCTATGAAATTAATATGGGGTTTGATTAATGACAAGGTGTTGTGTTGGTCTGATAGTGTGGTCTTTCACAGGACGGTTGATTCAGTGCCTGCCTAACACAAGTGTACCAGCGTGCCTCCTTTAACTGCCTGTTTTTGAGGTTAGTTCATTTTATTTCTCCATTTGTTGTCTGTATGTTAATGTGTTGTGATGTTGGTAGGACCCGCTTTATCTCTTACTTACTGCCTAAATATGTACAAAGTTCGATGGATACAACATTTTAATAGTACAAAAATACCAAACTATCATGAACCATTTCTCTTAACAAAACCTTTAATCTTGTTTTATTTATTTTACAGAGGGTTAAAAATTTCAGTAATAGATATAAAAACTTTGTAAAACTAAGTATTACATAATAAACAAAGAACTAAGTATACACCACTCCTTATTTAATACAATAACCAAGTTTAAGTGTAGATACAAAGTTGAGTTGGGCAAATGAAGATAAAGCGATAATAACGCTAGAATATTAGTTTCAGTTCAGTTTTCATATTAACCTCATTTTATAATAATATTCATAAAAAGCCATATTAGAAATTGTATCTCATCTAAACTAATTTTACACAGCTTATAAGATTGATTCACTATCTGACCTTCAAGACTTCTAAGAACTGCTCCGTTTGTCATACAAATTCCTACACTGTTTGTTTATGTTCATAATTTTGTATAGGTAGACATGACAACTCTGGTTGGTTAGGACTTAAAATTCTCTTACAATGATGCTACCAGTTAAGTATTGCTTCTTTAAAAAAATATGCATACTGTTCACCTTGAGGTTTGGTAGCGTGAAATCTCTTTGTTTTACACTAGGATAACTAATTTACTACTAATGTTACTTTATCTATTTGTGACTTCCAGTTGATTTTAATTTTAGTAGTCTTTTTTTATTTTACCTGTTATTTAAATATATTTTTTTGTCCTGCTTGATTAACAAGATTTTTTTTTATAAAGACTTGTTTTACAGTGGACCTTAGCTACATTTTTCTTTTATCAAATTTTTTGATAGGATACCTAGGCAAATGGTGCAGGTTATGTACCCTTGAAAAAAATGCTATCTATTGAATTCCTAAACACAATTTTAATTTGAGTTCAGTATAAATATCTAATATACTATCAAATTCAAAAACTATTACAGTTTAACGAATTCATTATTAATGTAATCAGTTTAACTACAAACCATAATTTTGTGTTGGAAGAACACCAATGTTTCATCCCTTCATGAGGGACTTCTTCAGGGTGAGTTTGTTACTAATCGCGCGCGTTTTGCGACCCTGCGTGCACTACCTTACCTACATAGAATTTGGCACCAATGAATGCTATGATAGGAGTTTGCGTATATAAGTAATTGGGATTACATTTGGGTATAATTTTATTAAATCAAACTATGTAGTTACTTGTGTATTTGAAAAAATCGATCATATAATCGATCTATTCAAATTTCCTACCACGAATAATAAAACTTTGATCAGTATTACTTCAAAACTGTTTTCAAGTCACCCTGTAACTGTTATGTCCTATAAGGTCCTATAGGAATAAAGCATTGAGTTTTTAACCCCTCCTTGACCGCCTTAATCGGCCGTTGTGAATGGATCTGTTACGGACTGCAAAGTACTACGCGTGCAAGTTTTGGCTCGACACCCGGGTAGGCGGGGCGTAGGTGTCAGCCTTCGAAATGATCTATCAAACTGCCAACACTTTATTACCTGCCTGACTTGTGAAATTACTGTCTATCTGGTTTGCAGCCCCATTGGGTAGTTGATAGTTACTTTGGGTGCTGCAGTAAATCAGCTTCGACAGTTATGTCTCGTAATCGTAACAGAATTACTAGGATTTCAAATAATTTCAATTCGCTAGACGTGTCTAGTAATCGCTGGAAGCCAAAATTTCTTACAAGGTCGTAACGTTTGCTATTAGACATCTGTTCCAAAGTCTTTACTTCGTCACAGAGAGATCCCATTATAGTGGGGTCGGTTTCCTTACAATCTCCTCCACTGCGCTTTGTCCTCAATGGCGTCTTCAGAACCTTTAAAATCTCTCGTATCTTTTAACTCGATATGATTTCCCAGTCCTGGGTTTCCGTCTGAACCTTCGACCTGGGCAAGTTCCCACAAAATAATTTTATCAGTCAAGTCATTGTGCAGAATTGTAATCAATAACATGAACAATCGGTTGAGTCATAATAACGCTGATTATTATTGATTGAAACTGTTGCCGGGGCGTTTGATTAGCTGGATGTTATTAAAATGCCATTAATGTCAGAAGGAGCAATTATGGTTTATGCAATTAAGGCTTATAGGCTTATGATTCGTATGGCACTTCGAATGTCAATTAGCTCTATCACGGGCTTCGATATGGATCGATAAGCACCGATTTTGTGTCTGGCTGGAGTCTAAAAAATTCGTCAAGAACAGACCGTTCTTACCCTTACCGAATTAAATCTACATCAGAGACAAAATGGGTGCTTATCGATGTCCGTGCTCGCGCTTCTGTAGTAACTGTTTTGATTTCAAGATTGTGAGTTAAAGTCAAGTGACCTCCACTTCCCTTGAAACCTTGATTCAATTGTGATGCCCTGTTTAGCTCTTTTAGGTGTTTAATTAATTATCCAGTTTGAAGCGTCTAAACGGCGTAAAAGTGGACTTGGCACACTTTAAATATTAAATGTACACGTAAAATGCGACGTTGGTAGGTAAGATATACGTCGTTTTAAATTGCCATCCAGTTCATCCTACTAATATTATAAAGGCGAAAGTTTGTGCAATTGAGGTTTTTAGGAAGAGGTTTGGCCGAGGATAATAGCAAAAATACTGAATGGATCGGGCTGAATTTTTGCACACAAAGGTCTCAGTTTTCAGTCTCGGTATTCTGCACTTGGAATAACATAATTATACTACTTTTTATTCCCGGAAACGTGTGCGAAGCCGTGGGCATCAGCTAGTCAGATCATATTATGGTCTGACTTTCTAGCATTTGGGGAATGAGATTAAAATTGGGAAAAATAAGATTAATTGAAGAATTAAATTATCAGAAAGAATCTGTGTGAATTACTCAAATTATTATCGACGCTTGAAAGGCATTGATTAGGCGGTATTGAATTTTATACATAATTTAAATCAGTAAAATTTGCGATTACCTACTCTCGTATCTCTGTTAGGACGAGTTTTGTGGCTTTGTAACTAGAAATCACATTATCACAGTTTTCGACGAACAAGCCAAATATTTTTTTCGATTCATGAATAATTTTTATTTGGTCAGAACATAAATTATCTTACTAGCTTGTAGCTCTCCGATAATGTAATTTAATAATTAACAAAAGTCTTCAAGTGATCATACCTTATTCCCAATTTTTTTACAAATGCCAGTCGGTTGTTCCAAAACAAAAAAGCCAAAGAACGAAACCTTTTCATTAAATTCCGTTCAAATAATATTCCTATCGTGCGCTGAGCAGTATAGCATTCAAAATCACCATTTGCCAAATTATATTTAATCGATTGAAATAAATGATATTGGAACTGTTCTCAAGAGTACCACTATGACTACCCAGAATGGCATCCAACATAATGCGAGATTGGTCCAAGATGCTATAGCACGTGAACGTACGATTTCCTATGTAACTCAACAAATTATCCAGTGTATGCTAAGTAGTTAACACGTTAACATTTTAGCACAACTATTGAGGCAGCTACACAGATCTTCTGATTTAACTCTTATCTAATCCTAGGCAACGATAATTTCTTCATGGCCTGTTTTCGGATCTTAGAAACGAAATAATCTGTGAACCAAGAGAGAATATTAAATCGGGGAAGTTTTCCTAGCTAAGTTGATCGTGTGTCATACAGTTGACGACAAAAACCAAAGTAAACATTTTTTTTTTAGTCAATTGACTTTCGTTTGGCCACTATCTCACCTGTTGGAAAGTTATGATATGGCCTAAGATGTATCACGCACTAAGGTCTAGTAGATACCTATTCACTCTTGGTTAATCAACCAAGGGTATCTTCAGATGTAAACGGGCTACTCTGAGTAAACGGGGCGCTTATGCGGTTATGAAAATAGCCAACCTTCTGAAATTTTTGTTTGTGATTGTACAGTCTGAACAAGAAATAAATAACTTCAGCGTGACATTAACGGTGGCAGAAGCTGCCAGACAACAATAAGGCGATTATTTGCGATGTTTCGATCGGGAATTCGGGAGCAAGCGTTTAACCTAGACGAGTGATTAGTGGACAAACATCCATATTTTGGCAATATTTCTCAGTAGCACACTTTACTATTTCACACGATGAACGGTTGTCATAGACGTTTCATAGGATTTAGGAGATAAATCGACTTTATTTACTACTAGGTTTTCTTAACACGTTGAATAAAGTACCATGTACTTTTTTAGAATACAATGAAGCTGACGTTGGTACCTTATGTGCCTTATGTTACTTACTAAGTATTCCGGTATTTTCAGTTTTTGCAAATAAATTACTAGTGTTCGTTTCTTTGCTCTACTTTTCCCAGTTTCAAGTACCTATATAAAGAGCGCAAGACTTAATGCTCCTCTATAAATGCACTACTTCTATGTAGTACGGTATATTATGTATACAGTTCTGAAACTAGCGAGGGCAGCACCAACTAGGTCATGCCATGAATTACCATGCTTGGCAAGTTGGCACAGAATTGTAATTCTTGCATTTATGGAAAGAGTTGCGTAGTTGAATCAAACTTCTTCTATTTTTTGTACAATCTGAGATTGGCTCTTAACTTTAGAAACTAAGATTCTGTCCAGATCTTATTAGTTTTCCTTATTTTCTGAGTACCTTTACAAAATATCGATGGATGAGTGATTTGATAATGGTTGACGCAGCAAGAGCTAGTAACGCTCAAGTAGGTAGGTACATGACTCTTTTTTTTATTACACATTTTGGTACATGACTCTAAATACTTACGCTTTAGATAAGAGCTTGAACCGTGTAATCTAAAGTCTAAACAGAGATGCTGAAAAGCACCGAAGGTCTTACTCGACTACTTCAAGGAGTTAGGCTAATTTTCAGGATGATAATGGACAATAGGGGTTCATTAGCGAAGGCCAAGCCTATGCTTAGTACATAGCTTATATTGTAAATCTATGTCTGTTATAGGCTTCCGAGGATGAGGAATGCACAATACACTTCTAGCGAGAAGTCAGTGCAGATCGAACTGTCGCCTCATTTAAAATGACATCTTACGTACTTTTAAAAAGCAGTACATTCCATTTTGAACGAGTAAAAAAAATTCTGATCCGGAATTTGCATTTATTAGCTTACAAATGCTTAGAATATTTCTATAACTTGCACTGCGTAGAAGCACAGTAGCGTTGCAACAATTCATCTGCAATCAACAATAGTAATTTACTCTAACACCGATGCGTGGGTGATATGATTCAAATACCCGTGGGCTGTCCAAGGACTTCCCTTTTACTGCACCTCGACTATCTGTCAAGGAAGGGATTGAATTGCACGTGATTGTGTCTCTATTGTACAACTGACGTCAGTATCTCGATCTCCAGTACCTATCCATCCATATCCTAAAACAATACGAGCGAACATCTGATAATGCTTGCAGCACTTAGCTGAAATGTCGACACAAATTATCAACAGCAAGGTATGCTTGTACCGGAAATGCTCTACTGGTAATTTTAGTTATAGTTGTAGGTAATGAGGCGTGGCTGCAGTCAGACGAAGCCAATAAATCTATTGATGCATGCATTGTATTGACAACATTCTTGTAAGTCTATTGAATGTAGGTAAAGCAAAGATATTTTCCACATCGTCCTAGAGGTAAAGCTATAGGTTCACAAACGTAATCATACAGTTTTACATTTGCGACAATCTAAATAATGTATTTCGTGAGTAGTTCGTCCGGTCTTGATCTTCATCGTCAAGCGCAGCCCAATGACGCAAGAAAATATCTAACGTGTGTATAGTGATATTCCAAAAGTTCTATTTCGGTGTTTCGTGGCGTACACCCACCACCACATGCAAAACGAGGCTCAGACTTGAACGAGTGAGTGGTGTTCACACGGATATATTAAATTCAGTGTCGATCTCATAACAAACAAAAAAGAAATTGACGTGGTCAAGTAGAATAATGAAGAGAAACGTGAGTACATAGCGCACGGCCGCGCTGCGCATGAAGGCAAACTTTGTATAAATAGCGCAAATATTGCATTTGTTGATGGCAACTTCGATGACACGGTGTTGCCAAGTATAGAACTAAACGTTTTGTTTACCAACTCACTTAGTGTTTACGTCGTTGTCCCATTTTCTATGCTTTGTGTTATATCTTGCATTCTCGTTAAACTTTTACATGTATTTATGGCTACGCTCTTCGTTATTTGGGACATGTCCTCATTCTCACCTACACGTCTGAGCGCCCCACTTCTTACTTGTTTACACAATTTTGTATAACCCTGAAATTCGTTTTTTGCTGTGTTTATTTGTTACAGACCGACACTTTCATAAGACTTATTTAATAACTAATTGATGAAGAACCAAATTTATATGATATAAACATATGTACTGTTTCACGTACATTAATTCATTCACTCGCATTATGCACCCATCTTCGAGTGTCTATCTTCGCGTAGTTCTATTTAAATTCTTTCTGACATTTAAAAGGTTCAAATTTATAAATAGCCTCTGCATTCCTTTTGGTTTAGTAACGGACTAACTGGTGAAGCTCGACCAAATCTTGCAACGCTAATTCAGTTTCCTTGTGGTTATTGTGATCCTTTTCTTCTTTGTTTTATTTATTTATTTGTTTATGGCTTCCCTAACTTGGGCATGGTCAGCAACATCGGTCTGCTTTCCAGCTTTCTTCTGCTGGCATTATCATAGGCCCTTTGTTCATGATCCGTAAGTTCATTTTTGATTGGTGTCTCATTTGGATGATTAGCTTAACATAACAATGACCTATATGTAGTTGCTGTATTATTGAGATGATACATGCGTTCCAAATGTAGTGTGTTTTATCTAAGGTAGCTCTTCCGCGAGGTCATCGACCTTGCGATGTCTATTGAATGATGCCAAATACATTTATAGCAAGCAATCAGCTGGTAATGGAATTACGATCAAGTGTTCAATATTTTCTAATTCAGTTTATGATTAATTCACGTAGGTAATTTGTACTTACATCTTAGATAAATAGTTAACTATAATGGTTTGCAACATAGACTCCTACGGAAACTCCTAAAACTAATTAAACGAACTTCCTGTATATTAATCACCTGGTGACAAATACGTTCTTGAAGAGAACACCGCTGTCTGTAACACGAATCTTCAGGAAAACAGCAATAATTTTATTACACTGCCCTTGCCTATCTGAGAAAATTTCTTTGTCACTCGTCTTTCGCAATATTATGGAGATCCCTTGACACTTCCTGGAAAACATTAACATTTTTATCGAAGGTATCAACTATTAAATATTTAAAAGTTCTTTTAAATATTTTTTACGTACAATATCACCGATCAGCCTTTTTTATAAATATTCATACACCATGTTGCATTTCTTTGCCATATAGAAATAATCAAATTACTGAATGATATATGCGAGGCCCTTCAACATAATACTTCCTTCCTATTACATTACAAAATATATGCGAAAGTATGTGATAATGGAAGTTGGTTTATCCATCACTTGTTTCTGCCCGTGGCTTCGCACGCGTTGTTTCTATGGAATAATTTAAAAGTTATTTATAAATAACTTATGGGAACTGATTTATGGGATACAACGTCTATGTTTTATTCTGGGCTTAGAACTACATCTATGCTAATCCTGCCATCAATAAATCAGCTTGATCCGTTAAAATCATTTTGGCGTGAAGAAGGTAAGAAATATCCATCAATCCAAACTTTCGCATTTATAATATTAAGGGTGATTGAACGACGAAATTTTAAGCAAGGGCACAGTGAAACTTGTCAAATATGTAGAAAACTAGACCTAATTCAAAAAATACTTTATTCCAAAAGGAATTGCATTGAATTGCAGTATGATGCATGCGAAGCCACTGGCAAATACTTGTGTTGGTAATAAACGTTGAGTTTTATATGGATCGATGAAGGAAAAATTAAATATTTATACTGGCTGTAATTGCTATTGTACTGTCATTGCAGGGGCGAGTGTAAATAATTGCAACAAGTGATTCACATACAAAACGAATTCACCGTCCTTTACTACAGTTTTTATTTTGTCATTGGTCGCTACAATAACAGGTTAAAAAACTCATAAAACAGTAAACAAAGCACTAAACACAAAACAATACAAGCTCCTTAGAAACGAGTCAAAACTTCGAGCAAGTTCCATTAGGGGTAAAAGCCCACACAACCACCCTTTCAATCTTTTTAAACGAGCCCGTAGACATTTCTAGAACAACATATTTCAATGTGGTGCTGAACAAACGTAACACGTCCATTGCTGCTTTCTTTACAATCAAAAAAAAAGCCTGTATCGCCGGAGCATAATGGATTTCGTTCAGCGATACCACCCCGAATTTGCCTCGAATGTACGTCAGATTGTTCTGGAAACGTCGAGACTGTTCTTGGTGAATCGCCCGCGCCCGCACCTTGTATAAATACAAGCGGTCGCTTTCTGCGGCAACAGTAAAACTTGTGATACGAGAGAGAACGTTACTTTCGATTTGTAGCTTCATATACGCGTGAATATTAATAACATAAGTGTAGTGCAAGTGAATAATAAATACATTCCAGTGTTTTGAAGGTTTTGATAAACAAATTATGGAGTCACCTGTAGTTTTGGATAAACCACCGGAGTACCACGGAAATGAAGTAAGTGGCCATAATCGAAAAAAATACTATAAAACAGTTCTAAATGCTGGAGTGTCGCAACGTAAGTTTTGGTTAAAAAGCCTTTAAACTTACAAGTAGTCATAAATTTACCCAATTACCCCACGCTCCACATTAAAAGCAATTCATTGAGGATTCTTATATTGTTAATCCATCCAATATAATTAATTGTATCAAATTTATTAGCAGGTATCAAGAGTCAAAATAAGCTACCATCTCTCCTAGCAATGCTGAATAACATAGACATGAGCTAATCAAGGTGATCGACTTGTCTTAATCATTGTATAACTGGCATGTGTCCAGAAAAATACAATGATGGTGAAATTATTTCGCATACATTAAAAACAAAAAACCTATGCATGCAGGGGTCGCGCGGTCAGACGGGAGAAGGTTCGACGAATGACTGAATTTGATCTATAGTTAATATTTCTCAGAAGTACTTTAAAAAATACCTCAATATTTTCTATCAAAGCGTAAACAAATTCACGTCATAGGAGGCGTCTTGCTTGAGTCACGCGACTAGGTAAGTATTGCTTTGGGCCGCCTGCACAGCTGGTTTTGAAACATCCAATAAGGGCATGTTGCGAAAATGATTGATGACACTCGTAAAGCCCACTTAGGGTCTGCATAAAACCCACTTAGGCTCGACAATTAATCTTTTTCGCAGGATTTACGAGTGGTTTCGTAAATGGACAAAAAGTTTTGTCTGACTGAATATAAATCGAATGCTTTAATTCTGTTTACACTTATGAGAATTTTCAGATTAGATTGTTATGAGAGGTGGTTGATCAGACGCGACAAAAAATCGGGGTTTTAATTTTTTTTTAGTTTCTACAAGGGATTTAGATAGCAGATAATAAGTTTTGCGCTCATTGAAAGCCATTTGCTTTGAATCTGCTAAAACTAACTTTGAATCAATTGGAGTTTTGGAGTCTATTGGCGTAATGATGATTTTAGTCAGAACTAAAATTCGAATCGATACTGCACGTATTTTTCAAGGGTAGAGCCCTAGAAAAATACGTGCAGTATCGATTCGAATCGATTTATACAACTTTGAAAAACTTTGAAACTCTACCTCGTTTAAATTTCTCACCACTACATTATTCGTTCTTGCCAACTCTTTTGGGACTCTTTTGAGGCTCTGAGCTAACAAAAGACACATGTTTCGCTCAGGTTAAAGACATACTTTCGTCAATATGTACCTATCATAAGTTGAAGTGACGACGTATGGTTATCTTTAGTTTAGTTGTGAGTTTTGTTCTGCTCT
The DNA here is from genome assembly GCA_947044415.1 of Eupithecia dodoneata. Lineage (NCBI taxonomy): Eukaryota > Metazoa > Arthropoda > Insecta > Lepidoptera > Geometridae > Eupithecia > Eupithecia dodoneata. Next base: position 10,308,470 of record OX345668.1, on the reverse strand, counting down.
TGTAAATATGGGTTTCTGTGACTTACGTAACAAAATATGCAATTTTTAAAAACATCATGAAACATGTCATTTCTACGTAGTGAACGTTCACTGTTTCTACGTGTGTAAACAAACATACACACGTCGAAATGCCATCATGTTTATTTTTCATGGGTTTTATGTCAATAGACTCCAAAACGGCAATTAAATCGTAGTTTGTTTTAACAAAGATTACATTTTTTTACGCTTGACTAACCTATGCTTGTAACCAATGTTTAGCCCATGATACCTAAAATATTATCTGCCCAAAGTTCACTTACCTCAGCTTTCTCAGATGGTGAAATCATCTTCAGTGTTGCTTATCTTGCATTTGAAGTGCCTGTGTTCTAAATAGTCTTTGTATAGAAATCCAGTGGTTCGCTTTTAGTTTATAAGTGCCACTAGTTTCAAGCAAAATCTTGGCGGTTTTAAGACAAGATTTGGGGTCTTCATAGGTTCCCACAATTGGCTGTTTTTTGTCAAGTTCACGGACGACCCGTGTTTTGCAGAGCCATTTGTAAACATGAAGCTAAATCAAGTCGATGATGTCATTCGAAACTTCGATATTTATCTCCGATATTGTGTCGTTTGTACAAAAGCGGTGCTAGAATCTTACCTTGTGTGCGTCACTTCACAAATCGCCCACGCGGATTAGTGGTCAATGCTTATATGGACAAACGGTTTGAAATCATCCCGACGCGACGCGACGTTGGATGGTATAGGAATAAAATATCGATTTGCTTCCTGCGCGTTCTAAAACTAGTTTCAATAACTTGTTTCATAGATGTAGGTCATCGATGTCGTATTAGCCAAATATCTATATAGATTTGCAATCCATAGGTAATCAAACCATTTATGCCATCAATGAAACATCCACAGATTATTTGTCTTGTTTAATGTATGTTCAGTTCAAAGATAGGCAAACTTCTACTATTCTACCCTCATAAAATTTCTGAAAACAAAGTTTAAAAGCTTTGCTCCTATTGCCATCTCCGAAGTCTCCCAATTCTACAGCATTCATCAGTATTGTAGTACGCACACATTGGAAATCGGGGGTCATTGACTGCAGTTTGGTTACAACGTCATTCATTATCTACCATTCATGACATCATCGGACCTACTAATGAATTTGATACAACACCTGAAACTTTTCAGTCCATAGGTACTTCTTTACTAATATTTCCTAAGGGAAATATTAGTAAAGAACTCGTGTATCTCGGTTCGGTCCACCTCATTCTCGTGAATAGCCACGTGCTATTCTCTATTGACTTAGGCGTTCTCTTCGTTTTTTGCGCTATTCCCAACAAGTCGTCTGTGACGCGACGACCGCTGTTGTTCATCTGCCCACATAATCGCATCGCTGATGTCATCTCATGTAATTACTATGCATATTTAAATCTGTTTCGATTTTATATGTAGACTTTTATATATAAGCTGCGTTATGCAATTTATTGACACGTTTTCGATTTCCTTCGCCATAAACATTGTATTAGTTCCTCTTTTCTTTTAAATCATATTTATTATTTAGGACTTTTACTTTACAAAGTATGCCATAACCTAAACTTATTTATAACAAACAAAACAAAATTAGACAAAGCAGTTGAAAAGCAGACAAAGCAGTAGGAGGTATATTTAAAGGCAGTCACTGATGCATAAACGTTAAACAATGAAATGGCCGCTGTTAAAGTTCCGCTAAAATGTAAATAAATAAATTCATTACATCCACAAAACTACAGAAGAAGATATACCATTGTAAGCAGAATCTGAGCTAAAGACGATGACCTTTTTTACACCTTCAAAGTAATAAAAGATTACCAGGCGCAAAAAATGCCGCTATAAAGCTATTTAAGCTAATGTTTAAAATAGGCAGGGTGTTTGAATAGCAGACGCAGAGAGCAACATAATGGCAAAGCAAACTGTAGATTGTTCTTATAACTACACTTCAAAACTTCTTCACAAACATGTGATGTTGTGAGCTTAGATTATTTACAATCTAAGGTTGTGAGTTTAATTCTTTTAGGGCGTCTATGCAGGTCATCGGCCAGACTTATCGAAAGTAATTATTAATTGAATATCCTTTAAACATTATTCGGTAAACAAGTCTCGGATCCAAAGGTTCCTTTATCGGACGACCTTGCCATATATGGCTGATTCTCGTGTCGCCATCAAGCCACTCGCAATCTGCCGTTCGATAAATGAGATAATTAATGCAATTTGAGTCCTACAGCTTTGTACGTAGGTATATATCGAGTCATCCGGTATTCGATTGTCAAAGTTTCCTGTATCGGCTCTACTTTTTACAATTTAATGTTCAATGTAGTAAAAAATAGTCCCGGAAAGTGTTTAAAATGCCTGACATGGCCTTTAACTGTGCCGTTGACCGAGCGACCGCGATGCTGTCACGGTCGTTATTGCACGGCCAACACGTGCGTGTGATAAGACTTTAATATAATGACTATAATAATTTACCTACTTAGCTATGAGTCCAGTGATTAAGTTTGGTCTTTATCACTGGAGTCGCTGCTACATGACCTATTTACTCGTGCCTTCAATAATAAATCGTTGACTTGTGTTTAAAAAAGCCAATGAATTTACCAAAATTTCTTTGAGGACTTGGATCAAACCCCAAAGTAAATTGTTCTTGCTAATGAAAAGCCTGTGTAGTTCAGAATGGGTCATTATTCTGTTATTCTATTTCTGACTTTCTGTCGACCGGTGCGTGTCAATAGACCTCACTGTCGGATCTCATCACATATTTTATTTTGTTTACCGAGTATAACCGTCCGCTTCAACAACGCAGTCAAAAGCACGCGGCACATTATATAACTGTATTATTTTTTGCCCTTAGCGTGGTTTCCCGTTTGAGGAAGAGGAAGGTTCGGGCGCGTGGAGCGAGCTCGCGGCGCGGCACCCCGACATCGCGGCGAGACTGCGCCAGCGACCCGCCACCGCCACCTGGGCGCGTAAGCGACGGCCCTCCAGCCAGGACACCACAGACGGTACGTTTCATCTCACGAAGGTTTAGCCAGACGTTGCAGACACCGACTTTCCTTACTGTACAACTTTGGAAGCTGCCGGGCTACCACGCTATTTAACACAACGTAACGCGTGTAATCAGCATTATTACGCGAATAACGCGTGTAAAGGCGCATTTAAGCGTTAATACGCGTTATTCGCGCTAAAACTTTCGTAAAAACGCTGATTACACGCATTACGTTATGTTTTAAATAGCGTGGCAGCCCGGCTGATTGTAATTTATGAAGTATAAGAGTGGGCAAACGCTTGACCATCGCCATGGAAAAAAGCCACAATAATGCAAAGAAAGTCTTCCTGGTTTCTTCGGATTGTTATGACTTGTCTAAGTGCTTATTTTGTAAGCCTAAAGAAATAAATAATTTTTGACTTTGATCTATATGATCTACAATTCTACATGCTTGAGAGGTTGCTAGAATGTTCTAATGCAATCAGTCGAAATCAAAAGTTACAAAATGTGTCATAATGTGAATTAGCAATACGATGATAAGTAGTTTTAATCATCAAACCAGACATATTAGGTCGATGACAAATTAATTTAAGTCTATCTGCCCTGTTATCACAATAACCGGGATCAATTTCAACCAACAGGTCGTATAAAACAACGTTTTATTGCAGATTTTGGCGAGAACTTTAGCGGCTTCGACAGTTTTCCCTTCGACGATATACCCCCGGAATTCAGAGAGCACTTTCCCTCACATTGGAACCGCCGGTTCGGTCCCAGGGACGAGGCACAGCAACCAACTCAGCAATCACAGCAGCCGCAACAGCAACAACAACAGCCGCAGCAGCCTCAAGGCTCGCCGCCGCAGCAAAGCACCGCCACACAGGTACTTTTCCCTTACAATATGCATGCATGATGATGACTGATTTTGAGGAACAATCAAAAATGTGTTTAGAATCTACTGAATACAGAAAAAACAAATATCTTAAAAAATAATACATTTTGGAAAAATAGAGCTTAAAAAACATTATTGTGTAGTTTTTTTAATTTATCAAAATTATAATTTAAACCAATCCTACTTAACTCGAAACTTTACACTGTTAGGCAAAGGCTACCTTCCATCCGTGTGTTACAAGATTAACTATCTGAGTCACTTGGACCAAAGGGAATCCACTTTGTAACGCCATATCCTCGGGTCTGCCGCAGCGCAACGCCTTACGCTTTTGAAACTAAATTGGGTGGTTATATATTTCCTGTCGATTAAAATCTGGAATGCGGTAGATCTTCTAGCGTAGGAACGTTATATTTTATTTGGCACTGGCGGCCAAGCTCCATTTAAGTTTTGTAATTTTTTAAGCTTCTTCTGCAATCTGAGCGGACCGCAGTGTCATGTTACGGATACGGTCTGTCCGTTTCTACGAGAACGCTGCGCTTCATTGCTCTTTTATTACATTCAAGTTGATAGTATTTCATTCACTGATCTCATTACATAACAGTCTTCGACATATACACTTGTCTCTTGTCCTAACTGTCACTTTTTTCCATGCTTCTCTTCTGATTTTTTGTTATATCTTAGCTATCTGCGCGGATAATATTACCACTTAGTTAAGCCTGACTTACCTTACTTCACAGACTGAACAAATCCCGGAACCGGAAGTAGAAACAGAAACCCCCGCACCCCTCCCAACCTACGGCCTCCGCAACACAGTGGACCTCGGGCAGCGCAGCCCCGCCGACCCGAGTTTGGATGCAGAGGAGCGCGCGCGCTGCATGTCCGCGCCGCCTGAAGATATGAGCTCCCCGCCGCAGAACGCTCAGCCGGAGCACACCGGGACCGTGCGGCATATACCCATCTTTGTGGAGGGACGCGATGAACCAGTTATTAACAAGGTACGGAACTTCTTTCTTCGTGTCAGTAGTACTACTGAGAAGTACAACTGGTACTAATGACACACCTTTTCTCTAGTACTACCAATAGTGACCTTATGTGGTGCTGGTAGTACAACTGAACATTTATCATGACATCGATACTCTTTATTTATAATTCTAAACTGGCCTCTTGTAATGTAAATGATTTGAAATACCTCTAGAAAAAGCACGGTTATTTATCAATGTGCTGCAGCTCAGCTGTTTAGACTTGGCTGCCATTGTAATCTGTTTCGTATAAAATTTCGTCAATCCTGGAATAATTCGGATTGATTATATTTAATTGTGCTGTAGGATATCAGACTGTATCGTGGTCCGTATATTTGGGGATGGAAGCATTAGCGTCGTGTTTACCACCTAGTCATAGGGCGTCCTTCACTACTTCTATCGGTTCTAAGTCGGATAGTTTCAGAAATCATATCCTTCAAAGAAATCGCAAGCGATTAAAGAAAAACAATAATTTGAGACACTTTAGTTTAGTTGTTAGTCTAGTTTAGTTTTAAAATATTAACGTTGTTGTATCTAATTCCAGGCGGAGCGCAAGCCAACGCCGCCGCCGCCCAAGCCGCAGCCTCAGCCTCACGTAGACCGCGACCACTATTTCGCAGACGAAGGACCACCTTCCTTCCACCATCCGCCAAACTTCGCCCGCGCGTTCGGAACGCCCTTCAACAAAGGCTTCCGACAGGGTCCACAGCCTTTCACCCAACAGAAGGCGTATCCTCAGAATGCTTTCAGGGGAGGGTCGCCCGCGCGCGCTCAGTCGCCAGCTCGAGCGTCCCCTCAAGAGCAGACGCCACGTGCGCCCCCCCAGTCCGCGCCTCCCCAGCCGGAGCCCCCCCGTCAGACGTCCCCGCCCCCTCCGCCCCCAAAACCATCTCCCAACGACCCCATCACCCAAATCCTCGCCATACAGACCGACGTACTGAACCTCATGTCCGAAGTAGAAAACTTCACCGGAACCAAGAAGGACAAACGATACATTTTCCTAGACGAGATGCTCACGAGGAATCTTATAAAGCTGGATAATATAGAGACGGAGGGGAAGGAAAATATCAGGTTGGCGAGGAAGGAAGCTATCCGGTGTATACAGAAGTGTATCGCCGTGCTCGAAGCTAAGGCGGAGAAAGGCAGCGCCGCGGCGCAAGACGTCGCTATGAAAGATAACACAGAAGCTCCGGCTGATAATGGCTCGGTAGAAATGAAAGAGGAGAAAACAGAGCCACAGGCGGAGGTGCAAATAGAGCAAAATGGAGAATTAGCAAAGGAAGGTGCCAGTGAACCAAAAACGACCGAGCCCGAAGTTACACAACCGGCTCTGGAACAAACAACTCCGTCCGAGAATACAGAGGAACAAAACGTAGAAGCAAACCCCAGTCCTAAGAAAAAAGTAGTGAAGAAACGCGATAAAAGCAAAGATAAGGCGCCCGAAGCGGCCAAAGATAGTAATAAGGTAGAGGAAAGCGTAGAAGTAATGCAGGTAGACAATAAAGGTGTTAGCGAGCAAGTTATGGATGTTGACGGTGCTGCTAGTCAATAGTTAGTTGCTTAATGAATATGGTCACGTTTACTGTAAAATAAAAACCATTGCACGGCCTTGATATTATCTGCCTCGATAAGTGTTTTGTGTAAAACACGGCATTGAGATTGTTTATGTTTGTACATTTTACGTTTTTAATATTAAAACATTATGTAAGGGAATTTGTCCTTTAGTATTTGAAGCTGTGTCCTAATTTTAATCTTAATGTTTAAAGTAATTTATTGTTTATCATTACGTGATATTGGTAACACAATTTTCTCAATAAAGAAAAAGAATCGGCTGATGTTATGTTTTTACTGTATAACTCTCTTATTATTGCAGAAATTATTATTAATAAACCCCATCAGAATTCAAAGGAACCGATATTAGATAGGAACCTGTCCACATTAATAGAAATTTTATGATAGGTATCATTGGTATCATATTATCTGTGGAGCCTATTGCTTGGTAAATTATTAGGTCGGTAGTACTATGATATTAGATCTAGAAATTAAAGAACAAGAATAATGGTATAATTCATTTTATTACATATGTTAATAAACAAGATTCAATACAACTCCCAGACGCGGGACAAAAAGCGGGAATCTAACCTAGAAGCTTCTTAGGGTCGGTTCATATCTGACGGAAAATGCGTCGCGTATTATCAGTCGCGTTACGCCAGAACAGGCAAACAATAATAAACCATTCAAAATTTCACTCTAAACCGATGATGCATTAGTGCGTCGAGCGTACAGCGTCTGTTATGTTTCCGTCAACACATAGTCGGTCGACGTAACGTGTCGCGAAACGTGCATTTTTTTATGCATTCAGACTAGGCGTAACATCAGCGGAGATCGTTTATGTACAGGCCGTTCAAACTGACTAGACGCTTAATGTAGCAGGTCTAATTTGACCGAATATACGCGACTGAAAACGCATTTTCCGTCAGATATGAACCGACCCTTAATCACAGGCAGACCACAGATGTCAGGTGCAGCGGTAAAATAGAACTGGCCAAATGTTGCCATAACTTAACTCTTCAATTATTTTTTTCTATGCTTCACTCCCATTCCTTCATAACCCTATCCCAATCCTCATCCGGTATGAACGGCTGATCGATGCAGCTGATCATATGTTCTCCACAGAAGATGCACTCGGAAGCGATTATGTCATCGATCTCGTTCCTCAAGATCTCTCGAAGCGGTAGGCCGGACAACAGCGTGTTTAGCTCGATGGGTGTCCGGTGCGCTAGCTGACTCTGCTTGTCTTTCAGCTTCTTTTGTTTCGCTGGACCTGGAAATAGTAAGATTTATATCACTACATAGTATAAAACAAAGTAGCTTCCCGCTGTCTGTCTGTCCCTATGTATGCTTAGATATTTAAAATTACGCAACGGATTTTAATGCGGTTCTTTAAAATAGATACTATGTATTCAAGAGGAAGGTTTATAAACCATTTGACACATAGATTTTGTATGTGGCCTGATAGACAGAACAGCCTTGGCGAACGCCAGGCCAATTTAAAGAAAAAAATAAAAGGTAGGTGTGCGTCGTAGATAGATAATTTTAGCTAGGAGGTAGGTTACATTCCAGGGCTGCTCAAATGCTATATTTGTGTGGTCAAGTCCCGTTTACATTAAAACTCCGTGTAACAAGCCGTGCTGACTTGCGACTTATCATTATGTATCACCACCCAGCTTAAAAAGTATGCTTGAATCTACAAGGAAGTACCTACCCTATGAAGTCTATGTTCAGATTTTATTTTATTTTGATCCTGATCTTAGTAGAGTACCGATACTTACTGAGGATAGGTGAGATCTCGAGAGCGAGGCAGTCTGCGTGGAACTTGTGCTCGCAAGGGAACAGGTAGAAAGGACGCATGAGGAGCGCCAGGTCGCAGAGACTGCACGTGTCCGCCGCGGACACGAGGGCGCTGCGGTTGCGGAATGATTGTATCTCGGAGCGGACCTGCGACAAACATTCATCATCATCAGCCTATGATAGTCATCTGCTAGACATAGGCCTCACCTAATGAGCGCCATGGGCCCACAGCGTAGCCAGAAGAAGACACCCACCCTCGAGATTTTAGACACCCTCTGCCTGCACACTACTGCACATGGCCTATGGCCACACAAGCTCAGCACAGTCTCGTGCTAGATGGTATGTTTTAGACAGCCTCTGACTGTATAAAGTATAAGTAATTGGCAATGAACGGGTATATTCCCTAAGAGTTTCATAAATAGTACGTAATGTTACTAACATATTCTGCCGATCTTGTTGCTTCTTCCATCTCAGCCTTCATTTCTTCGATTTGGTTGTTATATTCCTGGAATAATCAAAATAATAAAAAAATTATTATCAACCTGATTAACATACCTAATGAAGGTATTTGCTAGCTTATCATACGTAGGCGAATAAGAACACAAGCAAATTGTATCCCCTCGGGAAATATTTACTTTGAACAGTTTTTACCATCACAACATTTAAACGGTTGCCCCGATTGTCTTCAAACATAGCCTAAGAACACTCTCGCTCAAGTCAACTATCAAAGAAAATAAAAAACTAAGTTCACCCGCTTGGGAGCTACGATGCCGTACTATGTCACACAGGACCTAGGACGATTTAACCACTGTCTTTGACAGATACATGGCTACGTCAAACATCAAATCTTATTTTTGGGGGTTCAAAAGCAATGGAGGCAACATAATAATAATTGTTCTAGTGTGGTTACCTGTAGCGACTGACAGATGGGTTCCCGGAAGTGGTCTATGGTGACCACGTCGCTGAAGAAGGGCAGGATATCCTCTATCTTGATCAGCCGGCACTCTTGCAGGAAGCTCATGGCTTCCTTCAAGTCCTGGTTCTTTGTGATTACGTGTTCCGCTGAAAAAAAATAAGTTGATTAGATACATTTACTTAAAATAAACTGTGAATACAGTACAAACATTTTTGAAAAATTGACACAGTTGACACTGCGTCACTTTGTAGGGCTGATAAGAGTTCCGCAGACTGTAGTTATGCTCTATGTAGGTACTCAGAGATAGTATCCTCACCGATGGTCAGCCACAATTGGCGCTGCGTCTCTGTGTCGTGGGGCTGAGAGGCCACGCTCCGGGCGAGCGTCAGGTCCACTTGCAACGCGAGCTCAACCGCAGACTGCCACAGTCCGAGCAAGGCAGATAGAGTAACGCAGGCTGTGGTAAGTTTCTTTTCGCGACATAACCTGGAATATATAAATTATCTTTAAGATAGCCGCGCTACGCTGCAGAGCGAGACCCTCTAGGTTATTATATTACTTAAAGAATACCACTTAAATGTATTAGATTTTAAGTAAAAGAAATAAACTATTTTTAAACTATAATTGTAGTTCCCCAACATGGTCTGATATGACAGACTTTCGCTTTTATATTATTATATGTTTTATACATACTTACAAAACCATGTAAGCGAAGCCGCTTTCAATAGCCTAGCATTAGTATAAAAGAAGCCTTACCTCAAAGCATAATGAACATCATAGTTGACCATCACAGCATCCTGCCCTTGTCTCGTCAGATACGTCATCAGCGAGTCTTGCTGGTGGTCCACATACAGCGTCAGCAAATAGTTATGTATCGCCTTATCCTTCACGTTAAAATGCTGCACCATAAACTCCAAGTATCTGATGATTTCCGTCACATGTTTCTCATCAGCCTCACAGGATAGAAAAGCCGGGAGTAGCTTGCAAGGGAGCAAGCTGGCCCCTTGCGCTATTAACGCATTAACCGTATGTTTAGGCTCTACCTCCATCAAAACCTGCGCAAACTGGTAAAACAACTCAGCGTTCTTTAAATTCTGCAGCAGTTGCAATGCTTCTAAATAAGATTTCTTGTAAATGTACTGAGCTAGGACGTTCTCGTAATCCTCGTTTATAAACGTGAGCTTGATCAGGTTCTCTTTATCTCCGTGCGAGCTCAACAGGTCGTAAATGACAGATTTCACGTGCTGCATGCAATTTGAGACTTTAGGATGTAGCAGGAAAACCTCAAAATCGCTTTGAAGCTGATGGAATTTGTGTGAGTTTTCTAGTCCCGTTCTCCGCAACTGGCCGAGCTGAGACAGATACAGTTCTGTCATCCAAATCACGAGCATAGAAATGAGCGTCTTATCGTCATCTGTGAGAGCATCTAATCGCTTGCTGAGGTAAACTTTCAATGCGTCGATTCTGTCTTCTTCTAGGAACTTGAGGCAGACAGTTTCGAAGCTGTTCTTGGTTTCTGCATAGATTTCCGCGCTCTTTTCATACTGGCCTTTGGAGAACAGTAGTTCCGCCTGTTTCACGTTGATCATGTCGATTAACGCGGGGTTATTCTGACAGTATTCCTTGGCTAGATCAAACTGCTCTTTATCTGAGTAAATCTTCCATAGATTTCGTTCTTCTCTGACTACTTTGTATCGGAACACTGACTTGTCCGTGATCGCCCAAATGGTTTTTTTATTTGTGTCCCTGACTATATTCTTGAGGTTGCCATGTGCCTCTGTGTAAAGGTCTTCGAGGACTAATTCCTGGTTGAGTAGAGAGACGACTTTGACCCTGTCAGAATACATGAGAAGGACATGGAACTCTGTGAGTATGAAAGAGAGAGGTGCAGGCTCTTTTTCCCCTCCACTCCCAGTGGGGTAGTCGATAAGTTCTCCTTGTGTGAAAAGACTATTGGAACTTTCCTTAGCTGTTGGTTCCAGCTGTAAGAGAAACAGTGGATAAATAAATTAGTCTTCATTCCCTGTTATAACAAACCTAGACTAAGACTCACCTGTCCATAGAAGATCCCTGGTTCAGTCAGCCAAGCAAACATCTTCGGAGTTAAATTCTTATCAAAGAAGAACTGCAGCTTCGAATACTTCAAAGTAGACTGTATCTCTTGGAAACCAGTTTCAGGCATAGTCAAGTAGGGATAAAATACAGACTGCAACGATATTTTGTCGTCAGTTGTTGTCGCGTGACCTATGAACTGGTAGAGACGCTTCGGCGTAGTAACGAAGATAAAGTACTTGTTTGTACTACCGCTGACTCTGTGGAACTGGATTCCTGTTATAGGCATGTTGCCCATTCCTTGGCCAATGTCGAAAATCTGAAAGGCAAAAATGCATCTAAGTATTTAGTTCAAGCTAAAATTTTGCCGTTAACTTTGTAGTACAATGATGTGACCTTCATTGTAGGGTTAATAATATGTTAAATAGATAGTCCTACGTAGACGTTTAAAGTGTATTTCTATGAATACCGAAGTTTTTCAATGATACCAAATCTTTCGGTAAAATGAAGATAGAAACCTGTTTTATATAAAAAACAACAAATTTACAATGTGGGGCAATGCAGCCAGCATCTTGGTGTCACTGGCTACATTGCCCCAAATGGTATTGATATGGATTAGTTGAGCTACCTAGTGCTAGCTTAGATTAAATAATATGATATAATGATGAGGATATTATTTAACTTCTGACAGATTACCCTGATCGTGAGAGCTTAAGAGAAACCCACCAATCCATAAATCTCCTTGTGTCCAGACAGAGGCAGGTAGTTAGGCAGCTTGTGAGAGGAGAGCGTTAAAATTAGATTAACAATACACAATTAATAACACAACACAAACATTGATAAGTAGGAATATTATTATTTTAAAAGTATGTCTAACTCACCTGTCTCCAATACTGTTGATTAGCAGTGAACATTTTATCACTGTCCGATTCCATCTCAGTTTCTATAATATGTCCCTGCGAGGAACCCAGCAAAATTGGCCCGGTGACCACCTCCGAAGTATTCTCCATATTCCATCCAACTTCAGTCACCTCGTAACTACGAGCTTTGCTCACCGGCTTGGGTTTCACACTGTTACGATGTAGATAAACCAGCTCAGGAGCTGCATCTACAGTTTTCACTCTGGTTGTGAAAGCCATAAGAAGGTGGTAGCCAAGAGGGTCTAGGAATAGGCTTGTGAGTTTTGAAGTAGGCTGGACAAACCTGGAATAGTGGACTTCTAAAACAAAGAGAGAAAATTTAAAGTTCTAACTGTTGGGGCAACTTTTAGGTAAGTGCAGATAGGTGTTAAGTACACTAAATGAAATGTGTGGAAACAAGGAATACATTATAAGTAGCAACAGATAAAATAGAAGAATGTAATAATTAAGAGGAATAGAATAGGGAATAAGGAAGAGGTCTAAGGGAAACAAAGCACTTTGATTCTTGAAAAAATAAGAAGAAATAAACAGAAAATAATGCTGTTGCTTTGTGCTGTGGGTATATGTGCTTTGTAAGGGCCGGGGAGGTTTGGGATGATAAATAAGTCATATTTTGTATTTGGAAGTTACCTTCATCATTGTCTGGCCGCTTCATATCCATCCTGAAGAGTTTCCCATTAGCCATTGCGAGCACAAGGTAATCGTTAGCAACTGCTGCATGAGTAATCAAATCAGACGGATTGAACTTCATCCTCTGCTTGGAAAACATAGGTGTGTTGTCTTCTAACTGCATGTTTATGTAGCCGGAGGAGACCATTGGTTGAACCGCTGGCTTCAGCCGCTGGGAGCTCTGCGAGGCTTGCTCGTACTGATCCAGGATAGAAGTCATGCTGATTCTCGAATTTAGAGACGCTGCCGCGCCGTTATAACAATTTTGCGTGAAGTTAAAAAGCGATAATAGTCTTATTGGACGTTAGCGGAGTTACGCAGTAACTATTTTAGGTATTACAAATAAAGTTACACATTATTAGAGGCATATTTTTAAGATTTTTCCGCTTCAAATAAAATAATCACAAGTGACGAATAAACGAATTCCATCGACTACGTACCCTAGACACCTAATACAGGGCGAACGATTTAAGACATCACATAAGATAAAGAGATCTTATAAAAATCCACGCCCACTAACGTTCGATCAGTAGCGACCAGACCAGTGACCCGTGACAATCTCTGCGCTCGCGTACTCAATGGCTCCTGACGGAGCTCAACTTAATTTGGTTGACCAGTTGAGGTCAACTGTCGAGGTCAACTGTGCATCTCTTTCTTTCATAACCAATTCTGTATTTGCTTTCCTTTTTTCTCTGAGAAGGCGGGGTAAATAGTGCTGTGCCGTAGGCGACATTAAGATGTCGATGGCCGTAGGAAAGATTATGTTGAATTATGTAAAAGTAGATTAAAATAATATTTAACGTTACATTGCTACATGGTATTATCTAAAGGTACCTAAATGTTAACTCTAATATTTATTTATTTTTCATATAATATTATTCTATTCTACTATAGTATAAAGCTAGATTACCATTGATACTTATTTTTTTTTTATTATTATACATTATATTATACATTATACATACTATATAAAGCTAGATTACCACTGACTGACTGGTTTTCAATCAGTGCGTCCTACCCGTTATGACCTACGGAGCTGAGACGTGGACACTCACGATAGGGCTGGTCCACCAGTTCAAAGTCGCTCAGCGAGCTATGGAAAGAGCTATGCTCGGAGTTTCTCTGAAGGATAGGATTCGTAACGAATACATCCGACAGAGAACCAAGGTTATCGACATAGCTCAAAGAATTAGCAAGCTGAAGTGGCAGTGGGCCGGCCATATCTCGCGAAGAACCGACGGCCGATGGGGCAAACGTGTTCTTGAGTGGAGACCACGACTCGGCAAACGTAGTGTAGGACGCTCGTCGGGGGGTCGTCGGGGGTCGTCGGAGGGTCGTCGGGGGGTCACAGATCGTAGAAATATTTGACCCCAGGCGGGAATCGAACCCACAACCTCCTGCGTCGCAGACAGCCCTCGCCCGCCGCGCCACATTGGTCGTCAAATCGTCAAAGTAAATATACCTTGTTGCAAGTATCGATTGCTTTCATAGTACTTACCCCATCACTAATAATGGTCATGATTTGTCGTAACCTTGAACGGACCAATGAGCACTCACTTCCCCGCGCCCGCTCACCTCAGTTGGTTGACAGACTTGTTTGCACAGTGAATAAATAGGTATTAGGCGTCTAGGGTACGTAGTCGATGACGAATTCACAATCACAATATCACATCACCTCCCTCCCATCGAAATCAACGACAACAACAATAAGCGCAAGGCAAAGTATTCAAGTTTGTACTTTGTTTTGATCGAATAAGGTTCATATTACCGTGATTCAAAACAGAAAATTTTCACAGCTGATAAGACAAATCCGTTCAAAAATTGATGATTACATTGACAACCGTTTGTGCTCCCAAAGACAACCTGACTATCCACACAAATTTTAGAACGAAACTGTCAGATTAAACGTATATCGCACACGAAATTGCACTTTGTGTGGCTTGTCGACATTGTAGTATTTTCTCTGTTTCAAAAGTTAGCTGTTACTTGTTTACAGTACACCTCAGAGCAGTACACCTACAATACCAAAAGTAATGTAGGTACTTTACTTACTTTGTTTGTACTTTGTATTGTAATTGTTTGTACGTACGTCGTCGTCGTATTGTACGTACGTACACTATCATAGTTTTTTGTTTGTAATATTAGCGAGACCCCTCTCAATTTCATGAATAAATTAACGCTGAAATACTATTTCAGCTGACTGGCAAATAAACATAAAAGTAATCCACTTTTACAAACATTTTCCACAGATTTTACATACGTGGTGTCCATAATAATAAGTGGTTTTATGCCGGCAAGTGATACAAGTTTTTTGGAAACAGTTTTAAATCGCGTTGACCTTGGCCCATTATCATTTACTTATCGCAAGTTGAATGTAAACTGGTTTTGTTTCAATTTGTCGTCTCTGTTCGCCGATCGCAATACAGTGCCCAGAATACATCTGAAAGCTAGGCAGTAGGTTCGTGTCGAATTACTTCCCAAAAAGTGCAATGGCCTCTAATGCGCTGTTGAAGTCAACTAAATCTACCTGTAAGTACCTAAGCTAAATAGAATCTGTTTAGTTTTACTAATTCGATTCTTGTTATATAAATGGTCTGGAGAGTTGTCCCATGACTTACTAACACCAAAAACTAAACAAACTTTACAAAATCAACAGTTTTTTGTTTAGTTATTTCAATAAATACAGTTCTTCTGTGCCATGCTTACCCAGTACCACATACCACCTTTGTTCTTGTTTTAAATCCTCCGTAATTCTTAAGACCTCTTTTCAGTTTCTGCTGCACAATGCTTAAAGACATTAGCAACTCGGTCGTTTTCCATGAAGCTGACAGAGAAACAGCAGGAGATCCAGCAACTGACTCGAGAGTTTGCAGAGGACACACTGAAGCCCCAAGCTGCTAAACTGGACTTGGAGGGTAGATTCCCTTTTAGTCATGTTAGTATTCTTTAAATTTACTTCTGAAATATTCCTGACCTACAGAATTGCCATTTTTTTCTCATATAGGCATTGTTAATAAGTCGAAGCACCCACTATGGGAGTGGAGAAATTCACAAATACTATAAATTTTTTCAAGTGGGACATTTTGCATTTTTAAAACGAGAACTATCCACAAAACAATTGTTTATGATATGAATTTGTTTCTTTTATTTGCCAACAGTTGCATAAATGAAACTATTTGTAGGTATTTTGTTGAATTGCCATTGAATGCTTTGCCTTGGGTTGTTATCATGAAAGTGAATGTCATCTCAAGCGTTTCATAATATTTTTAGGGTTGCCACACTCATTTAATGTACTTACACAGTTATTGTATTCTCTTAGATTTCAGCCTCTCAATTGTTGGGTATTTGAAGGTAGTTCTAAATTATTATGTCACAACCTACCAGCTGGTTCATGAATAAATCAGTCAGATTCGGTCCGCAACTTGTGTTTACTAACTTGTGTTTTGCCATACGGTAAAATTGACTGTTTTGATTTATCTTCGCGAAAATGGACGAAATATGTAAACAGAGTGAAACAGTTTATCCAATTAAACGAGGAAGGTCCCACGCGTTGCTTAACCTGCCCAACAACAAACAACATAATGCAACTACATAATCAGAAAAATATTACAAACGGACTCAGGAGCTCCCATCATGCATTTCATGAAGGTAAATTTTGAGGAATTAATCCAAAAAAGCTTTAGAAGTTTCAAGTGAAATAAATTTTTTATGTTTAATTTTAATATTTATTTAATGTATTACTGAGCCCTATCCACACCAGTTCAACTTACACTTGTCAAATTTATTTTATCAGTTCAAAATAAGTCCCATGCTATCTTTTATCTTGCAAGAATCTCTTTAAGCAAATTCATACCCTATTTGCTTACTAAATAAGGTTTACTTGTGTTGAAAAGTCTCTTTTAAAACAACAATACCTACATGTGATACACACAGTCATTTGACTTTGATAATAATGTGCCAATGACTGCAATAGAATGTTTGCAAGCAGCCTTATACAATACCTCCCCTCCATAAGAAAATAAGCAATCAAACTAATCTTATTTAGCTATTTCTTAATCATCTAGTACCTACCTATAACAAGGTCTGCCTATCTTGGTGCTAGATGATGTTGTGTGGTTTTTTTAAAATTTATATCAAATTATATCACATGTACCTACTTTGAACATTGCCATTTTAAGTTTTTGTATTATTAAATGATGTATTACTAAATTTTGCCCGCGGGTTCGCGCGCTTTTTCCATCGTCTCTTTGTTTATCCCAAGGTCTTTTCCTGTTTCTGAACATTCATTCTGTGTTGCACACCCAAGAGACGTACCTTTTTTATATTAGCTGACCCCCTATTCCGCTTGACGTCATTTTCAATGAATATACATAGAACATATTTAGAAACTAGAATCTTTCGTGAAAATGAATAAACGAAGCCGTTTTATATTAAAAAAAAACAATTTTAATATTAAAAAACGAAAACTGATGTAATCACGAGACTTGGAACCTGCCGGGGGTCAGCTAACGATAAACGCCTCTGTACGTAACTCAGTTATTTCTGTTACAAACAGTTAACAATAATAACTCTATAGGTATATATCTAAGCAGTCAAATTTATGATTACAGATAAAAAAGATAACAGACATGGGCCTAATGGGCGCTTGCGTCGACGAGGAGTATGGAGGCCTAGGGCTCGACTACCTGTCCCTAGCCATCGCCGTCGAGGAGCTATCCCGCGGCTGTGCCAGCACAGGCATGATCGTGTCCATACATAACTTCCTTTATGCCAATCTGGTCAACGAGAAGGGCACAGAAGAGCAGAAGGAAATGTTCCTGAGGGATTTCACTAACGGGAAGATTGGGTGTTTCGCGTTGAGTGAGCCAGGTAAATAAATAATGCTGGACAATCCATACAGCATCATCTAGCCCCAAGTTAAGCAGAGCAGCAGCTTGTGTTATGGGTACTAGATGACTGATATACTTAATACTTTTTAGTCGTCATAGTTAATACTTACTATGATTACATAGATAGATATTTTTATTATACATAGATAACGACTAGAACACTCGGAACAAATATCTGCAGATCGTACACACAATTGTCCCGAGGCGGGAATCGAACACGCAACCTCCTGTATCGCAGTCGGACTTTCGTCCACCGCGCCACAAAGGTCGTCATCGCAGGTGAGAAGTCTAAATATTCATTATGAATGTAAGCGGGTTAGTTACGAGCCTTGTTTGTGTTGTAAGAACTTTTTTTCGAAAGAACTAAAATGCTGTTGATCGCAAATAGCCATGTCGGGCGCAGAAGGCGCCTCCGCCGGTAAGATTAAGTTGGGGCAACACGCATAAGGACCACCACTTAGGTACGAGCGGTTTGAGCTGTCGACAGGTGCTATAAGAACATCAAACATAACCTGTAGCGATAAGTATTGTTAAGCTTATACTTGAATACAACGCAGTGCGCTATATTTTTTCAAAATTTATTATACTTTTATTCCTAAGTCTAAAATATAGTTGTTTGTTATGCTTGTACTTAATAAATAAATAAA
Source organism: Eupithecia dodoneata (assembly GCA_947044415.1). Classification (NCBI taxonomy): domain Eukaryota; kingdom Metazoa; phylum Arthropoda; class Insecta; order Lepidoptera; family Geometridae; genus Eupithecia; species Eupithecia dodoneata. The sequence continues at coordinate 10,290,117 of OX345668.1, read as the reverse complement.
CATTATCAAGGATCACCTTGATAATGATTTTCCTCTGCGAACCTGAAGAATCCGACATTAGAGTTTCAGTTGAAGAGGTCAATGCTTACGCCGCACTCGCCATGGCTTGGTATAAATAAATAAATAAAATAAATAATGCTGGACAATTCGCAGGCGGACCTTCGCCCACCGCGCCACATCGGTATGGATAGATAAATATAACACTTTATTATACCACATATAACAGAAAACAATACAGAAATAAACAATAGAACTGAGGAAGTATAAAAGGGAATGGGCATAAAAGCATAGAAGGTATATTTACCTATACTAATATTATAAAGAGGAAAGGTTTGATTTTTGTTTGTTTTTTTCACCGTTGGGAAGCTACACTATCCCCGGTGGACATAGGCGATATTATGTTTTAGAAATGTGAAATTTGAATTTAACGCTGGTGGAACCGCGGGAAATAGCTAGTTTTAAATAATTTTAAAGTCTCAAGTCCTCGAAATGTTGTATTTCCAGGCGCCGGCACAGACGTGGCCAGCATCCGTACGCGAGCGACACCTGACGGCGAGTCGTACGTACTGAGCGGCAAGAAGAGCTGGGTCACGTCGTCGGTAGAGGGCTCTGCGACCGTCGTGTTCGCTACTTTGGATCCTGAGCTGAAGCATAAGGGGATCGCTTGTGAGTCATTGTCATCATCAGCCTATGTTAATTCACAGCTGGACATATGCCTGCACTAAAGAGCGCCATAGCGTCTTGTCTTCAGCTTGACGCATCCAGCATTCTTTCACAGGTCGTCATCCCACCTGGTCGGAGGGCGTCATACACTACGTTTACCGAGTCGTGGTCTCCACTCAGGAATACTTTGTGAGTGCCCTGAGGCAAAACACTTGGTTCGAAGCCATGTATGATCCGCGCGGTATTGTTAAACCTTTCTAATGGAAATGTAATGGGATTGTTAATCCGTTAGGTTTGCACCCGTGCGGAATAGGCTGTCTCTGGTCGGGCTCTTAATAAAAAAACTAAGATACTAGGTAGTAGGTAGCTTAGGTGAAGGCCAAACTAGTCTCCTAGCTAAAAAAATAAAATAATAAGTGTTTCTTTCGGACATCTCGTGGTCCATATAAACTAAATACATATTGACGATATTACAATTTTAAATAAAAAAAAAAAACCTACTAAAACACTTTGACAAACTTAGTGGAGGAAATGAGTACATGTAACTCAGTGCCAGGTGTAAAAAAGCCACATTTTTGACGGAGATCCATGATTTTAGATAGATATACATTTTTATTTTAACTTTATTGTGCCACTTATAGACAAAAAAACTAAACATAAAAAAGGCCAAAATTCCCATAACATAAATGTTAAATAAGTACATTCTTAGATGATGCTGTGTGATTTTTTTCAGCATTATTTATTATCATATGAATAAACTTTCCAGGTTTCCTGGTGCCTTTGGACGCCGATGGAGTTTTCAGAGGCAAGAAAGAACCAATTATGGGAGTAAGGTATGTCTTCAAAGCGGTTTCTGTTCACTCATACAAAATAACCTCAAGTATCATGCATGTCCGCACGTATTCCGCACTAATTTGCTCTTGTAACGAGTAGAATTGCTTCAAGGCTTAGGCTCTCTTAAAAATATCTGCAAGAAGGCTACCACGCTATTTAACTCACGCGTTATCAGCGTTATTGCGCTAATTTTAGCGCGAATAACGCGTGTTAAGTCGCATTTTAACGTGAATACCGCGTGAGAAGTCGTTATTCACGCGCAAAATTAGCGTAATAACGCTGATAACGCGTGAGTTAAATAGCGTGGTAGCCTTGCAGAATAAAACTGACAAGCGAGAGAGCATTGACGTGATCTAAAATATTGTTGTCATCGGGGGCTCTCCATCATCGTCAGTGGAGTAGGTTTTAGATATTGTGGTAAGAATACTAAAAAAATCTGAGTGCACTTATGGGTATATTATGTATATTGCAGACTGCACCAAAAATCCTACTAATATTATAAACGCGAAAGTTTGTAAGTATGGATGGATGGATGGATGTTTGTTACTCTGAATGGATTTTAATAATAACACATAGGCTACAAATTATAAAGATATAGGTATTGTATATTTTCCAAAATATCTATCACCATGAAACCGCGGGGCGCAGCTAGTTCAAAATATTCTGCGAGATTGAACACGAACAAGATGCTTCAGGGCAATTCTAGCTTTTGTTTATTTTGTTCAAACTTGTTTGCATAACATAATATAATGGTGGCAATGTAATGAATAAATTACTAATTACTATTGGTGCACGCCATTATGTAATTGCCTTATTATTCTACTACACTAATCTTAATGAGTCCTCAAAAAAAGAGAAAGCGGCTTTGTTCAGTGGCTTTAGGGGTGGGGAATGAGATTGTATGGCCCGGGGAAAACCACTAATAGCCTTATCACACTGGCGATTTACGAGCGAATACAAAGCTAGGCGCGTGCGCTGCGCAATAGCTGCCACAGCTACAGATGACTCTAAGAACACCCACAGATGACTCTAAAAACAGCCACAGATGACTCTAAGAACTGCCACAGATGACAAACTAATCCGAATTCTTGTGTCGGTGCTTCCTCCATGAGATTTCAATCTTGTTCTTTCGTCTGGCATCTTCTGTGACCCTGCAGTGTAACACAACGTGTTTTTTTATTTAAAACTTTATTGCACTACAAAGGGTACAAAGGGTGGGCTTAATGCCGAAGCATTTTCTACCTGCCGACCAGCAAAACACATGTTTTTACAGAGGGTTCGTGTTCCACAGTCTCTTGTCTCGTCTGGCCCACCTTATTATGGGAGCTCTCTGAATCTTATTTTTGTAAAATCTACACACTTTTATTGCATAGAATATTCAAGTAAGTCGTGTGTGCGACTTCAGTGTAAAGTCACTCAGATATAAAGCCTTTCCTCCAGGGCCGCCACCGCTTGCACCATGAAGTTGGAAGAGGTCCGGGTGGGGAAGTGCGGTCTAGTGGGCTCGCAGGGCGAAGGGTTCCGCCTCGCCATGGAGCAACTCGACCAGGGGAGGATAGGGATCGCGGCGCATGCTGTGGGTAAGTACAAATCCTTTTATTCTTTATTGTACTCACAAAACTTACCTAAAAGATATATGTACCTAGGCGAGCTTAACCCTGACTTAGAGTTCCAGCAAACCTTAGGTTTATAGGAGATGCGATGGAACAGATAGAGGAAGTGTACAAAGAAACAAATTAGACTACTTAATAGTATAATAAAATATGGAATGAGATTATAATATACAATTGAAATTGAGATTAGAAATTAAAATAACAATAATGACAAACTGTCTACTGTGAATAAGGAGGTACAATTCGGTTGTCTTCAGTATTTCCTAGACGAGCTCCGACGATGCAGAAAAGTAATGATAGCTACCAAAGCAACGGTGTATCTTGACTTTCTTTATGAAAAGTCACAAACTAGGACTGACATGTGCAATCCTATGGTTTCTGGGTCAAGCAGATTCGCTTACCCAGCGGTTGGGCAACCGAAATCGACATTGTTAAATTTTTGGCTCTCCCATTGTCTCTGTTCTCATATATATTTGACGACCGATGTGGCGCGGTGGTCGAAGGTCCGCCTGCGACGCAGGAGGTTGCGGGTTCGATTCCCGCCTCGGAACAATTGTGTGTACGATCTGCAGATATTTGTTCCGGGTGTTCTGGTTGTTTTCTATTTATAATAAAAAATATCTATCTATGTAATGTATTGTATTATGTATATCAGTTATCTAGTACCCATAACACAAGTTCTGCTTAACATGGGGCTAGATAATGCTGTGTGATTTGTCCAGCATTATTTATTTATTTATTTATTTATTTATCAAGAATATATGTATAAAACATATACAAAAGTCTGTTTACAAGAAGCTGTCGCGAAGTTAGCTTCGAGTTTCCAGAACCTTAGGGCTATGTTCACAGTAAATCTAATTATCCCTAGACGTGACTATCTTTGGTTAACAATTGCTTCATATTTTAATTATCAGGTATCGCCCAGTCCGCGCTCGACACTGCCATTCATTACTCCAAGGAGAGGCAAGCGTTCGGAAAACCACTCAGCAGATTGCCATCTGTCAAGGTAACCTCCAAATAAGTAATCCTTCATCATCATCGTCATCAACCTATAGTAGTCCACTGCTGGACATAGGCAATGAGAGGCCTAATTAGGCAAGGAAATAATCCTTACTATTTGGTAACTAGCTTTCTCGGTTTCTTCCCAGATCAATCAGAAACAAACAAGTGTTTATTAAGGCATCATATTTATTTATAAAACTAATATAGTCATCAAATTTTAAACTAAACATTGTCAGAAATAAGGTATGTTTTTAATTGTCTTCAATCTTAATTTTTTGTTTAAAAAAAGTAATATTACATTCATATGGTGGTTGGGTTGATTGATTGAACAATATCCCACACTTCACTCTGTCCTGTCATCTTCTTGACTTGAAAATGCTAAGCAGAAATAATTTTTTGATTGGGGGTTTAAAAAGTGAATTTTTGTTTGTAGTATCATTATTAGTGTATTTATATATAAATAATGTTGGACAATCCACACAGCATCGTCTAGCCCCAAGCTAAGCACAGCTTGTGTTATGGGTACTAGATGACTGATATACTTAATACAGTACATTACATAGATAGATATTTTTTTATTATACATAGGTAACGACCAGAACACTCTGAACAAATATCTGCAGATCGTACACACATATTGTATTATGTATATCAGTCATCTAGTACCCATAACACAAGCTCTGCTTAGCTTGCGGCTAGATGATGCTCTGTGTTTTGTCCACCATTATTTATTTATATTTATTATTCCAGGACCGTCTAACAGACATGTGCATACTAGTAGAAACCGCCCGACTCTGCACGTACCGCGCCGCAACACAGCTGAGTACCAAGAACAGTGCCATGGCCAAGTACGTGGCGGGAAGGAACGCGGCCGCCGTGGCCGACCACTGCGTGCAGATACTGGGCGGCCGGGGACTGTCCACGCACTACCCTGCAGAGAGACACTTCAGGTAATATTTTATTTTATTTATTTATTTGATAATATATTTACATTATAAGGCCATATCTCAAACAAGCAAACGTGTTCTTGAGTGGAGACCACGACTCGTACTACTTAAACGTAGTGTAGGACGCCCTCCGGCCAGGTGGGATGATGACCTGCGAAGGACTGCAGGTAGATGCTGGATGCGTCAAGCTGAAGACAGGGCGCTGTGGCGCTCATTGAGGGACGCCTATGTCCAGCAGTCGACTATTATAGGTTGATGACGATCACATACAGCCGAAACTAGAAACTCCTCCTTTTTTCGAATTCGGTTAAAAATACCTTGGATTCTAGATCAGAGAATAGGTCTACTATCTACCTCTTAAATGTGGTTACTACTGGTTAAATGTGGTTATGTGGTTTGTAACACTAGACTGTTTACAGAGACGCTCGCGGCACTCAAGTGTACGGCGGTGTCACGGACATACAGAAACGACTCATCGGACACTATCTGTTGAAGGAACACGATGCTTTGTAAAGGTACAATTCCGCAGACTGCAACCGCAGGCGACATGGCCAACGGCTGCGGTTGACCGCAGTGCTGCCTGCGGTCGCGGTTGCTTCTATTTCCAAGCGACACCTCTAGCGTTGCAATCTGCGGTCGCTGCGCGCCGCGACCGCAGGCCGCATTATCGCCGCGGTTTGAATCAATTTCATACAGTTGCATAGAAACAAGTAGTGTCGATTGCAGCCTGCAGCCGCAGTCTGCGGCCTGCGGTCCATCTTGGAATTGCACCTTTACGGTAACGTGAACTAGTCTTCGTATCTAGGAATAAGGATTATGGTGGTAAATATGTCTTCCAATTAGCGCTTTTGATTCTCCTTTTTTTGGTACATAATATGATAATTCAAGTACGTAATCAAAAAATCTAATTAATCACGCACAATTTTACATAGTTCTGTTTTAAAAACTTACTCGTATTAAAATAATACGACAAAAGAAGTCTACTGGGATTCTCTTAATACTTGTCGAAATCTGAAATTAATTAAGTCAGTTCGCTCAAATCCTTCAATTCAATTTCGTTCAATTGAAGATAAAAGATTTTTTAAAACGGCAACGACTAGAACGAACTGAATTTATCGACTCAGCTCAGATTTATTTTCACAAGTATAAAGTAAAATGTTGGTTCCGTATATAGCCTAAGATAAAAAACTGCGCCAAGCGAGGCTAGGTATATCATCTAAAGACTGTTTTAGCATTTATTGTGAAAATGTATATGCTCAAAGTTTACTTAAAAGTCATGATTTAATTTTAGAGTTCAATTTCATAAATTTTTTTTTCGTTGGCTTAGCTTGGGGCTAGATAATGCTGATTGTCCAGCATATTTTTATTATTCTCGGTCTAATACTGCATTATTCAAGGGACCATTGTTATTTAACGTCTGTATTAGAAAGACCGAGTTTTTGGCATTTCCTTTGAGTCATTCCATCAGTGTTGGTTTTAAGTTCTAAAATTTTACAGGGATGTTTTTCTTCTAGTATTTGCGATGGTACGAATCAGTATCGTTTGGTACTTATTTCTTTGTAAGGATAGACTTGATTCAGTAAATAATATTGTTATTTTAGAATTTACTGTAATTTCTTAAAAAAGTAAATCAAGATTTCGGATTGAAACCAAAATTTATGTAAAAAAAAATAACTCGTTGTTGCATAGCTAGAATATAGTTTTATAATGTGTAAGCATACATATTTTGTTAATTATTAATTATACACATTGTTATTTAAATTAAATGCATATATTTTTCTAAAACCTGTTTATTTATACCTACATTAGTTGAGCTCATACAACCAAACAAACACATTTATTCGTCCCGTGGCGTAAATCGAACCTGCAAATCTCTACATCTTTAGACCTTCGCCGCGCCCACTGCTTCCGAGGTGACCAATTGAGAATGACCTAACTTTTACGAGGTACTTTCCTAGTCACTGTCAAATCAAAAAGGACCGTGATTCATTGAAAGTACACTATCTACCTTTATCAAGCGCTGTAGCAAACACAGCAAACAAAAGATAAGCGATACTCTATCATTCTAGTCCAAACGCCGCGCCGCCACGATGCGCCCGGCACTCCTAACGACTTTGTTCCTCTACGTAACATGCCAAGAAACAGATATCCCTTCAAAACTTATAGCTCTATGTGATTTCTGTACGTGTGGTGAAATCCCTGACGCTAGGGGAGAGTTGGTGTTTAATATTCTGTGCACGGAATCGGATAAGATTAAGAAGCAAGTGAGTGATTTGGATAAAATCGCGTGGCCGCCCAATCCTAATGGGTTGAAGATAACTGCGACGTTTGAGGAGCTCGGATTGACTACCCTTGCCAAGTAAGTTAGCATTACTTATTTTTGGTAATATTTTTTTTTTCATTTATTTTGTATTTTTAAGTAGATAACCGTTTCACCTCTGTTTGTTTTAGTAATAAGTTTTTACCCAGTTTTAGCTTTCCAACCTATATGTTTTTAAAATGTACCTAATTGTGTCGTGTCAAAAAAATAATTTCATTTAATTACCACAATACTGTAGTTAATTCGTTCGCTTCGAGATAATCATGTTTATTTAATTATTTTCGTACATGTATCCTAACGGGCACACCCAATGCAATAGAGTACCTTATTTTATATTTTATTTACGTTATGTTGTCTTTATTAATATCCTAAGCTGCCAAAGCTTATGGGCATTAGAGTATGGCCCGTTTTTACCTGATATAAAACTAAGATAGGCTAAATCCCGTTTGAAGTAACAGGTATCTGTTCAATACATTTACCTGATATAGGTCTAAAGTACCTTATCATCAATTAATATTAATCATCAAATCAACTTAATATAGGTATAAGGTACCTTATTCTCGTTTAAACACACGTTCAGAGGTACTTAAAACTAGAAATTCTTATCAAAAAGTCGAAAAATTAACTAGTTTAACAGATATTAAACATGTTAAGTCACCTTGACTGCTTATCTTAGTAATTAGGGCTCTAAATTGAAGAAAGGGCATTCGTGTTTACTTACTCTTAAGTAAAGAATCGTATCTCAGCTGTTAGCATAGGGTTATTTTGGAAAGCCATGGGGTATTACCCGTTTAATTTAGTAACAATTATGTTACTGTAACGTTTCGGAACTCTAAAAGATAGGATTCGTAACGTACATCAGACAGAGAACCAAAGTTATCGAAATAGCTCTAAGAATTACCGAGCTGAAGTCATCGGGAGAATCAATGGGCCGGCCATATCTCGCGCAGAACCGATAACCGCTGGGTAAACGTGTTCTTGAGTGGAATCCGCGACTCGGCAGACGTAGTGTAGGACGCCCTCCAGCCAGGTGGGATGATGACTTGCGGAAGACTGCAGGCATGCTGAATGCAGCAAGCTGGAGACAGGGCGCTATGGCGTTCAATTAGCGGGGGCCTATGTCCAACAGTGGACTAATATAGGCTGATGATGATGATGTAACGTTTCGGTTTCAAGAGCACTCTTTAATCTGTTAAGTTGATATCGCAGTAAACAATATTTATCATTTTACTTTCAATAAGTTTGTAGACATCTCATATTGCTGACGCTAATCACTTACGCTCCTATGCGCTATTGTCTTCGGTCATGTGCGATATTTAATAATGTAACTTTCCCCGTTATATTAATAGTGTTAATGTGAACTCGATAAGTGCACAAACAATAACAACTTCTTGGTACTTTCCTGACTAATCGATGAATGAATTTGAGTAGCCAGTGACGCAAACCAACGATAAGATTGCTTACTTGGTAGAAAATGTAGGATGTCATTCCTCCCACGTCCAATTGCTAGAGCGAGCGGCCCTCTGCTACATCTCTATACAGGGTGTCACGAAATATGTGTACTCTGCTGAAAGGGTGTGATTCAGGGCGACGCGTCGCGTCGTCTCGTCCTGAATCACACTTTTGTCATGTAAATTTTTGTTTTACGATTTTTTAAATGTTATGTAAAAATTTAAGACTTTTTTGCAAGTGTGTGAATAGGACACGAATAGAATGATAAAAATCTTAATTTTTTGCACTATAAAAATTCAATTAAAAAAATGATTTAAAAAATAAAACACAAGTCCCAAGATCCGCTCGGGAGGGCCCGGAATCGCTTAGCACGCTTGCTACGTTGTACCCTGTACTTTGTATATCTAGGTAATTGTCTTGGTACTAAAGCCCTGAATGATGCTATAAATTAGATTAATGCGGCTGCTAGGATCAGATTGCTTCCTTCCATACTACATTCTGGTTTCATTTTTCATGATTCAATGTGTGAGATCAGGCTCAAAAAATTACTGAACTTCAGAGCAGTATTAAACAATTTAATACTGCTCCGATAGAAACTCAACTCTAAATAAAATATTCCTCGGAGTCGGAGGTTGAGATAGCGTTAGGTATTGAATGGAACTTGGTAGTTTCATGTCATACATACACGAATAAGGCGGCAGGATACCAAATCCTGTTGAAAAATTGAACGAAATATCAAAGTCTTCCCGACATTCATTCCGTTTCAACTCTATCTATATTAAATGGATCCGTTACAATTAGTTAACTAGTTAACTAGCCAATGCAGTGAACATACGATTAGTAAAATTCGTCCGTTTATTATGATTGACGCTGATTAATGATTTCCGCTTACACTCTGATTTTACACTTACTTTTCAATAGCACCTGATACACATTTCACAAAATGTACCTACCTAACTCAGGCTTAATACCCACTAAGAGGAATTTTGGACGATCAAGCCATACATATAGTTAAAATAAATAATGCTGGACAACAATTCACACAGCATTATCTAGCCCCATGGTAAGCAGAGCTGGTGTTATGGGTACTAGATAACTGATATACATAATACAATACATTACATAGATAGATATTTTTTATTATACATAGAAAACGACCAGAACACCCGAAACAAATATCTGCAGATCGTACACACATTTGTTCCGAGGCGGGAATCGAACCCGCAACCTCCTGCGTTGCAGGCGGACCTTCGCCCACCGCGCCAAATCGGTCGTCAAAGTTAGAATTTCCTAACGACTAGAGATATAGGGTAAGAAGGTTCGCTTACTGATTTACTTGTGCCCAAAGCCCAATTCCTTTAAAAAGCCATCCATACAAACTCAAAACAAATTCTTAAATTCATAGCTGCTTGGTGCTCTTTGTTTATCGTCGGTTCTCCGCGTGTAACCACGCTCTGGACCATTTTCATCTGAGATAGTAGATATTTCGTTGCCAAGCAATTAAAGGTTAATATCCTATCTAATTATAGCGCGAATAGATGTAGTTATCTGTCCCATCAATCAACCTGGTACTGGAGTTTACTTTGCAAATCACACAGGAAGTTACCGACTTGTGAAAACAAATGATTTTACCTACTTGCTAATGTCACATAGTCTGATTTTAATATTAGGTAATTTGATGATAATAAACCTGAAATAAATCTTTAGGTCAATTTCTAGAGAAATTAAAATGGTTAACGGTGAAAGTGAAATTTAAATGGGAACTTTGAACTTAGTTGATGTTAAGCGAAATTGCCCTTTATCGTTGTGTATTCGGTTCCTAGGAGCTTTGACGATTCAATTTCACTCAGACGATTTCAATTTTTTCTTTAACACGAGTCTCGGTCGTGGTCCGGTTACAATTAAGTGGAACTTGTCCAGTTCTATATTTTTCCTATCAAATATTTAATTTGCAGATTACCAGCAAACTCCCAAGTGGAAACCCTCCGCTTCCCCAACAACGCAATACGAACGTACTGGCCAGATCCCTTCAGCGATGTACCGAACCTCAAAAGACTATTCTTCTCACAAAACGAGCTCTGGGAGATCACACCTGACTTGTTCACCAACATCCAATCCTTAGAAGAACTGGATCTATCTTACAACAAGTTAACAGAATTCAACCCTTTGAACTTCAAGCATTTACGAAGCGTCAAAGTCTTTAATATTAGAGGCAATGGGTTGAAGAACATACCTATTGAAGTTTTCCATCCGATGATATCTTTAGAAGATTTGGATCTGAGCAAGAATAGTATTAGCGAAGTGGGATTGCAGAGGAATCACACAGAGTTGAATGGTCTGAAGAGATTGAGTCTTAAGGAGAACAAAATAAGAGCTGTTATGAAGGACTCTTTTCCTTCTGATAACAAAATGTAAGTTTTTTTTCCACGGGTTTTTGAAACATGCGATGATGTCACCCTCTGGTGAGTTCTTCTTAATCTAATCTTAGTAACTAAATGTTATTAGAACTTATATAATATAAATAATAGTGGAAGTTTTCACAAAGCATCTTCTGGGCCCAAATTATTATAGAGAATTATTTAGAACTTAACCATTATCTGATACCCATAACAGAGGCTCAACTTACTTTGGATATAGAAGATACGTTGTGAAAACTTCCAGTGAATTGAGATACATAATACTTAAACATCCAGGATATTAGATCCTGTGAGTTTTAAATCTAGACTTATAGACTGCGGATGCGAATTTGTTTTATCTGGATAATATTGCTCCGGGGTGTTTAAGTATTGTTTCTTAAATTCACTGGATCTGATCAGGATATCATCGATCCAGTGAATTTAAGAAACACAATACTTAAACATCCAGGGATGTTTACGTATTATTTTTAGATAAATAATAATAATAAATAAATAATTTATTTCAGACCATAGAAAAGTAACAGATCTTATTTAACTTATTCTACGGTCCATAGTAATATATACCTTAAAACTAGCATACATAAAATATAAAAAATACTAAATTAATAACACGCTTATTATGATAATGCCGACAGCGTGTAATTAAACCCTCCGGAATAATATTCTCCAGATAAAAAAAGTCCCATCCGCAGCCTATAAGGCTAGATTACAAACTTTATGTGAATAATCTAAAGACCATGTTTTTCAAACTTTTTCAGAGAATTCCTAGATCTATCCTACAACAACATTGAAATAGTGGAAGACGATGCATTTCTAACGTGCACCAGTTTAAGAGAATTGAACCTTGAAGGTAACACCCTAGCGCTGATTTTCGCGCTTCCACCGTCGCTCGAGATTGCTATACTGAAAATTAACACCTTCCGTCACTGGCCGAAGTTTCCACGAGGGATTAAATACATAGATCTGTCTTATAATAAATTGGCGAAAATATATGATGAAAGTCAAGTTCGATTTGATAATTTGGAGGTAAGAATAACATTTTATTTAGTTGGAGACCATCTACCTTGGCCGACATCTTTGCAATTAGGTAGTAATAAAGGGTGTCTCATAATGTTTTTCGTTTTTGATACTTGAAAAAAAAATACCAGAATTCGTTCAAACTCGTTTTATTTACTGTTAAATTAAAGAACAGTTCAAAAAGTTTATTTATGAAAAACAATCTTTCGCAAGTGCGCACCATCCACTTCTTCACACTCATTTAGCCTGGCACTAAAATTTTCAATTACTCGCTGGAGCATCGCTCTTGAAATAGCGTTGATTTCTTCTGTGATTTTTTTGCTTTAAAACAGTCAGGTTGGGTGGCAATGGGTCGTAAACTTTACTTTTGAGGTAGCCCCATAAGAAAAAATCAGCAGGCGTTAAATCTGGACTCCTCGGTGGCCAGTTGATGTCTCCTCGGCGACTTATTACTCTTCCAGGGAATAATTCGTGAAGAGCAGCTAGGGAGTCATTTGTAACATGGGAGGTGGCTCCATCTTGTTGGAAAAATATGCTGCGGTTGTATCCAATCTGATTTCGCATTTCTGCGAATCGAATAATGCGATGAACCGTCGATTTCATCATATTCAGAGAAGCTGCGCGCAATCGTAGTGACTGCCGTCATAACAGACTGGTGAACGCGGTCGGCATTGACGCTCGTTCTCGATGTCCTTTTGCGCCCAGTTGGTTTATCTGGCATTGTATTCCCAGTCTCTTCAAACTTGCGCACCCAATGCTTGATTAAATTCGCACTTGGCACATTTCTCATATCCGGTAAATCAAAATGTGTCCGGTAGAGACGTCGAACGATAGTGTAAGAATCGTTATTTTTATAAAAAGCTCGCACGCAAAATGCGCGCTGCCGTCCCGTGTAGCGATCCATCGTTACTAAACTAGACAAGCCCGCCAAGCATTTGAGACCACTCCCCGCCCCCCGCTACCTGTATTTGGCGCGTAACAGCCAAACCAAAAACGAAAAACATTATGAGACACCCTTTATTACCTAGTTAGTTTGCAATATTTTTGATTCACAACTACCTACTGGGAAGCGTCATGAGCGATATTCTCGAGCTATTTAGATAAAAAATGTTAAAATAGCTTTGTTGTTAAATATGTGCGAGCGTCGTTTGTGGCAATCAGTTACGAGCGACGTCCTTCATTACGTTAAAATAAGGCGTAACCCGGTCCGGGTTAGGCCTCATTTTTATGACTCTGTGTCAGCCCTTACGGTGATTTCTATTGACTAGCCGCAAGACACTCGTTTTTCCCCTAAGAAATATATTTTCTCTCCAAGGAAAAAAATTAAGTCCCTGATGTTTTCTTTTCAGGTTCTTAACATTGGAGGCAACCAGATCCAAGAACTGAACATCGAAAAGAAACTCCCAAAACTCTTCACACTAGACATTTCCTACAACCTTATCACAGACATACCAAAGTCATTAAACACACAATTTCTCCCGAATCTAGAGGAGTTACACTTAGATGGCAACCCCATTGAAGATATTTACTTCAAGAATATCATCGCGCTGAAGAATTTGTACATCAGTGATTTGAGTAAATTGAGGGTAGTTGGAGACAAAGCGTTTAGTAATGTTGTGGGAAGAGGAGACGAGACGGGCGGATATTGCTTCTCGCTCTATCTCTCGGGGTGTCCGATGTTGGAAGAGATTAGTGAAGGCGCTTTTGCAGGCACGTCGCTATGCATGGTAAGCCACTATTGTTATAATGATAAAATAATATTTATTGCACACTTATATTAGAAACTATCACTACATAGTATGAAAACAAAGTCGCTTCCCGCTGTCTGTCTGTCCCTATGTATGCTTAGATCTTTAAAACTACGCAACGGATTTTGATGCGGTTTTTTTAAATAGAGTGATTCAACACGAAGTTTTATAAACCACGACACGACATTTTACAACCTAGATTTCACCGCGGGCGAAGCTGCGGGGCGCAGCTAGTTTACAATAAAAACTTAAAAATTAAGTAACAATTGGCGGTCTTGTCGCTCAAGAGCGATCTCAACCAAACAACTTTTATATGGGCATTTCAACCGATCAGATGAGCTATACTTTACGCTATATAGCCTAGCTACGGAATGAAATTAAATGAAATGAAAGTTTATTTCTTTAGGCTTACAAATAAGCACTTAGATGTGTCCTATAGAATTACTAAGCTATGAAAATCAAGCAACTTTGATAATAATTAGCGTGATTTATGTTGTACTAAGTGCTGCACTTACATAGTACTCTGGCGCTGTGCCGCCGCTGAAAACTAGCGCTGCACCCGGGTCAATGAAGCATTTATTGCTGAAACTATTTATGTTTTTCCCTGTTAATTTTCGTAAGCTTTGTACTGTTTCGTTATTTGATAGTATATAGGTAATTGGTATTAGTGCCTACTTTGTATTATTTTATATTTAGAAACGCAAATAAAAAAAAAACTATTCTATTCCACCTATAACTAACGCATCTTTGGTGGGAGTTTTTTGACTTTGCTGTTGTGAAGGCGGCCAGTTCGTCACACAACCCCAATAACACTTATGTTGTACACATAATCAAAGCGGAACCAAAGCTTTAGCAAACCTAATTTTATTCCGACCGATCAACCAATCTGATTCTAACGAAAAAAATACGCAATTTTGTTACGATGAAAGTTTATCGTGACCTCCAAAAATAAACATGAACGAAGCTAACAAGCAACAACATTTCCAGCTAGACATCAGCAAGAACAGCCTAACCGACCTCCCCCCCACCCTGCTGAACTGGACCGCTGTGTCCGAGGGGGTGAACCTGCAGCAGAACCCCTGGAACTGTAGCTGCCAGCTGCAGTGGATGGAAGACCAGCTGTTGCCTATCATATACAACAGTAACGCTAAACTGCTTCAAGAACTAAGGTATTTTTCGTTTTTGAACATGATCCTAAGACCCGAGCGAGCGAATATGCTTTTAGTAGCTTTTCGACAAGTGATTGATTCGACAAGTGTATTTTATCACTTCATAGTATAAAACAAAGTCTATTCCCACTTTTGTCTGTCCCTATGTATGCTTAGATCTTTAAAACGACGCAACGAATTTTGATGCGGTTTTTTTAATAGATAGAGTGATTCAAGAGGAATGTTTATAAACTATTTGAAACATAGATTTCCAAGTGGGAGAAGCCACTAGCGCAGCTAGTTTATAGAAATAAATTGGTATTTCTAATATCATTGGCAACTCCTAGTCCATTCAAACGGCGTGCGATGCCGCGGTCATAAGCTAGTCTAGTAGAACTTAGAAATACATAATATCTAGCTAGGAATAGGCTACTATCTAGCATGTAAAACGTCATCTATATCTGTGGCAAACACTAATCTGAAATAAACCGTACTGCTCAGTACTTAAAGTCTACTATCGTGTCCACAGATGCAAGTCCCCCGCGCAGCTTGAGGGCATTCGCTTCGTGCACTGGTACAAGTGGGCGGGGCGAGCGCTCTGTTCTGACGTCACCAGCAATTATATGGTAAGGAAACTTTGTAACTCACTGTTGAGAAACATTCGCGTATTGTACTGGCGCCATCTAGTTGTAACTTAGTTAACTCTAACTTGGATTCAAAGAACTGATAAATTAAACTCGCATTAGATGGTGGCTGGCTGCTAGACACGAGTCCTTCAACGCGACAAGAGGAGCGCGGTCGCATTTCTTACTTACATTGCCGATCGCCTCTGTCCAGGCTTATTTATCCCTTTTCGAGAAAGACATACGGTCCCCTAGTGTCGTGTTATCCCACCAGCACACACCAATTAAGAAGATCTGGCCAAACCAGCGCCTGTGGAAGTCCCAAGTGTTCAGGGAAATCGTCGGTGGACCTCGGATGCGGAGAACGTCACCATACCAGACCGTAAGTCCCATTCAGCCCCACTGATTTTCCTTAACATATTTTCTCGCGCTCCTCTGGTCGCGTTGAAGGACTCGTGTCTAGCAGCCTGCCACCATCCAATGCAAATCGTCGTTTGCGCTTGGTCACGTGGTTTGACCGCCCAAACAGCCAATTAGAAAGGAGTAAAATTACGTCAAGATTGAGACGTCCAGGTTGCGTGTGCTTTGAAAATCGACCCTATGCTAACCTAATAGAATTTAAATTGGAAAATCTATTCCGACACGGATCATATTGCTTTGCAATAGCATTTAAATTTCACTCATTAGAGATTATATATTTATCATATTCCGTCCACGCATTTAGTTATTTTCTTTCACTTAATGAAAAAATACCATTTTTCTTACACACGTCTGTCAGCTCGCAAGTATCGAATTATTCGTTAATCCCGATATTTTTCGAGCTGATAGATTTGCATCACTATACTTAAAAAGAAGCATTCTCCACAGCATCTACGATATATTGCATTCTTTCATTCGGTCAAAGAAAATAAATGCGTCGACGGAAAATAATCTGTGTACACGCATTGGGCGGAGATCCGCCTGAAATAGAGACAGAATGTTGTAGGTTCTATTATACATAGATACAGCATTTTTCATCCATTTCAAAAACTTTACGAATAAACTAGTAACGTAAGTTAACTGAACTAGTTAACGCACTTTATGTTAAGAATAATCCTCATCTGTTACCCCAGCTATCTGACACTGTATGTAGAAACAGACGCGATATTAGTTAGTTACAACACATCAAGCTGAGACAAAAAATATTTATCCTTGTCTCTTCTATTCCAGCTTTCTCCATCAACGGAAAACGGCCCGGTCCAAATATCCCTCCTGCAGATCATTCTCGGCTGTGCCATCCTTGTCACCCTGGGAATAGCCATAGGACTCTGCGTGTACCTCGTGAAGACGAGGAAACGGACGAGGAAGCCGAGACGTCCGGTCGAAGTGGTCAGTGAGAAGCAGAATGACGAGCTTAAGGCTCTGTATCAAGAAACTCGACAGTAGAATACGGAGTTTTAGAAGTTTTTAGGAATGTATGTATGTGAGAATGTGATATGTGTCGTTTCAGGCGTGCGCGTCACGCGTGATAAAAAATAGAGTTTTTACTGATTAAAGTGTACCCGCACTTTAATCAGTAAAAACTCTATTTTTTATATCGCGTCTCCATGTGAACTGACCCTAAAATCCGCCACACACAGAAAAAAGTTCTTGGAAAAAAAATTGGGCTTTCTAAACGTGTGAAGCCACGGACAAGTGTGTTAGCTCAGAAAATATATCTCAAAAGTAAAAGAGATGTTGTAGACCATTATCAATATCTGAGATCCAATTTCACCATTGCAAATTTATGCGTTATATATAAGATGAACTTAGTTTAGCATTTTTAGTTACTAATATTTTAAGCGCTGAACCGAGGTCAAGAGTTGTCATGTCACACAATAGGTATTACGCATTTAAACTCTGAACGATCAAATTGAACTTAGTTTTGGCAGCAAATGGTGAAATTGGACCTAAGCTTGTGGAGAAAATAGTTATGCAAGCGATTGTATGAAAAATCTAAATGTAAATATTCTATAATATAAGCAGAGTATTATTAGTCAGTATCGTAAAATATAAAAATGTTTTATTACGATCAAAACAGTTGTGATACAAGAGTCAACTTTACAATTACATTTTAAAATAAGATTAAAGAATAATAAATATTTATGTGTACAAATCCAATATTATGTTTCAGTTCAACCATAGATTTAAGCCAAGAAGGTTATCGGTTTCACTCATCTTTGTCTATGGATTTGACACTCGCTTGTTAGTATTTCTTTCATCTTTTAAATGGGTTGATGAATCTTCGTATAGTTTTTGGTCCGTTAAACTTTCCTGTGAGTAGTCGCCTCCAGTACAAGTACGGCAGAAAGTCCTTCTTCATGTAATAGAAGAATTTACGTTCCTTGCTCTGAAAAAAAAGCAGACTGTTTAGACTCTTTGAGGGTTAACAAGGCCCATACAAACGTATTTTCAGATTTTCAATTGGGAACTACATCCCAGATTACAATTAAATTTGCATACATAATCGTATAAGAAATAGCTATGTTTGAAGCCTTTTAGTATTCTGAAAAAAAATATCATCATTAAATTAGAGCGAAACTAACTTAACATATTTTGAGTAATAAATAAATCATAAATCGAGTCATTTTCAAGCTTTTTTATACATTATAAAAACCTTTACTAACAAACGAAACGGAAATATCATATACACTAACAAATTGCGTAAAAAATAAAACTAAAGCTTAATAAACAAAGTAAGTGCTAAAGACAGGGCGCTATGGCGCTCATTGGGGGAGGCCTATAACCAGCAGAGGAGAGTCGGCATGAGTAGACACAGCATGGTGATAAAGACGATGCTTCTCTCAGGAGAGAAGATTTCGGTTACAGTGAGGGAAATTTTACGTGATTCTGGGTTAGGGATTCCTTCGTAATACTAGAGAAGACAATTTTACAGCAAAAGTAAATAAAGTAAAGCAGTACCTAATATAGGCTGATGATGATGAAGTGCTAAAATGGCCATACGTAATACGAACCTACTAGAAAGAAAAAGCTGAACCAACTTACCTGGTCGAAAGGAAAGGTCTCGCAGACAATCCCCCCGTACTGGAACTCGGCCAGTATGCCCTTACGGTACGAGGTCAGTACGGGACAGGCCCCGTAGCCGTCGTACGCATGTTTCGGCTTACGGCCCC
The DNA here is from genome assembly GCA_947044415.1 of Eupithecia dodoneata. Taxonomy (NCBI): domain Eukaryota; kingdom Metazoa; phylum Arthropoda; class Insecta; order Lepidoptera; family Geometridae; genus Eupithecia; species Eupithecia dodoneata. The sequence continues at coordinate 10,271,181 of OX345668.1, read as the reverse complement.
GCATCGTGGATGACAGGTTACGCTCTAATACGTAGCTCTGGCGGGCTGGAAAGGTACATAGCGAATAATAATATGGATCAACTGTGGAATCAGTTACATTACAACCAAATATCAATTGGGAAGCTATGGAGTGTAGCGGCGGGGCATCAATAGATGCGGTTAAGAATAATAATATAATAATCTTTATTTCAGACAACTTGGGTCCATATTAACTTTAAAGTACACAATAATAATTAAAAGTCACATAAATCTACAAAAAAAATAACAATAAACATGAAATAATTACACAAAAATAATCAAAACAAGATATTAATAAACAAGGACCAGACTCCACTAAAGCAGAGCTGCGCTGAGCGGAGAAGAGATGTGTTTAAACAACCAAAAGATTGTAATAGTCATTATTTAGACATCTCGTCTCCGCTCAGCTTCAGCGGACACTTCTAAGCGGTTATGTCACTATAAAATGTATCTAAAGACAACGAGTTTAAGCCCGTATTTGACTGCTTATTGTGCCGTACGGTCGGTGCTTGATGTACTTATGTGCAATGAGCTATCCCCTTGACGCTGGTGAATGGTTCTTGGCTTACCGACAGCAGCAGCAGTCTTCGAATTCGGCGTGCACAGACAGTCTCCTATCCCATATACGTTCTTGTGCCGCACGTGCTGCAGTGTGTGTTTGTCTACGGCGAGGGAACCGCTCGGTGTTGCCAGCTCCGAGCACGAAGACAGGCAGTGCGGAGGCGACATCGGCGGGGTCGCGTGGAGGAAGTTGTACGGAAGCGAGAAACACTGAAAATGTAGCAAGATACATGATTAAATATTTTTAAAAATTACGCAATCAGAACATATTACAAGTACTATTTTGATGGGTATACTTATCGCATTAATTTAACCTATTTTGGGATGACTGTGTCATCCCGTGACTACTACAGTGTGTAAACCTGTTGAAACGTCGGGAAAAACAGGTAAATTAACGCCATAAATATCCGTCAAAATATACTACTTGTAATTAAGATACATTATTCTTCAATTCGAGTCAGACCTCGGTGACGCAGTGGCCTAGGTTTCAGGTTTGATTCTTGCCGCTTATTCTGCTTCGACTGAATCTGGCTGTGATCACGGAATAACTGAAGGCACTGCGAGTAAGTTTTTATTGGCAGACACACCGATCTACCCTCATTTTTTGTCTTTTGCTACGAACGAAACTACCACCGGTTTCAAAAGCTCTATAATGTAAAATATAGTACCGTCCCATTCTCCCCCTTAAAGACAGCTTCCTTCTCAGTCACTTGCACGAGCTCTGACCCGTAACAGACAGAGATGGAGCGAGTAGCAGCGACTTGCGTTAACGCAGCCGCGTACTTTGGCACTCCGAATATGTGGTTCGCCCCCGTTGTGAACGTTATCGATGATAGTGGACGAATCTTATGCTGAAAATAAGTAGGTTAACTTTAATATAAGTCGATAGCTCATGCTATTGGTTACATCAATCAAGCCCAAACAAAAATAATAATAAAAGATATTTATTCACAGAAATGGGTTTACAAAGTAGGAACTTTACAGTAAAAATATTTCAGAGAATGACGAGCAATAATTTAACATGAACTAAAAATAATCATTGAAAAAATCGTCAATATTATAGTAACACTTATGTACATATTAATAACATTTTTAATTTATGTTTAAAGAGACATTTAGCTTTTTCAACTGATTAGGTATTTTTAATTTTAGGAGCCATACTAATGACACTTATCATTAGTGCACTCCTAACTAAATTCTTAGTTAGCCTTATATAGCAGAGCCTACCTTCCTCCAATAATCATCAGCTAGATACATAATCTTCTGCGCCGCTCCAGAACATTTCCCCCCACAGCTGGGGTACGTGAACACAGCATGGCCCCCTTTGAACCGCTGCAGCAGCGACCAAGTCTTAGTGCTGTACTGTGGCTCGTAGATCGTGCAGACGGGCTTGACTGAGTCGAGCGCTTGTTTTAGCCCGACGATCTGAAGAGTGGTAGAGTTTAGAAGAGATTAGAAAGACGTTTATTTATAACCAACATACCTGCGATCACAAATCTATCAAGATTTCGGGTCACATACAAAATCAACCTAAAAGCCCTAGAAAGTAATTAAGCTATGCTAAACGCCGTCTACGTTTGACAGCTGCATTTGTTTACAAACGAACTGAGACAAAGACTAAAACTTTTGAAGTTCAACCTAATTCCAACCATGGCACCTAGTAATAAAGTCGCAAATCTTCATGTCGCATACTTACGATCGTTCGTCACAAAGAGCAAGCATAAGGGCTCATGATAAAAAAAAACCGTAATCTCTAGGGCCACCATCATCCAAATCGACGAAGAGGCCAAAAAGGTTTATCATTGAGAAACAAATCAAACCTTATCATAATCATTCTGCAGCCCCAACGCCACCACCATATAATCGTACACGATTTTGTCACCCTTGCGGGTGTACACCGCATTGTGAAAAGGGTCAAAGTCCTGCGCATGGTCCTTTATCCACCCCACACAGCTGGGAAGGACCGACTCCGTTGGCTTGTATGAATCTTGCAGACGCTTTATGCCGGCCGCTACTAGTGTGAAGAGAGGCTGGTTGTAGTGAGTCTGTTGATATTTACAGAGGTTAAATAATGTAGATAGCTTCTCTTCAATTTTTTTAGACGTAGCTACTCTACCAATGAGCTGGCAATCTAGTACTACTGCTAAAGTGTTTTAGATACATTAGAAATGACACCCACATATTTTTACGGTACAATGTAGATTAAAACTACTTTTTTGTATGATTATTGATTATTTTAGATAGCATTGTAATGTGTTTTGTGTGTTTAGTAAATAAATGAAAAAATAGATAACTCAGGTAAATTACCGCCAGTGTTGACTAACCTGCGAGGGCTCTAGCACGATGATTTCATCTTCGCGCAGGCGCCGCGAGAACCGCCAGGCGACGCTGCAGCCGCCTGCGCCCGCGCCGACTATCAGCAGTTTGCATCTTCAACACAATATACAGTTTTATAACTAGCACGTAAGGAACGAAACATGCTACACACGGAAGCCTTAAAGTGGGTACTAAGTGTTACAGCCCATGTTTGTATTGTTGTACCTTACCTACTAAGTTACTCAAAATTAAATTTATTTATAAATACTAAAGTCATTTATTTACCATGATTTGATTTTTGAGTTATCCAATATTTCGGCACAGGTTCATGCGCCATCTGACGATCTGACATCCCGTTTTAAATGACTTTAGTGTTAATAACCATGATAGTTTCAAAATTTTTAATATTTATAAATAGCTGTAATTAACTTTAAGGCTACCCTGGGGATTCAGAAATAAAACATTCTTCTTATTCTTAAATACATTTTCATCATTTTCTCCCAATAGAGACTGGCTGTATATTAAATTCTAAAAATACAGAGAGCTTACAAAGCAAATACACATTATACTGGAACTATATAAAAATAATTACGTATGTATAAGAAATAAAAAGATGTATATAGGAAATTCAACTTACTTGTATTCGCGCTTCGCTTTAGTCACGCAGTAAGATCTAGCAGATTGTGACACCAGCTTTAATGTTGCCATCGACACTGGAATTTCGCTAGTTATAATTAATAAAATATAAATTTACATGGTTTTCACATCGTATTGTCAGAATATACGACCATCTAGATTATGTCACGACTTTATGACTAGCGAAAAGGTTTCTAAGAAAGATTTCATCATCATCATCATCAGCCTATAGCAGTCCACTGCTGGACATAGGCCTCCCCCAATGAGCGCCATAGCGCCCTGTCTTCAGCTTGCCGCATCCAGCATCTACCTGCAGTCTTTCGCAGGTCGTCATCCCACCTGGTCGGAGGGCGTCCTACACTACGTTTACCGAGTCGTGGTTTCCACTCAAGAATACGTTTGCCCCAACGGCCGTCGTTTCTTCGCGAGATATGGCCGGCCCACTGCTACTTCCGCTTGCTAAAGAAAAATATATATACATACAAATTCAAAGATATAGTAACCCTTCCTACGTACTACCTACGACTAAAAACAAAAACTATAATACAGATGGTCCCCTTTATTGGGTCCACTATTGCGCGAGGCCGGTATCTTAAATAAATAAATAATGCTGGACAATTCACAGAGCATTCTAGCCCCATGGTAAGCAGAGCTTGTGTTATGTTATGGGTACTAGATAACTGATATACATAATACAATGAACACCCGGAACAAATATCTGCAGAGCGTACACACAATTGTTCAGAGGCGGGAATCAAACCTGCAACCTCCTGCGTCGCAGGCGGACCTTCGCCCACCGCGCCACATCGGTCGTCAATTAAATGTATAATATCAAAATGCGTTGTAAGGAAATAATTGTTTTTATTAAAATATTTCTATAACAGTTATCCGTAAGTAAATAAAAATATATTTATAAATCACCTACAAATTAACAATAACCACCCTACAAAATAATATTAAAGTAACATAAGAATTGTCTTATTAACAGAATTTGAGTATGCTCAGTGAATAAAGAGGCACCATTTAATATAAGTAATTGTATGTTTAAAGTAGGTATATTCATAATTATTTTTACTTTCGAAAAAAAAAATTTAGATATAGTTTGACCGAAACCACTGTACCACGCCTGAGGTATGCGAGCGGCGAGATGGGGGGGAAGTATCGGCCGCTCGGCCCCCACCTCGTCGCACTTTCTTAAGGAGTGGTATAGCGGTTGCGGTCAAAATATAGTAAAATAATTTAAAAAAATATTGCCCAACGAAACAATAATATCACATCACAGAAACAAACAAGGTTGTATTATTTTAATCTCAAAATGGCTTCCAAAAACAATAAGAGCCAACAAATATAACTAAATTTCAAAGACGAGCACAAATAATGCCGTATTATCACATAATAACTCCCTTTACGGCGAAGGAAAGCCAATATAGCCTCTATGGCTTTCCTCGAATACTATACTATATATACTTACTCAGAATCAATGATACTAAAGTATTGTTTCGACGCTGTGTTAACCAAACTCAAAAGCGACTTAAGTTAAAATTTAAACTAAAGTAGCGTCTCTGAGTGCGGAAATTTGAGCAAATCTTGTTAATATTAGCACGTTACACTATTATTGGAGTGTTTATTAAACACAGCGCCATCTGTGACACTAATGTGGGCCAATGAAGTGGGCCGTTTCTCTTTTCTGCAAGCCACTTGTTAACTAGTTTAGAAGTAGTTGAACAGAAATTGTTTAGAACTGTTATAAACAATTGAATAAACGACACCTTTCTGTTACAGCTGGCTGGCGTTCTTATCAGATATTTCCTTATTCGTAGGCTAAGAGGCTTTCCCGATCAAGTCGGCGATAGGTTTCAATATCTTCCGTGCCATTTCCGGGCCGTGGTAGTATCCTTTCAACATTATGTGCCAATAGACCAGCGGGAACACTTCCAATTTCAGAAAGTATGAGAACTTACTTTCTGATGCCTGAAATGGGAGAAATATTATTGAAAAAAATATATAAATAAATTTGGTCAGCTGTTGAGAATACGTGCAAGTTGAAACTACATATAGTGAGTGGCAAAACTCAAGATATAATGTTTGTACAAATTGCCCCATACTTAACCTTAAAATCACTTTTTTATTGTTATTTTTATGACAGAATTTTCACTACATGTCGATTGGAACTCTGTCTTACAAATTAAGTGCTGATAACCTAATATTTTTTACAAACATTATTTCTTAAGAGTGGCGAGTATAGTTATATATACATTTGTAATATTAGATATTATTGAGTTAGCATTAGAAAGTGATCGAAATCTGTATAATTCAGTAAAATCGTATTGTGTTTAAAGATTTATAAAAAACGGAAGCCCTTTTTTTTACCGTTGTAACATTCATCATATTGATTTTGTATTTACTAAAAGTAGCAAGTAAATCAACCCGAAAAAATTATTTATTCAGGTGGCTTCATTTTTATGGTGCCTTATGTTGTGAAACAAGAGGCTGAAAACAAAACTTCTTTTGCCGTAACAATGTCAGTAAGAAGACTAACTACCCCGAAGATCTACTCGATTCAATTGTAATTTGACATTATCTATGTCGCTTTCATCGTATAGTTGACATTTGAAAGCCATTTGAATCACCTTTAAAAGCCGCCACACACAGAAACCGTGGCCGGGCCGGAGTCGAAGGCGTGCGAGTGCGGGTTGTATCATACGAATTTTATTTATATTATACATACACCGCCGCCGAGCGGTGGCGGCGCGGTGCACGTATTTAAATCCATTCAATGGCCTTCGTCATAAAATTTCAAATTACGAAGGCCATTCAAAGGACTTTCAAATGTCAACATAAGCTGGTTTTCGTGTTATTCCACAACTGGCTTTTGACTCCGAGCAACGATCTCACTGTATTTTAAATTACATTTACTGTATTACACTAAATGCTCGAGACTACCACACCGCCTATAACAGAGCAATGCTCGCTTCTTGTTCAGAAATGGTTAAAAAAATTAAAAATCTTATAAAATTTGTGTCCTAAAAGTAACAAAGAAATTCATAAAAATTTTTACTATGAAAAACTATAAAATAAGACATGCACTGCCTGCAATAAGACATACATCGTCACCGCAAAGATCTTCTATCTCAAATTTGCGACCAAAAAAACAAAGAAAATTCATTAAAAAAAATTAACTATAAAATAAAACATGCACTGCCCGCCCTGCGTAGTCAGCCCGTAACACACAGACATTAGTTACTGTTATAGTATTACATTTGTTTACAACAAATGTGTTGTCAAATTGCACCGGCTTCCACCGCAGAAACGCAATTGTTTCTAGTGATGTGCGGCAGTGTTGCGGTCCGGATCTGCGACAACCTTTACGCACACGGGTCAACTCGTGACGTACGTCTAGCCGTCACATGCGTTCTACATCGAAATCGTTGCCTCGAGTTCCCATGCATGTCAAATTACAATTGACTTACCATGTGTACCTGGTCGAAGGGAAACGTCTCGTGGACCACCCCGTTGTACAGGAACTCTGCCAGGATGCACGTCCCGTACGAGGTGACGAGGGGGCAGGCTCCGTATCCATTGTACTTGTGAGTGGGGGATTGCTTCTTCATGAGGTTCAGCAGGTTGTGTTCTAACACGTAGCTTTGGACAGCTGGGGAGAAAGGTAGGTTGTTTAGGGGAGACACATATTATTATGATCGGTTAGCTATAGCAGGGTATAGGCCGCCCTAAATCTACCAATAATGAAAAGGAAAGTACCTCTTTGAATACAGAGATATGACAAAAATAAAGTGAGCCGCCAACCCGACGTCAGGCTTTAGGAAGAATAAATTTAGATTCGACCTACATTTATTATATTCTGATTACACCAGCCCTTTTGATGCGCACCCCGCCTATTAAATAAAAGAGGACACGTGTTCATCGAAAAATACAATTTAATTAACGTTTTTGTCAGAAGTTTTCATACGTCACAGTTAGGTGACGAAGCTGCTATACTGTAAATGGGCTAAAATGTGCAGTTTGAAAGAACCCTTCTTTAATTTTATCCTTCAAAGAACTACAAAGAAAGAACCACCCTGAACTGCTAATTGTCCGATTACATTTAAAAGAACCACCGCTAAGCTCAGTTTAAATGACATCGCATATCTGCATTTTGTTGTATATGTATATACATAATTTCTTATATTAACACTCTTTAAGCCCGGGGTTTGATCCGAATGTTACATTCCTCGGTTTTCAATCTTAAAATAAAGTGTACATTATGTAACTTTGAATATGTTTCTAAATATAGTAGCGCACATGTGCCAAAATAAAAAGATTTGCGTTGAATTAGAAAACAATAGATATTGTAGTGCAATTGCCATACCTAGCATTGATTATAGAGAGCAAACAGCCAACTCCGATTTCAACATAATTATGGTAGAAATACAAATTCGAGAAAGCATTTGTATTTAGGCAAAGTAGAATTATTAGACTAGTCATGGATTAGGCATAAGTAACTAGTGTGATTGGTTATGGAGCGAACGAAAAAACAAATATAACATAAAATTATACATGTTTTCTTTGGTTCACCTTCTTTGGTTTGGGATACACCCAAAGGTGGTATCCGCCAGGTGTAGAGACTATTGCAAAGAAAAATGTTAGAAATAAAACCAGGCTATTGTGATGGATGGGTGGACTGGGTAATCGGGCTATAGGGGAGATTGCGGACGTCTGGCATAAACAAGTCAATCATAATGTTAAGAGTGGCAGACGGTGGCTTGCCGAATGCTGCATGGGTTCCTTAAAAAGCCGGCGTAAATACCGGAGAGGAACAACATCGAACAATTATAATTATTATATAGGTAGGTACGTGTGAAACTTACAGATAGCAGCTGAAGTTTTACTATTCGGCGTGTTAATGCAGTCTCCAATGCCGAATATATTTTTGTATTTGGTGCTCTGCAGCGTGTACTTATCGACACACAGGAAGCCGTGCTCGTCGGTGAGCTCAGGGCTGCGCGAGAGGAACTTAGGGACCTTCATCGGCGGGCCTACGTGCAGGTAGTCGTAAGGCCTCGTTACTTCCTGCGGCAGAAACATACAGAAATATATCAGAAGAAAGTTTGGGTGAATTGAACCCGCAACCTTCCCCCAGTGCGGGAATGCGCTATGCGAGTCAAAAATCTTTGGGTCCTCCTAAGGACCTAAGCGCCGCCGCGGCCGCGCGTAACCAGAGAGGAACTACAGAATATACAAAGCACTATTAAAACAAAAAGTTGGTACTTAAAGTCATAAACTTACCCTATTCTGGCCTCTGATAGTAAATACAGCCTCCTTCCTATCCGGATAGATCCGGTTCAGCACATGACGGAAGTTAACGCAGATGTTCTTCCGTTCCACGACCTTCATTAACGCATCCGCGTATTTCTTCACGCCGAATATGACAGGCAGGCACGTGTTGTATTGGATATTTGTTTTTGAACGGACGCCCGCCTGGAACAATGATGATGCGCGCCTTGGATTTGATAAATGTTTACGATAATTATCATAAGAGAGTGCGAAGTTATTGAAAGGAAACCCAAAACATTATTGCATTTGAGATGTTATGTCAAAATAGTTATTGTTATGTCGACAGTTTTTGAAAACACAACCTTAATGTAGAAGGTTGTGTTATTTAAATATGATTCATTATAATTTGAGGACCTAACTACCTACATACATACTATATTACCGGGATTTAATGATGCCCGTGACGTAAGACACTACTTTGAGCCCTCTCGGTGCATAATTTACTATTCTTCCTTACTGTCCCTTCCCTGTAAGAGGCTTATACCCATTAGTGTGCGTCAAAGAGCTTAATAACTTTACGGTAACAAGTGTTACATACTATATATATATATATGTTTGAAAACGAACGTTTCTAATCAGTGCGTCCTACCCGTTATGACCTACGACGGCTGGTCCACGAGTTCAAAGTCGCTCAGCGAGCTATGGAAAGAGCTATGCTCAGAGTTTCTCTGAAGGATAGGATTCGTAATTAATACATCCGACAGAGAACCAAAGTTATCGACATAGCTCTAAGAATTAGCAAGCTGAAGTGTCAGTGGGCCGGCCATATCTCGCGAAGAACCGACGGCCGCTGGGGCAAACGTGTTCTTGAGTGAAGACCACGACTCGGTAAACGTAGTGTAGGACGCCCTCCGACCAGGTGTGATGAAGACCTGCGAAAGACTACAGGTAGATGCTGGATGAGGCAAGCTGAAGACAGGGCGCTATGGCGCTCATTAGGGGAGGCCTATGTCCAGCAGTGGACTGCTAGGCTGATAATGATGATGATGAACAAGTTTTAAGACTATCTTACTCTACTAAAGTGTGATTCCGCCAAATAAGCGATCTTCTGTGGCGCGCCGGGGCATTTGATCGCTGTATCCGGGAACGTAAAGATGGCTTCTCCACCTTTGAAGTCTCGCATCTCCTTCCAAGTTTTCACGCAGTATCTCGGGGAGTATATCGTTGAGACGCCGCTGCCTTTCATATCGAGCGCTTCCGCAAATCCAGGGATCTACAGTGAAGTAAGGTTCATGGTGACGTAAGATATTATCTTATTGACTACAATACATTACACATTAAGACAGAAAAAAAAGTAAAGAACAAACAAACAAAGATACAGATGCACAATAGGCGGCCTTATCGCTAAGAGCGATTTATTCCAGGCAACCTTTGGATGGACACGTAGCTATTGTATAGGTATTAACGGTATACAGTAGTAGTAGTTTATTATGCTCTTCGGACCATTTTAGAAACTATAATACCTACGACTTGGTATCTCGAAGGATTCTAGTTGCGGTAGAAATGGTAGAATGTCTATTATTGAATACCTAATACATGTTTATGCGCGAGGGACTACTGAGAGTGAAGAGACTGGTGAGTTAGGTGTAAAACATGTATCTTTCATGTAATTATAAAGATCTTTAACACGTCCATTGCTGAAATCACACCGTATGTGTTTTCTACAAGTGACTAATATGCGTAAATCCACACTAGCGCAGCGGCTGAGAACATACAGATGTGACTCAGCACAGCCGTAATATGTTTTTCGAACGAAACGCATGTGCGGCGCAACACAACCGCTGTGTAGAGCGGCAGCACGAATGGCTTAGGTTAAAAAAAGATCACAGTCGAAAAAAGATCGCCGCAGTCGAAGGGTAAACAAGTCAACGAGCCGAACTCGTCGCTATGCGTATGCAAGGCTTCAATGTTTCAACTGTAAACTACTTTTACGGTTTTGGGTGTATACAGACATAGTTAAGAACGAGATATGTTTATACTATCCTTCGTATTGGATGGTCAACAATTTGATGTTGACCTTATGGTCAAGGTAAGGTAAGTGGTAAGGGTAACTGTTTGCAGTTACCCTTCCACGTTTGTAGGGAAAGATGAGCTACGTGTTTAACCTTAAGAACTTTACTTGAGTAAAAACGATTTATTTAGTTATGCAATAATAGGTGTACAAAAACTAGAGCTAAAAATAACCCACCTTACAGTAATCAACATTAAGTCCAGCAGCGATAATAACGTACTCATAGTTGATTACAACACCACGCTCCGTCGTTACTCTCTGTTGGACAGGGTCAATGTCCAGCGCCTTGTCCTGGACCCACAAAGCCTTAGCTGGCAACACTTGCGCTTCCTCCCGAATTGTATCATACACATTCTTTATCCCGGCTCCCACTAGGGTCCACGCAGGTTGGTAGTAATGTTTCTAAAAAAACAATTTAGCTGTAAAAACTATCGTACTTTGGATAGATCTAAGTTAAATTCGGAAGATTGGGCACCATTTGCTGAGTTAGCGCTGGGAGAATGTACCAGATATAGATATTAAAATTGCAAAAGTAACTCTTGTCTGTTATGCTTTAACGCTATCACGCTTCAGCGGGTCAAGAGATCGGAGTGAAATCCTAAAAGGCGTAAGATTGCCGCGAAGGGCTTTATTGTCCTATAGAATGTTTAGGACATACAGATACCGATGGGTACTCTCCTTCCCTGTTGGGGATATAAAGGGAGAGGAAGACAGAAGAAATGATAGATGGATTTTGTGAAAGAGAATGTGAGTAAGACAGGTGACAGTATGGAGATGACGACAGATAGCAGAGCGTCGAAGAAGAATACATGTTGTGCCGACCCCACCTAGCATGGAAGTTGAAAGCCAACTAAGCTAAATAATACATAAGAGTATTCAGACTCAACATTTGTAGTACAGACTCTTCTATAAAATAATTGCTTTGTATAAAAGACACAAGGTTTAGACAATGGATCGTATAATCTCACAAGACATAGGTAAGTAATCAATCACATTAAAGTATAAGGTAGGTATCTATCTAAATATACTATACTGTGTAATAAGCTAGCTAGAGTAAACCCGGACTAGGTATTAGTCAGTTGTAGTTCACTGTGTGACAAAGAGGAGTATTTTCGTGGCTCTCTCGACTCGATGGCTCGGCTCGACTCGATAGTCGCAGGTTCGAGTCACGATGCGAGACTGTAGGACGGACGGTATCGGGCAGACCGTCAGAAGCTCGGCACTCGTTCCTAGAGCTTGAATTTGGCGCGCTTCGTTCATGTCACTCGGTGAAGGGGTGAGAGAAACGAGAGTGACAAACATGTACAAGTAGGGTTCCCAGATCAAAAAATTGAAATTCCGGAGAAAATTCCGGACATTTAATGAGATTTCCGGACTTTCTTATAAATTATATACTATAACTTAAACCAGAAGCGGTCGCAGCCCAAGCCTTTGGAGGGGGTCACAGTTAGTAGGTCAACAATTCAACATCCCCCAAAATTACAACGTTTTATTAACCCGAAAATGTTTAAGACTTTGTATTGGTACACAAAAAATTTCCAATTCAACTATAAAGCGCCGAGCAAAGCGATAAACGTTAATTTTGGACTTTGGTGAGGTCAGTCGCAGCATTTTTGAGATTTTTTTAATGATATAAAAATGTTAGAAATACTAAAAATTTAGATCTAAATATGGCACCCTTCTGGGAGGTCACAGTGGTCATTCATGACCCTCCCGTCATGAATGACCTCGTAGAATTCCGGACAATTTAGAATTCCCCACTAGACCTGAAAGACCTGTTTTTCCGGACATGTCCGGAAAAACAGGTCTTTCAGGTCTAAATTGTCCGGAATTCTACGAGGTCATTCATGACGGGAGGGTCATGAATGACCACCGTGACCTCCCAGAAGGGTGCCATATTTAGATCTAAATTTTCCGGACAATTTAGAATTCCCCACTAGACCTGAAAGACCTGTTTTTCCGGACATGTCCGGAAAATTCCAGATGTATGGCAACCGTATGTACAAGTTCAATTCAACATTTCATAAAGAAGTCTCTTTTAGAATGATGTAATCTGTGAAATGTGGATTAGCCTTGAGAATGCACTTAACTGTTGCTGCCACATCAGTGCATTGTTTATGTATTTGCTAGTTATCAAACAAACACTCGTAAATAGAGACGTTGCATCGCATGCATCACATAAGTACATGACTCATACCTATAAATAGTTCACTGGTTTTTACAGTTAGCATAGTTCATGGCACTATGTCAATAATATCAAGTGATAACTTAGGGTTTGCTCAAACTGCGTGGAGACGCTGCGCGCACTTTATTCAAAATATAACTTTATTTATTACAAAAAGAATATTGATAAAATCACCCGCAGCGCCATGCTGCGCCGCTCTTGCGCCAATTTATATCGTTTTGCATATTAAATAAATTAATATTTTGAATCAAAGTGCGCGTCGCGTCGCATCTCAGTGTGAGTTGACCCTAAGAAATATCATGTTAATAATAAGAACTTACTGTGCTTGGTTCTAAAACAATGACTTCATGCTTTTTGAGTCTCCGGGCAAACTTAGCAGCCATGGTACAGCCCCCGGAGCCTCCTCCAATGACAAGCAACTTGCATCTACAGAAAAAGTTAACATGTTATGTTTTATGTACATGTCTATAGTTCAACAGTTATCGTCATGTTTGGTAAATCAATTGTTGATGTCATCTAGTTGGTATGTTGGAGAGAAAAATTGATGAGGTAATTCCATTTAATAAAATTATTTATTAAATGTAACTAGCTTAGAACTACAAGTTTGGTATGCCAATGTGACCTGGGGGCTGGGTGGGATTAACCCCAACAATAGAATCTTAATAATTACTCTATGGTTAAGAAGTTGCATTTTGAGACAAACAGAGAGAAATTAATATAGTAGGTGTAGGCCTAGGGCTATCTGGTGACTGGAGACTAGAATTTGTTGAAACGTAAGTAGTTAGGTATACCACCAATGAACCAGTAGTACCAATGACAACGATAGAACAAAAAAATATATAATTTAGCCAAATAGCATACTCACGAGTGATTGGAATGGGGTGAGGTAACTGAAAAGCTCCTGTAAATAACCGATGATGAAGAAATCGAACTGAATCTTCGAATTACATTCATGTTTGTCACACTTTTCAGTCGCGACTACACAATAATGAGACTGGCGGTCATGTGGGCCGGTACTAAATAGTGACAGCGAAGAGCACCGCCGCTGGCTGCAGCTTATCAACAATACGTCTTTCGTCAGTTTATAAATTGAATTCGGCTGATTGTTTATCTTTTATTTTGGATCTGCCGTTACGTTACGGCATATGAATTTGTTATGACGTACCTACTGCATGCAGTGCATGAGTGCAGTGCAGCTATTAGACTAGAGATGTGACTAATATAATCGTAATAGGTACAGGGAACATAATACGAGGATAGTATATTCATAATAGGTATATAAATCTACAGTATTATGTTATTTAATATTAGTCAAATATCTGCTACACGCGAGCCGCAAAGTAGCGACTAATATACCTAATACCGAATATTACCGAATACGCGCTAAGCGCGCTGCGGCGGTGTTGCCGCTCCGTTATCCTGTTATTTCATATTAGATTATATTATATTAGCCAGTACTAACTATTACGAGTACTACATACGCTCCGCCTTACGACCGCTGTTGCGTTGCCACTCCGTGCAGAGCAAGTGCAGACTTGGTATTATTGTTTGTTTTGACTATTGTTATTGTTTTAGTTAGACTTTTTTAGTACACGTACGTTCTTTCTAGAGTGAAGAGCGTCCTTTTTATCCTTAAATTTACGTTTTTTGTTTATTTTCATTTTCATAAACAAACAGACAAGATTTTTAGCTCGTTTAATTTTTTTAATATAGGTAATATTTATTATGAATATGAGTATCGAATATGAGAACATAATGAAAAGGCTCACTAATATTAAACGAATATTTTATAATAGGTATGATAACATAATATCATCAAAGCAATATATTCAATAACATGAATATGAATAAGTGACCCTAATACCACATCTCTATATTAGACAGACAACTTGACAAATTGGAGTTGACAAAGGACCTTGACCTTGATTAGTCCTTGGACGATCGAAATCACAGTACCTAGTCTGTATAGTCACAAACATAGATTACTTCGTCACAAACTTAAACGTACCGAAGAAACGAGCGTATACTCTTCAGTACTCAGAGAGCGTAAAAGGATACAAAGGTAATAAAATTTTCCAAGAAAAGCCAATCAAAAATTGCTTCGAATCAAACGTACATGTTCTCATCATCTGCAATTCGATATTTATCGAGGGCTTTTCCTCGTTATGTTGCTCGATAAACAAAGAGTAGTCCCGGGTACCCGTTCAATACCCGAAGCTGAAAACAAAAACCGAGAGGAAAGGCGCATTCACGACCTGGACGAGGCCACTAGGGTCATCAAATCAAATCCATCTATTATGATTGACCGAGCCCTAACAACACTATACGGCATGGAAAATACACCACTAACAAAACATGAAATCTCAAGAAATGGACACGAGTGAAGCAGCCAAGACTGTTCTGATATAGAATATCACAGGGGCGATATGGGATGATTGAATTCAAAAATAAGAGTTATGTCAACGACAAGAGAATGGAGAAACTGACCTAATCAATTAATCATAAATAATGTAAAAGGAGTACCGAAAATAATAAACAATCTAAACTAAATAACTTGCAGAAAAAGAAGATATATACAACATAATTGTGTTGCAGACACACTACGACAAAATTATAAAAAATTAAAATAGGTACTTAACTTACTACTTAACCCACCCCTCTTGGGGTGGGTTAAGTAGTAAGATGATTAGATTAATAAAGGATTATGAAAATCAAAAATATAAGTTTGGGGAACTGCTTCCAAAACCAATATAAAATATCTTCTCGTCTAGCAGAAAATTATAAAGATGGTATTCAACTCTGACTTGACGACATGAACACAGCCAATCTACAAGGAAACAGCACACAACAGTAACTTTGAAAACATGATAGAAATATCGAAGAGTGCACGCTGTTGCACGAGAAAGCAGTTTTAGGTGAGACTCGATATTTATAATTTGATATTTTATCCCATGATATTGCGTACCACTCGATAAAATATCACGTGTCACTCAGAATTGCCCTCCAAGATGAGATTAAAAACTTTTGAAAGAAAAGAACGGAACGTAAAATTTTAGAAATAAAATGGCGGACGAAGACGAAATTGATATTTTGGGAGATTTTTCTTTTAATTCTTGCCTAGCTCAAAATAGCCAAGGAATGTGAGTGTACATTGTGTGAATTCATTATTTAAACGCACTCAAACTATTTAATGTAATGATATCATGTAAGACGCCATAACTGGGTTATGTTGTTGTTTTGGTGTCACGAACTGCCTGTCAAAACAAAGTGAATTTGTTTACGTAATTTTTACTACACAAGAACTGTGGTGGAACTGTGTGATTTTCGATGATCATTACCTGACTTATATCGTTTAATTATTTCTGTTTAGCCCCTCTTGCTCAAGTAGGGAGGACACGGTTCACCCACAGTGGCTTCTGGACTCCTCAGAGACCAATAACTGGTATGATAAACAATCTAAAGACTCCCTTCAGTCCTTACGGTAAGTTTACTATTCAGGATGCATGATAAAGTAATTTAGATGTATAATTCTTGAATAGTAAAGCTACAGTTACCTGTATACTGCTAAATGCCATGGTCACTCAATTGTTTTTCTTTACCACAGCAACACCTTCCCAACTCCGAGGAAACTACTAGGTGACCACTCTCTAAGAAAATTTAAAAGTCAGCCACAGATAATATGGAGCAGAGCAGAGAAAAATATTCTTGCTCAACAGATGGTAAGTGCATGGGGCAGTTAAAATTCCAATAAGTCTAATCTTCTTATAGGTACATATTAAATTCTATTAATGTTTCTAGAAAAAGTATGGCAGGAACATCAAAAAGATATCTCAAACTCTGAAAACAAAGACTGAAGCTGAGATCCAAGCATTGATTGATGCTGAATTTGGGGTACAGTTGGAGCCATCATATAGCCTGGAAAAGTATGAAGACCAAGCAGACATTCCCTCTGTGGTCCAAGAAGAAGTGATCTCTGATGACAGCTATGTTAAGAAAGTAGTCACTGTTGCACCAGCAGCCATCATAAAGCACCCTTTCAGTAAAAAAATTAATATCAAAAACTTGCCACCTAAAAATAATAAAGCTGAAGTAATTGATTCTTCAGAAATATTTTATGAAGATGACATGATTATTGGCTCAACTGAATCAATAAGCACGGAGATTGAAATGACTGAATTAATATCAAAGAACATTGCAAAGCATCAAGCCAAAGTGAGGGCTGAGAAGAAAATTGGCAACCACAGAAGGAAAGTGTCGAGAAACTATGATAAGGGTGCTAAGGGTAAGGATATGAGGTCTCCGGGGAGGCCGAGGAAGGACTCTGGTATGTCTGATGACAGTGTGAAGAGCCCTAAGATGCAGATAGTGCTAGGATCGGGACAGGCCTTACCGGTTTCTGAAGGGGAACAAGTTGTAAGTCATTATTTTCCCTTTGTTAGCTGAAAGGTATAAACTTCTTCTAAACTGAAATGTAATGTCTATAGTATCATTTGCATCTTATAATATTGAATAAACTACTTAATTAACAAAACATTACAAATAATAGAAACAAATTACAAAACTAAATCAACTGAATGGTAGCCAAATTACATTACGGAGTTGTTTGTTTGTACCTTTGTACCCCCTTTAAATTAAAAGTTCAATAATATCTTCATTATCATGTCTACAAAACAAATATTGAAAATTCTTTATGATATTTCAGATAAAAATTGAGAAAAAGAAAGACTCGGAACCAGAAAGTGATATAGAGATAGACATAGATAGTGACGACGAGAGTAGTAATGTAAAAAGCAAAGAAAAGTCTGAAGCCAAACCTGAGGAGCCGATAGCAGTGCCATTGAGGAAGTTTGAACCCATGCCTCGGAGGCAGAAGAAAATTAACCTGGTATGATGATCACTTTGTAACATTTATATGATAATAGCAAAATTCAAAATACTTTATTGCTGCTTTTTTGTTCACAATTTTTTAATACTTAAATTTTTTGTGCTTTTGTGGTAGAAGTGTAAAATAAACTACTAGTACATTCATATAATCTCTTATGTGTATAAGACATGGTTGTTTGCCCATTTAAATCTAAATATAATGTGATTAGATAAATGTCAATATTTATGTAAAGCTACCCTCAACATTAAATTACTTACATACTTACACAGAACAATAATATCCTAACCATACTTATTGTCGATGCGAAAGGGAGCGACAACAGACCAAGCATTAACATCATTGATGTAATAATTTATGGAGTAGAAAGCCTTCTTGATAAGATGTTGTGTTATGTAATGCTTAACACAATTTGACTACCTAGGTACCACTTGGTTTTCTCAATCAAAATGGATGTCAATACGATATTTCAGGATGGCGGCGGAGGCTACACTATAATGCACACAGAAGCGGGAGACCTGTATGAAGTAGGCTCTGAGCCGCGCCGAGAGAAACCTCCGAAGAAACAGCCCATACATCTCATTCGATGCCGGGTCTACAATGCTGAGAAACCTGTAAGTACTGTAGTAAGTAACTTAGATACGTTTGTAGCCCATGACACCAAATATGGGCTACAAACATGTCTATACTCCGATTCAAAAACCTGGATAATTCCTGTTTACTAAGCAGTTACAAAACCCAAGGAATATTGGTGGAAAATATTTAACGACATTGGTCAAAGCAAAGCATTGAAACAATTTTTGGCTTCAAGCTGCGACTGCATTGTGAACTACAGACTTCTACGTACGTACGTACACAAACCACTCGAGCAGTTGCAACTGCTTCGGGCGGTTGGCAGCACACTGAAATTTCGACTGCTCTCGCGCAATTTCCTCCGCCCGCGCTCTTCATTCCACGTCCCGCACGCGTCCGCTCGTTTCGTTTTGTTTATTGAAATAAATGACGAGAATGTCGATTGTGACGCGCTAATAAGTGCAAGAAAAACACAAAAACTTATATGGAATTATAGACGCGAAGACTATATTAAAATTGAAATCCAACTGCAACGAGGGTTATCAATGGCAGCTTTAAGCTGTTGACTACGAGTGCAAGAGCGGTCCTTGTATTTCATCACTGGGGAACTGCTCGAGCTGCCCGTGTAAGACCAATTATTTATTTTACAGGCTCCATACGAAGTCCGCCTTCACGTGTCCACGTTAATCCTGATGGACGCGCACGCGCACCGCTCGGTCGGCGAAGTGATGGGGCTGACGGGCGGCGCGCTGACCGGCCGCCAGCTCACCGTCAGCGCGTACTCGCCGGCGCGCGCCGCAGCCGGCAGCACGCACTGTGATATGGACCCGGGTAAGGACCTTATCTTTGCGCCTTGTAAAGGTGAAATTCTAAGATGGACCGCAGGCCGCAAACTGCAGCTGCTGGCTGCAAGCGACACTACTGCTTCCATGCATCTTTATGAAATTGATTCCTAGCGCGGCAACACTGCTACATGCGGCCGCGGCGCGCAGCGAGCGCAGACTGCGGTCAACCGCAGCCGCTAGCTGCAATGTCGCTTGCGGTTGCATTCTGCCTTTATTATCATTAAAGAATGTAAGTGAAGAGATAATTAACACCTTATTTCTTATTTGATAATAATTTATGGTACAAAATTTGCTTAGGTATACAAAATAAGCACTTAAACAAGTCAAATGTTAATAAAATACAGTATGTAAGTATTTATAATGTATGTAATTTTATTACAATAATTGTGTTTTTTTTTTGTAATTTGTATGAGAATAAAGTTTCATAAACCATATCAAAACCTGTAACAAGGTCAACATACTATATTGACCCGAATTCTCTTTCCAGTTTCGCAGTCTATGGCCGCCGAGCGCCTGTCCTCCCGCGGCGCGTCGGTGTGCGGTTGGCACCACTCGCACCCTCTGTTCCCATGCGCCCCCTCCGCACAGGACCTGGTCTCGCAGCGCGGGCTGCAGCGTGCCCTCGAGTGGCACGTGCCGCTGCTCGGGTTCATCACGTCGCAGCACTGGCCGCCGGGCCGCCGCGCCTCGCAGTACAGGTATTACACAGGACGTACAAAATCCCTATTTCAAACATGAACCAAATAAAAAAATTATAAACACAAACACATAAATTTATATCAATTTTATATGACGTGTGAAAACCTTCGTATTTATAGATGCCTTCGCGTAGAAGACGACGATCCCGCCTCAGAAACGCCAGTCGGATACCAGTTCAGCGTGAAGTTGGTTCCTGACATCACGGCGGACTCGCTTCCCTCCCTACTGGATGAACTTCGCACCGTACTGCGGGAAGACGCGGGAGATTCGCTCACAGTTGACTTCCGGAACGACGTCTGTCCTCAGGCAAAGATGACTTATTTAGACAAGGTCAGTTTAAAGGACATATCAATTACCTATTTATTTATTTATTCTTCTTGCATGATAAAACATACACAAAACATTTTTCAAAAAAATAATACAAAGGCGAACCCTAGAAAGAGTTCTTTTCCAGCAAACCTTACCGCTGGATATAAATAAATAATGCTGGACAATCCAAACAGTATCATCTAGCCCCAAGCTAAGCAGAGCTTGTGTTATTAATACTAGATGACTGATATACATAATACAATACATTAAATAGATAGATATGTTATATGTCTCGCTATGATTAAACGGTCCTGTAAAACGGACTGCTACGTAACGTACACTTGACGCCAGAAAAAAATCCCGCACCCTGTAGTAAATCTAACAGCTTTTTCCTTGCAGGATATTATTTTCTAGTGTAGGTAATGGTCATAAATGCGACTACTAATTGCAGTAGCATCAACATGATTATTATTAACATCATTAACTTTCTTGTCCTTGCATGTGACCTAATAGCTTGTCCCTACTTCTGTTTTGTGACATGTCCAATAAAACAAAGACGATCTCCGTAACGTAGCGGGTTCAATTCCCGCCTCGGGACAAATGCCGATCTGCAGATATTTGTTCCGGGTGTTCTGAGTGATTTTTATATTGTGATGCTGTTTAGATTGTCCAGCATGACATATTTATTTACTCAATACTATGTTATTAAATGATAATATCGTTGTCCACAGTGTATCTCCAGCGTGAGCCACCACATGCGCTCAGCGGGCTACGCGGACAGTGACGCCGTCGTGTCGCAGCTCACGCAGGGCATTAGAGACGTGCTCAGATAGCTTGCACACCTACAACACAAGGCTTATAATAATCATGAATTTATTTCAGGCCACATTAGTCTAGTACAGGATGGAAAATACTTAAAAACTACGGCCCATATAAATATATACCTACCTTAATCTATAACATATGTACATAAACTAAACCTATTTACACGTAATTTCGGCGACGTGTGTGACAAACATGTGCTGCGACCGGTAATCGTCCGCGAAAACACCGAAACAGCACATTCTTGGGCCAGAATTCTTGCGACCGGTAATCGTCCGCGAAAACACCGGAACAGCACATTCTTGGGCCAGAATTCTTCCTTAGTAGCACAAGTCTTAAACTCTGCACTCATTAATCAAACTATACTCAAATACAACGATAGCGATCATCAGCGTATATTCATCCACTGCTGGACATAGGCCTCCCCCAATGACGACGATATTTCTGTCAAACTAGCTTAGTTTTTGTCCGATTCGACACCAACACAAGGAGTTAAGGTTGTCGCAGATCAGAAGCGCACGCTACCGCGCAGCACAAAATTGTGCATTCAAATATGGAGTTAAACTACGTTAATTACGAGACTTGGAACTCGTCAGGGGGGTAACCTTACGCCACTACCAACAGAATAATTTATATGCAAGAAAGGTTATTGTTTAACTATAAGTACAATGTAACGGGTATTTATCGCGTTCATTTAACCATTTTCCCTACTTTTCAACAGTTAAATGTGTTGACCCGTTGTGTTGTAATTATAATTGCTTTCAGATTGCATAAGTTTATAAATATGTATTTATACTAATCAGTGTTGTTTGCATAATCCAGTAGTTTGTTTAATATTTTAAATTCTTTAAGTAAAGTTTAAGTAATAAGCCTTTGTAAGTAATAGATCTCAATATTCAACTAGAATTAGAGGCGTATAAAAGAGCCTTATTTATTTATATATATTTAAATAAATGGATATATTCGGCGTAAGCACGCACTGTTGAATATAAGCCTTCTATGTTTATCTGTGTAAGTCTAATTTAACCAATATTGATTTAAAAAATAAGGAGTTATATACTACTTGTAATGTTCATTGGTAATAAGGTAATACTGTAGTGAATGTGTGTTTTTCGAATAATTTTTCGTTTAAATTTCATAATTAATACGAATATTCAAATAATTATTTTCAAGATTTTGATCATCTTATTAGATGCCATTGAATATAAACAGAACAATATACAGGGTGGCTTTTTGGTGTGGGAGTAAATCGCCAAATCCGTAAGCATAAATTTGATAAAAGTAGTATATTATGTATAGTACATTTCACGAATTTTCTCTAACTGTTATGGTTTTGGATTTGGTAATTCACTACCATTATGAAGTATGTATATAATTTAACTTTAATGTAAAGCTGAGCTAATACTTATTTATACCGTATTTAGCAGTTAGAATATATCGGAACCTTTTCCTGTAAATAATTAATTTATTTTAGAAATTAGTATTATTATGTTAGTAAGTCTGATTTCAGTAAATAAGTATAATATCATATCATAAACATTAATATCAATTGTATTTTTGTCACGGAGGGTCAATAATCTACTTTAAACTAACACTTATGTTATCAGCATATTGGCAACTTTATGGACCCAACCGATCTTGTTTCAAATCAATACCGCTGCAAGGTAAAAAAATCTACTCACTTGACATTTCCTGTAGGTACAGGAAATGTCAGAAATCAAAACTTCTCCCATATTGCTTAAATGCCCCATTTCAAAAATGTACCCTGTATTATTATGACGGTCAATAATCCATAATAAAATAACATTTAAGCGACAATAATATAAATTATAACTTGTTTTTTGACATAGCGGCTGTTATGAATATGAGCGGATTAACTACAACATTTTTGTTGGAAGTTAGCTCGTTACATTTATAACGAATGTAAGATAGCTTTTATAATAGAATACCTGACATGTTTAATGGCCGAGAGGTAATTTTTGTACCATCTTACTGTGATTTCTCATGCAATAAATGTATCAACTCAATAAATAATTTTCATTGCCCCAAAATTATATTTATACCTACTTAATGTGCTGACAGCGAGCTCTATCCTATTTCTGGGTAAGTATAATAAAAGGCAAACAGTATATGGCACAGTTCCAGTTTATTTTTCCATTGTTACATGTGCTAGTTAAAAAAATAATACAGTCCGAATGGGTATGTACTTATGTAGTGAAATTTACTAGACAAAGAATAGACACCAAAATAAGGGCTGATTCAGCAGAACCAACCAATGAAAGAATAATACTTCACAAAGTAATCACAAATTCACTATCTTCATACCTTAACTTGAAACACATCATATTTCATACAATTTAACAAGCAATTTTAAAACGATATACTTTTGAGCCCTTATGGACCATTTGGTAGCTCTTACAAAGGTACTTTGAGACGCTACTGTATAAAGAAAGTGCCTTATTTCGATAATTTATAAACAATACAATGTACTTGATTTATTTTTACAGTCATATTTTCGCTCAAGTTGCGTCACTGGTTACAAGTAACTGGACTGGATCGCGTTTGGGACACAAACTGCCCTTGTTTCTCACTAAACTCAAAAAAGCATTGTTATAAAGGTAGCTTCAAAAAACAGTTTTGGCAAGACAAAATTACAGCATAGAGAATGGGAGCAACAGAGAAATTAATTATGGAAGACTTTGAAGATAATGACAACTAGACATGGAGGTAAACAGGAGCGTTTGTGTCCAAAACGGTGCGGAGCGGCGCAACTTTGGGCAATAAATAAAAATACCTATGTTTTACTTAAATTAATAAAAAATAAAGAGTTCGAAACATAGGTTTATAATCTATATTTACAACATGTTAACTTACACCTAACTAGAAGCATCAACTATGAAACTTTTTATTTAACATTGAAGGCACATTTTTCCGCACCGATTCTCGTCATAATAACATACGGTGCACTTCCCACTGGCAACAATTAGTGTACTTTAAATTTACAAACACACAACAACGCACGCTCTATTCTAGACTTTATCGGCTCAAAGTCGACAATAGCGCGAATGTACCTCGGGCAACGAATTGTTGTGCTTTACATGGAAAGGACTCCACTTCTTCTCATCTAACTCTAAGCAAACTGAATAAGTACTGCATGGAACTACTCTTTGCAGTTAGCGAAAAGTAACGATAAATGAAACAGTGAATTTAGAACTGAATACCTACTAATAAAATGCAAAGTTATAATAAAATATTTTGATTCGTTATAATAATTACTTGCGTTGTAAAAGCTATTTGAGGGTTGACTTAGGGACTCAGTCTGGCAATAACTTCACGTAGTAAACACTTTTTAGGAAAACACAGCTACACAGACGTTTGGTGATAAATTGCTTTTAATAAAACAAAAGAGGAACGCGTTCTTAGAAACTGTGTAACTATGTTAAAGTAAGAAGTGAAAAGAGTGATCTTTAAACAACTGATTCAACAAAATACTTATTACTATTTGGCTAAAATTAGTTCTATTCACAGCTGCAGAACGGAAATAATAACTGGACAGTGTATTTATATAAATTCATTCACATTTGATTGAGATCTCACAAAACAATGGAAGAATTCACATAGCTATTTCATTGGGAGGTTAATGTACAAATTGGGTGTAAAATATAAAGATTATTAGATTTGAATACTCCACTTATAACTCTCAGTTGTTTAAATGCAAGAAATATTTGTAACACCAATAATAGTTATCTTTTACACCCGACTGTGGATTTCTGATTCCTCCAATTTCTATTTTATAAATGTTATAATTTTAATTCAACAGAACACGTCAATTTTAAATCTAAAAATATTAATTTTAAAATATACAAACTAAGCAGTCATTCGCGTAACACTAGGATTATAAAAGATTGCGTACCGTCTGCCTAAAAAAATATCGTACAATAGTAAGCGTACTACTCACCTAGCTCAAGTAAAAAAATAATCAAAATAATTTGTTGTTCAACCAACAGTAAGGAACAGATTGCTTCTACACTGAATTCGCATGAATATAGTCACGATTATTTCGATATAACCGTATATTTTTATTTATAAATAAATAAATTATTAGTCTAGTTTACAACCCTATTAGTGATATACATAATTTCTATGTATAACATCAAATAATATATAATTTTGCGGAACAAATAATTGAGAATTGTAATTCTATATTCGAGGCGACATCGCGCTTCGCGCAGCCCCTAAACAAGAACTATAAACACTGGAGGTATAGGATAATACAAATATAGTTCTTACTCGGTGGATTAACAGAACAAGCGCTAAGAACCGATCGCCACAATAAGCAATAACATTTTAAACTAGAAATTCAGAATCGGTCCTTAGCGCCACAAGCCATATTTCCGATCACCGCACAGATAGATACACACCTATCACTGCAGAATAGTTCAGACGACAGAGAAAACTTAGAGTTTAGACTAATTTTGACAGCGGCGCCGCAATATTCTTCATAGCTTCGTCCAATTGCAGCATAGAGTCTTGGCAACCCAACGCAATATACACCATATTTTCTAAGCTCTTGAATTACTTTTCCCTTGCATAAACAACTAGAGTTTTTGACCGAACGAGTAATAGTCAGGAGAGTCCACGAACGGCGGTGGTGAGACATGGCTTGTCTACCTTCGATCAGCAGGAAAGTGACATATCCTAGGTCCTAGACAGTAGCAGCGTGGCATATCTCTTCGACCATATCAGCAGGAAGGTCTAATAGATGATGGGTTAACAGATGTCATGTTGTATACTCGTTAGCCTTCTAGCTTCGATCATACAGCTGCAGTAAAGAGTGTCACAATGCTCAACAGTCTTTGTATTGAGAGACCATCTACGTGATAGACCAACGAAATTTGCAGCAGCTGCTCCGGACCGCTATTTGTGACGTTATGGGGGAGACCTATGTCCAGCAGTGAAGTTGTTATCTACTCGATGCTCTTGACTCTTGCCATGACTTTCCCCTCGAACATCGGCAGCGGTTCTGAGTCGCAGGACACCTCCTCTTGGATCACGGTGTCGAGGTCGGCGCAGTTTGTTTTGAAGAAGTATCTGAAAATACAATACATATTAGAATTTTTTGTGTGTAGTGGCGTTGTCATAAGCTGAGACATGAACTGAACATTGTATGATAATTAATTATTTGATAATTCATTAATAAGGTACCTCTATTACATAAGTTAAATCCTGTAAAAATACAGCTACAAATAAATACGAAACTCAAAATCGAGAAAATATGTAAAGTTTCCTTGATATAACACTAACAATGGACCTGTATATTCGTTTCTGGAATATTCGTTCAACGAATATAATCTGCAGTTAGATATGAACAATGAAGATCTAGTTTCTCCCGTCTTCGATTCGGTCATCCCATAAGTTATAGTCCACGTTGTTAAGTTGCAACGCTGTGATAGATGTAAAAGTTACCTGTAGTTCCCCTTCCTCGGCAGATAGTCCTTGAAGAGCTTGAGAGTGAGCGGCGCCGCCGGCACCTTGAACCGGTACGGCACCGGCTCGTCCAAGAACGTCACCACCACCACCGTGTGCCGCGCCTCAGCGTTGGACTTGCTGCTGCCGCTGAAACAAACAGAATCAAACGTTTGGTTAACTTTTTTACAATAGTCATATTTATTGCCAGGAGGTAAATCCTTATTGTAAGATTCTTAGGGCTTAATTATAAATAATAAGATGGCTTATAAAGATGGTTATTTGTAATAAATTAGCTGCGCCCCGCGGCTTAACCTTCTTGGGAATCGACAAGATTAAAAACACTTTACTTGGTACTTGTAAAATTGCAGGGAATCAAAGCCATCCAGCGGATACTGATCAAAGTGAATTCTGCTTTCTGATCAACTCCCGAGCGATCTATTGCACACCCGAGCTCTGCAGAATATCAAATCATCAGAAATCCGCTGGCCACGTCAGTAATGTGACTCACCGTGGTCTGGTCGGCTGTTTGTCCCGCCTGCGCTCGTCTCTGTCCAGCGAGGAGGCTCGTTCGGCGCGCTCGGCCCGCTCGGCACGCTCGCGCACCGCTCGCCGCTCCATCCGCTCCGACCCGTCCGCCACCCACAGCAGTAACCGCTCCCCGCTGCCGACCGCCTCGCTCACTACCGACACGCCGCTGTCCGTCTCCGCCACTGTCTTCTTGGATAATGATCTGGGGAACAGAAGTTGTTGATTGGATTGACTATCAGATTAAAGGCA
This sequence comes from Eupithecia dodoneata, assembly GCA_947044415.1. Lineage (NCBI taxonomy): Eukaryota > Metazoa > Arthropoda > Insecta > Lepidoptera > Geometridae > Eupithecia > Eupithecia dodoneata. The sequence continues at coordinate 10,243,747 of OX345668.1, read as the reverse complement.
CGTTAAACTAAGCTAACCAACAGTTAGGATACGATAGAACTATGAAATATTGTTCTTAAACCGCGGTTAAGTGAAGGGAAACGAAATTCTTAACAAATAGAATCTTCTTTTGACGACGTCATTATGGAAGTTTATGACAGGGTGTTTATACGGACCTGTGCGTGACGTGTTGTCGGTGCAGTGACTTCACCGATAGTGTAAAATAATAAAACTCAAATTCACTGGAGAATTTATGAACATGCAACGACTACACGATGATCAATAGATGTGTAGGTTATCTTGCAGAGTGAACGTCACATTTGATTTAAAACAGGGAAACGAATTCATGATATATTTAAGCTGAATGGGTGAAAGGAAAGAGCGCAACAAGCGGGAAACAAATATCTTCCATCTTTGGTTCATCTTCATTCCTCACAAAAACGCACAAAACAAACTCACAAATATTTAGCCTGCATTACGAATGCATTTGATAACGAAGCAAGCGGAATACCAAGCCGATAAAATCCCTGTACACACTACACAGCAACTTAGACTGAGATAGATCTACTGGGCAACGTAGAAAAGTATAGTTTAATTATGGCTTTATGTGTACAGGCACTTTTGAATAAAATACACACGAAATCGTAAAGAAATAATAAATAATTACCAAAGATATATTACAGATGCGACACTCCTGCGAATGCATGTCAAATACGTTTGCAAAGTTTAGTAATCACGAAAAGATTTCAAATAATATTAGTAACAAATGAAATTGTCAAGAACAAGAGTATTGCACTTTGGGTTGTGTTGAAAAGTGTTCTGTCGAAGATCGTCTAAACAAACTATAATGGCATATAGTCAATGCAACATAGTCCAACATAACTAATAATTAAAACTCTTTTTCAAAACAGCTACTTCAATTTTACAGATAGAAAACTTTTCAAGCGATCAAGTCAAGTTTAGACTGATTTGTAGGGAATTACTTAGTTCCTTACATTATTCAGTAGGCAGCTAATCTTGAATAACTCTAGTCTAAAATAGTTAAATAGCCGATGGTGGACCTCGAAGGTTTGGAGGAGACCTAAACGTACTGGTCTTGAAGAGGCGTAGACTGGTCTTGAAGAGGCGTAGAAGAGTCTACGTCAAGAAAACCAGCAGACAAGTTCCGAAACTTTGGCATCCTTGACATAGCTTTATATATTTATATCCTTATAGCTAAGGGTTTCACTCATTATGAGTCATAATGAGCGAGACTAAGTTTTAGACAGCCCGTTCTATTATTTCCAAATCTAACTCCAACTAGGAGTGGGAAATTAATTATAATTTGTATAGAGAAAATAGTAGCTACATCCATTCAGCTGGCCTCACTTTACGACGAACGCGGCGGCTTATCGGCGGGAGCAACAGACGATAGATGTCGCCACAGAGTTAAGGCCAATAATTTTCTGTGTTACCTCGACGCCGCCCGCCAGGGGGCGACGCGCTCCGACTACATCAGGGATCAGTTCCCGGTGTGTACTATCTTACCTCCTCGTGATGGTCGAGTGGTGCGGCGCAGTATAGTGTCCCGAGTCAGCCGAGAGCGCGGAGGGGGCGCGACGCGCGGCGTGGCGCGCTCGGCGCCGCCCGCCAGGGGGCGACGCCCCGGGCGTGCGCTCCGACCACACCCGGGATACATGCTGGTCTGAAATAAAAATTTAAAATCACTACATAGTATAAAAACAAAGTCGCTTCCCGCCGTCTCTCTATCCCTATGTATGCTTAGATCTTTAAAACTACGCAATGGATTTTGATGCGGTTTTTTTTGTATGATTCAAGAGGAAGGTTTATAAACCATTTGACAAAGATTTCCACACGGGCGAAGCCGTGGGGCGCACAGCTAGTGTCTACATAAATTCTATGAGCGTATATTATAAATTATTAGGAACAAATGTGTGTACGATCTGCAGATATTTGTTTCGGGTGTTCTGGTCGTTTTCTATGTATAATAAAAAATATCTATCTATGTAATGTATTGTATTATGTATATCAATTATCTAGTACCCATAACACAAGCTCTGCTTATCATGGGGCTAGATAATGCTGTGTGAATTGTCCAGCATTATTTATTTATTTATATTATTTTTAATAATAAATCAAAGTTATAGGTTCACAATCAATATTTTAAAACTTATCGGTTCGCCCCGAACAGGGACCGAGATTGGAGACTGCGTCAGAAAGACCACAAGACAAGTCTCCGTCTCATGCCGGAGACGGAGTAAGTACTCTTGAAAGAAGTGAGGTTTTTAGTAGATAGATAGAGAGATATGATGTGACAATGTCATGTCTCACCTAGGATATCCTGATCATTATCATCATCGAGCTGTAGTTTCTCGCGGATGGCTGCTGCGACCAGCTGCGGCGGTAACGCCTGGCTGCACGCCTCTTCGCTGTCACCCTGCAGACAAATAAACACTTTAGATAAGGCCAGATAAGGCATATAATCGACTGTAGAAACAAACAAAATTTTAAACAGAGAATATTATATGCTTTATAAGACCAACTTAGGCACAAAATCGATCATTCATAAACGATCGACAGTTTTCAGTCCCAATGGATTTTGACGCGTTTACATAGATTGACGCTTTTAGAGAGATTCGGTTTTAATCAACACGAAGGGATATCGAAGGTTGGTTGGTAGGTTGAGCCACGTTGTTTTATCAAGCAGGATCTAATTCAAATTTCTTTATTTTATCACTTCATAAAAAGTTTTTAGGTTTCAAATAAAGACTTTTTATGTTATGATCATGTCTTTAGGTTTACAAAATAAGCACTTAGACAAGACAAGTCAAATTGTATACTATTACATTTTATCAAATAAGAAACGGAGTTTGGGGAAAGCCATTAGATTTTTTTACCTTTAGTTATTTGACACATTGACTCATTTTTAATCTCCACCGGAATACGTTTCATTACTCACATCATTGAGCCGTCTCTCGAGCCGTTCCTTGGCCTCCTGGTCGCGGCGCACCTTCTCCAGTTTCTCAATAAGGATGGGTGCGAACTCGTCTGGTCCCATGCGCCGGCCTTGCTCGGGTTGCATTCGATGTGTACGAGGAATTACCTGAAACATATGGACTTTATATTTATGGCCAACTTTGGCATGCTGAAGAGGTTCGCCAAAAACTGGCATAGAATTAGGCGCGATGAGGAAAGCACATTTTCGACTTGGGATTCACAGAGCAGCACCGAGCTGGGGTGGAGCAGCCCGGCAACGAAGTCTGTGATGTGATGTGGCATGCCCCAGAAGGGGCAGAGTGTTCGGGACAAAGTGCGTAGGATTTTTAGAGTCTGGAGTCACCCGAGTGACTCTTTTCTCACAGTTTCGGTCCGTGTTACCGCGAAGTTGGCAGGACCATGAGAAGGTTGGAGTCCACACAGCACCATCTAGTCCCAAGCTAAGCAGAGCTTGTGTTATCGGTACGGGATGACAGATATACATAATACAATGCATAACATAGATAAATATTTTTTATTATATGGGTGTTCTTACCCGGAACTTACATCTGCAGATCGTACACACATTTATCCCGAGGCGGGAATCGAACCCGCAACCTCCTACGTAGCAGGCGGACCTTCGCCTACCGTCTTGTTTTTTGAGAAATTCTTCAAAAATTGATTGATTGGCAAAGAAATATCGAGAGACATAATAGTCAGAGGTAACAGAAATATTAGTTCTTACCATAGCGACATCCTGTTCTTTATTGATGACCGCGTGTCGGTCTAGGCCGTGCAGTCTCGCGCGGTGTCGTGATTCGCGAGACTCTCGCCGTATCGACATACCATCTCTGAGAACATACCGATATTATCACTATAACATACCAATTTAAGACACTGTAGAAGTAAAAGTTGAAAGACTGAAGATATTTGACAGGGTATATTTGCGTGCGAGACAGAGACAAGAAACTGACTTGTATCTCTATCTCGCACGCATCAAAACTGTCTTCTATCTTGAGACCTATCGATTTTGAGTTAAAAATCGGACTCTTGAATCTTGACTACTACTAGACACGTTCAGTGTCTAAAAATAAAGTAGAAAATGCAAGTTCGGTATTTTCCACTTTTCCAAGAAGTTCTTTGTAATCTAAAAGTCAGCCATTTTTTAAAATAGCGGACGGTATTCATATATTTAAATATTTTAGAATTTTGTGTATAATTTTTTTGTGGTGTATTTGCAGTGAGATTCAATATGAATCGTGATGTGAAATAATAATGTTAAATGAATGATAAATTAGTGCTGGGGTTTCTAAGCTTCATTCAACTATGAAATCTATACTTACACATTCAACAAACAAAACAAAACTCTACAGCAACAAATCTACAACTACCAACTACGCTCTGGGCTCTACGACTTCTAATGTCTTCTGGAGATAACCTGTAGTTGCTGGTCTTGAATGGTTTGTTCAACTCCAAAACCTATGACGAAAGAAATATGGTACACAACCGCATAAACCAGTTGGCAAGTAATGGCAGTTGTTTTGTCATCCTATTTGAAATCCTAGAGGGTAAAGAATAAAGGTCATACTCACACGCTGCTTCCAGAGAGCGAGACAGCATCACTGTCCGTTCTGCCGCTGCTGAGCGAGGCTCGCTCAGAGTCCTGTCTCGAGGCGGGGCAGTAGCCGGCGTAGGAAACGTGCGCGCTGTACACTGACCGCTTTCTATGTCTGTACCACCCGAGGGTTCATGGTGATTGCGTAATGGATAGGGGATAGACGGGATGGTCGTAAGAAATGGTGGAGGGAAGGAAAGATTGATAGGTGGTGAGATAAGGTAGGAAGAGGAAAAATAAATGGAATTGCGGTAAGAGATAGTAGATTTATGATGATAATTAAAAGAAAAATTTGTAAAATAAACAAGTGAAAATAGGAAATTTCAGGACAAAAAATTTGGGATGGGTAAAATGAGGAAGGAAATTTCAGGATAAAATAAATTCCGGGTGGTAAAACAGCGTAGTGTATACGATATGCGGCGTTGCGGCATGCGGGCACAAACATGGGGGAAAACGAAACTCGGGTCAGACAAGCTGCCGGGCGGGAACACAACATTATAAAGCCAGATACATTAACGCTTCATACATTTATCGACGTCATATTAATAAAATAAATATTAAATAAATGCTTTTCATCTTTCAATAAAACTTTTCGACTAAAAGGTTATTAACACAAAAGTCATAAAAAAAGGTTTATATATTGGAAAACTCAAAAATTTTAATTTACGCGATCGAATCATCAGTATAATTGATCTGTTCACGTCACGGGTATTAATAGTATTTTTCGTGAAGAAAATACATAAATATCCGTAATAGAATGAGGTAAATTATGCGTAATAATTAACGGTATATCTTTGTTCATAAATTACTAAATTGATTAACATTTAATTACAACTTCTCAATAAAATGTCTGTAAAACAGAATGTTTTAAAGACACAAGTTGATAACATGAATGTATCTGGCAGGCATTGAAATTAAAATAGGCATTAAAGTGCTTGGATATACATATCATGCATTGGCTGGGGTCACACTTTCATGAACTAAGGCGATAAAAACTATAGCATGTACTTATGTTCTAGGTTCTGTCATTATGTAAAATAACATACAAAAATCTAATTCTAACAAAGAAAATCTAAAGTATCTATATAGTCTAATATTATCTATCAACATGTACCTACATTCTAAACTGAAAATCAAATAATCTAACTACTGGTGCAATAATTAGAATAAATAATTTAGCCCTAGCTGTAATTTTTAGTCCGCTACATGAACTCTGAATATTTCGCTGAAACCGTTCCTTAACGGTGCGATCACATTTGTATACTAACGGAGCGATGATATTTGTATACTAACGGGGCGATGACATTTGTATACTAACGGTGCGTTATCAGAGTGCAGCCGGCGCGACTGCGTGGCTAAAAGTGCGTCGAGCGTGAGCCGCGCCGCCGCCACGGCCGCGCCGCAGTTTGCACTGCCCTCTAGCTCCTCGCCCTCGTGAAGTGTTGCTAAACCGCCTACTGATGACATTTGCTGCAATAAACATAGAGGAAATCCGTTAGTTTACAAACTACTGAGTACGGTACAAGCGAGAGACAGAACAGCCTGGACCGTAATTACATGTTTATGTAGATGATAGTCGTTCAAAGATAAACCGTAAAAAAGGCGCGCGCTGTATTAGAATGCCGTCCTCCTTTTAGTTTTTATTAGAGTAAGATGGCAATAGGTTACGTTTGCATTTAGCTTTGCTTTCGCTCTCATCATCATCAGGCTATATTAGTCCACAGCTGCATATAAGCCTCCCTTACTAAGCCGCTACACCGCCCGTCTTCAGCTTGCATCCAGCATCTGTCTGCAGTTTTCGCAATTCATCATCCCACCTGGCCGGAGAGAGTCGTACACTTCGTTTGCCCAGTCGTAGTATCCACTCAACAATAAGTTTAACCCGAGCTTTCGCTCTATTAATGTGCTTAGAACATATTAGTGTTATCAAAGTTCTGCTGTTTCCTGATTAGCCTAATATTACCCAATCATAATGTTCGAAAAACAACACGAAATTCTGCTGTTTCCTGATTGGTCGACCTATAAGATTAATGAATAATGTAAGTTACCTCTCTAACGTTCTGCGGCGGCGAGGTGTCCGGCGAGGAGAGAGGTTGCGTTGCCGCTGACACGTAGGACACATATGCGTCCGAACGTAGGAACGCTTGGTACGTGCTCTCGGTGATAGCACGCGTCACCTGAACAAAAACATACACTATTTAGGACAGATCATAACTTTGTCAAGCTCACTTTATGTACTGAAAATCCTAGGACAGACAAGGACAACGCGTATTTCGCGATGCTCTGTCTCCGTCACTCAGAACGTAGACTTTCAAAAATTCCTGAAATCGAAAAGGTATATTATTTAATTTCTTAGTAATTATAACTTGGATACACATAGGTACTGTGAATGGCTGTGATGAAGGCATGAAGAAAAGCTTGTGTTCGTTACCTCCTGTTCCATATTGTCGAAGATGTTCTTCTCAATGTTGGTGCCCTCCTTGAGACTCGTCTTAACCTGCTGCTTCAGGTCTTCAGGCATCGCTAGCTGAGACTTGCGGAGAAATCTGAAATGAGTATCACATTTCATTATCATTTGTTTATTGTGCAGAACAACTTCTTTTTGAGGGTAGAAAAAGGCCAGAACATCCAATCAAATACATAGGTAGTCACCAAATAATGTTTGTAATTTTTTATTAATTTCTTGTTTTATTTATTTATTACTAGCTGCGCCCCGCGGCTTCGCCCCCGTGGAAATCGATTTGTCAAATGGTTTTTTTTAATATCCTATGTTAGAGTCCTGGTTCTAACCTACCTTCTCACCAATTTTCAGTCAAATCGGTCCAGCCGTTCTCGAGTTATAAGTGTTGTAACAAACACGACTTTCTTTTATATATATAGATTATATTATTGCGTTGCTCTTTTCAATTATTATTATGTACTATTTGGTGTGGATATGGACATATGAAATCTGAAATTATGTGAATATGTATGTGTATGCAATAAATAAATGAATAAGAAATAAATAATTTATTATTATAAGAGAATAACAATTTGGACTGACGCAACGCGCGTTCGGAACAAAATTTACCATTCCGAGCGCTGTTTGACGACATGCCATGCCAGTGCGACGAGCGAAGTGAGCTGTGGGTATTCTTGGAGTCGTCATAGATCATGGACGGATATCATAGACGCATAACACAGGCTTTTCACATAGTCTACTGCGGCTGCGTCCCTAATACAGCCACCCTGATGTTTGTAAGTAGATAATATACTAACTTGTAAATGGCGGAGACGACCTGACGCGTCTTGGCGGGGTCCGTCTCCTGGCGCAGGCCGTGCACCGCGAAGTAGAAGTTGAGTCGGTCCACGTGCAGCCCTCCCGCGCCGCCCACGAACTTACGGAACAGGCGCACTCCCTCTGCGTCCTACAACAGCACACATAATTTTATAACACTGTTTTTGGTGGAGAGCGCAGCACCCATTGAATAGTTGTAGGTGTACTTACGAAAAGTAGCTTACCTCTGCTTATGCCTATAACGTCGATGACAGGACTATAGATCTGATGCAAAATTGGGAGCAGTTAACTAGCAATCCGGGTCGTTCGCAAGGTGGGTTGACGACATAATCAAAGTAGAAGGGGATAGGTACTTGAAGAGCCTCCAGACATCTCTGTCATCCATAGTGTCTTGTGGCTTTTTAAGTATCTCCTGCGACAAATGCGAAATTTGCCGATTTTTGAACATCCTTACCTCGAGTAACTCGTGGAGACTCTTGGCCCAGCGCATGTAGGGCGGCGAGGCGGGCGACCGCGACGAGCCCGACGACCCGTCCGTTTGCTCGCGCCATACCATGCCCACCCTGCAACAAAACCAACTATTAAACACTATTCCAATGGTTGCCTGGAAGAGATCAGGTCGCCCATTGTACTTGTCGCATGTACATTACTTTTTTTAATGATCTACATATAGTGTACAATAAAGAATGTTTATTTTTACCTATTATACATACATATATTTAGGTAGTTTTCATAAGCTACTCCACCCCATTTCGGTGCAGCTCTGTGCACAACAACGCCCCCCATTCCATCCCTTTTATAAAATGTGCTCTCCTCAGCGCGCCGTGACTGCCAGTAGTGTGCGAATTTTTTTACGACACGCGACTCTTGCACTTAGTACTATACTCATACTCACTTGGACAGCGCTGGCTGTGTGAACACATGTTTGGACTGAGATTTGGCCTTCTCCTCCCCGGGCGCCGGCGGCTGCGCCGACCTGTCTGCAAGCTTGTGCTCCCAACCTACAACAAACAGACAAACATAACATTGAAGAATTAGTAAGTAATTAGTAAGTAATACAAAATTAAAAACTTGTCGTGTTGAAAGAACACCACATTTCATGCCTCCACGAGGGACTCGCTTACATTAGAATTAGTACGCTGGTTGGCATTACGATCGTCAGGTCTACAAGTACAGGGATCGCCCATAACAAAGGCAACATTTATGTATGGTCCAACTTAAAACTAGCTGCAAATTATGTCAACAAATTCGAACAAAAAAATCTATAATTGTTTATAACCACATCACTTGAACGGCTTGACGAAATAAACAAATTGTTTTCAAGTATTTCTATGTAATTTTTCAGATATACCGAAAAGTTTTATCGAGCAAAATAAAGAAAATATCCAAAAATATAAAGTAAGATACGTACAAATCGCGGTTGCTTACTGCCCTCATGCTTCGCAGCTAAGGAAATATCAAAACCTAGGCGTAGCTGTATCTAAAGCGTGTGCAACATATGTAGGTAAAGGTATAAACATAGCTGCGTAGTTACCTTGCGGGTGGCCGCCTGTAGGAGTGTGGCTCATGGCGCACAGGCCGTTGTCCCACCCGCGCGCTGCATGGCGAGACACCACCTGTACAAAACATCAACAATTAAATGAATATTCTACCGATGATCCTTATCATCAGCCTATCTTAATCCACTGCTGCACATAGGCCTGCCCCAATGAGCGCCACAGCGCCCTGTCTTCCGCTTGACGCATCCAGTATCTACCGGCAGTCTTTTGCAGGTCGTCATTCCACCAACACTACACGTCCTACACTACGTTTACCGAGTCGTAGTCTCCACTCAAGAACACGTTTGCCCAAGCGGTTGTTGGTTCTTCGCGAGATATGGCCGGCCCACTGCCACTTCAGCTTGCTAATTCTTAGAGCTATGTCGATAACTTTTGTTCTCTGTCGGATGTATTCGTTACGAATCCTATCCTTCAGAGAAACTCCGAGCATAGCTCTTTCCATAGCTCGCTGAGCGACTTTGAACTGGTGGACCAGCCCCATCGTGAGTCCCACGTCTCAGCTCCGTAGGTCATAACGGGTAGGACACATTGGTTGAAAACTTTCGTTTTCAAGCATTGCGGTATGGAAGACTTGACGTAATTTGCCAAACCGAGGATCCTTATCATCACATAACGTCCACCTCTGAACTTGTCTCCACCAACGTGTCGTACGGTCAGACTTAGCCTTTCGCAAACTATAACGAAAGTCCGCTTTAAGTCGAGGTAGGCTCTTCAAACGTAGGTTTTTAGCTAAACTTTTTATTTATTTGGGAACAAACAAGCTTGTATTAAGGTTACAATAGATTCACAGGCTTAGAGCAAATAAAGCTAACGACAGCTTCCACTTATTCAGTCAGGGACAACGCTGCCTAAGTCTGTTCGACGATTCGACAAGGACGAGTTCTGAAGATTCAGTCATCTTGACTCGAACGAGTATGTGATCACGTAAACATCAGGTAAGAAATCAAGGGATGTGCAGATAAAAAATGAAACTTTCGTAGTTTGACGAATTCTTTGTGAATGTAAGCTGGTTAGCTACGAGCCTATTTTGTGTTGGAAGAATACCAACGTGCTAGCAGGGATGCGGAACGCGCGCGTCTTGAACCACACTCACCCAAAAGAAGTCTGGATGATGAAACGTGGATCTTATCCAACACAAACTTTCGTAGTAAACTCGCTTTCATTTGCAATCAAATCATCTATGAACCTATTTATCAGCTAAGTTGAGCTCCTACTATCAAAACATTTGCTATTTTAACTCAGTAATGTAGAGTCGAGGGCTAAATATCTGTATAAGTTGGAATGTTAAGTCGATGGCGAAACCCCCGCCGCGTGAAAGGCCACGTAGTGCACGCAACGCGACAAGAAAATCAATAGTTCGGTATTCACGTCGTTTAAAGCACCTCTCTATCTCGAATGCCTTCCCTATTTGATTACATCAGAAATTAATATAGACTTTGTAACCTAAATACTGAAAATTTTCATGTAAAAAACCTAACTTATCTGTTTCAGTTTTGTTTTCTGGCAGAAACATTTCATCAGAGTTAGATATTAAAATAACTCAGGATTAACTTCACAAATCATGAACCAATATAAAACTTGATGTACCTATTATGGTGCTGGTGTACCAAGTGTCCTTGCCAATGCCAACATCTCAACAATGTTGGCTTGCGTAACAAGAAAGCACCGAGCCACGGTATAAAAAATCAATACACCAAACAATAAGGATCATAGCTTGTACATTACATTTGTATGAGTAGGAACGGGACAGCAAGCAAAAAATGAGGGAGCGTGCCAGAGTCAAGAGTCTCGGCTCGGGCATCGATCGGCGTTGGGAAGCTAACACCATGGCTGAACTGTCTTACACAAAGAAATGTTCCCTATATCATGAACCTAGTGGAACTAAACTACCCATGGCACTTATTATAGTATCAAATTTCATAAGTCTATCATCAAATCATATTTTTTGTCGACTCACAAAAGCAAAAATTCTTCAAAAAATTATAATTTCTATTCAAACATAAACTTTAATACACAAAAGAAAATAACCCACATTATGATCATGTCAAAACAAATTAAATCATAACTTCATGCTTCAATAAGTGAGGGCAAAAAAATCATAATAGACCTTACCATGTTCATTGTATTCACAAACAATTAGTTATAACTCTGATATTAATAGAATTATAAAATTCAATAAGAATAACTTGAAACCAATATTTTTTTCTGACAAGTACGGGTGCGCTTCGCAGCGGTTGAGGCACGAGTGAGAGATCCGAGAGGAGACTGAATGCTGAATACAATGGGGTTCCGATGTGGCTTCGGCCCTTGCATATTTTATGCTTGTATTATGATAGGGTTCATTATAAATATGAAATCAATAAGCAGCAACCGGCAGCCCCATTCGAGAACGGAGAGAAGTTGAGAGTGGTTATAAAGACATGGGTGTCCTGTTCATACTTATTCTGTAGTGAATGCACATTTATAACCTATACTCAGAGTGATATAACTCAAGAAATAGGAACTTTATTGAAAGGTAACTTGAACTCACCGAAAAATATTTTAGCAAGTGGGTAATATTTTTTGACCAAAACTTCGTTTTGTTTTTTAGGACACAGCAGGCGTTCTACGGCGTCTCGTTTTACCAAGTCCTGCACTAAATGCAATAAATTTTCATTGAAGATGACTAGCGTAAACACAGGAAACAATTTGTAAACAAAGGCCCTGCTCGTAAAACTTTGCGTCGCCCGTTACGACGCGAAGGTGTAGTTTTATCAGGGCACACTTTAAATACCACAAGAGTCTCACATCCAATAAAATATCACATTCAGCAGACAAATTGGTGGCAATAAACTACAGATAATTTACACCCGGAAGGACATTTTTAGCATCGAAAATGAATTAAAAATGAATCCAAAATTTTAAACTTTTGTTTGGATCGATGGAAAAGATAAACTTGTTTTATTGTAGTGGAAGGCATGTAATTAGAAACTTTGAAAAACTAAATAACAAATTAGCTTGGCTAGGAATTTACAAACAACAGGCACACACAGCAGCACGCACACAGCGCGGATTTTCTCTTTGACATTACGAAATTTAATGAAAGAATGACATTGACGTAACAGACTGTGACTTTGACAGTTCTGTGCGACCAAGTAGCGCCATCTGTGAAAATACAACAGCAACTTGATGAGTTTCGGAACAAAGAACGGAACGTGTTCATTTGCATACCAAGCTAGAGTTCCTTTATCTTCCCTTCCCGAGCGCGAAACGTAGTACCTACGCCGATAGATGCCGGTAGTAGTACAAAATTAAACATTCTATGAGCGTAAGTTCAAGTTCTAATATTTCGAGTCAAGGTTTAAAAAAGTAACTACCTGTTTAGCAGCTTACTGCCGCTGCATTTTGTTTAATTTTGTCAATCGATCTCCTTAAAACCTGAAACAATAAATGGTAACGTTTAGGTGGATACCGCTAGCCTTAGTTACTCAGTAAAGGCAGACTGCAACTTTTTTATATTATTTCAGAGATCCCTATAGAAATAGAGTAACCCATTTTAGTTAAGTTTCCGTTTCTCTGTAAGTAGGTAGGTATGATAAGTACCTTTTTCTATCATACATTTGAGTTCCATAATAATTTTCGATAAACTTTATTCTGGGGCACCTCAGCACCTGAGAGGTTCACCTTTGAAAGGTTCTCGTTCACCTTTGAAAAGGCGAATTAATTTGAAGATTCCAGCTCAGCTTACAGTTTAAATGAACCGATTCCAAAGCCTTTCGTACAAGCAATGATATTTGACTTCGTGATAAAGGGCCACAGAGAGTTTCATAGTCATTTGTTCTTGTATTTCACAATAAGCTTTGATCCTACACAGGATTAGAACATCTTTGAAAGCCTTCAAATCTTTAGTAAAAGGTAGATAAAGTATAGGTAGGCTAATTTAGACATTTATCTTTGGTTTAAAAATATTTAGCTATGATTTAAAACTGGTCATGTCTGAATCTGATTTAATTGCGGATGGTATGGGCACGTGAATATTCAGTGAAGGCCGCCTGATTATAAAGAAAATTTAGCTAACTACAGCATTCTATCCATGGGTAAAGACTTAGAGCGAGAGACCCACGACACGGTGGAAAGATGATGAACTTAGGAAAGTCTCAGCTTCCAAAAACGAGCGGCGATGTCGAGGATAGAGCGAAGTGAAGGAAATCAATTAAGAAAGCTGCTGCCCCACACTATGGGATGACTAGATAGAAAGAGAAACTTTCCAGAAATAAAAAAAAATCTGTATAAATTCCGTTCCGAACCACCCTTATCTTCTACAACAATCCTAAACCATCCTCAAGCATGTCGTTTCGCGATTTGCTGACGCGGCGGCCGGCCACAGGCCAACAGTGGATGGAACTGAAATCCGTGCTCATTGACGCTCGAGAGATCCCCAGTTAAGGACTACAGCGGCTTGTAATGATGATGATGACGATGATGAACGTGGGAAGATATAAGTTGTTGTTTTAATAGCTCCTCAGTAAAGTACAATCTCTTTGACGTATGTAGAGCAAAGGTAGCAAACATAAAAGGAAATAATACCGCATGATTGGTTTTACAAGGCCGCAAGATCAAAGCTTCGGTCCTTTCATTTGGCGCACATTCATAGATTACACTTAAATAAAATATTGAGATAACGCGTAATTACAGACTTGAGGTATGTTTTGCAAATCAACAGAATTATACGTATTTTGTATGTTGAAAACAGATAAACCGCTTTAAGTCTTTTACTTTTGAAAATCAAAAGAATCTTACCTGAAATCTGAATGTGTAATCTTTAGAAACTTCAGTCCAAAAGCCAAGGATAACATCACTCGGCCATCAAAGAGAAATCGCTTTGAGTTCCCAGAGAATTTCCTACTAATCAATAGGGGTATTTCAATGGAAAGGTATTAAGGGCAATAGTTGTAGCTAACTGTTCGAGTGGGGGTTGTAAAGTGGGGATGTTCTCGCCTCAACATCAAAGGAGGCCGAGACAAAGCTCTAGGAGCCTTTAACTTTATTTAGCGGAGTGGTAAGTTTAGCCGGTCGCGATTCGCGCAGGTTAAAGAGTAACACACTCACTTTGTGCGCGGGCCCGGCTAGGGGGCGCTAGGGCTGCGACTCGATACTAAAACTATAGGAAATACAAATACTAATTTCATAGAAAAATACCTTAAAAATACTGAAATATTTATGTTTATAGATGACAGGGATCTACATGGGTCGGGTTAATCTAGTTATACATACACGCCTATGATTCGTGTTAAAAACGTGTGTCAAATCTAAATTCAGTCCGTTCTTCGGATGTGAAGCATTGCATGGTATAAATAATAATCATTTGTCGTCATCTGCAACTTTGAGTTTCGGGTTTAAAAGTAGACCTCATCAAAGTAAGTATCAGGGCATAGGCAGGCACTCGTAAGTTCGATGCGAGAAGCGCAAGGAAGTTGGCAAAAGCTAAAGGGGTCTTACAAAACCCAGTCTATGGTGTGATCCTCCCCACAGGCCGAAATTTATTATAATATTTTTTTTGTATTGTGATATACTGATGGTGTTTCGAGACTTCGAGTAAACAACAGTATTACTTGTAATAACCTTTACTGGCTAGAGATATTAGAATAGGGTTAGATAAATAAAATAAATGGTCAATTATAGACCATTTATTTTATTTATCTAACCCTAGACAAAACTAATTATTCACAGATTTATATGTCCTATGCGTATAAGCTACGATAACACAGACACAGCCAAAAAATTAGATAAAAAAACAATATTTCAAAAATAAAACAAACACAAATCATCTTCAAAGAGACGAGCTTCAAACAGAACAAAAATGTAATTACACGCCAGAGACAACGCACAAAACATTAAAACAAAGCATCATGGAACAAGCATGGAACACATCAAAAGCATTCAATTAATATCCCATTATTGGTGCACGGTAACTTAAAACGCAATTAAACTTGATTGAGAGGTTTGTCGTAGGTCACGGGCCTCGGCTGAGTTGTCAAC
Organism: Eupithecia dodoneata; assembly: GCA_947044415.1. NCBI lineage: Eukaryota > Metazoa > Arthropoda > Insecta > Lepidoptera > Geometridae > Eupithecia > Eupithecia dodoneata. The sequence continues at coordinate 10,228,323 of OX345668.1, read as the reverse complement.
CCTGCGAAGGGGAGGGGTATCAAACGGGCCGCTAATACCGCCCGTACCGAGCGCGGCGGCTCTTTGTCGGCGCCCTTTGAGTTGCGGATGATACTGAGCGCCACCTAAGCTTTGACCACAGTTCAAAATATGCAGTGTTACTAGCATTTGATGATTTGATTGAAGTGTGTGTGAAGTGAATTTGCGTTCTACGAGCCAGCAGGCTAATTCGGGTTGCAAGTTGCACCATTGGTTAAGCCTTGATACGAAAGATAACCAGTAGCATGACTGAAATGGAGAGATATGAACAAATTATATATGTACTTACAACAGTTTAACCCCTCCATTTATAAATCAATTATAGCGAATAAAATAATCCATTTCTAAACTATTTCCTAATTCACATTAGTAAAAATTAACAAAACGATAAATATTTACTTTTGTTGCACCTCTAATCTAATTATTAAAAAGTATTATTATTATTAATTAATACAAAACACTTTACATACACCTTGTATGTAGTGTTGTAGGCAGGTAGAGAACTAGAGAGAGAGCGGGGAATAGGTACCGTACCCATTAATCCAGTGAATTACTTTCATTCGACGGCCGACATAGGGACTTTATTGGCGGGGAGTTACCTATGCAGTGCATTAATTTGAATAAGAATAAGTTTTTTTTCTTAATATAAAACATAGTTTTATTTCAAACTGTTTTAAACACGTGTTTTTAAACAACTTGTTTTAATCATGCCAACCCTGGTGCTAAAAAAGTAATAGCGTTTAATTTCATACTTTTTCTCCAGATTCTGAGGCAATTATGCAATCTGCACCCGGCTCTACACTACTAATGAATAAGCCGTTGGGTAATAATGAGTTATCCTTCTAGCCCATCTCAACTGTAACACAGCCAATAAATCACGCAGCGTTCTCGCAACCCTTTGACAGATTATAGTGTATAACCTTTCAAAGAGGTCCTACTGTTTCGCTTCCACTGTGGCGTGTAATAACTGCTGTCAAAGGCTCTCTCGGGGCGGAATGGTGAAAAATTTATGGATGTGAGTAATTAATCGCGATGCGCTACTGTACCGGCTATTCTTAATTTGCAACTTTGCATTGTCATTGTGGCTTCAGTTTCAATCCTGTATAAACGACTGTTATACTCCCAAGCGTAACGAGGGAGGATGGCAAGACCGAGTTATGAATGGGTGGTTTTACGCTTAATTAAAAACTTAACTTTTGACATCGATTGAGAGATAAAACAACCAAAACTTACCAGGTTTGTACAGTTACTACAACAAAGGCTAATGTGCGAGAGCACGTTAGCCTATGTTCGCACATTAGCCTTTGTTGAAGTAAGACATGAGCTTTTTATTACTCTTTTAAAAATTCCTATGATAAACTTCATCTTCTTGGTAATGACAAGCTTATGGATCTACGTTTGATTGGAAGTAACTAACCAGTAAGTGTTTCTGTAGCGAAAGCTTATCAGTAGAAGAGTTTATGAACTCATCTAGCAGCGTACCATACAAGATTCATTGACATTGACATGCTGTCGTAGGAGCTTCGAAATAAAAATGGTTTAAGACATTCCATGAAAAACAATAGGACACGTTAATTAATAAGGGTTTGCTTAAAGTTTCATAAAATTCCACTAACTCACCATATCCACTCATCTGCACTTATCGTGGCATTCTGTGATGATAATTACTCAATTTTGTTCTAACTAACTATGAACTATGATATGTACGTACGTACGTAACGTACATAGGCGAGCTTAACCCTGACAAAGAGTTCCAACTCGCGGGCAGTTATTAGCGCCTACTGCTCAACCATTTTATCACATAACTGCGATCCCCAACCCGCATGCCGTGGGGATTATGCGCAATAAGTGCACCCCCCGTATGATGAAAGGCCTATAGATCCGAAAACCAGAAAAATAGAATCCCCACTGGTCCTGCTCTCCTATGGCCCTCAATCGATGTAGCTCTCTGTCAATGGTTCGCAGAATCGCTAGTGGGCGCTGAAACATGCAAACACGTGCGTAATTCGGCGATCGATCCGACATTACATATTAATTTACTCATTGAAACGTGACAGACAGTTTTATTCGGTAAGAATTGCTATCGATATTGCAATGGATAGGGTGGGTGTTCAGTGTTCTACTAATAGGTAACCGTCATAATAGGTAACAGTCGTAATCGGACGATTTTATAACAACTTTCCATGTAAGCTTTTAAGGGTTATCTTGGAATCTGATTTATATGTTTAAAGTAGCCTATGTTTAAAATATCCGACAGTTACATTCTAATGAGTGTTCTCGTTTTGTGTGAGAAGATTTTGAGCTCTGTCACATCAAAAAGGGACTGTAGACCAAGCACGGGGATTATTGTCTAGGGTAGAATAGAGATCATTTACTTCACTTCGTCATCTAATGCGTAAAACAGCTAAAATTAATTTCTTCAACTTCAGTAATTTACGCAATGTATGACGATGCGTTGTCAGTTTTCTGTATTCTATCCTAGACAAAAATCCCCGTGCTTGGTACATTCGACAAATACAATGGGCGGCCTGATCGCTTAGAAGCGATCTCTTACACGTTTACTAGTACGTAAAAGTGATCTCTTACACGTTTACTAGTACGTAAACGTGTAAGAGATCGCTTCTAAGCGATCAGGCCGCCCATTGTATTTATCTAATGTAATGTCTCTTATATAATGATCTTTATCTATGTATTGTATAATAAAGTATTTTTTTATTGTATTGTTAAACTGTGTAGGTATAATTTTATTTCATTTCGATACCTTTGAATGAATTCCGAGTAAATTGGGAGATTCACAGGAACCACTTGATGAGATGAATGTTACAAACACAGGCTTCCTAGAACAGCTCCATGATTGTCACGTCAAAGTGAAATCTAATTGGGAAATTTGTTTTTTTTTTTCGATAGTAAACATGGAGATACCCTTACATGGGGGAAACACCAGAGCTCGTCAATGTCTGTGTGGGGCCACACAGAAACAGAGCCGAATTCTGCTTACGTACGGGGAGTGACATAGTCACTTTGTGACAAAACTCCATTAATAAATAAAGATATATTTAAAAAAAATATGCTTTACGAAAACAAACAATGGTATCGGCGCAGAATAAAAAAAAATACAAAAATGTTATTTGAAACAAACAAATAACTTATTGTATTGTATAGGGTACACTTGTGGGCTGACTACCGCAAAAGTATAAAAATTGTGTAGCGGATTCGTCCATAGATTAATAAACTCTAGATACCTACTGCGGTGCTATTTCCACATCATGCACTTTGGTTGCGCTCTTCCACCTGTAGGTAAGCAAAGGTAAAATATTTCGGTTTAAAGATTCTTTATTTCTAAAAGAACCACACATTTTAGTTCACTTTTATGAGAAAAACAAAAAACTTGTAGGTACTTAACTTATTATTATACGTAATTTAGTATCATCTACCTACATTTTTATTTTAGTACGAGTTTGCTTACACATATTAACATGGTGTACTTACAAGTAAAAAACAAAAGAGAAAAACTAAGGTAGAAAACAATTCATTCTACTTTCTGAGCTGATACCATTGTTATGATGAAGCGTTTAATTTAGTAGAATTCGACCCCAGATAAATTTCTAACCCTTCAGTCACGTTCCAATACCAAAATAATGTTACGCGAGCTTAATATTAATAAAACAATCCAGTTCATTAAACGGCAAGTTCGTACGAAATCCACAAACGCACCGTTGATTACCATAAGCTGGCACAATGCGGCTGCGCCCTTTGACGAATTAGCGCGTTGCCTGCTGCCAATGATACTGTTGTGAATAAAGGTGACGTACAAACAAACGCTTAGCACAGTACACATATGGACAGTATGGAAACTACGAACAAACGCTCGAAACGGCACACTCACACAAACATGCGTATCGACGAGACCTCTTAAGGGGTTTTCGTGGTGCTGTCAGTAGCGGGGTTGTCGCGTCTAGACGAGCGGTCATGTATAATTTTAAAAAACTACGCAACGGATTTCGGCGCTGTTTTTTTTTTAAATTATCTATTAAAAAAACTGCACCAAAATCAAGAGGAAGGTATAAACCATTTGACAGATACATAACACGCGGGCGAGCCGCGGGGCGCAGCTAATATAGTATAAAGTTTATAGGACGACACGATTAAATATTGATGAGCAGAAACAGCTAGCAAGTCAGTTGAAAAGTATAAAAAAGAAACATCACGATTAATCTACGACTGCCGCGAACCATGGAACGTCGTCCGGATCCAATGGGAACAATTAAATGCGACAGTCGTTCCACGATAAAAAAATCACAACAAACAGTCATTATAATGGGAACAGCTAGATACGATAGTCGTCCAAAAATTATCGTTGGACGACTTTAGTCTCTCACCGTAAATTATTACGGTAACGACACAGTGGGTACGCGCCCTTACACTATGAAACTTTTAAAAATATACTACTTCCATCATCTATCCACCTCCCTGCTAGGTACTTATACGAGAAGGTAGTATCTTAGGAAGAAAGAGGTGACAACGTACACAATAACATAACAGGGGGATAACCTACCTTGTTCACGCAAAAAGTACTGAACGGACCAGGCTGAAATTTGCATACTATGTACTTTTATCTCATAAATCAGGTTCCATGGTATAAAAATAATCCTAAAACATTTTCGTAGAACAACGCGTCCGAAACCGTAGGCAGAAAATAGTTATTTTATATGCCAAAGAAAATATTTATATGTATTTGAAATCCTGTTGTTTAAGTTTTAAATGCAGTTCACCCTCAAGCAATCTAAATCACATGAGAGTGTTTTGAATAACAAACTAAAGTTTAACATGAGTTTTACCAACTAAAGGAACTCTAATGACGATAAATAAATAAATAATGCTGGACAATTTACACAGCATTATCTAGCCCCTCTAGGTAGAAGGTCTAAAAGAGCTTGGCAAAGACCTAAACAATCGAAAAGACATCATTAATACAGCAACAAACTTTTACAAAAACCTATACAGCAATAAAAATCAACTAACCACACTAAAAAATGAAAACACTATTCAAACTATAAACATGAAAGAAAGCCACATTGAACAAGTTAAAGAAGATAACATAAAAGCAATTAACGAAATTGAAATCATAGATGGGATAAAAAGGCTCAAACTAGAAAAATCCCCTGGATCAGACAACATAACAAACGAAGCTTTAAAGACAGCTTATCATATACTGGCAACACCGCTCGCTGAACTATTCAGTCTGATATTAAAAAGCTCTGAAACGCCTACACAATGGTCCGAATCCAACATAATTTTAATATATAAGAAGGGAGACCCAAAAGATATAGGCAACTATAGACCGATAAGCTTACTACCAACTCTGAACAAGCTTTTCTCGGCGATTATAAACTCGAGAATCAGCCCCATAATAGAAGCAAGACAGCCTGTAGAGCAGGCCGGTTTCCGAAAAGGTTTCTCTACGATAGACCATATACATACCTTAGAGTTAGTTATAGAGAAATATCGGGAACAACAGAGACCACTCTATCTCGGATTTATTGACTACCAAAAGGCCTTCGACACGGTTGCTCACGACAACGTTTGGCAAAGCTTGAAAGAACAGGAAGTAAGTGAAGTATATATAAAAGTGATCCGGAGTATATATAATAACAACATGGGCAGAATAAAGCTAGACGTACTGGGCCCGAGCTTTGCAATAAAGAGAGGTGTAAGACAGGGCGACCCCTTGTCGCCAAAAATATTTATAGCCATACTCGAAAGCATCATCAACAATCTGAACTGGAACAAAAGAGGAATCTACATACAAGGAACCTTTCTGAGCCATTTGCGTTTCGCCGATGATATAGTAATATTATCCGAGACTTCCTCAGAACTACAGCTCATGATCAATGACTTACAATCAGCTAGCGCAGACGTAGGACTTGAAATCAATCTCACTAAGACCATGGTAATGACTAATAGCCTCGAAAAACAGATAAAAGTCAATGGATATACAATAGATTATACAGACAAATATACTTACCTAGGAAAAATTATCAGTTTCGAAAAAGAAAACAACGAACTAGAGGTAGAAAGAAGAGTGCAGCGAACATGGAATAAATTCTGGAGTCTGAAAGAAATTTTCAAAAGTAACATGCCAATAAAACTGAAAACGAAAACACTGAACTCTAACCTCTTACCATGCTTGACATATGGATGTCAAACATGGAAATTTACGTCAAAAGTTAAGAAAAAAATAACATCCTGTCAACGCGGAATTGAGAGAAGCATGCTAAAAATAAAAAAACAAGATAAGATTAGACACGTAAAGATAAGAGAAATAACAAAAGCCACTAATGCCTTAAACTACGCACAAATGTTAAAGTGGAAGTGGGCCGGTCACATAGCGAGGCTTAGAGACAAAAGATGGACATACAGCACCACCATATGGAGAGGACCTCAAGGAAAAAGAAAGAGAGGAAGGCCCTCAACACGCTGGAGGACGAAATAAAAAAAGTCGCTGGCCCAAAGTGGTGGCAAACAGCTCAAGATAGAGAGAAGTGGACATCGTTGGAGGAGGCCTTTACCCAACCTGGGGACCCTGCTATCAACCAAACGTAGTGTTATAAATAACGCACTAACAGTACCTAAATCAATGTAGCAGGATCAAATAAAGGCTTTTTTATTTATTTTTTTTTTTTTTTTTTTTTTTTTTATCTAGCCCCATGGTAAGCAGAGCTTGTGATATTTCCAAACTTTGACGACCTCTGTGGCGCGGTGGTGGTAGGTCCGCCTTCGACGCAGGAGGTTGGGTGGGGTTGACGTTCTCTGTAGTCCAAGTAGCCATAGAAGTACAAGTAAGTTTGTAGTTAGCCTAGTAGTCATTTAAGTTTTTATCTTTATAGCGTTTTTATACGAGTTCGTTACAAAGTTGACTTCGTAATCTTTCGAATTAATTCCGAAATACAGATTTTTTCGTTTTCATCGTGGTATGGACATTAAATTAAGTTTTATTCTGCCTAAATTAAATCCTAGTACTCACTCCAAATTGGCAATTCTAATCTGCACACAAGTGTACAAGGTCCGCTAGACCTAATTTATAAATGCTCGCTTTGTCCGTCTGACCAGTAAAGGCTGCGCGGTTCAGCTAGTGGGGGCGACGAAATTGATTTTGCAATGATCAAAAGAATCAAATTCGCAAAGGGAAGGGATGTAATTTGCTTGGCCAAAGAGAAATGTGGACGAACCATGAAGGTGGATTTAAAAGTTGACCTGGTACCAGGTACTTAAGAGTTTATTTATTTACTAGCTGCGCCCCGCGGCTTTGCCCTCGTGGAAATCTATGTTTCAAACTTTCACCTTATAGTTTATAGACCTTCATTTTTAATCACTCTACCACCAACCGCATTAAAATCCATTGCGTGGTTTTAAAGATCTAAGCATACATAAGAACAGACAGACAGCGTAAACGACTTTGTTTTATACTATGTAGTGATTTATTTTAGGGGAAATATCGATTCAATATTTTTAAAATAATTTAAATTAACCGAGGGTCTAGCATTAATAGGTTCCCACATTAAACATAACCAAAAAACACAAGTGAGCACTAAGCGAGCAGTATAATAATACCTTAGTTGATTATCGCTAGGGGAATGATCCTAGCGATAAATACAACTAAGGTATACACTCATAAACAAAATACACACTCCCAACTACATTTTGATCAATTAAATAATTTACCGAATATGGTCGTTACGTTATCCCGAGGGAAAACAGACGTTATTGCTTTATCTGACGTTTCTTCTAGACTTAAAATTTTAGCCATAAACCTAACAAAGAATTTACCTTATAATGTATGTTGTCGAATTTAAACAATTTAATTATTTTATAACGAACATATTAGAAACTTGACTGTTATTTGTTACTTGATTTTCTGTATACCTAAGTAAGTAGGTTTTAACCTTACCTAATAGAGAGACAGAGAGGGTAAACACGACTGCAGCCTTGGAAAACTCTAAGAGGGAATAGTATTCATTAGGTAATTCCACGTGTAACTAATTCCTATTCCTATCAATAGCATCTTCAGGGCCGCAGTCTCAGCACGTAGTATGAAATCTACTTAGTTTCACTTAATGATAGTAACTTCACGTGCACGAGATTGACGTAATTTCTTCGATCATTAGCGAAACAACGATAATGAACCGGAGTCTTGACTATGCATCATACTTTATGTATGTTAATAATCAAGCGGGGTTGAGATTTGAATGAACTTAATATTTTACAGATGAAAATTTCGCAAAATCTTTGTTTAGGAAGCTAAATTCTATCAGAATCTTTGTTTAGGAGCGATCTAGCTTCCTAAACAAAGATTCTGATAGAATCTACTATCAGAATCTTTGTTTAGGAAGCTAGATTCTATCAGAATCTTCCAATTTCCAAGTTCATCAATACCCATTTTTAAACGCAAGAAAAATCCGTAGATTATTAAATAATAACAATATCAGATAAAACTTTTGAAACTATCATGGTTATTAATACTAAAGTCATTTAAAATGGGATATTTACCATGATTAGATTTTTGAGTTTTCCAATATTTCAACACAGTTTCTTGCGCCGTGAAAAAAATATCAAATCATGGTGAATATCCCGTTTTAAATGACTTTAATATCAAATATTTCCAAATAACATCTTATATTTAACGGAGAATTCCAAAGACGTCGGTAAATTCCGTGGCATTTATAACATGTTAGTAAGTCGACCGCAACGGCCCGCGTCGCGCCGCCGCCGCGCCGCTCCGTCTGCCGGACACAGACACATCGGGGGAGCTCATCCGACCGAGATCTATGCATCACGCATCTTGACCACAACCACCATTCCATTCCGCCATCATACCATACCGTACGAGGGCAAATTATTTCATATTTTGTACATATTTCGACTCTACTTCTCGGCCATCCTCCATTTCGATGTTCGAATACTTGGCAGAATGCAAAAATTCCACAGACCAAGCATTCGATCGGAATTCTCGTTATTGTGGTTTTCTAAAACGATTTTATGACTGTTTCTTTCTGATAGATGGCAATAAATTCAGTCTGAATTGTTCGAATGTTTCAAATATAGCCCAAGTATTCCGAATTTCAGATGCCTGGCAATAAAATGGAACAATGAAAGAATACAATTGAATTCATTTCAAAACAATCTATTTGTGTGCAGTGTGGCGCAATACCAGAGGTACATATCTCTTCTAAAACATTTTCCTGCTCAGTGTATTCGTGCATACAGATGTCAATAGCAGAGCCACCCTTTCTCATCCAACCAGAGCTATATAAATAGACAGGTGCTTTTCAAAAAGTCAGCCTGTATTTTATCGGAAAGGGAAATTGACCACGTGACTTGTTGTAAGTCCACGTGCTCTTGCTCCTCTATTTCTGTGAGCAGAGGTCCGTATTTCTCTGAAATGTTGGGGCAATTGTGGAATACGTCACGTGTTGCCATTTCCCAAGTATCTTAGGGGACTGCTCGTGCGAAATGTCCTATGAAATGGAGGATAAATTCCCACCAGGGATTTGGGAGATCGGGATAAATTGGGTTCGGGGTTAAATTACCAATACGATTGACAGGTAATTCTGAGAGGAGTTGCTATGTAGTCATGGTTGCGAAACCAATGTTTCTTTAGTCTCATATCATAGTGCTTTATTTTCTTAAGACCTTACAGGACACGTCACAAAATTCAAATTACATAATTAAAACAAGGAAATAAAGTGATCGCTTATTACATAATATTAGCTAAATAAGCTGATGTTATGTAATAAGCCTTTTTAAAAAGGACATGTTTGAAAATTTGTGTGAATTTATTAATTGATAATTTTAGCAACTCACCTAAAGTTTGCCTTTTAAAAGATACATTTATCTGGTATAGTAGAAAAAAATCTGTCAAAGTGCGAGTTGTTACATTAAAACATAAAATTCATCAAACCTAATAAAACGCATCGATTAACAATAAAAAATACCATAAAAGAATCAATTATTCAGATAGCATGATATAAACAACAAAGCCCTTTAGACTTTGCTCAGGGAACAGCACAAGACCGACTCTCTCGGCTGACAGCTACTTGCTCCACCCAAAAATTGTATTAGAGAAAGCAACCCCCGTTCTAATCAAGATTACAAAGAGGTATGTTAAAACGACGAGACACATACAAAGATTGCTCAGCAAAACAATCAGACGGAGCAAGTCGCCGGAGGGGCACCTCCATTCAATCTAGCATTGTTTTTCTCGATTACAGGCCTGATTAAGTCTGGCTGTACAGGCTAGTGATGTCTGGCTAGTGATCTCGGGAGTCCGGGATAAATAATACGAAGACTTGGAAATAATGGGTGGATCTCCGTATTTGTTGACATCATTTCATCTATGGCCTAGATAGACAACCACGAAGGGTTTATGTATAAAGTTTCGATTGGCGTCACTTCATATGTGTAGTACATAGTGAGTATACAGTTAATCTGTGCCTACAGGGCTATTATTTCATTTTCAATAAATAAATTCAAAGGAATGGTCAAGTACATCCTTGAAAAAAGGCTTATATTACAAAATATCGGATTATCTAGCTAGACGAAAAAAAAGCTTGGAACGTGTTTTGCTCCAACTCGAAAACTAAAAATCTAACAAGTTAATGGTTTATAGTTCGCTTCTTTGCTTTACCTTTAAAAAATTGAAGGGAAGAAAATATCAAAGTGATCCTGATCACTTAATTTCCTAGTTTTACATGTGTAATTTGAATTTTGTGACGTGTCCAAGGTCCAAAAGATATAAAGCAATTTGACATTTGAATAAAAAAAAACTTAAGACCACGAAGGGTGGTTTATGTGTAATGTTTCGTTTGTCGTCACTTCCTGCGTGTACTGAGTTTACAGTTTGTGTCTACGTAGCGGCTTTTCTTTGATTTCCGCAGGTAGAGTATTATTTTATTAGCGGTTGTAGACGAGCGGCGGCAGTTGCCTTTTCAAAGTGACATGTTTGAAAAGGCAAAGGAAAAAAGACGCTTAGTTAAAACCAAGTCAGCGAAGCAAAAACAAACAGAATATTAAATTAGTACGTATCTACCTAATTGGAGGGCGCATGACATCTTTTCACTTTACGGTTGAATTCTATTATAAGAAATTATGGCATACTTCAATCGAATTGTAGAGCAGGGTTTTTATGCAAAATACTCTTCAGAACCTTTGGGCGAAACATATGTTTTTTATGTGGCAGTGGCTTTAAAACTGGACACAGAATTGTCAAAGCATTGTGGCATCCACCATGCAAAAAAATACGTATAATTTTAGAAAATCAACAGTACCTTAAAATAAAATAAGTTAAAGAAAATAGAATCGCTCATAGCTATAAGACCGCCCTTTTAACTTCCTCTATTCTTCGCATTTATTTTGTGTTTTGCATTCTTTATGAGCGTCATCATCATCATCATCCTATATTAGTCCACTGCTGGACATAGGCCTCCTACAATGAGCGCCATAGCGCCCTGTCTTCAGCTTGACGCATCCAGCATCTACCTGCAGTCTTTCGCAGGTCGTCATCCCACCTGGTCGGAGGGCGTCCTACACTACTTATTGTGCTATAATAAAATGTATATATAGAAAAACAAGGGGATAGGTTTTCTCGACTGAGATTAGTCAGCAAGATGGGGCGTCGATAAGGGTGCTCTGCTCACTCTTGACTTAAACAGTTCCGATATTAAAAATCCTAACCTAGATTTTGGTTCTACTGAATTCTATGGGATGCAGATTTTGGTGGAATCTTATAACTTAATGAAATAAATACAACTTTTGTAAATAATACTTTACCAAATGATTATCTGACACTAACTGACTGAAAACTAACTTTTTCTACTTTTGGTTTCTACAGGGATAAAAAAGCAGCAGTTCTCACATTCCCAATAATCCCGGGATCTGTTCCCAACACTAGAGTTGAGTACAGTTGAACACTGAACCAGCTCACCAGGTGGGCTCGAGACCTCACCAATCATCCGTGGAATAGAGTACCCTAGCCCTGGGCGGTGAATAATGGAAGCAGCCTTCATCTTGGGCACAAACATACAATGCCCGTCTGCTAGCGACGCTTTGCATACAATGACTAGTTGACGGAAATGCGCCTGCCACGGAAAAGATTTGCTCTTTTCGGAATTCAAGATTTTGCAGGGGAAATTAGACGAAGTCATCTTGTATATTTTATGCAGATAATAATTAAGTAATGTAAAGACAATTGAGAGCGGATACTTAGTCTAAGATTGGAACTCTCGAATTTCATCTGTAATCTAAATTAGGAGGTGTATTAAGAAGTAGATCATTAGATTAGCTTAATACCTGGTCCATTTAAGAACTTGATGACGGTTGACTGTGATAAGGAATTTATGGGCAAGCTCAGCCTCCTTTAATTGCTAGATCATACAAACTAATTTAGCTCCCTCTAATCAAACATATCTGAAATATCAGATTTATTGATGAGTACTAGTAGAATTTACTATTTATCCAATTTAAAGTTATATTACCCCGACTGTGGTGCGGTGTGCAAAGGTCTGCGACGCAGGAAATTGCGTGTTCGATTCCCACCTCAGGACAAATGTTTGTCGGATCTGCAGACACTAATCAGGGTGTTCAAGTTGTTTTCTATGTAAAATAAAATAACCGTCTATTTAATGTACTACGTATTATCATAGATGAAGGAAACAATTATTTATTTTATTCGTCCATGGTATTATCTAGTACCCGTAACACACGCTCTGCTTAGCGTGAGGCTAGATATTGCTGTGTGATTTATCCAGCATTATTTTTTATTTTATTCCCCAAAAGAATTGGACATTGATGTGCAACCACGAGCTGTCAAAGCGTCGAACGTATACAGCCGCAAAATTGATTCAATTTTTTATCGAAGTTTGGAATCGACATCGGACATTTCGAGAGGTCTACACCGCACTGCCTGTGGTCTGTCCACTCGACTGTCATCGAAATGCGGATTACTATGATCTAGCTTCTACCTAGATACGTTGACAGAAGCGCAGCGGCTGACGACAGTTCGATTCCCGCGTCGTGACACATTTTGATATAGTTCTGTCGGAAAAACGTAGTATCTGCAGATATTTATTCTGGGTGTTTTCTTTGGGAAATAAAACTGTGTGTTATGTATTAACTAAATCAATTATCTATTCGTAACACAAGCTCTACTAAGCTAAAGCTTATTTATATCCGTCTCGGAAAAATTGTGTGTATGCTCTCCAGATATTTGTTCCGGGTGTTCTGGTTGTTATCTATGTATAATAAAAAAGTATCTATCTATGTTATGTATATCAGTTATCTCGTATATCCATAACACAAGCTCTGCTTAGCTTGGAGCTAGATGATGCTGTCCCATTGTCCAGCATTATTTATTTTTACATGCAGACTAGTGTTTCCGTTAATAAAAGCTATATATTTTTTTATCTATTTATTGAAAACTTGCTTTGAATATGTTACAATTATTGCTGAGTTATTATTTATAACGGGTTCTTGTTAACACAAACGTAAGATATGAAATGGAATCTAAATTAATTCAAACGCGAAGAGCCGAGGTGGTTCCTAAATTGCGGCATCATTCATTATTCGCATCCAAAGCGCCCGCAGACGTAATCTGTATAGAAAATCTGCCGTAAACGTCAATTTGAATGAAAACAACGGTTAACTAAGCCAATTGTGGTCTAATTTGTGAATTTGGTAATCACTCGCCCTGTCTAGCGAAGCGTATTCCACGTAGGGTGGAAAGGGACGGAGTCAACACAGAATACTTCTTATTATGTCAATCTCCGACGCCTTTAAGCAACTCTCAGTGGTTTGGATGATTGGATTGAATGAATAAAAGATTTCGTCAATTTGTAGAATAACCGTGTTCAGTATTATGCAGGAGTCAATTTAATTTTTACAGCTTTATTGAGAGGGCAGGCAAAGTGGATATAGAGACGGACACAATGATATTAAATACTAGCTGCGCCCCGCGGCTTCACCCGCGTGGAAATTTCTGCGCCATTTTACCATGTTTTCTTACCGTTTAAACATTCACTGAACTATGACAAACATTTCAAAACCAAAATCAGCTAAATCGGCCCAGCCGTTCTCGAGTTTTAGCGAGACTAACGTACAGCAATTGATTTTGATATGTATATAAGAAGATTGGATACAGATAACTAAACACTAGACAAACTTGAAGTAGAATTTGTGTGAACAAACCGCCTACTAACCTACCGACATACTTAACCTAAAATTCACTATAAGTATTGCCTTTTTATATACAACTAGCTGCGCCCCGCGGCTTCGCCCCCGTGGAAATCTATGTGTCAAATAGTTTAAATGATAAAAATCCTATGTTAGACTCCTGGTTCTAAGCTACCTCCAATTTTCAGCTAAATCTGTTCAGCCGTTCTCGAGTTATAAGTGTTGTAACAAACAAGACTTTCTTTTATATATATAGATTTACATACGTTATCAATTTGAGATCCTTCCTTCAAAAATATTGTTAATAATGATATCTGGATCTCGACGCCAAGTTAGTTAGTTTTAGCTATTTGTTTTATGGTTTGTTTACAAACATTTTACATCGAGTTTGGCTAGTGTAAGTATAAGTGCAGGGATGACACGGTGGAACAATCTATACAGGCAAATCGGATTCCAATTAATTAACTAAAAGCATTTAAAAGTGAACAGAGCTCAGCGGGACTGATGTGAAAGGGGAATGGTTAGGTACCTACTTGTAGCTTAGTGAGCTTTTTGCATTACTCGTTGTCGAATACACTGAACATAATCAATAGTTAATTCAGTTTAACTAGATGGCGCTGGAAAATTTTATCTGGTCTAGATAGAGGACTGGTGAAAACGCACGACTTGGACTATCTTTACCTCAATCATCATCTTACGCAGATCAAATTTTGAGATTGTAAATAAAATAATTTCCATAATTATTTTATTTACAATTTCGACTGATAATGTAGCCGACGATATATGAAGAAGGCCGAGGAGTCACGTTTTGCATATACCTAGGTATTTCCAGGAATAAAACATAGGCTACTTTATATATGGGATATAAAGTAGCCTATGTTTTGTCCTTAAATTAACCAGTTTCCATGGAATAGAAATAACCTTGAGTGGAGACCGCGACTCGGTAAACGTACAACGGACAGGGCGCTATGGCGCTCATTGGGGGAGGCCTATGTCCAGCAGTGGACTGATATAGGCTGATGATGAGAAATAAACTAAAACGTTTCCATAAAAACAACGCGTGCGAAGCCGCGGGGCGCAGCTAGTCTTTAAGACTACATAACTAAAAGTTTTAAAAGTTGTATCATGGTTATTGTCCGGATTTGCCCCGCTCTACCCTTTCATAGTTACGCCTACGTTGGCTAGCTGTCAAGTTTGTGGGTGTATTGTTTGCTCATGAATGTCATCATCTGCAGCCAGCGCCGCGCGATGGCAGCGGGGCGCCACGGCCGTCACTGCCACGGATGGAGCGCGGCAGTTAGGGTCGGTACATATTTGAGGGAAAATGCGTCGCTTATTATCGGTCGCGTTACGCCAGAACAGGCAAATATACAATAAAACATTCAACCTTTCACACACAACGAGGATGATAATGATGCATTAGTGCGTCGAGTGTACAGCGCCTGTTACGTTTCCGTCAACGCATTAGTCGGTCGACGTAACGTCTCGCGATACGTGTATTTTGTATGATGCAATCGGACTAGGCGTACCAAATTCAAAATTTAATTCAAATGCGTATCATCGGTCGCGTCTATTCGGTCAAATCAGAACTGCCACATTACGCGTCTAGTCAGTTCGAATGGTCTGTACACAAACAATCTCCCAAATACACATGTCGCAACACGTTACGTCGACCGACTATGCGTCGACGCACTAACGCATCATCGCTTGAGTATGACAGATTGAATGGTTTTCCTCAGTCTACACATTTTTCATTTTTTTTGGTATGTTATAATTTTTTTTTTATGTAAGTTATGAAAGCAATTACATGGATAACACAAATTATAATATCTGCCCTGTGATTGGACATTTAAAGGGAATTTAACAAAATTGGGCATTTACTCAATACGCCCGATAAATGCCCGGCATAAACCCATCTCTATACGCGAATGATTATACGTGACGCATCTCCTTGAGATGTGTACCGACCTTTAGCAAGACAACGTCAGTGCCACACTGAGAGGGTCTATAAGTGAATAGTATCCGAATAGGAGTGTCTGGGACATTTGCATGGTATTTGTAAGGGTAAATATGGGGTAAATATAGATTTAAAGCGATGGGGCGTTATTTTATTTATTTGGGAAACTAAAAGCTCATATTTAGGTAAAAATAGAACATAGACTTATGGCTATTAGGCTTTTAGATTCTATTTTTGTATTTTCATTTTCTCGATAATTTATATTAATAAATAAATAATGCTGGACAAACCATAAAGCATCGTCTAGCCCAAAATTAGGCAGAGCTTGTGTTATTTGTAGGTATGGTATGCTAACTAACTGTTATACTTAATTAAAACATAACGTAGAAAGATTTTTATAACTTTTACATAGAAAATAAAAATAATTTTGCTCGAGGAAAGTGCTTTCTCAAATAAATTGCCCCGACAGACAATATGAAGAAAATATGAACATAGTGGATTTAGATTCCGCAAATCTCATTTATGACAAATAGCATTGCGAAGATGGAGAACGGGGACCAATCAAAATAATAACATTCCTCGAGTGAGGCGAGAGTGCACCTCTACTCGTCTAATGTAGTCGACGACGAGACGAGAAAATATACATACAGGGATATAACAGCATCTATAAGTCATCGATAAATATAATCGCGGAGGTAAGGCTGGTTGTACAAGATCCAACCGAGAAGCAAAGTTATCGACATAGCTCAAAGAATTAGCAATCTGAAGTGGCAGTGTGCCATCTCGCGAAGAACTGAGAACCGCTAGGGTAAACGACTAAACGTGTAAGTGGAGCCCACGACTCGGCAGGCATAGTGCAGGACGCCCTCCAGCAAGGTGAGACAACGACATGCAAGACTGCAGACAGATGCTGGAAGCGGTAACCTGAAGACAGGTCGCTATCGCGCTTATTAAGGGAGGCCTATGACCAACTGTCGAAAAACATAGGCTAATGATGATGGCGATGAATGAAATAGGTGTATTAGACCCAGGGCAACTAATAGTCTACTCAAATCCCAGACAAGGATAAAGAGAACATATTCTAAAATTAGGCCTTTCACAACATGACTGCCGGCTGCGAGCATGAAAGAGTTGTCCACTGAGCACAAAAGGTAATCTGCCACATTGTGGCGCCTCAGATTGAATTGGCCGAGGCTATTCTTGTTGGGAAATTAATTCCCTGCTTTTGTTAGCGGTAACGGTCTTTATGGGACGGTATAGCTGGCGAAGCTCTGGATTTGGTTGGAAGTACATGATGTTATAAAGGATTTTATGGTGGTTTATCCGTTTCCTTACAAACATTTAATGGAAATTCCATCTTTATATCTACGACTAAATATTGTCCACAAATTAAATAATAAATTACATAACAACTACAATTGTCAGTTTTATTGTCATCGATATTTTATTCATGAAATGTAATGAGTTTTGCATTTCGAATGTTAGATCAGAACACCCGATTCGCGATTCTGTAATTTTTATCCAAAATGTTGTTTTTTTTTTAACATTTTTCTTTTTTTTTTTTGAGTACTCCAGTCATTCCGTGACCACGACAGTGTGTAAACCTGTTGAAACGTCGGGGAAAAATAGGTAAATAAACGCGATAAATACCCGGTGTATTAATACCTATAATTAGTTTTTTTTTGTTTTCTTGAATTCGGAATACATTTCCGTTTTCCTGGGTCAAGTCAAGATCCAGAAACAAATATTTTTTTTTAATATTTAAAAATGAAATCGTGCGCAAATATTTGTTTAATTCATCATCATCATCACAAACTTATGAAGCCACTTTTGATGCACAGTAAACCCTTTTATTCTGTGTTAAGCCGGATATTAACGTAACTAGCTTAATGACAGTTTAAGACAGTTACAACCAAAGAGATTTTACATATAGAGACGTCATACTCATTGTAAAGAAATAAAAACATTGCGATATTTTACTATAGCTACATACCTAGCGTCGACTTTCGAATATACAACGCCGCATGGCATTATCTCTGTCACTCATAAACTTAACGCATTGCTTGTTTCGTTCGTGTTGGTGGCAGTGCGGCAACGCCGCCGCGCCGCGCGGCAATGATTGTTGAGTAAAATAAAATTCACCATTTTACATTTTAACATATTAAACAGTACTTACGTATGAAAAGATACACTCTTTCTGGTTTTTATAGTCCTTGTGTAGTTATTGCACTTTCGGAACACACAACTTGGCATTTTCGAGGTTTATTTAAGTATATTCCGTAAATAACCTCGTGTTCAACGAACGTGCGCGTCGCGGCCAGGAGCACGACGGACTGAGTTCAATTAGGATACGTACCTGATTTTCGTTTTGTAAGGCAGAGCTCGATACAACGTATCTACGTATATATAACATCATTGGTTACAACGTGGTTCGAATCGCTCATGGGTGCTAAAAAACTAAAGAGCCATCACCCCCGGTGAGAAACGAAACAATTATTGTTACTTTTAGCCTGTGTTGCGAACAATTTGGTGCGACACCGCTACACCATCAAAACACAGCGATGATACTGATAACTCCAGCACTGTAATAATTTAGCTGAACCCAATTAATCGCACTGCCTCTGAAAACATACAAACTGGACTATAAAATGTTTTCAAATTCTACGACTGAACAGCAATTTAAAGAGAAATAAAAAGTGTAGATAAACGACATCGCCTGGGTTGCCAGCACCGGGGTATTACGATGGTAGCGCAGCAATCAATTAGCCAGCTTCTTGCATTTTTCACCATTTTACCTCGCTAAACATTTATTTATAGGGTAATTAATGCGTCTCCGGCAGAGCTAAACGCTGCTAAATACCCATCTATTTGCAGATGACAGAGGAGATTGGAGTCAGATTGACATTCACACACTTTTTGCAGTGAATTACATTCTCGGACGAATATTATGTGTGTTCTTGGCCTTGGTGGTCCATCGTCGGTTATCTTGACAATTTGACTCATTATCAGGTGAGATCGTCGTCAACCGTTTTTTGATTATAATAAGTTATTTGATTAAGAGTTAGGTTATCTATCAACCACTCTATAAGAAGGTGGCGACCTTCTTATAGAGTGGTTGATAGATAACCCGTACGCCGTAACACAGTGTTACGGGCGGGTTTCTGTTTCTGTGAATCTGTAAAGTTTTGTTTCTTATTGTATTTCACATGGTTTTTATAAGATGGCATAATAAATTATTTCTTATTCTCTTAAGGTAATGATTAGAATCTTTGTCAAAGAACAGAAAAATATGTAATTCGACGTCCGCCGCTAGGTGGGTAACGGCCCGCCTGCAACGCAGGAGGTTGCGGGTTCGTACCAAACCACATAATGTCGAAACGGGGTGTAAGGGGGACTCCCAAACCAACCTAACGCACCTAGTATACACCTTGCTAGAAAACGAACTAGGCTCTGGTGAAAAAATCAAACAATCTTCATAATTTGATAGCTCATTTATTTTACAATTATTTTCCATTACTTGACACTGACAGATAAGTGTCCAACCAGGCACAGTTGCCATTTACAAAGAATCATCATGTCGAAACAACCATGATATTATCTATTAAAATATCATAGAAATTCAGTCACAGAACATTTAGCGTTGCGTTAATGGAGGCGAGCCAATGAGAGCTCCAACGTGAGTTATTCATGTTTATCTTGAGTTAATTCGCTGGATTCAATTTTACAATGAAATATGTTCTATAACAACCATAAAATAAAACATTTTATGGCTAACGTTGTTAATAAATACTTATCTATTCGTGGTCACATAGAATTACTCAGAAATTCTTTGCTTCGTTTTATAAAAGCTAGTAAACCGTAAAGGTATAAAGAGTTTTTTACTTAACAACATGAGAGGAAGGGTTTTTAACACTTTGACTGCGATTTTTTTTCGACGACTGCGATCTTTTTTTTAACCTAAGCCATTCGTGCTGCCGCTCTACACAGCGGTTGTGTTGCGCCGCACATGCGTTTCGTTCGAAAAATATTACGGCTGTGTTGAGTCACAAAGATCTGTATTTTCTCAGCCGCTGCGCTAGTGTGGATTTACGCATATTAATTAGTCACTTGTAGAAAACACGTACCGTGTGATTTCAGCAATCAAAGTGTTAAAGTTCTTTAAATATAAACCTCAATATATACCTTGTTTTTTGTCTTTCCATACTGTTTCTCAGAAAGCTTACAAAATCATTTAAAAGGCTGGCATTCTGAAATACTCAGAAAATGAATTGAAATGAAATGAGGTTATAATGAAACGAGTGGATTCATAGAAAATGTAATCGGGACGCAGATGTGCGCGACCGATCGGTACGGTTCCTTATGAAAAAAAATCCAATGAATTTCTTCAATTTGCTGATTGAATTCTGTAAATTCAGGATCGTATTGTAAATAAATACGATCCTATGCCGCTTACGGAGAAACACAAAAAAGGAGTTTCTTGTGTGAGGTGTCCAACACTTAATAATAAAATAAATAAATAATGCTGGACCATCCACCCACACACTATCATCTAGCCCCAAGCTAATCAGAGCTTGTGTTATGGGTACTAGATGACTGACGTACTCACAAAAACACCATGCTTTTAACTTTGCCACTTATAACATTCTAAGACAGTGGAAAAACTAGCTGTTCTTATAGTCAATAGACCTTCGTTTGACCACAAAATTAACTGATGGGAAGTGAAGATTTGGCAGACGATGTATCGCGAAAGTCTAGAAGAGACCTATTCACTCTTGTCTTGAAGAGAACCAGGTTGTAACTGACAGAAAGAACAGCTCCAATCCTGGCGGTACTTATTTTTAAGTTTTGTTCAAGAAAATTTTATGTACCTATTTCTAGAAAGACAAAATAGTTGTACCTCAGTGGTGGTGATACAGTGCCTAAGCTAATTTATCTTGACATCTACTAGAACGGGCCGTACATACTCGTAGCTATAGTTGCCTGTCTGCAACGAATTTTTCAGGATATAGGTAATATGAAGAATAACCACTCTATCAAACCAACATTTTATTAATGTAAAATTAAATCAAACCCCGATGCCATAATTTCATTACTTCTACGCGTTTACCTTCAAAAGAGGCAACAGTTAAACCGTCAGCGAGGGAAAAAGCAAATTTTTATATTAAACGGAGCCTGCATTCACGTGAGGGCCCTAGACGACAAATTAAGTGACATTAGAGGTATAATGGGAGCGAGGTAGACGTGAAAAGCCGAGAGCTGTTGTATGCCGCAACGGTAGGCGCAGGAGGGGCGCATGCGACCGAACCACTGGGAAATATTGCAGCAAGCCTCCAGTTTACCTTTGTCTCGAATTGTGCTGTAAGAACTCCTTGCTTGCTATTTTAAGCGATCTTTTTTACTTGGAAAAAGGAGATCGTAAACTATTTGTATTTTTGGAGTGAAGATTAATTTGAAAATGTAGGTTATCGTATCCCCTCTCGTTATGTACTTTCTATCATAGGATAGGATACTTTCTATCATAGGATATGATAGAAGGAGTAAGGATTATTTATAATAAAATTCAGATTCTGTTCTCACAAATCTAGAAAAGCGCGTACAAACAGCAATTTTAGCTACCTTTACACTAAATAATTGATTGTAAACCGATAAGTCATTACTAGATTGAATGGAACGCGATATTGTTGTAACGAGGCACCAAATTCCGAATCGGCAAAATCGCTGACGGCAAACGTTTATAGTTCTTGCTGGAAGCAATAGGGTCGAGTTTAGTTTGGCACGTAATAAACTCTAGTGCTGCTGATAGCACAAAAGCGAAATAACTTGTTATTATGTCGTTAACGAATAAAGAGCTCTGTAGATTGCCGACGCAACGGATTATAGCTACAGCGAATTGAGGAAATTGGTACAGCAAACTAACCCTTCGTTAGTGGGTACTTTGACCACATAACAAAACATAGAGTTTTAGGCGATTCTTGTTGTTCCAGAATATATTCTTTCTTGGCGACACCTATTTCTAAATTTTATCATAATCAAACCCAAAGAGGTTTCATAAGCTTCGCTTACAAGAAAGCTGACCTCAAACAACAGAAGTACAAATAGCGACCGTAAAATAATACATACATTAAAATCAAGAACGGTTAGGTACTTACTGAACAAAAACTGAAAGAACTTACCTTCGAAATGTTAGCTGAATGGTGTCTTATATGAGGAGAATAACATCCTGAAACAAAGAAAGATTCGTTAGAAATATAACAAATTTTGTCAAACGTTGCTAAAAATAAGCCTTATTGTAAGGAGAGGTATAATTTTACTCGCAAAGGCTGAGAGCTAACATAGCCAAATAAATAATCCGTGTTCAGGTGACAATCAGCTAATGCAGATCGCAGAGATGAGCTGTTTGTGGAGTCATCGAGTCGGCCGTCGAGGACCACTACACAAATACGGGCTTGATATTGTAATGCGGAGAAATATTCTTCAATTGAGGTAAATTGCGAGATCAAGTTGGATACATTTTGGTTAGCATTAAAGGGATATTTGCTATTATTTGTAGAGGAAAAGACATAATTCATCATGTTAATCATTATTTAAACATAAAAATATCAGATTATCTATATATAATATAATACATAAAAATATCAGAGAATCTGCGATATGTGTGTCGAATTATAAAATCATAGGGATTCGAACAATAAGTGTTTTGTTAGTGTTGAGGCATGTATTTCATCATTGAAATAAAACACTGTCGTAGGAAAGTCCGTTTCTCAGTAATATCCGGTTATAATTGAAGCTCGACGCCGACAATGAACACCGAGCCATAAAGATATAAAATTACATCAAATATTTGCAACGTGTCGTTTATCAGGCATCGGACTGGGCTGGGGAGGCTCTGGCGCCGGCGGGCCGAACGCGTGGGCTGCGCACACGCATCCTAAGCAAAAAGCCGACCGACCACCGCGGCATTCCTCATCCAAACCGGTCCCGCTCAATGGAAGCCGAACCACCGCACAGAGTAAACAAAACAAATCCTTATTCCCTAAACATTTGGAGCTGAAATCACAAGAACGCGATAAAACCGTTGAGCAGATGCGAGAGAATTATAATCATATTACAGAAGTGAGGGGACAAGAAGTTGAATGATGGCACTGAGACTGAATATCAAGTGGAGTCCTTGACGGATCAAATCACGGAGATGTGATCGATGGATCCGAGACGACAATAAAAGGAACTGAGGTCTACAGCTGGCAAAGATTGCCACGAATCTTCTATTTTATTATTATTGAGTTCTTAAAACTATTACGAGATCAAAACCGAAGCTGCGTGCGTAGGCATGTCTTAAATAACAAACCACAAGCAAGACAAATATTCTGATTCGTGACGTCATAAAGGGTCAGCTAGGTAAGCGGCGGCGGCTGCGCGCGCGCAGTTCCTGGAAGCGCCGCCGACCGGGATCATAAACTCTCTCACAATGCTATCGCACACCCTCGTCCCGTATCGCTTTGGATTTCGAACGAAAAGATTATTTTATTACGTTGCCTGCGACGGGTTGTTGACTTTCTGGATTTTGGAATTCTTTTAGTCCCATACCAGATCTCTGATTCATTAGGATTATATTAATAAACACGGAAATTTGGGTGTTTGTTTGTTTGTTACCCCTTCGCACCGAAACTAACTTATTTCCAGTAGTTATGTGCAGAAAACTACTAGAATATAAATTGTTCCAGTAATCCTGTGTAGTTTACTTACATACATAACTACATCATGGAATAGAACAATTGAAAATGAACGCCGAAAGTACATATGTAACCTACTGAACGATTCGGACTGAATATAACTATACTTCTAAACTGACTAAATTCCTACAAAATGATTTTTGGCCCGAGGGGTTGGTCTTTCGGCGTTATCGCCAACCGCGTTCCATCGGGAACGATACCGCTAAGCCTACTAACTAAATATGGTAGTACAACCTAAAGGAGATTGTACATTGGTCACTTTTAACTGTCAGGGAGTTAAAAGGTCCGTTCAGCACGTACGAGATCTGTGTAAGATTTCCGACGTTATAGCACTGCAAGAGACTTGGCTTATGCCATATGCCTTGGGTTTTGTGAATGAAATCGATAAGGAGTTTGGTTGTCATGCTAAGTCTTCCATTGACACATCGGCAGGTGTTCTTCGTGGGCGACCCTATGGAGGTGTGGCGTTAATGTGGAGATCTAGCCTATTCACAAACACGGAAATCATACAGTGTCAAAGTGATCGTGTAGTTGCAGTGCGATTAATGCAAGGCGATCGAAGTCTATTGGTTTTCAGTGTTTATATGCCTACTAATGACGAGGAAAATCTGCCCGAATTTATACAGTGCCTTGCGCAGATAAGTGCGGTAATAGAGAGCTCTGAGACGGAAAGTGTATTGGTCCTAGGGGACTTCAACGCGCATCCTACTACTCTTTTTGGAAAAGAGTTGGAGGATTTCTGTGGTGAGCAACTTTTACGCTGTGTGGACTTTGAGAGACTGAAACCTGATACATTTACCTATGTAAGTGACATGAACGGCGCTTGCCGCTGGCTGGACCATTGCATCGCGACGGACGCGGCGGCTAGCTTAATAACTGGTATAGATGTGAAATACGGTACATATTGGTCAGACCACTTCCCACTTGAATTAAAATGTAATTTTAATAACGTTCGGCCGAAAGTAATTAGTGATAATAACCAAAGAATAGTTCATAAGCATTTGTGGGGTAATAGTGACGAACATCAGAAACGAACATATACGAATTTATGTGAAGAGTCGTTACACGGTTTAATTAATAAGTATAATTTAAGGTGTTCTGACATATCCATGTGTAGCACTAAGAGGTGTACTGAATATTTGGATGACATGTACCAGGACATGGTCGGTTTATTGCAAGAGGCGGCTGAAAATAGTTATGGAAACAGGTTAGTCAGTAATGACAAGAAATTGATAGGATGGAATTTTCACGTCAGGCGGGCCCATTTTAATGCTAGGGAGGATTTTTTAATTTGGGTTCAGTTTGGAAGGCCCCGCTCGGGGTATTACTATGAACGAATGAGTGCCTCACGCAGAGAGTTTAAAAATGCGCTGAAATACGTCCAAAAAAATCAAGATAAGATCAAAATGGATATGTTGGCCCGGCATCGGAGTGCTGGCAACTTTGTAGAATTTTGGAAAGAAGTCAAAAAGATGGACAAGAAAAATATTTTACCAATTAGTATTGAAGGAGAGAAAAGCCAAAAAAATATAGCAAACTTATTTCGTAGTCATTTTAATGTTCAGAGTCAGGATAATATTAGTAGTAGTATTTATAATAGAAACGATGTTCAGAAGGTCCGTCCGGTCTCGGAGACCGGTCACGTTATAATTACACCAGAACAAGTCGGCATAATTCTACGAAAGATGAACCGTGGTAGGTCTCCGGGACATGACGGACTGAGTATAGAGCATTTACTGTATGCGGGCCAACATATCTGTGAGGTGCTATCGCGTTTCTTCTCTCTCTGCTTGAGGAATTGTTACCTTCCCCAAGAGATGATTCGTACTCTTGTGGTTCCGATTACCAAAAATAACGGGTGATATCTCGAGCGCGGCTAACTACAGACCAATTTCTTTGGCAACGATTGTGGCCAAAGTACTCGATCGCATTATTCAGTCGCATCTTAACGTTTTGTCTTACAATGAAGTACAGTTTGGTTTTCGTCCTCAAGTTTCGACTGACATGGCTATATTCTCCATGAAGCAGGTCGTACGCTACTACACGCAGAGAGGAACGTCCGTTTACGCCATATTTCTCGACCTCAGCCGCGCCTTCGACACTCTGAATCACAACCGTCTCTGGGGCAAGCTGCGAGATGGCTCGGACGTCCCGGATGACGTTGTTGGCATTCTGGAATTCTGGTACCAGAATCAGACCAACAACGTCAGGTGGGGAGCCGAGCTATCTGACAGCTACCAGCTCTCTTGTGGGGTAAGACAGGGTGGGCTCTCCTCTCCAGACCTTTTTAACTGGTACGTCAATGGTTTGATCGAGGAGCTGAGCGGTACCCCGGTGGGGCTCAGATTGGATGGCAGGTACGTCAACAATCTGAGCTACGCCGATGATATGGTTCTGCTCAGCCTTTCGATCAAAGGATTGACAAAGTTACTCGCCATCTGTGAGGAATACGCCAAGAATCACGACCTCATCTATAACGCCAAAAAGACCGAAATGGTTATTTTCAGGTCAGGGAAGGGGCCAGAGAGCGTGCCTGGGGTCTGCATTAGCGGGCGACCTATAAAAATAGTAGAGAGTTTTAAGTACTTGGGACATATAGTAACTTCAAACTTAAAGGACGATGCTGACATAGAGCGGCAGCGCAGATCATTGTGTGTAGTTGGCAACATGATAGCGAGGAAATTTTTTAACTGCTCGTCTGACGTGAAAATCACCCTTTTCAAATCTTATTGTCAGTCTTTCTACACATGTCAACTTTGGACAGACTATACCAAAAAATCACACGATGGTATCAGAGTGACATACAACAATGTTTTCAGGCATCTCATGGGACTGAAGCGCTACTGTAGCGCTTCAGAAATGTACACAACATCTCGTGTTGACTCTTTCAATGCCATCCAGAGAAAGAGAATAGCCTCGTTTATGTCCAGAGTTGACATGTGTAAAAACTCAATCATAAGGAGTATGGCAGATCGTTTGATCTTGTCCGATATGTACAAACGGTGGGTGGCTATTGCCACCTAGAATAGTTTTTATTATATTTTTCTGACCTAGGTACCCTTTGTACCTACATCTTATTGTATATTTATTGTTTTGTGTATTAGTTTTAACTATTTTAAGTAGAATATGGATCTCGTGTCTGGAAATAAAGAATTTATTATTATTATATTATATTATTATAATATCTAATAATAATGGTTTTACCGCGAAAGAAGCTAGAGCAGAAGCAAGTAGGTAATTGTATGATTTTTTTTATCTGAATCCTTGTTATAGAGTTGAAAGGACTTTCGCACAAACACTTTTGTAAACCGTAGAAATTTACAAGTTTCTTGAAACAATTGCTTGGCTTTGTCTTAGAATTTAGTGAGAGTTGAAAGTTTCAGAGGCTTCAGAACTTTGAGAAACCTAACCGATGCTCTTTCATCTCCTTTCATAACTGTATTAACAGACCGTCCGTGTCGCCAAGTAAACGCTAAGTATGTGGTTCAGGTTTTCGTTTCAGAACAGCCTTTTATTAATCAAAACTGTAGGTAGGTACACCAAGAAGCATCAAAGACAAAAGTTAAAAGCCGTAATGAATGTATAACAACTTCTGGCCCCAACTTCGAAGTCCATCAAAGAGTTAATATCTTTGATTAAAGGGATTCAAACAACAAAATGTGGCATCGTATGAGCGTACTCGTAGGTAAGTCTCAAACATACCCATGTGATTAAAGTTTCCTCAGAGCGAAGTCAGAGCGCGCGAGTGTGCGAAGACTTGAGGGAGTTACAAGTTGATGGGACATTCCGTATTAATTAACTAAATAAGTTTGGTAAAGCGGAGCGGGCTGGATGGAGACAGTCGGCGCTGGCGAGTTGCGAGTTGTCAGTCGCGTGTCAATAAGACAGGCAGAGACACGGCGGATTTAAGTATGGGGCCGGGGGCGTCGGGTGCCGCCACCCCAGTGTGTGGTTTCCTTTTGATGTCATCTTCGCGCAAACTTTGCTACGGATCGGCTTTGAGATAGAGAGACGGAGAGTGACTAATTTGGCCCAGCATTTGATCTCGACAACTCCACTGTGCGCGTCCCACTCGCACCCGCCTCCCGCCGCAGCCGCCGTCGGGAAGCTCTTTGCAAAATTTCGCTTTGATCGTAAAGTTAAATTATATGGGAATTGAGCATTAAATGGATACACATGTGGGGCATAGGTAGGTAGCGTGGAGAGCGCAGGCCCTCCACGGGACGCTGGACCCGGCCGCCGTCGATGCCGACGCATTCGCCGGGTCTGGAGCGCCTGACGATTACTTACAGCATTTTACATAAATAATGAGAGAAGAGTCACTCAGTTCTACATTTGTGAGCGGCGCTCGTATTTAACTCCGCCTAATTTGCCGCGAGTACGCGTAGCTTTGAGAGCTCCGTTTTTACTAGTTTACGAAACAGATATTTGCGCCCGCCTTTCCTTTGATACGGCACTTTGTGGAGCATTTTACACGAGTTTCTTTTGAGGCCATTCAAACGGTGAGTAACGAAAGGCTGTCTTTGATAAACACGTGCGAGGACTCTTCAGTACTTATTAGGGGTGCTCTCTTTGAAAGTGCTTCTTGTGAAATCTATTTGAAACGTTCACAATATCAAAGCGGCTCCGATGAAAGCTGCGCTAATTAAACTGTCTTTAATAAAATTATGTGAAAAATTGAATCTCTGAGTGTTTTCTTGATAAAAGGCTCTTTTAATTTGTTGTAGTGCTGAGAATTATGAATTTCCAAGTAATTAAGAGACTGAATGGTTTGTTGAATTTGAGGACAGATAGCATTTGCATGGCATCTGTTTGTCCAGAGGTCTATGGGGTTGCGGGGGGCTATTACTGGGTTATTCATGTTAGGTTACAACCGAGTCAAAGACGAGTGAGCAAAGTGGCGTCTTTGTGAGTGGCCGCGCCGCCGCCGCCGCCAGGAAACGCTCGTGCCGCGACAACTGCTTTGTCTCGCGGCGCCTGTACAATGCACCGCTTTATTTAATACACCCAGACCCAAGCTAAAACATTGCCGCGCAATTACATGAGAAATCTTTTTTACTATGAAGACTAACTTCTCGTCAAGATGCTTACTCATTCAATGCTGCTTATACTAATTAGGTACACAGAGTTTTTTGTAATGGTCGTGGTTGTGTAGGTAATCTCCGGAACTACATACTGGTCTGTTTTGCTACAGTATTCATGAGTGCTAGATTTTTGCCACTCTAATTAGTACAGATTTTATAAAAGAGTCGTCAGTTTTAACACGGTTTTAAGTACAAGCAACATTAGCAATTATTATTGCACGACTGTTATTTCTCTAGGCAAATTCCAACCCAAATAAAAACATGAAAGTGAAATTTCTATTGATGACGTAATAAGATCAAAGGCGTCCGATGATCTTTGATGTTTCATCTTCAGTGATGAGCCGGTGAAGTGGGTGGCTTTAGGCAAAGGCGAGGCGGCTCTGTGACGAAACTGTCCACAAAGGATGATGCACCGAACCGCTGCCAAAACATAATGTAGTACCTACTGATGAATAAATTAGAACAAGTACCAGACTAGTAAGTTATCGTTAAGAATATGAACTCAACGTTTCCCATTTTTACCGCCTCAGTTTTTCTTAACAAGTACATATTAAGTAAAACTCTGGAGATAAAAATGGGAGGACAATATAGGTAAAGTTTAAAATTAAAAACGAAATAACGAAATCCAACATAACAATCATTCTGATATTCAAATCATTATTCTTTGAACCTAAAAACTTATACTGAACTTATTTATAATCAAACTTATGATCTCCGTGAAATATAAAAGTAATTTCTTAGTACTGTCATACTACAAGCGCCAAAAATAAAAGGAATTCTGTCAATATAAAAGGTTCTTTGAAACACTCGAAATCAAAGGGACACCTAATTTATAAATTGCAATTACACCGGCGGCAGATAATAAAAAAATTACAGAGAACAGATTACGAACACTAAATTTAATTAGAAAGCGAACTGGAATATAACAAATTGAAGAGGATAAGCGCGACAAAGTAAAAGAGAAAACACACCAAAGGAAACTCGTAGCATTGATATAAACGAAATTTAAATTAAGTACAAAGGGAAAGAAGATGAAAAAAATCCTTTCATTGAAAGCTCTCATCGCGGAGTCAGAGGGCCGGGCGGCAACATCAAAGACACCTCTCTCTAGCCTTATCTATCTGTGCGAAACCGGGTTTGGGAATTAGCGCGGAGTGGCGAGCTCAAAAACGGCCGGGCCACCGCGCGCCGCCTGCGCACCTCTACCCTTTCACATTCTCTTTCACATTAGCATTAAGCTTTCATCGAGCTTTTTTGTATAATTCGCAAACGGACAGACAGACGGTTCGGTGATAATGTAGCTAATGACATATTTTATTCAAGAATTAAAGCAGAGCCCGCTTTATTTCGAGTTTATGTTTGAAGGGTATGTAATGTATGTGTGGACGCTAAGTGCTTGTCTGAGCTTTGATTAAGAAACTCTGATGATATGAATTTGCTAATTGTATGAAATGTATAGAGTTGTGTTTTATTTATATGTTATACCTAAGTACGGGTAGAAAAAGAGGTCGTTCTGTGAAGCTTTCCTCCAGAATATTTTTGTTTTCAACTTTTGAAGTCTTCTTTTTTTTCGTAACCACCCTCCGTTTGCCCGATGGGACAGTAGGCACTTGCTCTAGTATCTAGTCTTTCGTATTCGTACTTTAAAATATGTGTAGAATAGTTTATTGCAAAAAATGACCTGAATGTAATAAAACTACATATACCTACGTGAGTGAATGAAGACTAAATGACCGAATTAAATATTTACATAGACATTTTTACAGATAGAAAAGCGAATCTGTAGTCTCGAAAAATATGGTTCTTCCCGAAAGTTTCGATTTTTAACGAGCCGACATAGTATGTAGGTATTTAGGTAACGAAAATTATTCTCGATGATTGCCAATCCAACTACCAAAAATAAAATAGTTTCGTGGAAGGAATTATATAATTTCCCAACAATTCGTCTGAGATTATGAAGTATTATTATGACTATGAGACTGAATGATGATTTGTAGTTAGTTAAGTACATAAGAAAAACGAAAATTCACTGGATTACCTACTTAAGTTATTAAAGTAAAGTAAAAATGTTATTTATTGACATTAGACAGTGAAAAATGTAAATCAACGAAGTGTTTTTATCTATTTTCAACCAACTAAAAACAAAAGAGGAGGAGTTTCTTTGTTCAGAGTGTATTATCGCTAATGTATGGAAAATGATCCCGGAAACTAGAACTTTATTCCCGAGGGATAAGAATTTGTCCTGAAACTTTAAAAAACTGTGTAAATACTATGGAATTTGAAGTCGGTTTTTAGTTTTTTTTAAACAATCAAATTTAAAATATTTTATTTGATGTCTTATGTTGTCAAATATAAAAATGCACGATTGGCACACTAGCACAAAGTCTCTTTTATAAGAGCTCTACCGAGGGCTAAATCATCAAGCCGATAACTTTACCAAGGTAGGTAGGTATCTACCAGAAATAATGTACAAAGTGAGTAGAGGACACAACTGTAGCGGGAATGCAGTTAAATGTACCTATATGATGAGATTATGTTAGAAATGACAGACGTGAGTAAGAAATGACCGAGTGCTGAGATGACGGCGAATAGTAGAAAAACAAAGTAAAGTTAATATGAAAATAAATACATACTGTGCCAATCCTGTATAAGTGGGGAAAATAGTAATAACTACCAGATATATTTATAAAAAGCTAAGAGAGAATATTACTTAGATTTCAAGCGCGTTGATGTCTTTTCTATAGAGGTAAGCTAACATTCCGTGAAATTCTACAAATCTTGAGAGATACAGTCAAAATAGTATCATAGTTCAGGTAACTCGTATTATTGTGTAATGGAGCTTAGAAATCCAAACAAATTGTAACATTATTAAAAATATTTAAAAATTTCATTCAGCATCAACAAAACACAATCAGCTTCTTAAGTAGGTAATACAAATAAGCTTTTAATCAACATAAAAAAACAATGAAACATCGGCAACAATAAACAAATACTCAAACAAAAGTAGAAAGCTACATTGTTTTAAGTTGAACTTAAAACATCAAAAGCTCTATTGTTGAGAACTTAATAAATGTACACAATATACACTAACAAATCGAAACAAAAGCAATAACCGAACGACGAAAACAATAGCTGCATTCTAAAATACAAAAATATGAACTCTACCGGCTAACAAAAAACTTATCCCTGAACATACCATTGACGGATGCCGACGAGAGCGTTTTTGTTGGGCTCTGGTTACTTAGTTAAAGTTTTAAAAATGTTCATATTATACCTGCTGTTTTTTTTTCTAAACAATCTAAAATCCAAGTTTTAAGCAATAATCCAATTAACTATGCACTAAACACCAATAGCTCTAAACTTAACACCAATAACTATTCTGATACTCGAATGAACTATTCAAACACTAACTTATATGGATAAGTTCGGAATATAACACTAGTATTAGTTTTTACAAAGTTTAAACAGTTTTCGAACTATACGATCGCGTCGCGAGAATTTTCCGAATAGCGAAAGCGTGCTACGCTCAGGAAGGACAAGAGGCGACTGACAATTTTCACGGAGAGAAATGCGCGCGCAGCACGTGGTCTAAAAATTGGGCGGAGCCACGCAAAATCTCAGCTCGTGATTGGTAGAGCAATCTCTTTGATCAGCCGCCGACGACTAACTACATCGCTCTGCGCCTTAATCTCGGTAGTAACGTCCATTTAAAACAGGTAATTTTATTACAAAAATGTGGATACTTTTTATGGTCAGTCGAGCAAGCGTTGTAGGAAGGCAAAGGATCCCCGAATTCGGGTCGGATGATATTTTCCGCATGCATGCCGCCGCGGGCGCGCCGAGCGCTGGATGCAATCTCAATAATACATTAACGGGTCACTTACTGTCAAAGGTTGAAAGTTTTTTATACGGCTGATGTTTACACCGTTTTGTAGATTCAGAGTATTCCGCCTGTTCCTTTGAGCAGGACATCAAAGGCGGATGTGGAATGAAAAACTGATTTGCTCTTAAATAGATGGTTGGTTAGTAATGTTTTTGATTGGTCTTTTAATTCAACTGAGATATAAGGATTGTATGTTGTTTTGCGGAGAGTTTTACTTCGCTAATTTCTGTTTTCTAATGTTTTCTTAAATCAATTAGGTGGTATTTAATTTGCAGAGTACCTAGGTATTATACATTATGTATATAGCATTGTGAACTTGTGTGAGTGTTAAAAATCTAGAATATTTATTTACCTATGTAGTTTTTTTTCCAAAACCGTTGGCGATTATTAGTGTTATTGGTTGGACTACGGCAGGAATAAAACGGCCAAGAGCAAGTCTTACTCAAGGAGTGTTTCTGTTCTATCTACCAGAGAGTACCTATAGGTATTTTCCCCTATGCCATGATGTCCTTTTAATACTTCGTTGGCTTTTTCTTTATTTATTTATAAAACAAAATCCACAGCCCTTGAGCACTTAAATTTATTATTTATTTGTGATATTGATATGTGATAGTGTGGGTGGGTACACCAACGGAAAGCTAAATATTTTTTAATACAAAAAAAAAATTAACAAGCTTCATACATAAGTAAACATATTAGACCAAAGTTAGGTCGTTTAGGAGTTCCTATGGTCATGGTCACTTTCTGTCTCCATCAACAGATCTGCTCGAAGATTACTGAACTCACATAAGTATGGGAAACAACTCAATTGACTGAGGACTGAGGAACTGGTCTAAACAATCTAACAGTGTAAGTTGAATTAAAAGGTTGTAAAAAGGACTTTCTGTCATACGTTATCTAAGGGGCGAGTCCGGTTACGTACGATAATATCGAGAGGTGATCCTGACTTGACGTCTTATGATTCTATAGGATTTGGTACAGTACAGTCAGCAGCGCCTCTATCTTGCGAACAGGGAACTACGCAAAAAGCATACAAAAATGAGACGATTACTTGTCGATACTATCGTCAACCGGACTCTGGGACCTCTACTTGCCAAAATACTCCAAGAGCATTGAGCAGCAATCAAACTCAGAAGTTGGATCGCTATATCAGAATGCTGCACTATTTATTAGTATCTGTGGTATGTATCCGCCCTTGTGTTTTACTTGCAACCGTCATCAAGCGCGAGACGGCACGCGCCAAAGGAAAGCTCATAAAGTGCCAGAGGCTGTTGCAGCGACAACATCCCACACGAGTCACGACACAGCGTCGCAATCGCAAGCAATAAGGCGACGTCCGCGGCGGCGCGCGGCTCGTTCGATGCAATCGCTGATATTAATAAAGCGGGTGCATCCCGCCGCACCGCCCCGCCGCCGCCGCCGGCGCCGACTCGTCTCTTATTGCCCGCTGCCGCGCCGCACACAGCCACCAACACACACACACCCACAAACGCCCCACATATAATGTCAAAGGGTGAGCGCGCCGCTTCACAAAGCGTAAGTGCAACCACTAAAAGCCAATCCTAAGTTTTATTGATACACATTGTATTGCGACAAAGTCTCCGTCGGCGCGGCCCCACTCACCCCACACGCCGCACAAAGACAATATCGCGACGTCAAAGGAGCGGGCGGGAGGCGCCCGCCGCCCCGCGCCCCCAACCCGCGCTCAGGAAATGAAAAATTAAATTGTCAACACATTTAATATCTGCGAAAACGTGCAAGGCGATGCCTTTGAACGTCTCCGAGCGACCGCCGGCTCCGGCTTTAAGTATTAACATTTTCACTCGTAAAATTGAAATTCTATTTAAGTTTAATTAGTTGTCTCTGGCTAAAGTTCGAAGTGGCATTAGATCAGTAGCGGTAATGAGGCCCGCGGTGAGCACACGTCACAGGTACGGGGCGGAGGAGCCTCCCTCGCGTTTGATCGGCGCCGCCGCTTTGACAATTATTAAAATTTGCCTCGTACCTCTCGGGCCTCATCTTTTTCCGTCGCCTCGATTACGCCACGGGTTTGTCTCATTAGGGCTTTTGTATGGTATCGCGAGTTCCCTTTGATGTGAGGCGCAGAGGCGCGGCCCGTCCGTGGTCCACCTGCACTTTTATTGTTCTCGCTCGGCCTCGAATTTGCACGCTCCACTTTGAGCTGTCTTTTTGCGATTACACCGTCGACCGCTCTTTGACCTGTGACTGGAAAGACAACATATCGGCCTGGTCCCCGGGCATAACGCTTTGTTTCCGGACACAAATATTGCGAGGCATATTGCAATACAACAATAAAACAACTGGGCCGCATGGGGAAACACAGAAGACTTTTCAACTTCACATTGCACCGATAGGTACTTAAAACATAAAACAAGATCACATGTATCGAAACATTAAATGGAACAATATCGATGAGCGACAGCAGGGGCGGTCTGGGTCAAACGAGTCAGAAACACTCGACACCCCTTCATGGCTCCTGTCCCCATACATTGCATCATACGATTCAAATTAAAACAGTGACGGCTCTCTACATTTCATTGGCGCCCAACGCGGGGCACAAAAAATGCAAAACGGGTAATTGTTATTCAATAAAAGTTAAAAGGCAATCTGTATGGAGCACATCAAACGTTAAGCAATTACTAGGCATGTTTCGATGTTCAATAAATAGTAATTATTCGATATTTGACACTGGAACGGCCTATAATTTGACGCTGGCTGGTCACGCCGCGCAAATGGAGTCGTTAAATTCGGAACATATGTAAACTACATATGTTCCGAATTTAACGACTCCAGTAACTCTGTGTAATCATACCATTTTACGTTATAAAAGTAAATCATTAATAGCATGAACAAAGTTCTTGGGTTACTCTTCTCTAAAGGTAGACGGTTATCATCACAAAGCCGACATAATAAGAGAGCATCGCAAAGACATTTTAAATAAAGCTTTGTCGCTGGATAGATAAAAGGGAATTTGTTTGTATTATTAGGTAGAACAAGGTAAAGCAGTATCACACAAAGATGCTTCAAAGGAAAAAGCAATATAATTTCTTAACTTTCATCTTTTTGGAAATGTTTGCAGTTTAAACTTTATGCATAAAGTGGGTTATGTTTACTACAAATAATTCTAAAGCTCGTAAATTAGCCCTTTATTTAAGGACAGACATTCGTGCGTTAAACTATTTACTTCTAAGATCATGCATGTAAAGTAAGAACAAAAGGAGCCTCAATCACGATTACGAGCAATTGTGTTAAAGTAACAGTCAAATTGCGCTCGTTTTCATTCAAAAACTCGCGATAAAAAAAGTGGAACAAAACAACGCAAATAGCTGTAAAATAGCTGACATATGAAGCGTTAACCCTTGACCTGAGTCCGAACATGTCTCCGAGTTTAACGCGAGGGGTGCGAAGACAAAACGCTTTGTTGTGCCGAACGCAGCCTCCTTTCATCTTCCGCCGTCCTTCAGCACCGATTGAAGTATCAGGGTTGCCAACGACTAAATTAAATTATACTTTCCGGTTTTTTATTTTTAGATTTAATAACAAATATGTGACATGTAAGTGTTCTTTCTAAATATCTCATAATAATTATTATGTCTATGCCTATTTAGGTTAAGATTAGTAGCATAGGTAAGCATTTATAGGTCTTTCGAAAATAAGACAAGGTAGTTATGTATTTATCTAGTATTCGATCACATTTAGTGATTTTTATTTTATTTCAATGTGCTTTATTGTTTTATTCGAACTCATATGCATTGGCAACTCCAAAATTCACGTTTATATCGAGATTCCCGTGAAACTACTGGCAACAATGTAGTGTCACTGGAAATGTACTTTTGCCCGTAGCACTACCAGTAGTGTCACGGGAAAGAAAACATTTCCCTTCATACTATTGGTAGTGCCTAAGAAAATAAAGGGGGATGTGGGAACTGCGAGGGTTTCGGACAGCCCTCGCGACATTGCATTCCGTTTGATGTAAAGAGTATCCTTATGGCGACGAGAAGCTTTTCTTATTATCGACTTGGCCGTGAATTTCAGTTTCTTTAACATTTACGGTGCTTAAAAATAAAAATTTTGTAAGGTATTTTACTATCTCATCAGGTTAATTCATGATAAAGCATTTTTCATTTTACAATACCAATTTTTGACAATACTTTTAGTTGTTCTAAAGCTAGCAAAGCTGGCTTTACTTAAGAGATCTAAGCTATTTTATTTTCAGCACTTTCCATTCCAGCAGTGTGGTGTGGAGCGTTTTTCCATTCTCCGTCAATCAGCCAGATGTTTTCTGCGGAGTGAATAGGCAATGCAGCAGCGATAAATTCGGTTTGGATGGCATTGGCATCCCTATTCTAAACGTTAGAATTTTCCTCGTGTTTTAGTGTGCCGTATAACAAAATCTCAAGTCAATCAAGCTGAAGACGCTATGGCGGTCATTACGGGAGGGCTACGTCCAACAGTGGACTATTATGGTTGATGTTGATGATGCCAAAATCAGAAAACAATAACGTTTATGTCTTCTTGCTTACAAATAAGCTCATAGACCAGTCAAATTATGACTATAAATTATTATGTCATACATAAGAAATAAACCGTATTTTTTTATTAAAGGATATCATTTTCTCTTAATTGAAGTAAAAAATGTCACGTTAAATATATAGTAAGTAAATATAGAGGTGTACTACATCGGCCACAAAACTTATCTAGACGCAGATGACACGATGAATGAAATTAAAAAAAAATTAAACACTCATTACTCGGATTGGTCCATTAACGCTCTGAATCTATGGAAGGAGGGAACAAGTGATTATGTTCTTGTAGAAAGTTTCCCGAAGACCATTTATTATTTCTAAATGATGCTCTTAGCGCTAGCAACTGTGTAAAATATTTTTTAGAACAATTTAAAAATTAAAACTAAGACAAATATGCGCTTGTGATTGGGTAGATAGGATATCTAGATGGGCTATCTACCGTGATAAATATCTAGTCTACCATGAAATATCCATTCAGGGTTATTCCAGTTTTCCCCTCTGAAATCCCCCATAAGGAGGGAAAATGGAATGGAACAAATAATCATTCCATTTTTTCACAACATTCTTCGACCTGTCTCAGGGCTGCAGGCAATGTGGGTCCCGTTATTGCCCTAATTTAAATAAAACTGTTTACTTGTTCAAATAAACTATTTTTGTATTTTGTAATTTGATCAGCCCAGCGGGTTGGTGACCGTCGTCTTGGACTTTTACCCTCTATCTTGCCCATTACCACTAGTTCACAACATTATCCCCACTGAAATCCATTTTAAGGGGGAGAACTGGAATAGAGTTTTATTCTAGTTCTCAGTTTTCCCCCTCAAGGGGGTTTATCAAGGGAGGAAACTGGAATAACCCATCCATTCATACATGCTTTTGGTGCAAACAACCTTTGTAGTTTCAAAATCATAGATCTTTTCAGTAGAACGGGAAAAGCAGAAGACGATGGTAGGACTTCTTTTATAGCTCTCATGTTCGAGTTAGAGAATAAGGTTGCTAGAAGGAGGTTGGCAGACGGCGCGACGCCCGCGCCTACAATCTACATAATGCAGGAGGCGGGCCGGTAGGTAGACACCTAAATTGCATTGTTGTGCTCAATCTCGTGATTTGATAAGAAATGCGGAGAGATTGAAGAATGCCAGACGAGACGAGATTGCAGCCCCCTCACTCAATTCAGAATAGATTTAGCATTCACATTCAACGTAACTTAAAAGTGCAAAATGATTTGAAGAAACAACATTGAATAGAAAAATTGAATGAAATAAATAACGTTACAAGGTCTCTGATCTGCGATGTAAGCAGAGCTTTTGTTACACATAAAGTGTTACGTTTTTTAAAACATCATATTTTGTAATGTACCATTTATCTTTTGGACCGACAACGTTTTGTTATTTGGAATACAATTATGATCAAATCAATGTTCCGTTCAAGTCGGAAACGTGTTGTTTACCGTCTGTCGGTCGTTTTGGTTATGAGATAAGTTACTGTTGTCGATGGTAGGTGGAAGTCTGCCGCTGGCTCGCCTTGATGAGCAAACTAATACAACTTGCGATATACATATAATCTTCTGGATAACCAAAACTTCTAACTGTCTAGCTTCTAATAAACTGCTTTCTATACATAACTAGGATACACTACATAATATTAAACTAGCTAGACTGACTAGACTTTGCGAGTGATTCATATCTTGAAATAGTTTATTTAGTTGAACGTTGCCGGGAAAGTTTAAAACCAGATTTTTTTTAGAATAAAATTGAATTTCTTTTAACTTTTATCGCATTTAATCCTCGTTAGTATGCATACCGATTATTTGTGTAATTAAACAAGATTTTGTATCCTCTCAAACAGCTCTGTTCCGTTGGCAACATGCTAATGAGATCACAGTAAAGCGGTTAATATACAGCTTGTTTGTAGTCGATGATATCGCGAGGCATACAAAGCTGATCCCGAGTCCCGACACCATTTCCTCATGCCTTCAGTCTTCGAGTCAAAAGGCTCACTTAACCTTAGCGAAACTCAATAACTTTCACTTTAAATAATAAATTTCTCCTTTGAAGCGGCCCGGGTTCAACACAACTGATTCAGGGCTTTGTAATTCATTGCATAATTTTGTGACTCTTCCTTTATTGTAATAATTTTCAATTTGATACCCTTTCAGCGAGATTGTGCATTGATAATGGTTTATACTTTTTCGTGGTGTATCGACGAATCCTTTGAAAAAAGCTAAAGGAAAAGCAGAGGAAACAATACTAAATTGTGTAGTCCTGTGGCACAAAGAGTTCCAACGTTTCCCACAAAAAAGACTGCCTTCACTTTGTTATCGTGTAGGCCGAAAAGCAAAACGAGACCTCCTTGTACAAAGTTTAAATCCTCACAAAGACAACTCATTAGGCACTCTACACACCAAACAGCAGGAGCTTCTATAAAAAATTCAGCGAATCCTACATAAAGGAGTGAACGCTCTCATTTATATCTCCCTTTGAACTTGAGGCTTTTTCTTTTAAGCTCCTTTTACACAGACTTGATCCGACCGACGAGAATCGCCAAAATTTATTGTT
Organism: Eupithecia dodoneata; assembly: GCA_947044415.1. Lineage (NCBI taxonomy): Eukaryota > Metazoa > Arthropoda > Insecta > Lepidoptera > Geometridae > Eupithecia > Eupithecia dodoneata. Next base: position 10,188,326 of record OX345668.1, on the reverse strand, counting down.
TTTCAAAGGGGCCTCAGAATATTCTTATATATTTAGTTGTTTCACACAGAAATATTTCTGCTTATTTAATTAAATTTGAACTTGAGAAGCAAGAACTTGATTTCATAAGGATTCTGCCAAAAGTAAATAATATCTTTAATTTCGGGTAAAAAGGGTCAAAATAAATATGTTCTAAAAAAACTTCAAAATCGTGATCAATTAGTATCTGAGCTGATGTACCAGTACTTACATGTGCCCCCATCCTAACTGATTCGGCGTCTCGCTAAAATTATTTGAAAGGATCGAGTTGCGACTTCGTAATTAAATCATTCCTTCGTATTAAATCGGCCTCCTTTGACAGCTCGTATCGCTCCTTGATAGTCCTTCAGGTGGCGTCAATGACATTTGCTTTCATGTTTTTTAATTCCAACTTTTAAGGGGTAAAGGGATTTCTTTTGAATGTTTAATCCGTCTTCCATTCAATTCAATCGCTTTGTGGAACCTATTGATATTGATCTACGGAAACATCGCAAAGAAAGATTCTCATCTGTGTTTATTAGACAGTGTTTTGCTTGTTGATACAAGGCCGAGCCTCGCATGGTTAGTAGGTATCCATGAATAGGTACAGAACAACAGATACAATGAATTTCACAGCTGACTAGGCTAACCAGGTTAGTGTGGTACCCGAGGAATACCAGTCCTGGACAAGGAAATACCTGTAACTACATCAAGCAAGCAGAATTAATGTAGTGGAAGAGTTAATTTACGTTGCGGGCGGGTCGGTTTGTCAGTAATTAGTTTAATATCCTGCGAGGCGGGGTGCAACGCGCCCTTGCGATAGAATTAGCTCAAATTGCATTGTCAACGGTTACGCGGGAAACTCGGTTAGTGCATTACGAACTGGCCATTGTAGCGGTCGGGGATAAGCAGCTTTGCCAAGCCAACATGCGACCTGCTCTAATATGATTCGGTATAGATTACACTGGCAAAGCAAGAAATTATTAATGGGAGAATCATATAATTTAGGGTGTTTTTACAACTATAAACCGATTTGAAATGCCTGATAAATGAAAATGGGTTTGAAAGTAGCTTTAAGAGCGTTTATTCCTAAAATGCGCAGAAACAGTACTTTTGAAACCCGTTTATATCATGAACCACTTATCTTATAGTATATGTTATTTACTAATAATTTTAGGAAATTTTAGTGTCCAAATAGTTTGACTATAAAATATTTCGATTAATATAGTATCCCACCAAAACATAAATGTAAAAAAGGAGAGCCAAGTTCAATACAAAAATTAAGATTGGCTGTGGGCTTCCCCGCAAAAAGAATGGAGATATAAATGAGTGCCAAGTCAAATCTATGTAGGTTAGATTTGACTTGGCCAGTTTTCATTACATCAGTCATTTTATAAAGTTATTCAACGTTTTAATTCTGATAAAAACTGGCCAAGTCAAATCTAACCTACATAGATTTGACTTGGCACTCATTTATATCTCCATTCTTTTTGCGGGGAAGCCCACAGCCAATCTTAATTTTTGTATTGAACTTGGCTCTCCTTTTTTACATTTATGTTTTGGTGGGATATCATTTCTTTTTGTAAAGAAAACTAGGCAGGTATTGAGATTTAATGTTTTTTCTTGCAAAAAAAAAATGTTTTTTTTTGTATGGGGACACCACTTGTAGGGGCTCGTCAAAGGTGTAAGACTTCAACTAGGGCTGGTCGGGAGTGATGATCAAGTAAAACAGCTCAGAACACTTAGTGTCGGTTTATTATAACGAATACACACAACTACGCACTTATTACAAAGTCACTGCACTGTTCACTGTTTTCTTTCCTTTACTTTCCTTAACACTTGCTCACTTGGTCACTTGTAAAATAAGAACTAACTAAACTTGCAAACAAACTCGGCTTGTATACCTCTGCTGAGCTAAACTAGAAAAATCTATGATTTTCCGGGCTATACCTATCTCTTTATATATTCCAGAACATTTCTGATTTCCCTTCTATCCTTTCTATTCGTTCGAAAACAGGTACATAGCTAGGTAGGTACATGTATACGGGCCGGTCCCTAACAACTACACTGTATTCTATGGCGCAATCGGAAACGTTAGTACCTACTATTGCTTATTCTATGCAATGCTTCGACATAAGTACATAACTAGGTAGGTATTATACGGGCCGGTCCCTAAAAACTCCACTGTATTCTATGGCGCAATCGGAGACGTTAGTATCTACTATTGCTTATTCTATGCAATGCTTCGACATAGGTACATAACTAGGTAGGTATTATACGGGCCGGTCTCTAAAAACTCCACTGTATTCTATGGCGCAATCGGAGACTTAGTACTATTGCTTATTCTTTGCAATGCGGATCTATTTTTAATTTAAACCTTATTCCATTGACATAAGGTCGTCGTCGCTAACATCACTAATTTTTGACTTTTTTTTATTTTTTGATTTTTTCCTACGCTTACACACAATTACCGAGCTGGATTCCAAATTTCATCCTTCTAGGTCATCTGGAAGTAGGTTAGATTTAGGTACTATATATATGTCAGTCAGTCAGTGTGAATTTTATCCCACCAAAAACATAAATGTAAAATAGGAGAGCCAAGTTCAATGCAAAAATTATGATTGGCTGTGGGCTTCGCGGCAAAAAGAATTGATATCTGAATGAGTGCCAAGTCAAATCTATGTAGGTTAGATTTGACTTGGCCAGTTTTCATTACATCAGTCATTTTATAAAGTTATTTAACGTTTTAATTCTGATAAAAACTGGCCAAGTCAAATCTAACCTACATAGATTTGACTCATTCAGATATCAATTCTTTTTGCCGCGAAGCCCACAGCCAATCATAATTTTTGCATTGAACTTGGCTCTCCTATTTTACATTTATGTTTTTGGTGGGATATCATTACTTTTTGTAAAGAAAACTAGGCAGGTATTGACTCGGCGTTTCCAAATATAATTCTACTTGACAATAGATGGCGACACTTTGTATCATGGGAAATAAACCTACGTAGGGCTCAGTAATAATATATTTTAATAATCAAATGTACTGAAATTTGTTCAACTACACAACTGATCAATATAATTCTTTTTGGATTTTTCTGAATACCGCATCATATTTTAAAAGTTCTCGAACATTTCCATTGCGACTCGGCGTTTCCAAATATAATTCTACTTGACAATAGATGGCGATACATTGTATCATGGGAAATAAATATTTATAGGTACGTAGGGCTCAGTGTTAATATATTTTAATAATCATATGTACTGAAATTACTCCAACTTAAGTTCCTAAAGACTTTTTAGTCGCCAAAATATTAATTTTTCAGTTTTTATAGTCATTTTTAAACAAGCCGCCATCTATCGTCAACCATTAACTTATAAAGAAAAACAGGGCCAGGGCCGTATTTAGAATCCAATTATTTTACTGAATGTCCCACGGCTATGTTGAAACATAGCATGTATGGAATGCACCTATGGAATGTTTTATAATAAATATTCTATATTGAAAGTACTTTCCCTCCGTGAGACAACTACTATAATAGTAGTTGTTTAGTAAATTTAATGAAATTGAAGCCCACCTATTAATGCAATTTTAAATTGTGTATGTTCTAGATTTCCATCTCAAGATAATGTAAGACAGCAATGGATCACAAAAATTAATAGACAAGACTGGACTCCGACGAAATATACGAATATTTGTTCTTGCTCATATTATTCATATTATTCTTCTGATTAAATCAATAGCTGAAAAATATATAGGTATTCGTTTTAAGCATTTTGCAACCATAGAAAATGATAGGGCAACCAACCGACAACAATTAACCAAAACAGTTATTTTTGCTGGAAAATGAATTTTGTGAATAAAATAATTCTTAGTACGTCCCCTACACTAGTGACATCTAGTGTGAGGTAGTAAAAATATGTAGTTACTTCGAAAACAGAATCTATTATTTGCCGGTCCCTAACAACTACACTGTATTCTATTGCGCAATCGGAGACGTTAGTACTATTGCTTATTCTATGCAATGCGGATTCTATTCGAATTTAAACCTTATATCATTGACATAAGGTCGTCGTCGCTAACATCACTTATTTTTTGACTTTTTTTTATTTTTTTATTTTTTCCTACGCTTACACACAATTATCGAGCTGGATTCCAAATTTCATCCTTCTAGGTCATCTGGAAGTAGGTTAGAATTAGGTACTATATGTATGTCAGTCAGTCAATGTGAATTTTTACGACTTTTCGACTTTCATATCTTTGTAACCGTTTGAGCTAGCTTCATGAAATTTGGGCTTCTACATGTCCTTATGGATATAATTCAACACACGTAGTTTTATGTGTTTACGTTAAAGAGGTTTTGAGTTATAGAAGGGTCAAAAGTGGCACCAAGTGGTTCGTGTAATGATACACTCGGCGCGTTCCTTTGCTTGAACTTGGCTTGGTCACGCTGCCGCGTGCCCTGAACGACTTTCTGACCTTCATATCTTTATAACCGTTTGAGCTAGCTTCATGAAATTTGGGTTTCTACATGTCCTTATGGATATAATTAAACACACGTAGTTTTATGTGTTTACGTTAAAGATGTTTTGAGTTATAGAAGGGTCAAAAGTGGCACCAAGTGGTTCGTGTAAAGATACACTCGGCGCGTTCCTTTGCTTGAACTTGGCTTGAACACGCTGCCGCGTGTTCTGATGTACGCGTTCTATCAAGATAACTTGTGAGAGGTTTTCATAATTTCCCTTTCAGCATCAGTTTCGAAGCTCAAAATAATAGAAAATACTAACATATCTAATTAAGAAAAAAATATAACCTACTGATGAGATCCTTGGCTAAAAATCTAATTAGATAGATGTTTGGTTTTGGTATCCTACTATGAGAAATTAAAATTAAAAAAATGTGAAATATTACGAATATTTCACATTTTTAAATGATGTTTTTACCGATATACCTTATTTAATTTAATATAATAATAGCCTACCAATAAAGTAGAGCATCTTTTTTAAAATCATACATTTAAAATTTTTATGATTTTCTTGCTATTATTTTTCTATAAATATTTAATGAGCGACGTGACCACACTCTAGAAAGCCTCGCGGCGGACTGATTTTCGCGCAGCGTTTTATAGTAGTTTTAAAATATTTATAGAAAAATAATAGCAACAAAATCATAAAAATTTTAAATGTATGATTTTAAAAAAGATGCTTCACTTTATTGGTAAGCTTTTTTACAAAATAATTTCTTTTATTTATCACTCTTATCCATAATTTGAATTATTTTCTACTTTTTAGTTCGGTTAGCGTGGTTTTTTAGTTTTTTAAACTATTTTTTATTCAAGTGGCAAATCATCATCAATCGTGGATAAACATCTAGTTAAACTTAGAACCTCCTCCTTGTTTGAATTCTTGAAGTCGGTTAAAAAGTCTAGCACAACTTCCGAGCAAACAAATAAGTCACCAGGAACCAACAAATTGAAAATCTTTACATAAAACACTATGAGCAAAGCATCAGCTTTATGATAGAAAGACTGGAAGCTGAATTACAAATAGTGACAGTCAGCACAAATAGATGTTACGCATCGATTGAACTTTCCTTTGGAGTCTCATTCCGATCTTGTGGCAAACAAACAGTGGCGTCAAAGGCTCTGTGTAAAAAGGAATCCAGTGATAGAGGCAGTCAACAATGGGCCAGATAACGTTGCGTCACAAAATAAAGGCGACAGCGGGCAGGAACTAGTAAGTCTGCACATCTGCTTGTTTCTGATTGGATAATAATTTAGTTTGAAATTTGATATGTCTATGGGCTTATTTTGTGTTATTTGTTTTTATATTTTGAGCAACGTCAACGATGCAAGATTAGGAGCGCAGTATCAACATACTGCTTTCGCCCACGGTTTCATAGCTTAACCTTTAAAGTTTCGGCCAAACCTGCGCGTTAATCACGCGGGATCTGCGACGCGAAGCGGGAGTGTGTGTTTAACGCGCGGTTTATCCGAAGATTTAATCCTAAGATAGTTAACGAAGTAGCTTCTTAGGAGTGAAGCTTGGCTTCAACGTTGGTAGACCCTGTGGTCGGACTTAAGACCATCGATCAAGTTCCAAATTACTTCGTTCATTCCAAAATTGGCAAATTTTAGCGCGAATAATGCCTTTTCACGCGTTATTCACGTTAAAATGCGTCTTATTCGCGCTAAAATAACGCTGATAATGCGAGTTACGTTATGTGTTAAATAGCGTGGTAGCATTGCGTTTCACGTTATTTCCCTTCCTCTTGTGAATTGTGTTTAGGTGCGTTGTCGCGGCGCGGCGAGGTAGGCTTCCGCCGTCGTCGCTTTGTACCGCATTGATACTGCGCCGCCGATAAATATTGTGGCGAGCTTTGAGCCCGTGCCCGACTGTACCTACATACATTTAAGGCAGCGAGTATCGTGGAGCGATTTGCTCTACGAACACGTTGTACAGGACGGTATTTTTCTATACGAAATAGCATAGTAAAGTTTTTTTATCACGATTTATTAGCTTCACCTGTGCGTATGTATGTTTGTTTGTTTGATTGTAACCGACTCGACTTGACCACGCTTTTTTACATTAAAATAATTTCTTTTATTTATCACTCTTATCCATAATGAATTATTTTGTACTTTTTAGTTCGGTTTATTTCTAAAAGCGTGGTTTTTTAAACTATTATTTGTTTCTAACCATTATTTATATATACATAGTTTGGGTATGATCTAAGAAAATAAAATAATTAGGTTATTTAAAAAAAACTTAAAACACTCTGTTTCAAGTTTTGTGGGATAAATACTAATTCCTCGGCAATAACATTTTAATGGGCCCACCTCGGGATCATTCTCTATACAATAGCGAAATAATTTGCAAAATAGGTCCATAACTGATGAAGAAATCGGCGAAAATAAATCTGGTGACGTGTTTATACATATAAATAAATAAAAATTAAATAAATAATGCTGGACAATTCACACAGCATCATCTAGCCCCAAGCTAAGCAGAGCTTGTGTTATGGGTACTAGATGACTGATATACATAATACAATACATTACATAGATAGATATTTTTTATTATACATAGAAAACGACCAGAACACTCGGAACAAATATCCGCAGATCGTACACACAATTGTTCCGAGGCGGGAATCGAACCCGCAACCTCTAGCGTCACAGGCGGACCTTCGCCCACCGCGCCACATCGGTCGTCGAATAAAACATATAGTACGTATACATGTATAAAAACGTCACCAGATTTTTGACGTAGGTAATTAATTACCTATAGCGTTTGATCACCATTTTTGATACTTACTATTATTCAGTAAGCATCTACGGAAATGTTTTTTTTTTGTACAAGTACTTAAAAACTAAAAAAGGTAAATAATAACATTTCTTGTGTAGGCAATAACTTGTCTTTAGTCAGTTTCTTTTTGGCGGCACCAAGCGCCTTAAGGTTTTCACGTAGCAGTCAGCTTTTACGCTTTGGGGGCAGATATTTGATCGACTCTCCTTTGGTAACCCTGGATGCAATATTATCTTGCAAGTATTTGTCTCCGAGTTACTTTTATGTACCTACAGACATTTATAAACCTAGTTAATTACTTTAAACAACATAACGATAAAAACTCTACTTTTCCTTACCGACCATCGAAGCTTTTATTAACTTAAAAATGTACCTACAACCTACACAAACAAATCCATTATGTTTATAATGGCTTCCAATCCTTCCCGCTTTGAGTGCTTCGTAATTTAGCCCCATATGCCATTAAGAAAAGCACTATAAAACTATTACCTAGAGATCGAACACACGAAATGCAATTAATAGTCAACAGTGAAGCTTGTCAATAGCCGACGAACTTTATCTAGCGTTATGAAACCTAGGTTCCGGGAAGCAAGCTCTTTGAACAACAGGTATTCCTAAAGAGCCAAGTAATATTAGACCATAGATACACATGTCTGACGGGAGGACATACTGCAATAGTAGTTACCGCTTGTTACTATGTAATGTACGAACGACTAAAGTTTTATTAAAGCTCAGTGCTCCGAGTTCTGGAAAGCGAGCTTTGATGAAATTGTTGCACAACCTATTCTGAGATCTTGTCGTCATTTTGCTGCGTCTAGTCTGTTTGTGGTTCTTATTCTTCTGACAAACTCATTACTTGCGGTAAATGTACGTATTGATATCTCTTTACGAATCTATTCTCTCGGAAAAGCTTTTAAGTACTGTGCGATACTCCATAAAGATCTTCAATTGGGAATTCCACTTTTAAATTATTTCCATGACTAAAAGGAACTGAATAGCGAACGAGAGCATTATGGAAGGGCACGCCATGTCATCTATGTATGTCGAGTCCTTTGGCCGGCGTCTCGGGTCTTGGCAAATATCATAAGTGAAGGTCTGCGGTGTCTCTTTGCCAGCGCTCTGCAAACACCTCGACTATCGTTATGATCGTCGTATAACCATCTCGAGTCCATGGTACTTACCTACCTACCTACACCCTTTGACGGGATCGCACGGCCCACAAAGCGATTGCGCCGCTGACGAACTTCATTTATGCGATAACGTTGGTTTGCTTTTGTACACTCGATTTTCATATTTCGCGTGGAATTGCGACGTGTATATGTACTTTTCAAACGTTTGAACAAGGTTTGAACACTCAAAGCCTTTACGGGGAAATATAAATTTGAGTAGAGTCTGACTTGCGTAGTAATTTATGCTTTGAATACCTAAATAGGATTCAGTTAAATCTATTTGCATGTTTCTATTAGTGCATGTACCAACTTCAATATACATAGGTAGAATTTGTTTTGTAGTAATATGTATCTACGAACAAAAACTCTGGTTTAAATTTTTCACATCACAACTTTAAATAAAACAAATCATAAGTATGTAGGTATTCTTATCCATAAAATACCTTGCAATATGTAGGTATTCCGTCATTGTGCATCACACTAATAATATTATAAATTCGAAAGTTTGGATTTTTGTTACCTCTTCACGCAAAATCTACGGATAGAAAATTTTGCATACAGGTTTTGCTATGCTTGTAAGAAAACAATGGCTACTTTTTATCCCACAAATCAGTTCCTATGGGATAGAAATGCGAATCTGCGGGCAGAAAAGAGTCTAAATATACGCTAAAAATGAACGCATCTCGTCCTCAGGTAAAATTTTCTTTAATGAGGCTAGTGCCAGTAACAATGTAGATGAACCAAGAGCAGATGGCACCACGATTTGGCACGAGTAAGGCCAAAGTCTTTGATGCAGTCTACAAAGTGTGAGAATGGTAAAGTGTCTGTAGATGCGGCTTCACTAAAGTACTTCGCACTATGCTATGATTTGGCACGTGGTGTACCGTCAGCAGATACGAAGACGCTGGTCTTCTTTGTACGAAAATAAAAATATATACAAATAAATATATGAAGAAAACAAATGGATGAAGATATTAATGGATTCTACATCCTTCTAAATGTTAGGTTAGTAAGTTTTCAATTTGTATTTTATTATTTATTTTAATTTCCCTACGTTATATTATTCTAGTTTTATTTTATTTTATTGTGTGATTTTGTTTTTGACATTTTTAATTTGTATGTGCATTATTATGGATTGTGAATCTGAGAATAAATGAGTTAATAAAATAAATGCGTGGACAGATTAGAGATTTTTGTATGTTTGTTACCTCTACGCCGAAAATTTCAGCCCATTCTGTATGCAAAGTTGAATGAGCCCGTTCCGTAGGCTGAAATTACTGATTATGTTCTAGACTTGGATTACCATATTATAAGCTACTTTAATTCCGAAAATACGTGTGCGAAGCAGCAGGTAGAAGCTAGTTACTTAATAAATATCGTCTCAAAATGATAGCTCAAAAGCTTCAAAAAGTTTCCTTACGTCTTCGTCAGGTAGGTTGGGTTGGGTGCACCTTGCGGTTAAATATTAAACCTTAATTAGTTGCTTTAAGGCTTCTGTTCTCAATTCCAATTTGCTGTTATCAAACCATAAAACAACCGACTAGAAATAGGTTACTAACTTATTTGTAAACTTAAAAGTCCATTAAATGGAAAACCACTTTGATCATTACCCTGGCTAATACGAACTTAACGTATTTTTAAACGACACGCGTCCAATATTTGTGACAACATTGGCTTGGCAGGGCTGCCACTACCCGCGCCTGCGAACCGTACACGGCGGCGCCTTTGAGTCTGGCTTTGATCTCGACGCCTGCCGTCGATTCCGCTTTTTGTTCTTCATTTGATTAACATCAATGAAACGCTAAGTAGTCGACTGACTTTGTGGCATTATGAGTGATACATTTTATGCGATATCTTTTTCCTTTGTACAGAAAGTAGCTTTAAATTAAATTTTGGTTGCTAATGTGAGAAGGCAGTAACGGGTAGATGTAGGTACGTAGGGTAGGTTATCTTAATTAATGTTCCTACGACGACGTTTCTTCAAAAGAAAACTCATGACGAGTAATACTAGTTCTACACGTGTGGTCTAGTCTCTACGTGTAGATTACTTAAGTTATTAAAGCAAGTAATCTAAACACACGTAATGTACATTACACATTTCTTTCAGTAATAAAACGATACTGAACAACGATATATAAGATAGAGATAATAAAAAAAAGAAGCTTGGTACCTACTGAAAACAAAAACTATCATTTTTAGAAGTCAAGAATAAGGAAGTGTAAAATTTTCGGCCTTTCAATCATTATGCGTTCCGGTGAAGCAGGAGTTCGGTTTTATTTATGGTACCTATAGCTAAAACCACACATTAAGTTTAACACTACGCTTATGAGACCATCTTTACAAGGACGACTAGGCGACTAGGCCTGCACAGCAGGCAAAAAGCCTACTTTCACACGTGTCGTGATATTCAGTCACTCATTCAAACCCTCAATGAGAGAAGGGAATGCAACCAATTACATATGAAGCGTCATGCTTCGATGAATGGAAATAATGACGTCATCGAAAACGATGTGCCATCAATTTATCATTTCGACGTGATCACCGAGCGCAGCTGGTGAAGAGTCCAGCCTGAAATCGCTTTCAAAAGGGCGATCAATAAAAGTCATATTTTTTTAAAAACTCACGAAACAAACCAATCCAAAATGCAGCTAGAGGCGCGAAACGTTCATGCACCCGTGAAATTTCGCACAAATAAATAGCGGTAAAGATAATAAATTACAGGGAAATTGGTAATGATGAGAGGCGCGGGGGCCGCGGGCGGTGCATTAAGCCGGCGGCAAACATCAAAGGGTCCTTTGACCGAGCCGACACTCCCACACCACCCGCGCCCGCCGACTCCCGCCAGCTACTACTCTAACGTTATACTCTACTCTACTCCGGTATACTCCACTCTCCATCACTCAAACCGCACAAATCAATTAGGTAATCAATTTGCGATTTGTTTGGCTTCTGATTTGATAGTGATTGCTACTTTTGTAAAACTTTATGGGCAATAATTGAGGTTGAAAACATTTATTGGCAGAGCGCAATAGGGTTCGGTCGCAATTATTTTTATCTATTTATTTACTGATCGTTAGCGTGATTTGTCTAGCTCGTACGACACTCAATGCAACAAACATCATGGGTAGGTAAGGTATTTAGGTAGGTGCGTAATGTATGGCCCTAAATAGGTATAAAACATGTAAGGTAGACTTTAAAGGATGACAAATAATATGAAAGTTTTGCCAATAACTTGTCGCGGAGCCTCGTATGTACTTCTCAGGTGTTGCAGTCAGCTCTGAAGTGGCTCGTTATTGCACTCTCGGCTCTGCGACACGACACCTAACGATACCCACACAGACCTGTCCTCGTCAACTAACTTACACGTAGGTATGCACTAAGTATACTTATGTATGAGTACACCTTTTAATCGAGGACATTCGAGGATTCCGTCTGAAGATGCCAATTTGGAAAACGTTGAGAATCAACGTATGTAAAATATAATTTTAAAATAATAGTGATTTCACACAGCAGCATCAAGTCCCAATTGTAAGCAAATCTTGGTGTTAAAGGCCTGACTGTACCAGATATGATGAACGTTTGCTGTACATTGAATGTTGATCTTTAAACAAGCAGGCGCCACAACCTTTTATAAGGGCTTCGCGAAATTATTGGTAAAATTAAATCGTAAGTAACAGTAATTGATGGGACAGTATTATTACCCACAAGTTCGGAAGGACGACGACGACAGTTTAAACTTTCGCGAATATTTATTTGTAACCGTCTTCAAAAAAATAAGGTGCTACGTTCGGCTGGTCTTTTTTAGTGTTCATCGTTTCCCCGTGACCTGATTTTGATAATTCTTTCGCTTTTGGATGGAGGGAATGCCCATGCCAATGCCAATCCCCATGTGGTCCCATAAAAATGTTATTCCCGAGGGATTTATACCTAGTACCGATTAGAAAGTAGGTAATTTTCCCGAAAAAATCCAGAAAAAAATCAGGTTTTTTTTTTAATTATTTATGTGCCTTTTAAGAACAATACAGTTTTTGTATTGTTCTTAATGTCACATTATGTAAAAATAAAAAAAATATAACTTTATAATTTCTTTTATAGAGTGCGTGAATGAAGATAATGGAAAGCGATGTTATTTACTTCAAAAATGTGTTTTTGTTTACAAGTGATAAAATGGCGCTGCTGCCTACCTTTCTAAGGTGCATACCTATAGAAGATACAAGCGATCAGGGTTCAATATGACGGCTGAAAGCTTTAAAATAATTAATAGAACAAGTGAATCCCAAACAAGTATGTACATAAACAAACAAAAACACGACAATGAAGCCAGCAAATTGCTGTCAAAGCACATAGGGACCTCGTCCAGTGTCTCGTAATTGGCGAGTGGCAACTGGTAAGACGTCTCCCGAGACAGTGCACTCACTCGATGCGAGAGCCCACGGAACTGATTGTCGAGCAATTACTGGCTTACTGCACCAGGAATGCGGACTTGAAACGCTACTTGTGATGGTTCGAGTACATGTGTTATACAGTTTACTTGAATATATGAGTTGGTGCACAACAACAATCGAAGTAGCAAGCTGTTCTTTAAATTTTTGTAGTGCTCTTTGCGAAGCGGTGTTTTGAGATATAAAGTCGAATCGAATAGCTGGTTGGGGTGTTAATACCTTTTATTGTCCATAGAGCCAAAAAACCCAAAACGAATTGCTATGAACGCTGGAGATGAATACAATAAGGCAGCACTTGCAATTAAAAAATAAATTTAAAAAAAACAGCTTTTTTCCATATCCCAATAGTTATTACAATTTTTAAAACAATAATAATAGTAAAAGAAAGAATTAATAGTCGTGCAGTATAATTTTAGAATTGAATTGAATTTAGAATTAATTATGTCAGGTTTTTGTTGCGTCATGTCCTGATATGGACCGCCTTCGGCGGTGTAGGCCTCCTCCAAGGATCTCCAGAGGTTTCTGTCTCTGGCTTTTCGTGGCCACATTTTTCCAGCTACTTGTGTGATGTCATCATTCCATCTTTTGAATGGTCTCCCTTTTTTCCTTTTTTGTTCAAGTGGTATCCAGTTTTTGACTATATATGGCCATCTGTTTGGTTTTAATCTTTGAATGCACTTGCAATTACGATACCGCAATATAAATTGAAAGCACTAATTGATCGAACAGGATCGCAGCCGGGCGACCGGACATGGACGGAGCTACAATCGCAGCGATGCCCTGTGTCGACGCAACGGCTACGCTTCGAGTGACACTAGACATCGGGCCTCAAAGGCGAGTGTTTGCCCCTTTGTCTTACCGGGCAATTAGTGCAGTCCGTTCATTTAATTCTATCGGTCGATTAGCAACGGAGCCAGGTGGCCATTAATTGTCCGGACCAATTTGCAGTCCCTTGTTGGGCGCCAACGTTACGGCCCCTGCACAAAGTGCCACTGACTGTGGCTATTTCATATGATATTACGTATGGACGGTAAGTTGAGCATCACTTGCGTTCACGTTGCGGAAACTATTCGGTTCAAGCGCTCGTTTGAGGTATCTGTTTATGTTTCAGAAGGAATATGATGTACTCACTTTTGAGTTACAACTTTTCAATGTTTTGGGAGCATATCGTATGCTCGACATGCTCGCGAATACTTTTTGGAATTAACAAGCCAGATGAGTTATGTATAAGATATACAGAAGATGCAAAAACGTAAAGTTAAGCGAGACCAATTTTTCAACGTTCAATAAAATCGTAACTCAGCAACATACCGAGCAGTTTAAACGTGCACGAATATTCTCTGTATTTATCTTACCCCGAAAGAGTTAGGAACTTTATAAATGAAGACGGGTGCCCGCATGAAGCCCAACTTTTATATTTCGCGATTGGGCCCATCATCGGGGATTAGTTTTAGAGTTTTTTAGAAACCGAAAGATACGAAACGTCTCGGTAATACTGCTTGAACATTTATATAATGTAGCCTTAAGTTAAGTTTTCTTTACTTTGGGGCTAGATGATTTTATAGATAATTCATTAATTGATCGTGTTTTAAAAAGCTATAAATTATAAATCGACTATAATTTCTGAATTTAAACTTTTTACTTCCTGGTATGGAAGGCTTCAAACTACTTCGTTGGAAATAGTTTGAAGCCTTCCATAGTTTTATAATAATTTGTCAAGTAGAGAAATCGACGCACATACTAAAAAAAATAAACACTCTTTGTATTATTAAAGTTGTTTTAAAATGCTGAGTGAAATCTTAACTTTATTACATTAAGTTTTGTTATAACGAGATTTTTCATCAAAATTAACAATCAAAGAAAGCATTCTTGATCTGTATTGGAATGAATCTTGCAGTCGACAGTCTTGAGTTGTAAGTTAGGCAAAGGCACCTCCAAAATGACCTCAAACAATTCCCACTCACTTTGAGTCCGGCCCGCCGTGCCAAAGGGACACAAGCCCCTCTTGTGACAAAGCAAAGTTACGGATCGTCCCCTTTGCAGCTCTGCTCTTAGCTGCTGCAGAAAAGTCCTAACAACATTTTTCGGAATTTTATAAGTAGGTTAAAATAAAGTTTTCTAAGAAACAAAGAACACGATGAGCTTGAAAGCTCAACCAATCGACTGCGGATCGGGTCTGATGCCATAAAGAGTTGGTTTGCAGAAAAATAGCACTAATTAATCTACTACTAAGAAACAAGCACTCTTATACAGATCTGATAGCAAAAACACTTCAGCTGCAACAGTTTCGAATTCCCAAAAGTTCCGTAAAGCTAAAAGCATACTACGAATTTATAACGACGAAAAATGAGAGAAACTTTACGTTATAAAGGCTCATAGGACGTTGTTCGCCGGGCGGGCGGTATTAGCGAACAGTCGCATCTTCAGAGGGCGGGCGGCGGCGAGATCAAAGGATAGGTACACTACACAGTAACCGCTTCCATTGATGTCGCACACACAAAGGGAATTGATTGTTGCAAACTACTTTTTGTACAAGCCAGATTGGTGACATACATGTACTTACGGCTTTGAGCCCGGACTGAAACGGGATTTTAGTGTTGGTTGAGGGTTATGCCTTTGTACATTTACATTTTTGCTTGTATTTTTAGTGGGCTTTCTCTTTGTAATTATGATTGTCATGTAATATTGTCGTATGATAAAAGGTACATACTTGTTTTAAGAACATCGTAGTTTTAGTTATTAGGCGAGGTGAGAACACTAGTGCCGAGATATGTACATATTATGTTATTGCCCTTATTGTATTGTACGTTAATGTGATTTTTACGCCGTTCTAGATTTCAAGAAGTTTTTTGTATACATTTATGTTATGTATGTATGAAAACTTAAGAAAAACTGATAGTGATAAATGAAACTCACAAGATTACCACAAATCAACGTATTAGTGCACACGCGCATCGAAAAAGGTGCAAATAAAACTTTGGAAACGGTATAGCGGCAAATGAAATGATGAAAAAAAGCTATCAAAGCAAATAACAAAAAAATACAAATACTGAACTGTTTTAATTTCTGTGATCGACTTTAATGATACCAGTGTGTGGTAAAATATTTTCCACAAATATTTATTTGATTTTATATCATCTTGTTTGCAAATAACTTACGAATTGTACGATGCAGCCGCCCCGCGCCGCTGCGCGACACGACTATGAACAGTGAAAATTCATGCGATGTTAATGGGTATGATGTGGTTGTATTAAGATTATGAATAAAATAAAATGGTTTGAGATGCCATTTTTAACAAATAAAATTAATTTAATTTCAGACATGGCACAGTTTACATACCTACACAGTTCCTATAACGAGATCATTCTACATAACAAAATACACATCTTTTTACAAAGCTTCATATTATGATTTTTGTGGTGTTGCATATTATCACATTGTTTTAGAAGAATCTATATTTGTAGCGTGTTTCCATGTAGATGGTGGACCATCTTTAATATCTCGAAGAATCAACGGCTGAACTGATATGGATTTTTCCAAAGACATAGTAAACTTTACACTAAAAGAAGCATAAAACCGTGCCTATAACCAATAAAGCTTCAACAGTGCTTCTGTTTTCATATAAAATCAATTCAAATTACAATGAAGATATGATATGATGTTTATTTATTGATCACACATTCAATGGAAATAAAGAACTCTATTTTGATATTTTGCTTAAATATACTGTAATGTATTCTATCAATATGTATAAAATAATAACTTCTCCTATTAATATTGATGCTCATGAAGTACATGACTGAAGAGTATGGCAAGTACTAAAAATATTTCAAGAAATGCAGTGCAATGTAGAAGGCTGAAAATACTACTTTTATTTTTTACAATGGTTGTGCAAACTACAAAAAGAGCAGATCCAATAATGTTAGCTTATAAACTAAGGATTTGAAATTGTTTGATATAGCAAGCATGAAGCTTCCAGGACATGGACAGGACTGGATAGGATGGTTTAGGTAACAGGCAGGATTACTCGGAGACCATTCTTTTTCAAGTAATAACCTGCTAATAGTAACATAAATTAGGTATTGTAGAATTAAATATGCTAGCATATATTTTAGGCTGTTGGGTGCCTTATAAAAGACTATGAAGTATTTTCACATTAGGAGTACACTTCAAAGAATTCCCCTAAGGGGAGGAACCACAACAAAAGTTTGTAAACAAAACTTTTTATCAGAATGCCTCAACAGTTTTAATACATCAGAACTCTTGGATTTATTCAAGTAACTGTGTTTTAAATCAAATTTTATGTATATCTCGAAACAAAACTACACACAGGATCCTAACCTTGCAGCAGTGAATTATTTATAACTATTACCTACCTGAGTTATTTTGTAGCTGTAACGGAAACAAGACAATAGGCTAATTACGAATTAACGTTGAATTATTATGAATATTTAGAGGAGAATATTCGTTTTATGTATAGAAATGTAGCAGTAATGCATCAAGTCTTACCTCGTTGACACCTGAGTCTCCAAGTAATTCCAGAGTTCGTTACAACTTTATTCGCAATTATTTCAATTTAACGGAAACAGTCGATGCACACGAAACTAGATAAGCACTTTGCACAACTTTATTTAAAGTCTTTTAGCTCATAAACGAACCAAAAACATTATTATCGCGTCGAAAACAAAAAATATTCACACGCTTGACATTGTCTTCGCCATGGTGTTGTTACCCACTGGCGCGCTCTAGCGGGAAACTTGTTAATCTGTCAGTGTCAGTTTTTGAATTATACATTTCGTTTCACGCAGTTTACAATTATTCGCTATTCTCACATCATCTTCAGTAAATTCTCGAATTTATTCTTAATTAATTAATTCTTATATTTTCACATTACAGCACAAGACTTGACGAAGAAGCGGCTACACAGACATCGCAACATCATGACACTAGTTGAAGTGTTGAATTAGGCCATACCGCACGCACGGCCAGACTCCACCTGCCTGCACTCATCTCAACAAACATCCGTAGCTCACCGCACGCAGCTTAACTATCACAAGACTTCGCTCCAATCGCACTCAACACCCTACACCCTAGTTATATAACGTCTCTTTAAATCCAAACCTCGCCGTTATGGTGGAGTCCGTCCAAACTGTAGATTTGCATCATGGCACTATGATCGGCCGACGCCGCCGGCGGCGAAGACCTGCTAACCGTGTGTGTGTGGTGAACTCTATGTTCTAACTCGCTCGGCCGGTGATGGCGCATTCTGAATCTAGTACTTTCCTGCAACCAGGTGGTCTTGTCGGGTCACATACATACATTCATTAATGCTCTAGCTAAAAGCACATACCACGCGCCGATGATTATCCGTTTTTTTTCGTGGGTGCTATATTAGTAAGTTACCCATCCTTTTATGCTTACCACGGCAACCACATACCTCCCTACTAACCCGCCCTGTACCTTAAAGCAGAAAACGATTTTAGAAATTTAAAATGTTCATGGGTTTTATGTTATTAACAGGCAATGATGATGAACCTACCACAATCCACCCATTCGTCTTATCCCACCATTGATTGCATTGACCACATATACCTATGCCACCTTGATGGCTCGAGTAAATCCAGTGTTAATTCAAACAAGAGCCTACATTTCCAACCATCTTGACTAGTTTACTCATTGTGCTTCTGGATTATGCTAAAATACAATACAATAACTCTTTATTGCACACCAAATACATAAAAGATACACAAGACAGGAAAAGAAAAAAACAAATACAAAATATGCTGTACAATGGGCGGCCTTATCGCTAAGAGCGATCTCTGCCAGGCAACCTTTGGATGGACATGAAGTGCTAGAACAAGTATAGACGGTGGCGTGTAAAACAGAATAACATTCATAAAATACCTACTGGTAGCTATAAGTATAAATACTTTCATAAATAATGCATAAATATATAATATAAATAAAAACATATACATATAATATAGGTATGATGTATATAACTATATCAATTACCAGTTTGATGTTGAGGTAAAATGTATTAAGAAAATAAAAATATGGAACAAATAAGCAAGAACCTACTCCTACCTACATTTTTGAACTGAGGCACTATAATGGCTTTGTAAAAAGATACACCAATTATCAAAAATCATGCTTTATTTTGACAAACACTCAACACAGGTTACATAAGAAAGAATACATAACAAAACAAAAAACATAATAGTCACACAATAATATAAGTGCAGAGTGACTGAAAATATTCCAATTATCAAGTTTAAAATAAAGTAATATTATTGAACCAGGTATACAATAATATGGTTCTTAAGCCAACTCACACATTTAACACTATAATCGAGGCTATCTGCTATTTCAACAACTTGAGCAGGTACAAAATAGCAAAAAAGTTCCATTTATAAGCACTTACTAACACTACTAAAATGACTACAGAAATGACTCTTTCTTACATCACTACAATAAATATTCATTTTGTTTGCAGAACAAATCAATCAAGTCGTTGAGGTAAAATTATATGCTGGCATATAATGTGTAGACACGTTGAAACAGACACTTGATTGGATGACCATTGAAATTATAGATTAAAGGTTGTACACATGGGCCGTACAACTCTAGCACAGCAGCACCTGCACGTCTCGGCCTCATATCGTACTGTTGGCTGATTTTCCACGCGGTGACAGCTAGCATTAAGCTCACTGACCACCGACGGTCGGCAATGAGTCATACAATCGTGCTACTTGCTTCAAGTGTGCAATCGACCTGGCTAAAGCGCGTGGATCGCTCGGTTGAAGCCTACGGTTCCTAAGTAAGACGTATACCAACGAGTGGCCGCAAGCTCACTTAAGCGCGGTCTGCTATTTTATGCTGTCACTGTAAAATGTATCCTAATGATTAGAGTTTAAGCCCATATTTGAAAGCTGATTTATGTAATGTGCAGAATGTCCGTGCTGTTTCCTTTGAAGCTATAGAGCTTCGTGCTAAGAATGTAGTAAAGAAATATTTACCCATATCTACGACGACGGTGCCAGCATTTCTAACATAACTAACATTTACCTTAACTAACAATGAAAGTATACGAGAGCAAATATCTAAAGATCTATGTGCTAAATCTAGCTAAAAGCCTCTTTCACCATACACAAGTAGACAAATCGCGTATAAAATTCAGAGACAGAAAAAACCAAAGAGCTTAGCCACTTGATAATGGTGAAATGAAAGGCAAAACCCTACTGAGGAAAAAAACAGCTATAAATATAGCCTACAAACTATATTCTTCAAATAGAATGAAATGATTGAATCATTTGAAATTTAAAATATGTTTTTTTTCTAAAAATACCAACGAGAATTCAATAGTGCAGTATATAGATAATTGACTATTCCATAAGACGGGACACGCTGATTGTAATAATTCTGTATTATTGTAAATACTATTCGTAATTTGTTTCTATTAAAATAGCTATTTGAAAACAGTTTAAATCCTACTACAGCGAAATAAGTTATATTCGCTGTGCAATCTAAATATCAGCCTCTTATAGTAAAAAGATAAAAACACCTACAAATAACGTTAGTAATGTTCTAATTGAAAGGACAAACACTGCAAAACTTGCACAGGTAAGTGGTGAATACTACAGTGCAGTGCCACATATACAAGCTTCTATAGTTTTTGCGGTCTGTAAGCACGAGCGGTGCTTTTGCTAGGCGAAGATATAAATGCCATTATACTATCAGCATTTATAAATAAAGACCCACCCTCTACTCGGTTCTAGAATCCAAGATATTTTATGTCAACAAAGACAAATATGATGATTCAGTTAATAACAAAGTAAGCACTAAAACACAAATCTCATTATTAGTATCGATCTCGTCATATCGCGTAAGTTTCAAAATATTTATAGCCCTCCTGCAGTTGGGTAAAAACAAAACCTTAAACATCAACAACGCATTTGCACAAACGTGCTGCGAATAAGTTTAAAATTTGAGTTCAAGAACAGATGAGACGAATGAAATCTTTAAAACCAAATTCACCTGCTATTGGCTTCAATGATACCACTATTGTAAAATATTTTCCACCAATATTTCTTTCGTATTTTTTATCGTTTACAAAAAATCCAGTATTCTAGAACCAACTATAGAGCGCACACGGAAGCTCCGTACGCGCACCATTTCCACGCTCAACCTTCGATGTGTTATTCACGACACGCACTTCCTCCAACTTGTTTTACTCTTTAAGACTTCATTTTATTAAGTCCCTTGATGAACGTGGTCATATCATATTCTTCTTCATACTGCGTGTCCTCCCACAGGTCAGGCAGAGTCTCGAGCAGAGACTTGCCGGGCTCGCCTTGCACAGTAACTTGCGAAGACTTGGCACTGGATAGGTTGAAGAGATCTAGCAGCTGGTCGGTTCCCATGGTCTCCATGGCTGCGTTTTCGCTGCTTATCACTGTGTTCGCTGTCATCAGTTTGAATTTTTGCAGGCTGGAATAGATGAACGATAAATTAGTTGTGATTCCTTGAGTCTTGCAGTTTTGTCTTATTATATTCTGTCGCCCATTGTACTTGTAGCATGTAATGTCTTTTTGTAATGATCTGCATATTATGGTGTACAATAAAGTATTTTAGTATTGTATTGTATAATAGCGACCCGCCTCGGATTCGCACGGGTGTAATTATACACTAATAAATATATTGAGTACATATTTACTCAATATTTATTGTTGTCATCATATTGGCTTAATAGGTAGGTAATTTGCTGAAAACTGCATTAAATCTGTTTTTTAAAAGATCTAGGCGAACAGACAGCGAAATCGACTTCATTTTATATATAAGGATATGTAAGGATTGTAAAGGCTGGCTATGTAAAGATATATGTACATATGACGACGGGAATATACTCGAGGTAATTTTCCAAACGCTGCCCAGCCTAGCTGGATCCTCGACTTGGCCTCTCTCAAAATTGTTTTTACCCAACTGCGGAATCAGCGAGTGGAATTAGAGTACGTGAGAATTCGTCCGAGAAGGTGTCAATGTACGTTTAATCTGGTAAAAAAGGCATAAAGAAGACTGAAAAGCGTCGTTACAGCCCTCGGGCGGCAGCGACATTAGGCTGAATATGAACCTGTTGAGCCGCGCACCAGGGAAAGGCTTAATTATATTATTCCAGACTGTTTTTTTTCAACTTTACATAGTTTTATTATACAATACAATTCAATACAGTTATTGCACACTAAAATAAAAAACAGATACACTGGACAGGAAAAAGACAAATACAGAATGTGTTGTACAATGGGCGGCCTTATCGCTTATAGCGATCTCTGCCAGGCAACCTTTGGATGGACATGAAGTTTTAGAATAAGTATAGACGGTGGCGTGTTATATAGAATAATATTTAATTGGAACATACTAACAAATACCTATTGATAGCTATAAGTAGTATTATGTAAGTAAGTATTATGTATTTTAATTCAATTTTTTGTTAAACTTGTAGTTTCCTTCTTTTTGTGTGTATGTGTGCTAAATAAATCTTTATTCTAAAGATAAATCTAGTTAACTTACCCCATTATCTTTTCCTCTAGCGTATCCCTAGTGATGAGCCGGTAGACATTGACGACCTTCTTCTGGCCGATGCGGTGCGCTCGGTCCATGGCTTGCAGGTCCTTCATAGGGTTCCAGTCGTGTTCTACGAATATCACCGTGTCGGCGCCGGTCAGGTTCAAGCCGAGCCCGCCCACCTGTGGGTACGGGATTTTTTGTAAAACATATTGTCAAAGGGTCTTGTCTAGGTCTAAATAAGTGTCTAGCTCTGAAATATCAGTCATAAATGTAATAGCTGCGCCCCGCGGCTTCGCCCGCGTTTTGACAGAGGACAGATGGTAGGTGTCGTTTGACCAAGTCTCTCTCCACAATGTTAAGCATTTTCTTGCGTTTACTCTACGTAATAATAGTAAAATTAAGTTCTTACCGCAGTAGTGAGCAGCAAGCAATCAATCGACACGTCATTATTGAACCGCGACACGATCGCATGCCTCTGATGCGGCGGCACCTTGCCGTCCAGTCTCAGGTACGTTACAGAAGGCAGGTGCCGTTTGAGTAGGTCTCTCTCTACGATGTCGAGCATCTTCTTGAGTTGGCAGAAGATAAGGGCGCGATGTTGTGAGACGATGGCTTCAGGTTCTACGTCGGAGGTCGTGGTTCCTATGCCGCAGTCGAGGAGCAGTTGCCTGAAGGAATTAATGGTTATTAAAAAAACAGTAGCACTTAAATATTAACTACTAGCGACGCCCCGCGGCTTCACCCGCGTGGAAATCTATGTGTCAAATGGTTTATAAACCATCCTCTTGAAACACTATCTATTTTAAAAAAACACATCAAATACGTTGCGTAGTTTTAAAGATCTAAGCATGCGACAGACAGACAGCGGGAAGCGACTTTGTTTTATACTATGTAGTGATTAAACTTATTTCTAAAAGTGAACCAGCCCTGTTATCCACATGACAATGTGACAATAGAAAGGGGTGGTGTCAGTGACCATTTGACTATATGTATAGGTATATAGTACTATAGTAGTATATTTTATAATTGAAATTATTATCAAATAATAAATAAGGTGTTTTTCACTTAATTTCTTTGTCCACTAGTGGAAGAAGCTGTAAAATACGAAGTTGGCAATTTTCCCAGCGATGGGATACATAGTGAATGTGTGACTTACTTGAGTGCAGGTAGTTTGGCCGAGTGCTCGATGTCGTCTAGGTTGGAGCACTTGGCCGTAAGTTCCTGTCCGATGGCCAAGGCTTGCGGGTGGTCGGCAGTCAGCACCAATTTCGGATGGTTGCATACGTTCTGGAGATAATGCAGCGCCTGGAAAATTCAATGAATAATATGAATTACGCAACACAACCGTTTCGTTCGAGAAATATTACGGCTGTGCTGAGTCACAAAGATCTGTATTTTCTCAGCCGCTGCGCTAGTGTGGATTTACACATATTAGTCACTTGTAGAAAACACATACCGTGTGATTTCAGCACTCAAAGTTTTTAAACTTATTGTAAGAGATGTCATGGTAGATTCTGTGTCCCTCAACTGCTTTAATACTTAATTTTTTTCTTTGAATCATTACTATTGTTAGCTTTATATAGAGTTAAGCATACAAAAACTAATACATAATTAATGTACACGTGTAAGAGCGAAGCCACCTAGCACAAGTATTTCCATACTACTTAAAAGGTGGCTTCTAATTATGATTAAGACTGTGTATCCTTTATTATATACATTATCGACATAGCTTTAAGAATTAGCAAGCTGAAGTGGCAGTGGGCCGGCCATATCTTGCGCAGAATCAACGGCCGCTGGGGCAAACGTAGTGTAGGACGCCCTCCGATCAGGTGGGATGACGACCTGCGAAGGACTGCAGGCAGATGCTGGAAGCGGCAAGCTGAAGATAGGGCACTAGGGAGGCCTATGTCCAACAGTGGATGGCCACTACTATAGGTCGATGATGATGATTTTAATAACCTGGAAGACATGCGTATGACTGCTAGTGCTGGTGATATCCTGCGCGTTGGGCATGTGCTGTCGCGAGAAGTCTTCATAGAGCCGCCGCTGTAGGGAGCTCAGGTCGCAGTAGTAGTCCTGAGTTATCTTCGGAGGGAGTTCTTTCAGCACGTCTTCTTTTACGCGACGGAGTAGGAACGGTAACACCTGGAGCAAGCAATAAAAGCTATCTAATATTCGTATTCATGCTAATATTATAAATGGGAAAGTAATTGTGTCTGTATGTTTCTGTTCCTAAACGGCTGATCTCAATGTAATTTGTCAATCTTATATGGTATTGAAGGGAATGAGATAATGCTGACATAATTTTTATCCTTGGGTATTTTTTTTAAAGAAAAGTGCAGCAAGCGATGCGATTTGAAATGCGTAACTCGTAAATTTGACCGAAGTCTCGTAATATAGAGTCATGTCACGAATTATGTTACGTGTGGATGTGATAAGCTTAAGACAGAGCGGTCATTACAGGTGTAAAAGTCTAGTAGTGGATTACTGTCCGCTAATATATGTATATAGGCTTCCTCATCGATTTCGATGCCGGCGACCCTAGACATACCAAGTTCGGTCTAGCGAGTCATATTAGGGCTTACGATAGAAAGAAGTCTATCGTAAGCCCTAATATGACTCGCTAGACCGAACTTGGTCTTGAATACCCTACGGAACGTATGGTAGTAGAGTATTCAAACCTAGTTATATAGTAGCATAGCATCTAGTCGCATCATTCAGGCGCAGTGGAGTCGCTGCTCGCTCGTGATTGGTGGATCGCCAAGCCATGCAGCGGATAGCGATGAGATTGTGCTTGTGTGCGTGGTTGCCTACCGCACTAATATTCGATACTCGCATTAATTTCATTTAAGTATTGTTAAGAGAACTCTAGTGTCTGGATAAACCTATGTTAGGATATAAGACGCTATCAACAGTAAACTGTAACAAATTTGTAACAATAAATAAATATAATATCTATTTTTCATGGATGGCCCAAAGCATTCACCGAATGGTGGCCTAGGGATATGCGGCGGCGTCGAGGCACCTGCGATGGTTAGACGACATTGTGGGGGCTGTAGGGAAGCAGTGGATCCGACTGGCACAGGACCGCCAGGGGTACAGAGATAAGGAAGAGGAGAGGAGACACAGCAGTGGGTGTTACCGGCTGATTCAATAGATATATCTATCTATCTGCTAATAGGCTGATGATGGAGTACCTGTCTATGGAGCGCCTCACAGGCGAGTGCTCCGGCTTGCAGCTGGTGCGGCGTGGCGCGGGCGTCGCGCGCCATGAGGATGGGCCGCGAGTAACGCGCCGTGAACTGACGCTCCGTGCCCAGTAGACCAGGCATTAGGAAGTCGAAAAGGGACCACAGTTCAAGAACGTTGTTCTGTGCAAAAAAACATTTGATATTAGAGATGCTGTGCCTGACCAACCAATTCGTTACGCCATCATCTCTAGCGCATAGAGATGATGGCTACGCCAATGGATTATGGATGATGATGGTTACGCCATCATCTCTATGGCATACAGATGATAGATATCACTATCATCTCTATGGCATAGAGATGATAGTGATATAATATGTCCCATTCCATCCATACCTTTGTAATATATCATATATCCATACCATAGAGATGATGGCGTTACGAATTGGATGGCTTAGATAAGGGGAAGTCTGTACTCTCAATGGAACACTACAATGATAATTTCAAAGTATGGATAGAATGGGACATATTTTTTGTTTTTTTAGCATTACTTTATTAAAATATTACCTGTATCGGCGTTCCAGACAGAATCAGCCTATGATTAGCCACCAGCTGCTTTATAGCTTTAAACGCCTTCGTCTTCCCATTCTTGATCACATGTCCCTCATCCAATATACAGTAGTTCCATCGAATACTGCTGAAGAACTCTATATCCTTCCGCACGATGTCGTACGAGGCGACGATAAAGTTGTAGTATTTGACGTGGCAGCGCAGTCTCTCTCGCTCGGCGGGCGGGCCCACGTATTGGAGCGGTTTTAGGAACTTCGATGGGATGAATTTGCCGACTTCGAATACCCAGTGGCCTGTTAGAGTAAGAGTAATGTTATAAGCTGTGATATTTAACTAGAACAGCTGATAAAGAGGAATACTGAGATCATAAATGCATTATTGCCTAATGCCTTATGAGTAAACATACCAGTTAGAGTAGGCGGACAGACAACCAGCGAAGGTAGCGACGGCATGCCGTCCCGCTTCCTCTCGAGATGGGCGCCGGCGACCACCACTAACGACTGCAGAGTCTTGCCGAGACCCATGTCGTCGCAGAGGACGCCGTGTAGCTTGTACTCGTACAGGAAACGCAGCCAGTTCACACCAGCCTGAAGCAAATTATGATTTTCATTAATGTAAAGTAAGCGATGCAGCTAGTTAACACCCACCTGAATTATGATTTTAAGCAAATCTACACACAGGGTATAAATACTGAGTCCCTCTTGGAGCCCGCGCGCACTAGGCAGTCTGGCTGTAATTCTTGTGATGTAAGCCAATAACGGCATAATTAAGGCAACGGGATTCACTTTGCCTGCAGCCTTGAGACAGACTGAAGAAAGAGTAGAGTGGAAGCGGTTCATCAGCGTCTCCATGAAAGCTTTTCAGGACTGGCACGACCTTCAGCAATGAAGAATACGACAAAGAAGAAGATGTAAGTCATTAAATTGTTTTTCTTTCTCTGTAACCTCCGTCATTATAATAATTCTGCTTGCCGCATCCACGGGTCAAAGAACCAAGGTTATTTTTTGACTTGTTACTCCCACAAGCTAACTTACTTGCTGGTAACTCCTCAACTCAGCAGAAACAGGCACCGGTATCTTATAATCCTGGATCTTCTTAGGATTGAACAGCTGTTCCAAGAAGTCCTTATCTCTGATCCTCCTGGCTTTGAGCTCGGGGGAAAGGCCCGGTGGTTCCGGAATAGCGCCGTCCAGGGGCATTAGTTGGATGAGAGAGGCGAAGCAACGGGTAGACATTATGCGGACGGCTTCACAGTGGTCGCTCATACGGCCTGGAAGTAAAAGATTTCAATGTTATCAGTTAAAATACAAGGAAATTCTTAAATTCACATAATTCTTTCTATCCAAAGATTGCATCATGCCTGGAGAGATCGCGTCTAAGCGAGTGTACTCGTCGCATGTAATATCTTTTTTTAATAATCGGCATATGGTGTAAAATAAAGCATGTTTGTATTGAAATATAAATTAGGGGGTAGATACAATTTGGAAGTTATGGCCCAAAACTAGAGACGATCTGACCTCGAGTTTGGTTTGACGATAGTATCGGGACTTAATCGTGAAATGTAATTTTTCTATGGAATTTGATACAGCGCCTCTATCGCTCTATCAAAAACGAGACGTCACGATTCTTCGATACTATCGTTCAACGATTGGTTTGGTTTGACGATAGTATCGAAGAATCAGGATTCAGATCTTATTAGTGCTGGAAATGGGTTATCTTAGCACTTTGTCACACATTTAAAAACGACGAAAAATTTTGCAACTATGTAATTTATTAGCTTTGTTTGAAACTAGAATTGTCTTTTATTTTATTACCGGCCTCCTCTGTAAGTCTCAATGTTTTTAGTAGACTGAGCATTACATTTCAGAGGTAACAATTTTTCATTTATTTCTTCCACCGTAGGTACATGTTGGTACACTTAGTGTCGTTATAATCTAATTTACTGTTATACATATTACCTATTTATAATAAATAATAACGATAGTCCACTCACCCAACAAAGGTACGACTAACAAGACGATGTAAGGAACAACTTGTAACTGCAGTGCCTCGGTCACGCGAGCCAAGGCCTCGGCCGCGCCGCAGCGAATGCGGTCCGATCTCACGTCGCCCAGTGCTGGGATCAACTGTAACAAGATAATAAGATATTGGGGTTACTTCATTTCGGCTACTATCAGAATACTGTCTTATGCACTATGGTATAGTGTTGTGGGGAAAAACTAAAGACATCAGTGTTAATGTGTGCTCTCATTGCATATATCGGTTTGCAATGCTTATGTCGATTGCCACGTCGCTCGTCGACCGAAGCGGACGCCCGTAGTGCCGCTGGTAATATGTTATAGAAGCGGACCTGCGAGAGAATAACCGGCGAAAACTGCTTAGCATAGAGCTAAATGGTACACTCTCATTGACATGATATTACAATAGATATATGTATGTCCTTACCTCGTGTATGAGCGTGTGCATGGTGTCACAGGGACGGTGCGTGGCCAGAGCGGCGAGAGCGCGCGCCGCCATGTGCCGCACCGCCGTGTAGCGCGCGCGTGCTAACACACAGCTAGCACGCGCCCACGAGTCCCACGTGCTGCGTAGGGCTGTGGCTATGTGGCCGCAGACTGCTTCGAACACTTGCAGGCGAGAGACTAGCTCTTCCGCTGCAGCTACTTCTTGGTTTTCCAGTTCTGAGAATGAGAAGAAAATACCATTTCAACTGGGGGTTTCGTGCCGTCACTCGCGCCGTCGTCGTTCGTTTCGTCGACCCAAACACGTCATATGTTTGTAGAGAACGCTCTTGAGCGATAAGACCGCGAATTGTAACTAATTTTTAGTTTTTATTGGACACAGTTTTCCTGTATAAAAGTGCAATAAAGTATTTTCTATCTATCTAGCTATGTTCTAAGGAAAACTAACCTTCATCGGTCATAACATTAGCGAACGGTTCCGAGATGAACTCCCACAGTTTAGGGAGCTTCTCTGGCAGTTTCTCTCCGAAGAATATCGTCAGACTCGTCAATGCTAGAGTGGCGCCTCTCCTTTGAATTCGTAGCAACTTTCTAGCCTGTAAAATAATAAATATTAATATACGATTCGTCGTAACAACAGATTGAATTCGGGTTGGTTTGACTTTGTTTAAAAGACGTAATATAAAAAGACTGACCATTGGGATAACAACGTAGTAATAATTAGCGTAGTTTTTAAGTCAAGTCTATTGTGTATAGTAGTTGTAAAAATATTTTCTTTCATCCCCCTGTGTCAGGATTGTACAGTGTTTTTCCACTGGTATAGCTATGGAAAGAGCTATGCTCGGAGTTTCTCTGAAGGATAGGATTCGTAACTTATACATCCGACAGAGAACCAAAGTTATCGACCTATGTAGCTCTGAGGATTAGCAAGCTGAAGTGGCAGTGGGCCGGCCATATCTCGCGAAGAACCGACAACCGTTGGGGTAAACGTGTTCTTGAGTGGTGACCGGCAAACGTAGTGTAAGACGCCCTCCGGCCAGGTGGGATGACGACTTGCGAAGGACTGCAAGTAGATGCTAGATGCGGCAAGGTGGAGACAGGGCGCTATGGCGCTCATTAGGGGAGGCCTATGTCCAGCAGTGGACTACTATAAGCTGATGATGATGTCCACTGGCGGGACATACATATAGTTACCTCGTCCTCGTGAGCCAACATCTGATCTATGTTTATATTAGCGTGCGAAGGCGGTCGTCCGCGCCGCGGCGTCACTCTCTCCGCGCAGCGCTGTTGTTCCCACAGCGTCAGGATGCCGTTGTGTTTGTCCACTGGTGGGAAAACAAATAATTATTTTCGTTACTTTTTTATTATTTCTTAAAAGGAATAGGTAAGTCGCTATTCGAGCGAAGTCGCATATTATCTTTGGCGGGTTTGTAATATGCAGAGCAGAGTTGATAAAATTAATAATATGCCTAATATTTTGATACATCATTTTATAATATACTAGCTGTACCCCGTGGTTTCATCCGCGTTAAATTCGAATTTCACATTTGTAAAATATAATATAGCCTATGTCACCCGGGGATAGTGTAGCTTCTCAACGGTGAAATAATGTTTAAAGTAGTTTGAGTAGTTTCGGAGCCTATTCAATACAAACAAACAAAAAATCAAATCTTTCCTCTTTATTGCACGCCTTAAAGAAGCAGAATGTACTGGAAATACCATTATTATTAGGAGCTTTTGTACCAGTTCAGCGAATAAATTATTT
Organism: Eupithecia dodoneata; assembly: GCA_947044415.1. Taxonomy (NCBI): domain Eukaryota; kingdom Metazoa; phylum Arthropoda; class Insecta; order Lepidoptera; family Geometridae; genus Eupithecia; species Eupithecia dodoneata. The sequence goes on along the minus strand of OX345668.1, from coordinate 10,157,860 downwards.
AATTTGATTTTGAATTCGGTCATTTGTTACGCCGCGGCCGCCACAATGCCGGACATAGTCAACGATTCACAAAGTGAGAGATAAATAAACTCACGCGCAGATCCATGAGCGGTGGATACCTCAGCCTTGCCCTCTGGGCCGCTGTCGCCGCTGCCGGAGTCGGGGCATTCCTCCGGGTTGTCCAGTTGTACGCGCGGAGTGTAGTCCGGGTCGCATCTAGAATAGAATAGAAAATAAAATAATTAATTTGGACACAGGTACAAAATACAGGCATAGAATAAACAAACTTCTTCGTTCTTCATGAACATCTATTCATCTAGTCTTACAGGATAAGACCTAATACAAATCAAATCATTTATAAGCTGAACACATTATTACAGGTACATGTCAGGTCTTATAACTAGAGTGTTGTCAAATGTAATCAACCGGCAAGCAGGTGTGCAAATATTAAATTGCAGTGATTCATGGTCAATAGAGTAGTCTACATTATATATAACAGGCAAAATAATTAGTGACACAAAAGGGTGATAGTAAAAATAATACTACCTCTATGACCCTGCGCCGAAATAGGGGTTGGCTCAGCGAGTGCTGGATATTTTATGTGGGTTCGACCACAGAACAGAGAATACATAGAAATAGTAAGTAGGCGGGGCCCGCGTCTCACCTAGTAGGCGCAGTACTGCGCACTTCAAGCTCCGCTTACATCAGTCGTGTTTTAATTTAGCTAGAGTAAACATACTTCAGAAAAAAACCAAATAAAATATAAAAATACCGTATTGTGCCGTTTTAGAGTGTAAAAACGAAAGCCGAACCAAATATTTAACGAAAGGGGGCATATCATATCAACTGTCAGCATTATTTTATTGTTTTTTTGTTAGTTTTGTTCAAAATGCAAAACCGTCAAACAAAAATAGAAAACAGACATAGAAAAATAGACTGTGAGTCATAACAACTAAGGTCGATTTTTCTTAAACCGCAACTTTCGCTACTCAATTAGGGATGTGCCGTAATAAACACAAATGTGCTATCGATAACTTTAATGGTTATGATTTCGTAAACATTACCCATTTAAGTATGTTTTAGGGCGTTAATTTTTGTTTTGTTTCTGTGATGATTTGATCTGGATGTATTTTATACTATGGAAGGATAATAAAAAAATAATTTATAATAATGAAAATATTACGTAAGTATGTTGGAGAAAAACTGTTCGAAAATATAAACTTTCATCAAGTCGGACAGTTTCCCGTATCAAATCATGTCAGTGATTTGATAAAAGCCATAAATTTGCGTATCCATCATTTATTAAAATTAAACGTAAAACTTACGAAAAGACAGTTATTTAACAAGTACGTCCTATTTCAAGGACAATAAATTTTCATTAATTGTCATTAAAGAATAAAAGAAAAGGTAAGCTTTTTATTTCAACCACCACAAATATAACCTGACGTACCTATTTCGTTATTCATCAGTAGGTAATAATCGATATCGATAGATTCGTCTCGTATTCTCATTGGTACATCACTAAGGCAGTAGCTGTGTTTTCTGGGTAATCGATAAACAGCCATTGTATTATCGATCTTATGGCCCGTTGTTAGAGACTATAATAAAAGTCGATAGCAATAGCGCCAGCGCCATCTCTTGTTAAGTAGCTTTGTGTTGTGTATAATCAAGAAAGGCAGCCATTGTATTAGTAATCTTATTTGCTGGGAATAGAGACTATAAAAATATTTGGCAAAAGCGCCATCTTTTGCTAAGTAGACAAAGTAGATATTCATTTTTTATCGCTGTTTATTTTATTGAGTTTTGTACCATGTGTCTACCGAAATAAGGTTTAATATCAATAAAATTAGTTTTATGGTTTTACGCCCTTTTAACGTACTCTTTCAACCAATAAGAATTTTTATTTCTATGTGTGTTAGTTTATACATGTGTGAGTTTAGCGACACTAGTTCTCTTAGTAAAAAGGCATCATGCTAATTCTATGTATTCTCTGTTCTGTGGGTTCGACCATTGGTTGCCTTTAGATTCACCAGCACCTTGTTATTCGGACAGAGCTCCCTATTCACCAACTGCGACAGTAGCGCCGCCAGCCCGCTCGCGGAGTTGGCTTGCAACTCCTCTGAGGTTTCCTTCATTATGCTCTCCATCAGAGGATTCACCACTGGGTTCGTCCCTAACTAATAGTAAACAGACATTCTATTCCCTCACCTTAAAAACGCCTTTAGATTCACCAGCACCTTGTTATTCGGACACGGCTCCCTATTCACCAACTGCGATAGTAGCGCCGCCAGACCGCTCGCGGAGTTAGCTTGCAACTCCTCTGAGGGTTCCTTCTTGATGCTCTCCATCAAAGGTTTCACTACCGGATTCAGTTTCTCGGGGAGAGAGTGGAGGTTGGAGCAAGCGCCGGCTAATGCTGCTTGAACTCTGGAAAAGGATTATTTTCATGAATATGAGGTCTTTTTCTAAATGGAAACCACTTTTATAGGAGCGATTTTGAAACTATCATGGTTATTAACACAAAAGTTATTTATACTAATATTTTGCGATGTAGGCATCACTAGGGTACGGGAATCAATGTTAAGAATTAAACTGCCACGAATAAAAAATAGTGTAGTGTAGTAGTAGTGTAGGACGCCCTCCGACCAAGTGGGATGACGACCTGCGAAAGACTGCAGGTAGATGCTGGATGCGGCAAGCTGAAGACAGGGCGCTATGGCGCTCATTGGGGGAGGCCTATGTCCAGCAGTGGACTGCTATAGACTGATGATGATGAATAAAAAATAATAATAAATACCCGTGCGAGGCCGGGAAGGTCCGCTAGTATATTATAACTATAGGGATATTTAGATAGATGGATAGAAAATACTTTTATTTACCAAGATTAGATTTTTAAGTTATGGGGTAAACATCCCGTTATAAATGACTTTTAAGCGTAAAAGTTGTTAAGGACGAGCGCTTATCATATTTTTTTTATACAAAATAAGTTATTGAAGCCATGCACTTATTTGCTAGTAAATTCCGTTCATTTGAATTTGGGTCCATTCATCAACTACTACATACATACACTACTCAATCAATTTATGCTTGAGTAACGATTTTCTATGGCAGAAGCGTTACACAAGTATCAACCGATGACTGAGCATAGTTTTATAATATGTGATAGTGTTTCATAATAGAGTCACAATAGGTAGGGTCAGTACATTTTTTTACACACACTTTCTACACATCAAAAACTTCTAACTACTAGTAAATATTGTGAACTTTAAAACAAAGCAAATAGAGTCGCAAATACTCACGACACGTTATAAGTCCCCTGTTCTATAGTGCACACGTTGACAGTCGCTTGCAAGTTCTTCCGTCGCTCTTCCAGTGTTTGTGCCACTCGTTTCAACTTCATAGCGGCTACCATTGGCTGTGTCTCTGATGTCATGTGTACCACCTGTGAAGGATTGTAGGCTTTAGAAAGGAGGTAATCGTAATAGTAATTTATTAGTAATAATCATTACACATCTAAGAGGTTGGTAGAAAAAATAATCCTTAAACCATAAACACTACTAAAATATAGGTTAGAATTTAATACTTAAATACAATAAATTATAAATTAATTCATTAAAAATTATATGAAAATATATATGATATATATTTTATTTAAAATAATGCGCGTGACCGCACTGAGTGGAAAGATTTGGGGGAGGCCTTTGCCCAGCATTGGGACTAATCAGGCTAAATAAAAATAAACGGAATGTTAATTGAGTTATAAGGAATACTTTAATCTCTGAAAGAAACGGAAACCTTTTTCACACACACAGCTGTGGAGCTAGAATGGTGGATGGCACAAACTTCGGCCTACATTCAGCAGTAAAAATTCGTTTGCATTTAATGAAGGCTATGATCAAGCTATGACACATGAGTGGACGGCGAAGGCAAACTGGAACTAGGTACCCAGCGAGGATGTATCTATCAGGGAGTTTTTATTTTTTAATTCTATAAACTATGGTGTTTTAACGGTGATTATGTCGGTAATGGCTAAAGGGAGTTAGATATAATTACCTGCTCTAGCCTCAGAATGTTGTTGAAGTCTTCACCGACAGGTAGCTTGTAGTGTTTCATCATTGCGAGCAAGTCTCGGGCTTCTTGTAATATCCTGTAAAACACAGATAAATACATGAAAATGTTTATTCAGAGCATTCTGTAACACATAGAAACATTCAATAAAGAAAGAAACGAAACAGTATGATGAATGGAAGACAAAACAAAATTTAATATGCCATAATATTTGATTCAGTGCAGTTTAAACACTAAGTTTTATTTTAAACTGAGTTATTAATTGAGTCATCGACATCCTAGTATAGTTATAATAGATATAAGATCCAAGATATTTTATGTCAACAGACATGAAATGTCAATGAAAACTTAACAAAAAGGTCCAGTCTAATCACTACATAGTATAAAACAAAACAAAGTCATTTCCCGCTGATCTAAAGATCTTAGATCTTTAAAACTACGAAACGGATTTTGATGCGGTTTTTATTATAAAGATAGTGATTCAAGAGGAAGGTTTATAAACCATTTGACACATAGATTTCCAGGCGGGCGCGAATCCGTGGGGCGCAGCTAGTTTCCAATAACCCTATATATGACTTTTGCAAGAAGATACTTAGCTTACTTATTATACTAATCATTTAAAACGGGTTAATAACCATGATAGTTTCTAAAGTTTTATTACCTGTTACAGTTCATAGCAACTTCATCATAGTAGAGAGACTGGTTCAGGGCAGTGTGTAACGTGCCCGTCAGGATGGGCGGCGCCAGTTTACTTATTATGTCTATTTCTTCCTCGATTTTGTCTCCATCCTGCAAACAAATTAGGTTCAATTTACTTACTTTAATACTTACTGCTCACGATAGATAAGCATAGAAAACATGGTTTGACGAACTATGGGCGCGAAGACAAATTTTCTACGGTTATTTCTTTTATATTCTTACGGTACTGTTTCGGGTGATCAGAGTCCTCATAATGGTTTTATGGAACAACATTTTATGTTTATTCTGATTGCTATTTTAATGAATAAATATTATTACATAATAGCGTTTTTACATAAAAAAAATAACTACTAAGATTATGTTTGATATTACAGTTATCTTATACCCATAACAAACTAGCCCTGCTCAGCTTTGGGGCTACATGATGCTGTGTGATTTGTCCAGCATTATTTATACATTTTATTTAGTCTTATGTACCTCATGGCTTCCATTATGTATATCTGGGGGGTGCATCTTGTGTATCCTGGTATGCCGCGCCCACGACGATATCACCAGGCTGGCCACAAGTCTCTGCAGCGCGCTGCCAGATCTCAGGTACACTATCATAACCTACGAACAAAACACATTGCTTTCAATTCTGATGAGAAAATACCAAACTATTTTGACATACTTAACTAGTATACTATAGTAGTAGTAGTAGTAAAGTGGAGATGGGCAGGACACCTGGCAAGGAGAGAGGATCACCGATGGACCAAAGCAGTCACCGAATGGTGGCCTAGGGATATGCGGCGGCGTCGAGGCAGAACACCTGCCCGATGGTCAGACGACATTGTGGGGCTGTAGGGAAGCAGTGACTCCGACTGGCACAAGAACGCCAGGGGTGGCGAGATAAGGAAGAGGCCTATACTCAGCAGTGGGTGTTACCGGCTGATAGATAGATAGAAAGTAGTGTCCGTTTTCTTTGGATTCATAAGATCTATATTCATATGAGCACACTTACATTTTGAAAGGTTGTGGAAAGAGAGGGAAGCTTATGAGTGACAGAGCCAGCCAACTTATTAATGCTATCTGTAGGACGTAGGTCCTTTAAAAAAAACCGGAAGGATCTTAGGATCTTCTTCATACATCGAATAAGAATATTTTTAATATGGTAAAAGAAAGTGTTAAGGAAGAGTGTTGCCTCCTAATACCTACTTTACTTAAAAGGAGGTCTCGAACACTGAACAATATATAATGAAACCCATAAGCGAATGATAGTAAATATCGTTTTTTTTATAAGAAAGGGACCGCTATATTCTTAGTGCTACCTGTAGGACGTAGGTCCTTTAAAAACCGGAAGGATCTTAGGATAATCTTCATACATCGAATAAGAATATGTTTAAGAAGTGATTACCTTAACGTAACAGTCGATCGGACTCTCGTCCTCAGCTTTGTACTCTAAGCCAGGTGCTGGCTGGACTAAATAACACGAGAGGTAACCTGCAACCAATAATTACAATAGTTTACAAATTTACAGCGCATGAATCTGTGCCGAAATATTGAAAAACTCAAAAATGTTCTCATGGCAAATATTCCGTTAACAGCTCCGTTATAAGTTCCGACTTTTGTGTTAATAACCATGATAATAAATCACTCCGTATATTCAAAAAACTGCTGCATCAGCATTATTTATCCATATGAAATATTGATAGCCTTATCTTATGTCTATGTAAGTTTATTATAATGTTTGTAATGTAGGTATTTAGTGTATTTGTTACCAATTATTTATTAAAGTGCCACCGTCTATATTGTTCGTTCATGTCCAGTCCATCCCAAGGTTGCCTGGAAGAGATCGCTCTCAGCAATAAGGCCGCCCTTATTCTAAGTTTTTATCTCTGTAATATTTTCTGTTTTGTGTGGTGTAATAAAGTGTTATCTATCTATAGTTTACAAATTATTTGATGCCCTTTGATGTTTGGTGGCCGTAGTGAAAAAGTAGAAGTGTACTATGAAAAGTCAAGATTTGATTGCAAACGTCCGGGTTCACACGCCAGGATAGCGTGCGAGTGTGTAAACTTATAGCCAGGGAGGCTTTAAGTTTACACACTCGCACGCTATCCTGGCTTGTCCCTCTCGCTTCCACAGGTGGTCGACACACAGTTGAACGTTGAAACAGTTCGTCAAGTGACATCAAACATCAATGTGCTATAATTCCTCTAGTCTAGACCTTACAGGCCTCTTAGACACGTTACATACGTGATGACGTGGTTTCTCACCTAATATATCAGCGGCGAGACATCTTGCCCGCGTGACGTTCCTGTCCCGCGCGAGGCACGGCAACGACTCGGAGCCGCCGATGAGCCACTTCTGACTAGGCCGCACTTCCGGAGGCAACACGTCGGATGACAGCGAGCTGGTTCGCGTGCGTTTCTCCTGTTAAATGTGAATACAGTCGTTTTGTGATTTGTATTTATTTATTTCCAAATTCATCTGTGAATTTGAACAAACCAATTTTCAGTTTGGCAGAAACTTTTATACCTGTAATATACGCTACTTTATAGAGGCGTGTGAAGCGAACAACAACTCACACAGCGTGGCGAGTGAAGTGAGCCACAGATGTTTTGTCCTTATTGTTTTGCTTAGAGCCTACCCAGTTTTGTTTTCTCCACTATAAGCACTCCCAGAGATGCGTGACGCAGGAGGTTGGTTACCTTTGGTGGAGGCATCAGTAGGAGCGAGGGCTCCACAGCCAGCCTCGCCGGCTGCATGGCGAGACACAGCCACGTGGCCAGCATAGGGCAGGCGGCCACTAGGATCACTCCCAGAGATGCGTGACGCAGGAGGTTGCCCCACACCTGTAGTCACAAAGAAAATATTTAGTCATGCAACATTTGGTACTAGGTCTCTATATCAGTCAACCAATAAATCCTGCATTTTAGGATCCTCTTAATCCGCTTGACCGCGATCTTTCAGTTGTAACTAGAGTTGCCCAAACCACCGAATATAACCAACGGCTTATGTCTAGCAGTAGGAATAAAACTTATGATAAAGATGATCCGATAAAGGTGACTTACCTGAACCGCAATCTCCTGTATATCATGCACGTGCTCAAACAGCACCCTTTGGTAGATATGTCTCATCGCCGCCTGCAGTAATTCCGGCGTCCACATCAACAGATCCGATTCATCGCCGCCATTTTGTTTTTCCTCTCCATTAGCCTCCCCACCATTTTGATTAGCCTCCGCGCCATTTTGTTTTGCTTCCCCATTATGTTTCTCTCCGTTTGTTTTTTGTGTGACGAGAGGACGCGTGAGAGTGCGTAGAGTTTGCAGCGTTGCTTTGCGGACTGAGCTTGTGTTGTGGTCGAGGTACGGCCAGAGACGCGGGAGTACGTCTGATAGGTCGATGGGACTGTGTAAGAGAATATTAGTTTTAAAATAAAGTATACTTAGACGAATAAACATAAGTCATTCTTTATAAGTCCTTAAAGCCAAGCGTAGTTACAAAATGAAGGGGCTTTGCAGCCAGCATGTGGGCTTGTGAACTGGTAATGCTTTCTGCAAATAGCCCATATACGGACTGTGGGCAGTGAAGCTGTACAACAACTTAGCCGGTTCCGGTGGAGCCATGAGAGATATTCGAGTTAGCCGGCGCAATGAAAAAGTAGCCTCTGTATCTACGGCTTTCAATAAAATTATGCTTCTAGATGATAAATACACTTACTGCAACAACTTAGCTGGTTCCGGCAGAGCCATCAACGCAGCCAACAGTGCCATGTACGAGTTCGCCGGCGCAGCCAACTCGTCCTGCTCGTGCAATAATCTCCACAGGCGCTCAACCACGCCTCGGAGCGCGAGGGGGCGGTAGGAGGCTAGGGCTCCGGCCGCCGGGGCCAGCGCCGTGGCTGCCACGGCGGAGACGTCCTCGGCCACGTCGCCTAGGCCTTCGATGAGGTGCTCTAGCGCTCCGCTCTCGCACGCTACGTCCTGGAAAGGATGTTAGATCTACTTTCAGATAAGGTTATTGTTTTTATAGTGCTTATAATTATTTAAGGAGACTCGAAAACCAAAAATTTATCACCTGCCTACAACCAATTCTTAGTGAATTGGTTATGGAAAATTTTTGGGACATTATTTAAATTCTTAGAACTTTAAGATATTCGCATATACTAGTTGAAATGAAACATGAGAAGCCTCTCTAGCGTATTGAGAACTTTTACGCCAGTTTTCCAGAGTCCAGAGAGACAAAATCTGTGTGTTGTTTATAAACTTATTGAACATTATATTGTGCGAATAGATATGCTATGCTATGGCTAACGAAATAAGTCACGCTGTGTACAGACGTTTCAAGCGCACTGCGTCTTCGCTTCTGACACAGCTTACCGGACTTTTATCGGAAGGGGCCACTTTCGTTAGTGAACATTTAACTTGTCTAAGAACTGAAAATGTTAACATTTGACATGTCTAAGTGCTTATTTTGCTCATGATAGAAAAAATCCGTGATATCTAGGGTCGCCGTCATCGAAATCGAAGAGGAGGCTTATATATTTTGTAAGCCTAAAAAAACAAAATATTTTAGACTTTGACTTTGAGTGCAATATCTACTACTAAACTGACCTGCCTCGCTGCCAGTAGGTACTTGAAGCCGAGCAGCGCTCCGTGCCGCGCCTCCCACTGCGGCTGTGACGTCAGCGCCGACAGCAGCGCCGCCACGCGCCGCACGCGGTCCGCCGCCAGCTGAGCGAGCGTCACGCCGAGGGTTTGTGCGCAAGTCTCACGCACTGGGGCTACCACCTACAAGAAAAGGGTGTGATCATAGTACCGCACAAAGGACTGTTATTGTGAAAATATTTACAAATGCTGACTGAAACAGAGAAGTTTACCCGATTCAGCGTAACCGACCCGAGCGTGACGGTTTAGTTAGTTCACACAAAATTACGCCTGAAAAACTTTGAAAACTTTAAACAATTACTGACTGAAGCCGGTTTTACCCGATTCTGCGTAATTGACCCGACCGTGAAAAACATATCACATAGTAAAAATATCAGTGTGTCACCCCACGAACAACTTTCATTGCAATTCATTAACACTTAAAATAAACATAATAGAAAAAGTTCAAAGCTAAAGTTACCTGATCTGATACGAAATCCCCGAAGCGATCTAAAGCCAACACGCACAGTAATCTTAACGCCATGTCTTCTAGCCATTCTTGATGCGCTTCGTCCATCTGTTGACAACAAAAGAATAGAAATATTATTTCCTATTAGATTAATTCCACTTTTAATAAGTATCGCTCGTATCGCTTCACCATAACAATGGTATCGTCTCAGAATAACACATTTTGTCATATTACCTTTCAATCAATCAACATACTATAGTTTATTTTATCTATGGTCGATTCTGTACCGTACATATTACTGTCATAGTAAAGCAACAAACCCCTTATTACTTCTCACCATGTATGTAAGTGCTAATTATAAGATTGAAGTGTATTTACTTATTAGTTTTGCTGTAATAAATTATTTTTATTATAAATATCTTTATCTTTAAACTGTCATGGTAAGCTAAGTTCGGACCGCTGGCTGATATTAATTGATCAAAAATCACTGACCAAGGGAAAGTAAAAAAAAAGATTATTCATTTATCAGATACAGCAAGAGACATAGATAATTACAACAAGGCATACATTCTTAACTCGTTGTTTGAGATAAATTTCTCTCGGTCGGCACTGATTCTCGGCAAGGCTAGCCAAGCAGCATAACTCTTTCCTTGATAGTTAGTTTCAAAGACCCTGTACACACCTGGTGCCGGGTGGCCCCGGGCCGCAGTCCCGCGGAGGCCGCTATCCTGGCCCGCAGTAGCTCCCGCAGCGCGCTGGCGGCGCCGTGCCGGGCCTCCCACGTGGCACTGAACAGGTGACCTTGCAGTGCCAGAGACCAGCTTTCTAGTGGCCATCTTGCGGACTCCCCCCAAGCGCCTGAGCAGTCTGGTACGGGTGCCGTGCTTTCGACTGCGAATATTAACATGCATTTTAGATCCTGCAATATGTTAAAGACATCATAACCTAAAATCGTTCAATAGTGTCAATTCAGATGTGGCCAAAAAGAGATTCAGTAAGTAATATTTCAGAATAAGACAAGACTGCTTCTAATTAAGGTACCCACAAACAAATTCCTCAGGTTCCAACTTGATTTTCTTCCTATCTGGTTCGACAGGCGGCGTGGGCGGCGCTGAAGGCCCCTCTTCGTTGCAATCCCTTGACTTCTGCTTGCTAAAGGCAGCTCTCGCTTTGCGCTTAGCGAGGTTAATCTCTCGCGAGCTGAGAGGTTTTTTAGAGGACGTCTGGACTAGTTCTTGCACTGGCATCTGAGAAATAAGTACTTAATTGAAAACTACAAAAATACTCTATCATCGGTTTTTCACTTTTTCTCGCAAAATAAGAGGGCCTACAAAATGTAGCTAAAAACCTTGTATTAGACCAGAAGAGTATTTTGATACACCATTTATCAAAATCGCTTCGTCCATTTCGATGCTTGCACAAAATGAAGAGTGTTCCCCCACAACATAGAGACATTTGAAAATCATGACGCTCGTGGGTTTGCTCACTGTTTTCGCGCAGCAAAGTCACCGGTTTCGAGCGGAAAAAATATAAATCATCATCGTCATTATTGTGCTGCCCATTTCTAATTAGATGCGACCGGCAAAACTGATTTCCTTCTTCCATTCATAAATATCAATTCAAAATTGTGTTATACTAGCTGCGCCCCTTTGGAAACTCTCAGGGAAGAAGAGCCTCATTGACCGCTTTACATAGCATTGGTCATGGTAATACGCAGGAATTATTATAAACTGGTTTCTAGTTTGGTAATGGTACATTTTATAATGGTGATGTTATCTAAATGGATGATATAGGTAATTTCCATTGACAGATTGTTTCCGGTTGTAATAATGTTTGTGTGTAATCACTACATAGTATAAAACAAAGTCGCTTCCCGCTGTCTGTCTGTCCCTGTGTATAATTAGATCTTTAAAACTTTTAGACGACGCAACGGATTTTGATGCGTTTTTTTTTTGATTCAAGAGGAAGGTTTATAAACTATTTGACACATACATTTCCACGAGGGCGAAGCCGCGGGTTGCAGTTTGTTTATTATAATATGGGTGGGATATTAATATTCATATCATTTATTGTGATTTCATGCATTCAGGTAGTTTCTTAGGTGTAGTATCTTAGTGGATTGGGTAGGTACACAAAGCATAAAAACCCTGTCAGGGCACAAACATTTTTGGGTTGTTTCTTTTTATATGTATATAGTGTTCCTTACCCTGTGAGTTTCAGTCTTGACTTGTAGTCTTGGTGGGCAAAGGTCTTCGTTGGAGTAAACTGAAGTGAGATCGACTCCAATGCTGGCCGCCACGTCCAGGCCAAGACGCGCGTTTAGCTGCTGACGTTGCTTTGCCAGCCGCTCCGCTACATCTGGTACAAACAGTTCAACAGTTAATTTATAATATTTTTCTAGAAGCTTCGGAATATATATAAGGGAATCGATTGTAGTTCTCGTGTAGTTAGTTTAGTTCTTGTGTAGTTAGGTTTAGCTCGTTGTAGTTAGTATCTCCGGCTACTGTTCTCTCTCTTCCCATGTTTTTTTATTAATAATATCCCTTATGCTGCTGCGTAATTAATATTGTAGTTATTTTAATGTGGTTGTTTTCTTGTCTAGTCTAGAGTATAACAGTTTAGGCTAGGTGGTGCTGTCATGTTATATCTCTGTGGTCGTCGGCGTCCTACACTACGTTTACCGAGTCTCGGTCTCCACTCAAGAATACGTATACCCAGCGGTTGTTGGTTGACTGCCACACCAGCTTGCTTATTCTACAAACAATGTTAAACCTTCTTACCTGGTCCAGAAAGTGGTTCCTCGTCTAAGTCGTACTCGTGTCCCTCGGAGCCCATGAGGTGCGCGCCATTCTGCAGCACCCTCTGGATGTCGAAGGTCTCGCATCGCAGCCGACCGTTGTCTTCTATCTCTATCTTATCTTCTGCAACGAGAACAAACATTGGCAAACGTCTTCTAAAACAACATAGGACACATACGGAGTGTTAAGTTTATTGTGTGGATATCTTATCTCCCAAATGGATAAAACGATTTATCTTTAGAGTTTTGTTAGAGAGGTGGTTTAAGATGTTCGACGTTCTAAAATGTGTTTGTTAGCGGTTTTATCAGATTTTCATCTCATAAGTCATCATCATCACCAGCCTATAGCAGTCCACTGCTGGACATAGGCCTCCCCCAATGAGCGCCATAGCGCCCTGTCTTCAGCTTGCCGCATCCAGCATCTACTATCTAATATTGATATGGACCAGTTGAGCTACTTGTAGATTGTTTGCAATTGTCTGCACTTAGCGCAATTGTTTCAATTGTAATAAAATACTAGTTCTAATTTGTTTCGTATTATTTGATAAAAAGATGTACCTAATGTTTTTTCGAAACAGAAAAATATCAAACTGTTCGCTTTAAATAAGGAAAACTAGATTAACTTAATGACAATGGTGCCAGCCGACCGTGATTCCATGATGACGAGACAAATTACGTTTCCATTGAGTTTGCTGATAGCCAAATCAGTTAACGTTGATTTTAATGATGGTTCTCATAAACTTATCTGTGTAATAGCGCAATTACCATGAAAGCAGTTTGCTGTTTCATCTCTTTTTAATTTGCAAACGTCACTTATATTGACAATCAGATTGCTCGACGACTTAAACAGTTGAAACCAAAGAAATAGTACCTACTGAGGTTGTACTGAATACCTAATCAAAATCCTATATCTCCTATATCCTATATCCGGGTACTGACGAGGTGTTTTACACAGCGAGCTTTCGTACAGTAAGTTACGGGAAAAAGTTACACTCGCAACGGATTTTAGAATACGGCGTAACATATCATTCTCGATGCAACTACGCTCCGTAATACTGGTTACTGATCAGATGATGAGATGGATGGTCAGTACCCACCTTAAGATATATTGTCAATCAATAACAGATACGTTAGGTTTCCTAATCTATCAAGGCTTTTCGCTATCCCCGATATTATCTGAATGGTCGTGAAGAAGACAATGAACTGGGTAATTGTTTATTTATACATAATATTATAAAGAGAGAAGGTTTGATTTTTTTGTTTGTTTGATTGTAATGAATAGGCTCCGAAACTACTGGACCGATTTGAAAAAATCTTTCACCGTTGGGAAGCTACACTATCCCCGGTGAATATATGCTATATTATATTTTAAAAAAAATTAGGGATCCGTACTAAAACCGTGCGAAGCCGGGAAGGTCCGCTAGTCTTCTATAATATGATTAAGACTGTGTATCCTATAAAATCGAAAAAATATTTTGTATTTGTCTATAAATGGAAACTACATACAATATAACGGACATATGAATTAATTAATACATCGTTCTTTTCTTTCTTTCCAAAGATAGATAGCATGACCTACATAAATTACTAGCTGCGCCCCGCGGTTTCACCCGCGTGGTGATAGATATTTTGGATAATATACAATATATCTTTATAAATTGTAGCCTATTTGCTATTTTGATGTATAAGCTATATTATTGTAAAGTTTCATTAAAACCCATTCAGTAGTTTTTACGTGAAAGAGTAACAAGCATCCATCCATCCATCCAATGAGATTTTTTTAAATGTTAGATCTAGGATAATAATTAATATAGGTTAACTTGTATTGTTGTCAGATCGTTCGTTAACTACAGTACCTAGATAATTTTTTTTTAAAATTAAGTGAGAACTATAGTGCTAAGACAAACATAACATAGGCTTGAAGGTACTATTAACTTAATGATGTACTTAACCTATTTGTATGAACAAATAATCTATCTATCCATACTTACAAACTTTCGCGTTTATAATATTAGTAGGATGAAAGAGAATCCAAATAAAAAAATGCAATAATTATATGATTTCACCAACAACCTAGCCGATATATGGTAATAAGAGATAATGTATTCTCATCGCCAGTCGCAGTTTCAGTATTTACGGCGGCAGCTGAAGCATGTTGTTGTATTTGTAATAGAATCTACGGAATGCATCCTCGTGTTATGCAAGTGTTTTATGGATGTTTGGCGAATTATTATTGTCAACAATTCGTCGAATAACCAAGGGTGTATTTTTTGATAGTTTTTCTCGACTGGTCACACGGTTGATTCTGTGGTGAAATTCTGTGGTCCGGGAGCCAGTGCCAGATTGTCATGACCAAGTCTCTCCCAAGCAAAACTTCGTAATATGCATTAGGTATACAATAAATACAGAGAACCAAGGTTATCGGCATAGCTCAAAGAATTAGCAAGCTGAAGTGGCAGTGGGCCGGCCATATTTCGCGAAGAACCGACGGCCGCTGGGGCAAACGTGTTCTTGAGTGGAGACCGCGACTCGGTAAACGTAGTGTAGAACACCCTCCGACCAGGTGGGATGACGACCTGCGAAAGACTGCAGGTAGATGCTGGATGCGGCAAGCTGAAGACAGGGCGCAATGGCGCTCATTGGGGGGGAGGCCTATGTCCAGCAGTGGACTGATATAGGCTGATGATGATGATATAATATATTACAAAAAAACGGTCACGAGTAGGTATTCATAATATTAAACCCTAATGCATTTTAAGAATTTTCGCTCGGGAGGAAATAATTGACCAAATTAGTACATGGCTCCCGGACCAGTAAGTAGGTTCCCCTGCGCCCCAAATGTTTGTACGATCTGCAAATATTTGTGGTGTTCTGGTTATTTTCTATGTATATCTATAATAAAAATAAAAAAAAACTATGTAATGTATTGTATTATGGATATCAGTCATCTAGTACCCATAACACAAGCTCTGCTTAGCTTGGGACTAGATGATGTTGTGTGGATTGTCCAGCATTATTTATTTATTTCTGTACAGAGTGTGGTTGTGGGATTACGTCCCGCCTGTGTCGTTCAATCTTGGAATTTAAAGGTATGTTTTATGTAGGTATACGGATCGGAAGAGAAAAATTATACGTCTCATGATGATGTTATTTGTACGCTTCAAGTACCTACCTAAGTCGAAAAAGGGCCTACTGTTTACGGCCCTGTGCCAACGAATCAAAGTTCACCCTTGCGTTAGCTATCTAGTCCAGATTAAAGAAAACGAGTTTAATATCGTAAAAAAGTAAAATTTATAAACCCGTTTAGTTTCGAAGGTCGCAAATCGTGTCAACTCCCAAGCTTTACTAGACAAATGACCATTGTAACGGAAATAAACTGAACACAATATAGTACGAGTAGTAATATATATCAAGGGAAACCGTTGTACAGTTCCGAGTTTGAAACCGTGAGTGTCACTAAGATCTTATAAAGTGTGGCATAAAAGATATACCGCTTATATTTGTAACCTTAAAAATAAGTACCAGGAGTAGCTCTGATTGCTCCAGTTTCAATCATTCAAAATTGCTCTGTACTGACCCGTGTGTGGCGATGGACTGGACGACCAACAAATAGCAACTAACCCTCTTACTAATATATACAACCAGTCTCGACTTAAAAACAATATCTAAGTGTCGTTAGACAGAAGTCTCTCATGTTGACATAAGTCAAAATGAGAAAGAAAGGTAGCTACATTTTCTTTTTTGTCGGCTTTGCCCAATTTGATGCGAAATACCGCTACACCAACTACTGAGCCATCGCTAAGCTGACCAGATTTTATATTTTGGCGAGAGTCGAAATTTAAATCATTTTCGGGTCATTTCATTTATAAACACCGCACCGTTTAAAACGTTCATTGAAACCTATGGATGGCACACTCAGTCACGCCGTAGTTGGCCGCCGCGCCGCGCACTGCACCATGACGTGAGGTAGCCCTCATACTTTACCACACCCCGTTCGCTTCATAGCCAAGCTTAGCCGATAACCACTTGTCTACATCTGCAGGTGCCAGTCAAACAACTATTCCACAAACTAGGTCAGACAGTTAAGCGGCATTATACACAATTGATCAATGCGGTTATGACAAAAGAACTTCCTATGGTATTTATTTACAGCCTTTTGTATTATTTCTATTTAAGGATTTATACTAAGTAATTTGATTGAAAGTCGGTGAATGTTAGTAGTAGAGTATACTTAGTAAGTACATTGTTAGTTATGCATTAGCTCAGCTTGGAGTCGAGACCATCTAGGGTTTCGACTTAGGGTACCGCAGCTCTCAAGGTTTAAAAAAATATCTGAGCGTCGTCATCGTCTGGTCGAAACGACGACCCGAGAGCTGGCAAGTATCTGGCGCAGCGCATCAGCATTGCCATACAGCGGGGCAATGAAGCCAGTATCTTGGGGACGCGCGCCGACTGGTATTAATATGGATCAGTTGAGTTGCCTGTAGATTGTTTGCACTATATTTCGGCACATGCACCATGATTACGGAATAGCTGAAGGCACTGCGGTTAGTTTTTTATTGATATACCGATCAACCCTAATATTCTGTCTTCAACAAACTCAAAAATCTAATCATTGTTATTAACCTTTTATAAATGACTTTGTATAACCATGATAGTGTCAAAAGTTTTATCATATGATTTGGTTACACCATTAACAAATAACATGGCTATGGCTAAACTTTGTGCAAACAATTAGAGTAAGTCGTTCTAACATGCGCTGAACCACGCGCTGAACACCGGAAAAGTACTTATCCACTTGCACACAGCCAGTGCTGACCTCGTGGACGCAAGTGCCAGGAACGGATTGACGAATGGTACAAATTGGTTGGCACCTATTGTACGAAGAAGAACTGAACCGGCATATTTACGACCTTACCGTACAGTGCAAAACTGACCGGGACGCGATAGAATAAAATGCTTCATTGTACTTTTATATAGGACTAGCTGTTCCCCGCGGTTTCACCCGCGTTAAACTCGTATTGCACTTTATTAGGTGATTTTTGACACCTTGGGTTACATTATTGGAGTTTTAGTAAGGATCCCTAAATTTTTTGAAAATATAATATAGCTTATGTTCATTAGCTTCCCAACGGTGAACGCATTTTTCAAATCGGTCCAGTACTTTCGGAGCCTATTCATTACAAACAAACAAAAAATCAAACATTTCCTCTTTATAATATTAGTATAGATACTATGTACAATAAAAACTTAAAAATTAGTAAAAATTGGCGGTCTTATATGTTTCCACCAGACAACCATGGATGCATAGGATCGTGGACAGTACCGAAGGATCTGTGTGCTTGTAGGTTATGAAATATTATAAATTAAAAAAAAACGTCTAAAGGATCGTTTACTTTGTCTGTGAAATATACAAATATAATAAAAGGCGTGTACATTTATATGAATATTTTGTTGAACAGTAAACGACAACACCTACATTATCATAACATCTTAGCTGCGATAACCAATCTGCTTGCAGATTATAGCAATACTGCCTTGTAATATATCAAGCGGGTTCTAAAACATCGTTATTCTTCTATTTATCTGTTCTACTAACTTACGCCTCGCTAGACATGTCCCGTCGAAATTAAAGTGACCACCTTTAAGGTACAGTTTAAAAATAGCATACCTTTTATGTCTGTAAACGGGGGCGGATGCCACTCTGGAACATTCGCTAGGATAGCTTCCACCGCCTGCGAACAAAACAATTCAATTTAGAACCCTATTGCAAGGTGAATAAGGTGACCCAGAGTCGGTCACAGACGGTCAATAAAGGACGGCCTCAGAGACAGTTCGCATCACAATATGCGCATTTATTAGTGCGGCATACACGGTCTATCTGCT
This sequence comes from Eupithecia dodoneata, assembly GCA_947044415.1. Taxonomy (NCBI): domain Eukaryota; kingdom Metazoa; phylum Arthropoda; class Insecta; order Lepidoptera; family Geometridae; genus Eupithecia; species Eupithecia dodoneata. The sequence goes on along the minus strand of OX345668.1, from coordinate 10,139,313 downwards.
CCGTGTCTGTCCTTACAATAAATCCAAAAACTAGTGTCTACCTACATCAGTGGCTTCGCTGTCGTGGTACTTGGATAAAACTAAACTCATCTATGTGAGCTACACAATAATTTATTATTATTATTTTCTAGCTGACTCGATCGATCGAGAAATAGGCTACTATTTAGTTCACTTACTGACGGATAATATAGCGTCCTATTTCGTCCTCCTTACTCCTTAGAACCGACTCTGGCGATTGCCCATTATGATTGATAAACAGAAAAATGAGTATATTTTTTTTCTTTTTATACTTAGTACTAAGTTATAAAAATATACCTAAGTAAGTATGTACTAAACTTGTTATAGAATGTGCCTGACAGTTTGAGGAATATTGCATTTTGACAGGTTTCTTAAAGAAGATTTTGGCACCGAGGACCGATCTGGAGCGAAGTGATCATGTATTACGTAGCCTTGCATGATCACTCAGTTTACTGTCTAGACTCTAGACAGTTCCATAGTTCTCTACTGTCTAGACTGCCCTGACGGATTACGAATACGCCATGAATACTGCGAAGATAATTGACACGGTATTTAACTCAAGGATAAAAAAATCTCCTTATTTAACTATTCAATGGTTTAGAGGTCGAACGAGATCATCTTGATGTAAGACACCATAATTGTAATGCAAATACTGTCGGATGTAGTGCTTGGAGAGATGCGGAACGCGAAGAACCGCACTGACCATAAAGTATTTCGTAATGGGATGAAACGTGTTGGTGTTCCTCTAACACAAAAAAGGTTCGTAGTCAAAAAGAACCGCACTGACCATAAAGTCTTTCGTAATAGGATGAAACGTGTTGGTGTTCCTCTAACACAAAAAAGGTTCGTAGTCAAAAAGAACCGCACTGACCATAAAGTCTTTCTTAATGGGATGAAACGTGTTGATGTTCCTCTAACACAAAAAAGGTTCGTAGTCAAAAAGAACCGCACTGACCATAAAGTCTTTCGTAATGGGATGAAACGTGTTGGTGTTCCTCTAACACAAAAAAGGTTCGTAGTCAATCCGCTTACATCCGCAATTAACCATAATTGTAAGATTAAAAAGATCTGAAATATTTGTTGAAATGTCTTTCACTAAGGTCTTTCATAAGGCTACGTTTGGAAGAAATTACCGAATAATGATTTCTTCTAATTCTAATGGATCTAGGTATCCTTTATAAAGTTTACCCTCCACCCAGATGTAATTTTTAGCCCAAGAAGATCCTGACAAGACAAGGTCGAAACCTTGTACAATTATTCAAAGCATTTATTAAACCTTCACAATTGCCATTTTACCGAAACGGAGACGTTTAGGGTGAGATTTTGTTTGTTTGTTAATTATTAATTTAATTATTTTTAATTAAAACTAGCGGCCCGTCCCGGCTTCGCTACTTCGGCTACTGATTTATCAGTAGAGCTAAATCAGTAGACCTGATTTTTAAACTTCTAAATATCTGTTTAAATTCAAAAAATCTACTTGCTTTCTCTAAGCGTTGTAATTGTTTTATTGATATAAGGATATAAGGTTTTATTAATTAATTATATATCCTTACTAGCAGCTCGTCCCGGCTTCGCCCGGGTGGTCATTTGTTTCAGGCAATTTTTCCTCATTTTTCTCTACGTAAGAACCATCCACGTACTTCAAGGAATATTCTAAAAAAATTATTATTGAAATCGGTTCAGCTGCTTTCGAGATTTGAGCTTAGCAACACATTCAGTGTTTCATTTTTATATTATAGAAGAAGATACAGAGGCAGTCCGCTCGACTCAGCAGGACGACTACCGTGGCCCTTGATAATTCAAAATATAACAGACAGGTCGTGTTATGGAATTTATTTAAAGACTACATTTACCTGTTACGCATACAAAAGTAAAAGCGTATTTGCAAATCACCTTTTCATTAATGAAATGTTTATTCATACAACGGCACACAATCATAAAGTAAACAGAACTTGCAATAAGCTAAACAGAGCATGCTTAGTTTTAGTTAAATACACGGTTGGTTTTTTCAAGGAAATTATACTATGTGTTTTTTTTTCGAAACTTGTTGAAACAAAATGTTTGTCAAAAACTTCCATAAAAATCGGAAAGATTGATCAATCACTAGATTGGATATTTGTGTGAAATAATGTGGTAAAGTTAGTCAGACAACAGGAAATAAACAATATTTTGTTTGTATCTTTTTGACGACCTGAGAACAAAAGACGTTAACTACCTAACAAAAATATATTACGTACTTTTTTTTTGTGATTACTTGTACTTGTCCTATATTTCTCACCTTTCTGTCAATCATTTCTCTATCTTATCGCGATTTCGAAACGATTAATCAATCAAAACATTCATAACAAACTCAGGCCAAAAGCCAAAACGTACAAAATAACTTACATCGATCTAAAATTCTAAAACAAAGGTAAACTAGACATTGCACCCGCATAATATTGATATTTCTGGTGTTGTAGTAAAGCTTAGTACCTATATATTACTGGCGAAGCGAAGCTAATTATTCAAACAAACTGCGCTAGGTTAGTGGCGACTGGCGTTTGGTGTTATTTTGTCATTCTCATCGTCCTGTTCTGATATTTACTGTCACTTCTGATGGTTGCTGTCATCTATCTGTTTGGGGCAGTACACTTGTGGTCTTTTTATTTTAATAAGAATCAGTTTATTTTTAGAAGACAAGGATGACTTGTTTTAGTCTACATGAAAAAACAGTCTCAAGTGAGATTTTTTCATTCCGTGATACAGTTAAAGGGTCCGAAAAAAAAAATCTTCCGTGGACTACCGAAAACTAAATTTTCGGTTATGTAGAAATGCAACAAAGCTTCTTAGTCCAAACAGGCATGCAAGAAATACTATCTGTTTACAAGACAAGTAGATATAAACATGGGTTCAAGGCACAAGCCGATAAGCGGTCTTGATAAGAATGAACGGCCAGGCCACTGACTCTATCTGTTTTAGGAGATGCTAAACAATGAAACACACAAAGCTTGGTCATTGAATTACAAACATTTCCATATAATGCATGTTAGTATTCATCGCTATTTTATTTTTAATTCTGTTTGTAATAAGATCTCTTAAGGTTAAACGAGTCCCTCATCTTTACGTTACATCTAAACGAGGAAGGGTAACTACTACACTATTTGATGTTACTTTATGTAGTAACGGTTTTTTCTTATTGTACATTTATGTTTAACTACAAATAAACGCTTTGATTTGATTTTTGATGTTGACCATCCAAAACTGAGGATACTAGCAATTTATCTCGTCATGTTTGTATACACCCAAAAAGGTAAAAAGTATATACATTCGAAAAATACAAGCTTCTAGACTTTCGTATTTCAACACTAAATTTAGCCCAACTTGGTGATAGAGAGGTGATAGATAACATCTTTTGAATGTTAAAAGTCTTCTAGCACTGTTTTAGGAATTCATCATTGTGCATTTTACATTGAGTTCGCGTCTTTGTTGACTCGTTTTACCTTAAGGAATCTGCTCACTGCACCGTACCATACCATGACCACGCTAGGAACGTGTGTATCACGTATACAGAAATATATATTTTGTATTGACCACTATGTGACTATGCCCACTATACCGTTCCGTCACTGACCAACACCGTTAGCATATTTTGGACCTCGGCGGCGCCCATTCGCTACAACAGAGACAGATCCTTCATGGACGATATGCTCCGCGCACATGGGTTATGTGCGCAAAGCAGTGCACAAGTGGATGCGCTGATTACTCTTACGACACCCACGGGAAGGGTTGAGGTGGTGCAAATCTAAAAATTGTTAAATTGATCTATTGTTTGTTTTTAATAGATTTAAAGTTCTCTTTATGTACGCGTGTGAAACCACGGGCAAATGTTAGTAAAATAATATAAAGAGGGCCTATGTAATTTACTAACCAAAAGATAAAGACCGCTGGCTGTTCTTGTTACAAACAAACAACAAACAATCATTTTATTTGTACAAAGACAACAAAGGAAATATGTAGATGACCACGGACAATGTGTCTTGTATTGTTTTTATTCGAGATACAGGTTTAGAGTAGAATAACTGAAATAAATCAAGAATATCTCAGTGGTTTAGAATTGACGTCGTTATCCAATCATTACTAATGATGATTCTAATAAACCATCAAAAGTACTTACTAGTATTAACCGACAATTAACTCATAGCTCAGGGAATCCGCGGTTTCCGTGGGTCAGATAAAATCGATTTGTTGACTTTTCAAGAAAAAAATCTACAATGATCAAATTCTCGCATGGAAATAGTCTCTAAATCAAGATATAGCGCAAGGTATATTCAGATAGAGTTCAATAGAACATAGATAATAGTGCAATAAATTATATTTTATTCTCTTTCCACTTCAACGCATCGATATAAACAAACATTAATTTATCTAAACAACTCAATTGTGTGATGGGAAGCTATATCATTTACTGCAGGATGTAGGACGTACAGTTAACGACTTAAATCAATACATTGTCAGCTTCCCAACAGTGATTAGAACAGGTGTGTTAAAGATACATGTAGATTAGTTATGTTACCGACATACATAACATTTATATGTATGTTACGTCATAGCAAAGGTACGAAGCGTAAAAATAATATCTCGCGTGAAATGAACATTGACATCAGCTTTGAAGTTACGTCAGCAGTGCTTCTCTTTTATCGGATCGACCTATCTATCAAAACGATGTAAGGGGGACTCCAACATCTCGTCTCCCAAGCCAACCTAACATGCAAGTGGTACACCCTGTTAGATAACGAACTAGGCTCTGGTGAAAATATCAACCCATCTTCATCAGCTTCGCCCGCGAAGAAATCTATGTGTGATATGGTTTATAAACCTTCCTCTTAAAACACTCAATCTATAAAAAAAGAGTTGCGTAGTTTTAATGATCTAAGCATACATGGGGACAGACAGATAGCGGGAAGCGAAGAATACGTTGAACAAAGGAAATTTCGAAAATTGTGTGGCAGCCTGTGATAACTACTACAAGCTTTTTTAATGCCTCTAATACTTTTATTTTGTATAGTTTAGGCAAAGATGCGAAAATAGAGTTTGGTGGCCACCAAGGGCAACTTCGTATCTCTAACTATAATACCTACTTAATTAAAATGATGATTGCACCATAGTAACAGTGTCTCGATATAAGTAGACACGTCACCTTAGGTTTGCCATGTCATCCACATATATTTTGATAATACCAGATAAAACAAACCAAAAGATCAAATTACCCAGCCAAAGTGCAACGATATGCTGATTTTTACATAGCCTACCAACACAGTGTTTTTTTGACACATTTTGTCGCTTATTATGTTTTTACAATGGTTAGCATTTTAGTCGTTCCCAAGCCTTCTGATGTCGATGATGATCTAGTTATAGTGATGTATTGGTTTAGCGAATACAAGAAGATTCTTGTTGTAAAAATATCAATATCTCGTGTTGTTCTTACTAAAAGTTTATTGAAATGAAATGTTTTTATTTCTTTAAGCTTACAAATAAGCACTTAGACAGGTCATATTTTATCAATTAAATTATTTTATAGTTCACTTCAATTTTTTGTCCACCTGTGGAAGAAGTATTAGTATTCAATATTTAACAAGTTTTTATTCATATCTAAGTCTATTCAAAGTAAGTAAATTATTGTAATTATTTATTTATTTTTAGCCATTCATGTCCAACTGCTGGGCAAAGGTCTTCCTTTTCTCGTTCCACTCCTCACAATACTTAAATAAATTTGATTTGAAAGAAAAATGTAACCTGTGCAGCAGCAACCCTGGTCTCCCAAGCCGGCGAGCGCAGATGCTTCGTGAGGCGTCCGAGCAGGCGGTGCAACTCCTCGGGATGAGCCTTCTGCACCTCGCCCAGCTGCCGCGCCGCCGCCCGCCTGGTGGCCGCTCCAGCGCCCGCCTCGAGCAGCACGAAGAGACGGTCTAACCTGGGAGATAGACGGAGCTTTACACTATCGTTACTATCATTGTCTATACAGCACAATGCTGAGTATATGTCATATACTATGCTGATCGGACTATAGGGTGAAGACCGTATGCCATTTAAACCTAGCTGAATTCTAACGCTGACAACCTCTAAGTCGACGCGCCGTTCAAAGACGTTGTAGTCAATTTGATTATCTGTACTAGTCTGTACGCTACCATCATAATGGACAAACTGCAACGCAGGTTGTGTGTTCGATTCCCGCCTCGGAATAATTGTGTAAGATCTGCAGATATTTGTTCCCGATGTTTTGGTCGTTTTCTATGTATAATAAAAATATATATCTATGTTATGTATTATGTATATTAGTTATCTAGTACTCACAGCGTACCCATAACCCAAGCTCTGCTTACCATTGGGATAGATAATGCTGTGTGAATTGTTCAGCATTATTTATTAATTATTATTATATATATGTACATAATTGTCTATCTATATATTTTTTAATTTCTTTCCGTTTTTTTGCGTAGTAAATAACACGGGGATGAGCTAGCTATGCTCCTTTCAAACTGGCATCAAGCTAAAATACCGGTATATTTTCTACAACACTTGCCACTCTTTCACCTATTGTAGTGGTAATACATTGCATGGTAACGCAAACTATGTGCAGATTGCACAAATTACTAATTATGATGCTCCATGTTGCAAAATCATATGTCTCTATTGACCATAGACACAAAACTATGGGTACACCATACCTGGTACATGTCAGGTTTCTATGGCTCCTATGTGACATAACGAGCTGCATACAGGTCTGAGGTCTATAGGTAAAAACCTAAATTATTTGTTAACACTTCATAATATCCAAGAAGTAAGTATATGAAGGCCTTCATTTGCATTAAATTAACTTGGAACCTTTTCTTTACAATTTCCGGAAGAAAACTGATTTGCTCCAAATTTAGGCTGGGAAGGTCGACAGGACAGGCTTGCCTGAAGTATTTTAAAATCACCTATTTCGATCGTACACTTTCAACCGTTGGAAGTGAACTCAAGACTTTCAACGAATTCAATACGTTACGTTATAGGCTAAGGCTGAACAAACATAACATGGCCTCGTTTGTGACACTAAATTATTTAGACCTTCGTTATTTCTAGAAGCTCAGTAATAGTACTACAATTATTCACAAAAACTTATCGACAAAATAGTTTGTATTTCTTTTTGTCCTAATTAATCAAAAATATAAACTATTCCTATTTTATAAGACACTAAAAACCAAAGGTTTGTCTAGTGTCTACATCACCATCACCTACAGCGTGTTGCAACACATAGACTAGATCTTGTTCTACAGATTAGATCATGCTACTTCGTAAGCGTACCAGATCTTTAGCTAGTGTTATTTTTACAGAGCATTTAAATTAGGTACCTAAACATAACAGACAGAAAATATATGCTTGATAAAATAATAGGTAAGTAAGGCAATGTGAAAAACCAAATTATCATAAATTACATAAGACAAGGGTAAGTTCAAAGTCATGGTGTAAAAACAAGTGCTGTGGGGCTTTTTGTTGCAAAAACATTGTTTATTTATTGCAGTCTATAGCGAAGTACTATACTATATGCTAACAACTGGACAAGAGTAATCATGAAGTCTGATTCAATCAAATCAAGTGGTTTCATCCGTTAAAAAAAACCCCCGGCAATTGAATGAAGCTCAGTGTTCCATCGCAGGAATGTCTTCGAACACAAGCAGTGTATCAATGTTTACACATAATATCTCATCGTTTATAAAGCATTCGCCTATTTCTGGGATAAGAAACAAAGGAAATTCTTGTTTCATTATCACAATATTCGTGTAACTCGTTTCAAATGTTTAGCTCAAGGGTAAACTTGAGAAACGATAACGAATAACGACCTCATATAAAAAAGGCACTAAAATTTGCGATACCAGATGTATAGTGTATTATACCTTAATTTTTCCTAGATACAAAAACATAAACTCCTTGTTTGTTATTTTTCTACCTAATAATAATAACAGTATCTTAGGTAGAAAAATAACAAATATTCCAGAAACAGGCGTGGGCAGAAACAGGAAAAAGCTAAAGATAAAGCTACTGAGGATATAGAAACAAAAACCCGTTAAAAAGCAACGGGTACTAAATGGGCACATGGTAAAATACTAATCAATAGCTATTACATAATGGCCGATAATCGTCTGTCGTAGTAAACTGAAGATTATTGATGAGATGAAAAGAGAGTACCCTAGCAGATTTGTTAATCAAACTAGACCTATTTCAGTACTCATGGGACCCCCGAGGTAAAATGCAAAGCCTTGTCGCAGGCCACACTTAAATGCGAAGGGACAGGGACAGAGGAGGCTGGCAAAACGACATAGGCCTCCTATACCCAACAGTGAGTAATTCTAGGCTCATTATGAGCTCACATGAGCGGTCATATGTTTACGATTAAGTTACTGTTATGAAGAATGGGGTTAACTATCAAGGATTCGAGCCAAGGAGCAAGGGTCACGATTTGTAGTACCTAAAGATAAGAGTATCGCATTACAAGACATCTGACTCTGAGCTTCTCGAAAGATTTCGTGCGCTGCATACTGTAGAGCAACGTGAATATAATGTGCCCTTACAATGCCTCGCGCACACAGAATGCTTATAATGCTTACACAAGTTTTAAATGACGTTATATCTCCGTGTTAGATCACATACCTACAGTCTCTACTGTATTATCCATTTATTTTCAGAGCCGCAAGTCCATTAGACGATGGTATCCTGACCTGCCAAAACCTATGAAAATCACGATCGATCGTCGTGATCACGTTAACATCGTCGTCACGCCACGATCACGTCTCGATACTATCGGTACTAGAGCTCTCGGGGAGGTTCCTGGTTCTCGTCTCCGCTTGCGGAGTGGCATCCCAAGAGAACTAGATTCCCGCCTCTTGCTTGCCTTTATTGGCCGGTCTGAGTGGAGTTGCGAGAGATACTAGTAGTGTAATTTTTGCAAAGCTGATAAGTACAATAAGTCGTACAGAATGAGCGAAATATTGTTATTTTCACTATAATCAGATCTAAAGATCTCGTATTGCGTCATTTGGGCTAATATTAGACGGTCTAATAATAGTATTCTCAATTTTATGGATAATATATTGTAGCCCTATGGACGTACAGGTTCTGGATCTCTGTGCACCAGAGTGGTAAGGTAATTACTAACTAATTAGGTATGTATTTTAATTTTAACTATTATTACCTGAAATAAATATTTTTATTATTATTACCATTTACGTCTCAAGATGATTTTGGTAACTATCTTATGATCGTATTGCCGACAAAGCTCTGCGCCGTCGTTCAATATCATCACCGTGTCCACTTGACGTCACATTATGGCCAAGTCACTTGAACTGTTCAACCCTTTTGATAGGTTGCCCATTCAGTCAGTCACATTATCGTTTGCACCTATATCGGGTACATAATCAGGACTTTTTCCGGATTTACGAACTACCAGTTCCATACCAATAAGCGAGCAAACCAACAGCATCCTTTGGGGGTTTCGTACGCTTTAGCTAGAATCAAATGCTCGACTCGGAAAACATGGATAAACGCTAGCGTCTTCCGCTATAGAGTAATCTCCCACTTGCTTCAATGAGAAGATTGCATTGTCAGTTCATGTGGGGCTGTCCATGGTCAATCGTCGTAATGCTTCGATAGTTGGGCAAACGGTATAGAGGTACTACTACTACGAATTAACGCATCTTGCTCTTCTACGTGACCTAACAGTTAAAACTTACAGTGTGTAAGTGTGCGAGTGCGGGTTATTAAATCTCATAAGATTTGATAACACAAACTCACACTAAGTTACTCATAAGTGGCACAACTTAATCTCACTGGAATAAATTATTTATTTATTTTGAGCCATTATTGTCCCACTGCTGGGCAAATGCCTCCCTTTTCTCCTTCCACTCCTCGCGATATACATAATTATAATTCATTCCAGTTATTGTTATAATATTATTCAACATTTCGGGATCATTCTCTATAGAACAGCGAAAGAATTAGTACAAACTGTCCATGGTTCGATCGAAAACTCAATACCGCCACAGCTGGCTCGACTCAATTACTCGTAATCTAATCAACTAGGGAATATGCTATCAATTTATTTAATGAAACACTCACACAACTTTTATAGACCTCGCCAGTGAAAGTCCTATTAGGTATAGCTGTAAACATAGCTATATTCTTAAGTAAGTAGAAATAAGATAGTATAAGAATACGTATGTACTTATAACTACCAAGCTATCAGTACATATTCTAATACTATCTCATCTACACTACACAAAGCCCGCTGTCCCAACACAGAATGAATGCGGTTTTAAATTGTATTTATGAATCGATCGATTGTATTGATTTTTAACAATAATAAAATTAATAAGCTATGATAAGATTGATAAGAATGACAGAACCTCGGCAATGTTTCTGTGAATCTGTAAAGTTTTGTTTCTTATTGTATTTCACATGGCCTTAAGTATACATGGTCTTTATAAGATGGCATAATAAATTATTTCTTATTATTAATGTGATAGACCTGTCTCATCCAGAGCGCAAATAATCATGATCATCATGAGGGAAGCAGGCTCTGTGTCCCACAAAATCGCGCACGATTCCGTCTCGGCCGGGTACGCCTTTTCGAGCCCCTTCGCGCCCGCACTCTGCACCGTCAGCAATCTCCCATCTCCCGTGCGCAGCGCAATCTCAACGCGCTCATCACCAGCCACCCTCAGTTTGATGTGTTTGCGGATGGATGGAAGATGATTGAAAGAGTGTGCCTGGAGTTTTGTGAGCACGTTTAGATGTTTTATTTCGTTACACGTTTATTATTATTTTTTTTTATTTTTTTTTAGGAATGGTTTGTATATACAATTTTGTATTATGTTTTGAATTTTGAAGTTCCAACATTTTTGTTTATGTACCTACATTTTTATGTTATTTTACTATTTTCTAGTGTGTTATTTCATTGTATCTTGTAGTTTTTAAGATGATAAAATGTACTAGGCATAACGATTTGGAGTTATCTGTAATGTTATGGTATTATGTAAATAAATAAATAAATAAAATGATTGTCATCATCATCTCGGTCCGGTGACATGCTATAGAATGAAGGTTTTTTGTTTGTTGTTGTTTATTCACACATCATTATCTAGCCCCAAGCTAACCTTGTATTGGTGGAGGCCTATGTCCAGCAGTGGACTGCTATAGGCTGATGATGATGATGAAGCTAAGCTTGTGTTATGTTATGGGTACTAGATAAGTGATATACATAATATAATCCATTATACAGATATATATTATTATTATACATATAAAACGACCACAGATCGTACAAATATTTGTTCCGAGGCGGGAATCGTACCGACCAGCCTCCTGTGTCGCAGGAGGACCTTCGCCCATCGCGTCACAGAGGTCGTCGAAAAATATATTCTGTTCATGACATTCACTGTTGGGTAAGTGACAGAGGCCCGAAAAGTTCAGATCTCAACATGCTGCCTACACTCGAATTGAGAACCTCCTCCTTTTTTGAAGGCGGTTAAAAAATATACCACTTGCGTCGCGTGGGTTAGGTATGACTCTATCGTTTGGAGGATATTGCTACAGGGAATACCTATTTACGTTGCATACGCTGAACATAACAGGGAACAGGAACCGGGAACCTTTTATGGTTGGCCATGTCTAACATTCTACGACTTTCTTATAAAACTCTACCTATTTCTTAATCGTAGATTAAGAGGGAAGCGTCTACATTTCAGAATGTCATACAAGCCCACATCCACCTTAATAATCGTTCGATTTATCACACTTCGGTTCAACCAAACCTAGGTTCTGCCGTGGGTGAAAAAGGACTGTGTATGTACCTACTTGAATGAAAAAATTAATAATGCTGGACAATCCACACAGCATCATCTAGCTAGCCCCAAAGTACCAACGTAAGCCGCCCATTGTACTTGTCACATGTAATATCTTTCATAATGTTCTGTAGCTGGTGTACAATAAAGTATTTTTGTATTGTATTGTATTTTATTTTAAGCCGAGCTTGTGTTATGTATGAGAATAAAACTTCATCGTTTGTGAATAACAAAAGTTCAGTTTAAATTGGTTATAATTATAACAGTACGAATTACGTTTATGATTCTAAAAATAAACTTACCGTGACGTCATCGCTGTCCAATCAGTTTATATCCTGAAACCAAATAAATTTATATTTATTTCAATAGTACTTAAATGATAAGAAACCAAAGGTATACACAAAAACATTTTTTAATTTGTTTCTAAAAACCTGCTGTTTGTTGGCTACAAACGGCAGGTAAGATACATAGATTCAGATTAGCTTAGCTACATACATTTCAAAAGATTCGTTGTTATAGTGTTATGGTTACGAACGCAGCTGTCTCTAATAGCAGGAATTCGATACTTTATGTGCACACTAGGCTTTAAAAAAACACTGTTTAATAATCCTTTTAAGAGTTCCAGACGTCTGCTCATACTCTGGAATTGCACGCGTTTGATACGGTTCTCGTATCAAAAGCTCAAGTTATCAGATTGTGGCTAATGCAAAATAGAGTAAAACAAAAGATTGCTGTTTCTAATTATATGCAGGCGAGAGCAATGGAGTTAATACTCGTAGGTAGTTATGATACGGACTTCCGGAACATATAGGTCGACGTTTTATGCCCGGGATGTTAAATAAATATAAATACGTACTTATGCTGAACAATACCCAAGATAAGCAGAGCTTGAATTATAAATAATTATAATTATTTATAATAAATAACTTCGATTTTTATTATATAGAGAAAATAACAATTAAATAAAATAAATAAATAAAATAGCCTTTATTGCTGAACTAATTTTTACAATGTTTTTACAGTTTTCTTACAAATATGCTTACTTTATAACAGTTACTTATCTTTTTACATAAATTAAGTATCGGTAAACGGTCGTTTCTGTATTTCAGCTTATCTTTCGACATAGGCCTCCTCTAAAGATTTCCACTCTATTCTATCTTTCGCTATGCGGGTCCATATTGGACCCGCCACTTTTCTAATGTCGTCCTCCCATCTTCTAGTCTGTCTGCCTCTTTTTCTTTTGCTATCTCGTGGTTGCCATTCAGTTATTAGTCTCGTCCATTTCTCCTTCTTCTCTCTTATCATATGCCCAGCCCATCTCCACTTTAAGCACCTGTATGTCGTGTATGCATTCTTTGAGAAAATAACAATAACCAGTCGTAATTATTGTACGGGGAAGGACTCACTACCAAACGAGTCATTTTCAGTCAGATTAACTTATATTGGTAATGAGAGCCCTAAATAAGTTCCATGTACTTGTTGGGTAATTAATTTTTAATTTAATTTAATAATACCCAGAACATAAGTAACAAATATTTGCAGATCTTAAAAACATTTGTACCAGGCGGGACCCGCATCATCCAGCGTCGCAGGCGGACCTTCTCCCGCCGCGCCACGCCACATCATCGGTCGTCACGGGGTTAAACCTTGTTGCGTTGTGTTGGTGTTGACAGATTCTATAATCATCATTATCACCTTCGTTTGTTACTGACCATAAGCCCCCCAAACGCCGCGCCCGCGCCCCGTCGGGCGACGCGTCGGTCGTCGGGACCACGTCGGCACGATGACGTCACGAATCGACGACGTTGGCATATTGACCAGTGGTATTATTTTAAACTTAATACAATACCATATACATATATTTGTAGTTTTTTTTACCATATGTATCTACATAGAAAACACCCATAACACCAACAAACGACATTACTGATATCGGCTTAGCTATATAACTGAAAAAAATAATGTTTTATTTATAACTCAATAGCTACCAATTTTATCACTACGAAATAGGGGTAGTTTTCTGGTGGTCCTACTATTTTGTCCCACTAGTAGGACCACGAGGGAAGCCAGTTTATGTTCGTCCAATTAAAAATACTACCACCTGTAGATGGATACAAGCATCTTTAGTTTCAGCAGTTTATAATAAATCTCTTGATAACAATTTAGGTTGTTTGGTGTTTTGCTATGATAAGGTTTAACCCCATTATGGAAAGGCTTGTTAATATAGTGTTATGTAAGCTAGAAGATAAGCCTTTAAGTCATTAAGCCACCAATCCAATGTGCAAGTGTACCGCGCGATAGTCACCTTGTCTTTAAAATAACTCAACAGTCTTTAAAATAACTCAACAGTCTTCAATATAAAATCTAATAGATCTGATACCTAGCGAAATATATATAAATTTAACTTATGTATGTATACTTCAATTAAACAATTCAATACTTCACAAAAGCACATCCTGCTAATATTATAAACGCGAAAGTTTGTAAGTATGGATGGATGTTTGTTATTCTTTCACGTAAAAACTACTGAATTTTAATGAAACTTTACAATAACACAGCTTATAAATCAGAATAACACATAGGCTAATATTTATAAAATAAAAAAAAAATAAAAAATAAAAATGCCTTTTATTCCTTAACCTTAAATAACATTGATCAATCATGCTTATGAAAAAATTGTTAAACCTAATGTAAGTATGTCAAATATTATAGAAAATGTCAGTATGTAGATTTCATGATTAATGTATGTTAGTTTATTTAGTAATGTATTTGTATTATTTATTTCGATTGAATTTAATGCATATATTTAATAAGTAGTTAGGACCCCTCTCGGGTAAAGGCCTCCTCCAGTTCTGTCCAGTGTTTGCGGTCTTCTGCGACGCTTGTCCAATTTTGTGTTTTTACATATTTTTTTATTTCGTCTGACCATCTTGCTAGGGGTCTACCAATTCTTCTTTTGCCCTTAGGACCTTTCCATGAGGTGACTAAAGTGGCCCACCTTTCTTTTGGCATTCTAGCTACGTGTCCGGCCCATCCCCACTTCATTTTAAGAGCGTGTTGTAGCGCGTCTATAAATTTAGTTTTTGATCTGGTTTCTTTATGTTGTACTTTGTCTTTTAGTCTTATTTTCAGTATATTCCGTTCTATTGCTCTTTGACATTTTGCTACTTTGTCCTTTGCCTCTCGTGTATAGGTCCATGTCTGGCTGCCGTAGGTAAGCGTTGGAAGTAGGCAAGAGTCGAATACTTGCTTCTTTAACCTTAAAGGTAGTGAACCTTTTAAAATTTCCTTCATGCTCCAGAATTTCTTCCAGGTTTTTGTTATTCTTCTGTCTATTTCTTCGATGTTATTTGATGCCTTAAATGAGACCTGTTTCCCGAGGTAAATATATTCATCTACGTATTCTAGTGTCGTATCTTCAATCAGTAAGTCTTTCTTTTCGTTGTTTGTCATAGCTTGTGTTTTTTGTAGGTTCATCTCTAGTCCTCTTGTTTTGCTAGCGTTATGTAGGGTAGTCAACATATGTTGGAGTTTAAGCGTGTCTTCTGCGAGAAGTACTATATCGTCTGCAAAGGCTAGGTATGTTAGGTTCTGGTCGTTAATTTTTATACCTTCATTTTTCCAGGAGAGCTCATTTATTATTGATTGTAGAATGGTAATAAATAGTGTGGTCGAAAGGGGGTCCCCTTGCCTTACCCCTCTTCCAATTTTAATAAATTTTCCCGTCGTTTCTAGTTTTACTCTACTTCTACAGTTTTCATATATTTTTCTTATAATTTCTATGTAGGTTTCTTCTACCTTAGCTTGTCTCATAGCTTTCCAGATATACTCATGTTCTATTGAGTCAAATGCTTTCTGGTAGTCGATGAAAGCCAGATATAGAGGTTTCCGGAACTCTTGGTATTTTTCGATTACTTGTTCTAGCGTATGGATGTGGTCGATTGTACTGAAACTTCTACGAAAACCGGCTTGTTCTACGTAGATAAACTTTTCCACTTTTGGAGTAAGTCTCTGTTGTAGGCCTTGTGAAAATATTTTATACAGGCTTGACATAAGGCTTATTGGGCGGTAATTAGCTATTTCTGCTTAGGCTAATATTTACAAAGATATATTGTATATTATTCAAAATATCTATCACCATGCGGGTGAAACCGCGGGGCGCAGCTAGTAAACAATAATAGTTTACATAATTGCATAGGTTCAAAGCTATACCTACATCTAAAGTTCTAGATAAAAGTATCATAGGAATCAATCATTATGTGGGCAGACAGAGATCTAATACATTATAGATTATGTTTGATGTTAATTAAAGATTATAAATAAATAAATAATTCAATTCAATTCAACATGCCATTTAATTCTGCGTGTCTCCGCCGCCGGATCGTAGAATCAGCTCAATTGTAAAATGGCTAAGCAGATTACAAAAAAAATCTGGTTTGTGGGGAGAACCTATTTGATTTCATTCAATGAGTTGTATTAGCCATTTATGTTATTGTTGAATAATGATCGTAAAAAAATCGGCATAGGCATTTATCCGAATGGTGCCGCCGCGCCGCCGTATTGAAATCCGCCTAGCCCTTTTACAAACGGGCTGATTCTACGATCCGGCGGCGAAATCTTCACGGGCGTCGATAATAATCGCGATGATAATTTTATTTGACTTGTCTAGGACTTATTCTGGAACCCAAAACTATATGGAAGTGGGCTGATCATGCCTGAAGACTGGTGGGCTGTGTAAAAATCCTAGGCTGACTGAAGAAGCGATGTCATGATAAACAAGAAACCTATGACAAAAAACTCATGGAGGTGTTCCCATGGGGTTACCAGCAATGAAACAGTATTATATTTTAACTGACTTTGAAAAGGAAGAGGTTCCGTTTCGGCTGTATGTTTGACTTTTCCCTGCCAAAAAAGGAGCTAAGTTGCTGAAGCCATACCAGAAACAAGTAGTTCAAGTTACTCAAGGATTGAATTCAATAGAAGTTTAAAATAGCAATCATCCAAAAACCGAAAAAGAAGGTCAGTATCCAAAGCAACGGTCACATAAGTGTTATTAAAGAAAGGTCACCGAAGGCACTTTTAAAGGTAATCCCAACATTATGCAATGCTAACTTTAGAATTATGTCAACTTTATGTCTCTGGGCCTTATCAATGGCATGTCATGTAATGTAATAATAGTAACAATAATCTCCGGCAATATTCAAATTATCTTAAGATTTCACATTGAAGAATATCTGTTACATAATTCAATGTAAATAAAAATTATCTTTGGGGTTAGCAGTAACATGCAGATTCGCTTGTTTTTGTTAATAACAAAGTATAGGTAGGTATCATGTTTCTAAAACTTCACTATCATCCTCTGTCAAGACTTCAAGAGTCAAGAGAAACATCAAATAACTTAAATTAAATAAAAAAATAATAATAACAAACCTCATGATTAGGCTAGGTATCATAAGGTTTGCTATTTTTTTTGGTTGGTTAGAACCTGGAGCACTGCCAATTACCTACATAAATAGATGACAAAAGCTTTGATATCAGACAGACTTTGATCTAATTACCTTTGTTGGTTCATTCCTATACAACCACAACAATCAAAACCATAAGTGAAAGTAGAAATTATGTTGTTCTTTCTAGGTGGTAAAAAAATATTTGTACAATCATTAAACAGTCAGCCTTCAGACACAGGAGTATAAGGATCAAGAAGTAGGTAGCTCAGTAACTTTCATTCAAACATCTATAGCCAAAGCTTTGCAGATTTATTAGATTCAATATGTATGACAGCTTTCCCATTAGCTGCAGTTTTTTACGTCTTCGTGAAACAACGAAATGAATGAGTAGATGAAAACACGGAGTACGTACGGTAACGGTACGCATCTAAGTAACACTAGCCTTTCACATTATGTTAACATATGGCTCGACAGAGTTGTTTGAACTCCTCATTACTCTAATATAGGCACTTGATCTGCCAGCAGAGACCTCTAAAAACGACCTTGAATTACGTAGAATGTACCTATTCAATTGTGTCGATATCAGCGTACCTACGTCTGAAGTCTGAGCTCTAGATTGATTTTTCTATTCATGGTGCGGATGAATTCTAATATAATAATTTCTCTTCAGATGCCGAGATCAGCAATTAGGTAATTAACTTGCCTTGCGTATTGTCAGGTCACTGCACCTAATTCCATCCATTTTTTGGGCCACACAAAGTCACACACGTTATTATCATTTTCGCCAATATGCACAAACAAAAAAAACCAACACGACGAGAGGAAGCGCATTGCTCAAGCTTCAAATATATACTGACAGCCATGCTGCTGATGAGTCTGTCTTTATTGTGGACTTATGCGCTGATTGGTCGATTTCCAGCTGATAAAAAAAATAATTGGACTGATCACCAATAGCGTTGCAGTATTAGATACAGTCCTGAATCTCTGCCAAAAATTTAAATATCGGAAACGTAATATCACTCATAGTTTATTTTTGAATTTTGGTGTTGTACTCATACTGTTATCAAACGAATGCATAGCTTTGATTACTTTTTGATTGTTATAGAGATAAAACTTTAGATTTTTACTAGTTATGCTTCAAAAACAGATCTTGTTTGTTGTAATAAAAAAGTATTCATAGGTAAAAGCAGTAACGAAACGTAAAATTGACATCAAGCGTCGTTGTCAAGAATAAGATACCTTCAACTTCAATGTCAAACTTGTAAACAAAACATGAGGTTAGAAACGAACGAGTGCATTGTAATTTAGAAGCAAAGCAACAAGCGTTCTCGTGTTTAATTATTAACATTTGAAACCAATAAAATGGGAAAGAAAAGTAAAAAACAGAAAAACAAAGTCACATTAGTATTCGATGAAGCTAAAAGAAAGTAAGTATTTTTTCAAAATAATGCAATCTTATTCTGAATGATGTACCGAAAGGTATTTATTTTTCATAATAATTTCAGAGACTTCTTGTGTGGATTTCGCAAAAGGAAGTTGGAAAGGAAGAAAAAGGCCCAAGAAGAAATACAACAGCTTTTGAAAGTAGAAAGTAAAAGAATCAAACAGGAGGTAATTATAATTACTTTGTTTAGGACTATAATTATTGGCAACCATAAAAACTGTAGTAAATGTTTATAAAACAAGACCTTAAATTGCGAAAATAACTACATTTCATGATAAAACTATCACTTTCAGAACAAAGAGTCATACAAAAAACTGGTTGTCTCCAGCCGACCAATACCAGATATCGAGCAATTGCTACAAGATGAGTATGAAGATGAAGATGTCAATGTAAAAATAGTAGAGCTCTCATCAGACACACTTCAGAAGAAGGATTTAGTTATTGGAGAGAACAAACCTAGAGAAGTAGTAAAAAAAGAAGTTAAAAAGAAAGATTCCAAGAAAGCTGTAACAGAAATCCCTGGAATGGGCTTAAAAGATGAAAGTGCACCGGAGTCGGAAGGAGAGGAAGATGATGAGAACAAATTAAAAACAAAAAAGGAAATAAAAAATATTCTCAAAAAACAAGCCACTAAAAAGGTACAGAAAAGCAAAGTATTCCAAATGAAAACAAAGTTAGACAGAATACAGAACAAGAAAAAATCTCAGAAAATGATTGGTCGTATGAAATCTGTAGAATCAAGAAAAGGATATAATAATGCTAAAGCTAGAGCAGATCCAGATAAAATGGCAAGTGGAAGAAAAGGAGGCAAAGGAAAATCTAAGAAGAAGCTACCGAGAAAGAAACATTAAATTAATGTACTAGAAAAAAGGTTTTATTTATGAATCAACAATAATTAAAATGAGGTTATACATCACCTACAATTATTACAATGATAAGGGTTAATGATTTGAACATCAATCAATATTAATTGTAACATTCATTAGACACTCAAGGTTTCATGCAATAGGACATGTAAAGTTACACACAATAATGCTTAAATATTATTAGTTACTTATTAATTGCAGTTTTTGGTAACTTGATTTTTAAAGTTAAATGTATAGTTCCGTCATCAACAGTATCTTTCTTTTGTGGAGACTTTCTCTTTACAGGTAATTTTTTAGTTTCACTAGCTTTTGGAACATCAAGATTTTGCTTTCTGTTCCTTAATACCTTCTTAGTATCTGTATCCACATTATCTTGTTCATTTGGCTCAGCATTTTTAGGATTCTTTTTTGGTTTTATTTTCCTTTTACTGTCTGATGTTTGTTTTTCTTTTAGAATACTATCTATTTCTGAATTATGATCAAAGTTTTTCTCACTTTTATTTGGTGTAACTTTTCTTTTTAGTTGTTTTTTAGGTTCTATTACTTCTAAAGTTGTGGATGATTTAGTTTCAAAATTATCCATTTCATTATTTGCATCAGGTTGTTTTTTCTGGGGTGTTATTCTTCTTTTAGTAACTTTTTTGGCTACCTCAGTCTGCAAATAGTTATCAACATTATTCAATTCATCTACAATCTCAGCTTTCTTTTGTGTTTGTTTCTTCTTGGGCTTAACTGCATTTAAATCAAAGTCATTTATATCATCAATGTTATAAATTGGTTTAGGTTCAGGTGATTTTGTATCTGTATCCACATTATCTTGTTCATTTGGCTCAGCATTTTTAGGATTCTTTTTTGGTTTTATTTTCCTTTTACTGTCTGATGTTTGTTTTTCTTTTACAATACTATCTATTTCTGAATTATGATCAAAGTTTTTCTCACTTTTATTTGGTGTAACTTTTCTTTTTAGTTGTTTTTTAGGTTCTATAACTTCTAAAGTTGTGGATGATATAGTTTCAAAATTATCCATTTCATTATTTGCATCAGGTTGTTTTTTCTGGGGTGTTATTCTTCTTTTAGTAACTTTTTTGGCTACCTCAGTCTGCAAATAGTTATCAACATTATTCAATTCATCTACAATCTCAGCTTTCTTTTGTGTTTGTTTCTTCTTGGGCTTAACTGCATTTAAATCAAAGTCATTTATACCATCAATGTTATAAATTGGTTTAGGTTCAGGTGATTTTGTATCAGGATCTGTTTTAACTGGTGTCTTCTTTGGAGATTTCCTTCCTTTGCCACTGGAAGGGCATATGTGTTTGTTCAAGCATTCATGGCACATAGGACCTACTGGCAAGCATAATTGCTGCCCAAAACCTACCATCAGATGGTTCACTTCACTCCACAGCTCATATGGGATCCAGGATTCTAGTGATTTCCTTGTATCTTCAGGAGTTGCTGTTGGCTTCTTCACCCATCCTATTCTGTTGCTAATTCTGTGTACATGTGTATCCACCCCTGAAAAATAAATATTATTAAGTTTTGAGTGTTATATAAAAAAAGTAAAAGATCTTAATATATATAATAAAAAGGTATCTTTATCTATGACTTACCGATTCCTGTAACTTTGTTCCAAGCAACCTTCATACAGATGTGAGCCATCTTTGGTCCAACCCCAGTCAGCTTACAGAGTTTCTCAACTGAATCAGGTATGTCACCATTGTACTGATCCTTTAATATTTGTGTGGTCCTCTTGATGTACTTCACTTTCGTCTGAAAGGATACGAAACATCTGAATTTAAGCTGCATTGTTAAAGTCTTCCTACTTAACTAACAGTATGTTCAATTTGCCTAAACATGTCAAGCATGCCTACTCTACTAAACTTGTCTTAGGTGAAGATTTACCTTCCAAAATCCAACTGGGTATATCAGCTTTCCTAGTTCATCATCACTGAGCTGCAGAACATTGTCTACAGTTAATCCTCGAGCTCGGAGCCGTTCCATGGCCGCAAATGTGACCTGATCCTTAGTTTGACTGGATAACATCAAGGAAACAAGAGATTGGTACCTGAAAACCTGTAAACAATAGTCAGTACCAAGTACCCTTTAATATTGTAAGAAGTTATTAATAAATATTGGTTCTAATTATGAGACTTACCTCTGGAGGGCCCTTATCATCCAGGCCCATGTGACAGCCCATGGTATCCACAGGAGCATCATTGTTGGCCCTCATGGTCTTAAGGTTTACTAGAAATTCTTGCCAATTTCGTGGTTCCCACAGTCCTGTAGCTTCCTAGAAATACAAGGAAATCCGTATAGGTATTAAGTAGTATGGGTACTTACCTATTTAGTATTCGTTAGGTCTAATATAGTAGCCACTTACCACTTTCAGGGTAGGCTCCTGTTCGAATTTAATAGTTATATGGGGCTTTCTGTCGAATTTGAATTTGCTTAGATCAGGAAAGGAACTGTTAAGGCTTGCTTCAACCCTGTCTAGCAATTCCTCAGCTTCATTTTGTATGTTTTTCTCAGGCTCAATTCCATGTTTCGAAATATTGCCGGTAAGTGGTTTTGGACACGACTTTGTTTTGCTACGAGGCATTCTCGGAAATAGCTTGAATAATTGATAAATTTTTCTACTCTATAAGAAAAAGGTAACCACAAAAAAGCTTTTAAAAATTTTACAACACAATCAAACAAACGGAAAATTCGCGCAAATTGTTCTTTCTTTTTTTTCGACCAAAATCACAGGAATAAAGTACTACCTACCTATGGTTCGAGTCACATTAGTACCTATCCCTGAGTAGTCTGTGGTTCGAGTATTGTGAGCTTTTGATTCATTCGTTCTGTAAATTCGATCAATTATGCAAAAAAAAGTACTCTCATCTCATCTCATACTCTGTGGAATCGATCAATTTCAATTTGGTTGGAAATTAATTGGAAGAAAAGTCTTAGATTACTAGATTTTTTGCCAAAGATTCTTTATTTTCAGAATAAATTGAATGATTGTTGTTTCCAAATACTATTTCTAAAATGGCAGAGATACTACTAGACCCAAAGATCAGGTTGTGGGTGTTCCTGCCGATTGTTATAATAACATTCCTTGTTGGGATAGTAAGACACTATGTTTCCATCATTTTGTCATCTCAGAAGAAAGTGGAGCTAATTCAAATGCAGGACAGGTAGATTTTCAATTATTTTTGCCAGTTTCTGTTTGATTGTTTTACCATTCAAAAGGTAACCTTGCAGCAAAGCAACAAATTTATTTCTGCTTGCAATGCAATCTACTCTAGGTACCACTTTCAATTAGTTTCCTTTTAAGCTAGGAATTCTATCAAGCTAAGAAAACGTTATTAAGGGTACTATGTAACAATATTTTTTTAATTTAGTTTTTCTATGTTCCAGTCAAGTAATGATCCGAGCAAGACTGCTTCGGGAAAATGGCAAGTATTTGCCTCGGCAATCCTTTGCAATGCGCCGACACTGGTTTAACAATGAAGAAGATGGGTATTTCAAAGTCCAGAAGAGGGCTGCTGCATCACAGGTAGTTAAGAGCTATCTCCCGTTTTATTCATATCTTTTATGGTGATTTTTTGCATACAGGTGTTCATAATAGTTCTTAGGTGTGGTATCTTAGTGGGTACACAATGCATAATGTCAGGGTACAACAATTTTTGGGTTTGATCTTGTTAGATTGTCAACTATACTTATATAAGTACTTCTTTATAAAATCTTTAATACAGTTTTGTCATTTCTAAATAAGGAGTTAAATTATTTAATAATGAGGAATTAAATAATTAATGTATTGGATAAGGACAAGTTTTCAATGTAATGTTGTTATGTAGAACGTAACGACATCAAGTGTAACATGTGTACCTACTACGGTGGAACTGAATAAATAAATGAAATTAAATGAAACAATCGGAAATAAATGTCAGATCAGAAATAGTGAGATTAAGTTAATTTTATCTGTCTAGTAATCACCTGAAATCAAGCATACTACTGAAGAAATACCCAAAGATAATACAATACTTTGTCTAACCCTTAATAAGGGTTGCATGGATAAGATCTCTGGGACAATGCTTCCCATTATATACATACATATAGCCTAATCTTTATTTGTCTTTTTCTGTTTCTTTAAATTGTATTTAATATAATGAGTAGATATAGATAGCTACCTATTGGTATTGTATTGTACATTACAACTCAATATATTTACCAATTTACCTATTATGTTTGTATTTTTCTACTAAAGATATTTTTCATCATAATTACAGAACCCAATGACAGACCCTGGAATGATGACTGACATGTTGAAAGGCAATGTCACCAATGTGCTGCCCATGATAGTCATTGGTGGCTGGATCAACTGGATGTTTAGCGGATTTCTTACAAGTAAGATACAGATTAATACCTTAATCAACCAATCTTACCATTCAAACCAGTTGCAAACAATTGATCTTTGAAATGAATTGATTATGCAATTTTAAAAATCAACACAAGGTTTGCTTAGCTTAGGGCCAGATGATGCTGTGTGAATTGTCCAGCATTATTTATTTATTTATTATTTGGCTAGAAAGTTAATAATGTCAGACCTTACTTTAGCCTAGTACAAGTACCTATAGATAATATCTGTGCTTTAGTTGTATAAAGCAAGGAAAGTATATTACTAACTTTTCTTTGTCACTATAATACTTAAACACTTTTCTATTGCCACAATATACTTAATACATTACAAAGATAGATATTATTTATTATACATAGGTAACAACCAGAACACCCAGAACAAATATATGCAGATCGTACACACAATTGTTCCGAGGCGCGAAACGAACCCGCAACCTCCTGCGTCGCAGGCGGACCTTCGCCCACCGCGCCACATCAGTCATCTAAAATAATGAAACACACTTTTCTATTGCCACTATTTACCAATCTCAACTTAATACATAATTAATAACAATTCATATTTCCTTTACAGCTAAGGTCCCTTTCCCCTTGACGCTGCGTTTCAAGCCAATGCTGCAGCGTGGAGTTGAACTTGCCTATCTAGATGCCGCCTGGGTTTCTTCAGCTTCTTGGTACTTCCTCAATGTGTTTGGATTGCGGACCATCTATGCACTGGTCTTAGGAGAAAATAATGGTATGTATCTCTACTAACTAGTTACAGCAGAAACTTAATATATTTTAAGCAAACTTTATCAAGTAGATATAGTAGGATAAATTGTTTTTCCCAACTTAGGAGATGTACAGTCTGGTCTATAAGTTGTATGTTGGGTTCAAAGAACAACAGCAGTTATTGAATGTTAAGATATTATACAGCAGTTATTGAATGTTAAGATAGCTCTTCATGTTACGTATATTATATTTATTATACATGTTACCTCATCATCAGCCTATATTAGTCCACTGCTGGACATAGGCCACCCTCCAATGATCGCCATAGCGCCTGTCTTCAGTTTGCCGCATCTGCCTGCAATCTTTCGCAGATCGTTATCCGACATGGTCTAAGGTCTATTAAGTTTTCTTGATTGGAGACCTCGACTCGGCAAACGTAGTGTAAGACATTACCTACTCATATTAAATTACAATAAATATAGAAATGTGGATGATACATCTTAATAAAACTGTTTTTTGTTCTAGCTGCTGACCAATCCAAAGTAATGCAAGAACAGATGTCAGGCGCGGCGATGGCGATGCCTCCGGACCCGAAGGCCGCGTTCAAGGCAGAGTGGGAGGCTCTCGAGATCACAGAACACAAGTGGGCTCTGGCCTCCGCAGAGTCTGATCTCTTGGCTACTATGCTCGATTCAGAATAAGCATTTGATTACTAGGTAGTTAATTGTATCTGTAAGGTGTAATGTTGTTATAAAGTGTATTTATTTGACTACTACAACTATTTTTATTTATCATCCAGTTATATCATGAATCAGTTGGCCAAGTATGGAGATTATTGTCTAGGGTAGAATGGGTAGAATAGACAAAAATGACATCGCATCGTCATACATTATTGAAGTTGTAGGAATAAATAAAAAAATATTTACGAATTCATTGACACAGAGTGATGTAATTTTTCTCCACTCCACCCTATACAATACCCGTCCTTGCACTACCCTGTTATATTAATAACATAGAAACCTGCATGTAGAAGGTACACCAAGCTAGATAATGAACATGGCTCTGGTGAAAATATCAAACAATCTACATAAGTTGATAACTCAGTTTAACTCAATTTACAATTATTTTCCATTACTTTGACAATGGCGTAAAAGTTTACAACCAGACACATATTGTCATTAACAAAGAATCATCTTTTTAGTTATTTTAGTGTTAGTTACCTATGTACATTAATGCACACTCCATTTGTTAATCTCTACACGCGATAGGTAGCGCCTTACCGTACTGGGTCGAAGCAAAGAGAATACAATAACTCGAGGATGGTTGCGGCTTCAAGTCCCGTCAGCGTCGTTTTTTGGGGTATTATTTAATTTCTAAGAGGTGTTCCCATTAAAAAATGCTTGGATTTAAAATGTTTATATATTATTGCCAAAATGGTTAATTATATACAAAAGCAACTTAAATATTCATTTTCATACAAAAACCTTCTCTATTCATTAGGCTTATAAATGAGAAAAACAAAAAATCACTAACAGTTCTTAAAACTGTAACTGGGGCGTCTTATCGTAGTTTACTATAAGGTGTGTAGAAAACGTACAGCTAACTTCCTTAAAAATCCTTTTATATTAACAAATAATAACAGGTTTGTAATTCTTGAGACTACAATAAAAGAAACATAAATACATATATCTCAGACTTTATCTGTCTTATCAATCAAAGAATAATTAGTTACGATAATTATCGAGTTTTTGCAACAACTTAAAAATTGATTTACCATCTAGATTTTAAATTAATTTGCATAGGTACCTGAAGCCTACCTGCATCAACAACTCCTTAGGTTAAAAAGAAAACATAACTTGAAAGTTTTACAACAAATTAGACTTATAGAAGAGTTGCTTTGCAAGTTCTAAGCCTAGTTCTCATAGTGACCAAGTTTTAAACAAAAGTTACTTTTTCAAAGTCCACAAGAGCTAGCGGCGTGATCTAAACAGTAGGTATGTACCTCTCTTGTCAAATTGTGTGTGACTTGGCTTACCCGAGCCATACCTACGTTTGCCGCAACATTTGCGCCTGTTACGAGCTCACATTCACACTAAACTCACAATCCCCGTGTTTGGCCTGCTGGAACGTTCAGAGGTTAGTTAAATTTGTTGTTGAACAAGGTTATAAGAATTTGTTTACGAATGAACTACGAATTCATGGAATCTTTACTAATTGAGAGCTCCTGTAACCTAGTTGGTTAATAATATTATTTATAAAAATGTCCATTTTGTAATGTATTCAAGCATACCTTTCATAAAAGAACCAACTTATTGATTTTACCTTCTTTCGACTTGGGCTTTTTAAGATCATCAAGATCTCAAAAAACACAAGTTTGTCCTCACTAAGTTACCATTTCACAAGTCTTACCAGCACATCTATGAAATTACCCACAAATCGGATTAACGGTTGGATTAACAGATATGGTTGAAGTGACAAATGCACCATACACCGAACCTGCAAGGCTACCACGCAACTTCGCTCATAATGCAACGCGCGTTATTACGCTAATTTCAGATTGACATTTTAGCGTGAATAACGCCTTTTTACGAGTAATTCACGCTAAAATACGCGTAATAACGCTGATAACGCGCGTTACGTTATGTACTAAATAGCGTGGTAGCCTTACTGCCATCAAGATCTTCGTTCACTTCGCTCACTCCAATCAATAGTATATTTCTATGTAAGTATTTTATTTATCATATCTCATAACCTACAAGCACACAGATCCCCTGGTACTATCCACGATCCTATCCATCCATGGTTGTCTGGTAGATATGAGCGATAAGACCGCCAATTGTAATTCATTTTTAAGTTTTTTCTGTACATAGTTTTCTATTTAAAGTGCAATAAAGAATTTTCTTTCTATCAATACACATTAGCCGTTCGTAATACATAACAGCGCAAATGTTGCGACGGTTGTAAGCAGCCTTTTCTCCAGTCCGTTGCCGTCTTCAATCTTCATCATCATCAGCCTATGATAGTCCTGCTGGACATAGGCCTCCCCCAATGCCTACTTCAAGCTTAACTTATAACAATTTCTAGTCGCTACTTCTTGATCAGTTGGACAACATCCTCGTCGCTCACGGTGTGCCGGATGCCGACGCGTTGCGGCGAGTACTTGGCGGACGTGCCCCAGACCAAAGCGTACTTAAGTTGGGCGACCAGCGACCGATGGATGGCGTGGCACACATGTTCTATTGTCACTCCCTGAAAACATTAAAACATGATTTGAATATGTATATCCATTATTTTCTTTTTTAGTGTTAATGTTAATGATCTGTCTGTACCTACTGTACAATAAAGTATTTTTGTATTGCTTACCCTTCTCAGGATAAGTCCGTCATCAAAGTCCGGTGGCTGTCCCGGCTTCTTGGTGTAAACCCTGATGAGGGACAGGTACTCCCAGAGAGTCTCCAGCAGGTAGTCTAGGTTCAGCTTCATGTTACAACTAGGAACAAAATAATTATTCTTGAAAAAACTTTTTTTAAAACGTGGTTTTAAAATAATCTAGGATAGGACCAAAATACTTATACGAAGAGAAGATAAATCCAACAAATCCAAACTCGACGGAGTTTCGTTCAAGAGTTCCTATATACCTTCGGTCTCCATCAGACCAGCTCGATGGTACCATGACACAGCATTGTCACCGAACTTACATATGTATGCCAAATTTCAGCGCAATTGGTTTAGGTTAACTGGTCTAAAATTCAGTTGCAAGATTTGTCCCACACAAAACAAACAGGACAAGAAGAACAAAAATTGCGGGTTCGGGATCGCAGTTCCATGGCAAATGTGTGGATTGTGTGTATGGATTATTTATTAAGTAGTTTCTCTAAAACTAACAATAAAGATAATTTGCAGCAGTAAGCAGTTACGCCAACAACCACACCGGTATCTCAGTCTCATTTTCTTCTAGTTGTATGGCAGGGTAGGCATAGTTCCAATCAAGCTATCTACCAAAAATAAGTGTAAAAAAGTAACAGAAAGAAGCTGTATTCTCACCTCACCACCACAGAGTTGGGCTGGCGCGCTATCCTGTCGACCTCCTGGATGGAGATCTGATCAATCTTGTTGTACACGTAGATGCAAGGCAGGTACACACGGTTCCCGAGGATCACGTCGATCAGTTCATCCGGCGTGCAGTCTTCACGGAAAAGCACCTGAAGGTATTCATTTGATTGCTTATAATCAGAACGAGTTTGAGAATGACGTCATGTCTCGCGCTTGAAGCTTGCGGTAAGATATTTATGTATAAAGTATGCGATTTGCGAGCGATGTCAAAGCGAGCGAGTTCGCAGCGAGCACTCAGCAAGCGCGCCGCGATAAGCGCGCTCGACGCCAGTGTTCATAACGCGGATCACACGCCGCAAGCTCGCAGCGTGTCCGCGACGAAATTCGCACATCGCCAGTGTGATAAGGCTCTTAAGGTGAGTTTAAGGCCATATTTAAATGCTTATTTATGGCACTAAAGTCATTTAAAACGGGGTATTTACCATTACCATTTGAAAGCTCAAAAAATCTAATCATGGTAAATATCCCGTTTTAAATGACTTCAGTGTTAATAAGCATGATAGTTTCAAAAGCTTATTTATGTGCTGTGCAGGATGTATGTGCTATGACTTTAAACCAGCAAAATTCCCTCTGCCTATTCCCATATTGAACAGGCAATCTGCGGTTCCAATATCGCTTACCTCAGCATTAAATATCTTGTACTCATGCAAAATCATCTGCACCATTTTCTCATCCACTTTAGTGAGCTGGCAAGTTGAGTTGAACGACAGACCACCGCCTTTTTTGATCTGTAAAAAATAACATAGTTTGTATTTGGACTAGTCTTCTATATCTCTCTATATCACAGCACAGCCGCTGCTAGCGCACACTGGGAGTCTCATATAACCAGCGCGCATTATCGATGTAGCGAAATGTATCGGTTCTCGGCACAATGCTGAGCTATGCCCCTTTTTTGTCACTGTTTTGTCTTTTTTATTTTATTTTTTATCTTTTATTGTGACGAAAAATTCATTGGGCCTCTTACACAAAGCTTACCGAACCGCGGTACACTCTAGATCACCTGAACCCCAGCGGTTTAACTAACTTTTTTCATTGTTTAAATTAGTAGTTACTTTTTTATTAGTTAAGTTTGACGAATTCATTACGAATGTAAGCTGGTTAACTACGAACCCAGTTAGCGTTGGTGTTCTTCAAACACATCGTATTTATAATATTACATTCATAATGATATATGTGTAAGGCTTGCAGCCTTATATATTACAAGCTGTACCCCGCGCGCGGCTTCGCCCGTGTGGAAATCTATGTGTCAAATGGTTTACAAACCTTCCACTTGAACCACTCTATCGATTAAAATAAACCGCATCAAAATCCGTTGCGTAGTTTAAGGCTGGTTTTATTATTACGTGTTTCGGCAGCGCCGTTGGAGTGCGCGCGTTCGGAGATGTATGAGGGTAGTAGTTGTGTTTCAAAGTCGCGCGCTTGTGCTGCGCCGCCGTTCAGTAAACGTTAACAGCGCGCTGCCCAGCGGCGCGTCCAGCGGCGTAACTTTAAAACAGTCTTAAAGATCTAAGCATACATATGTACGTACATAGGGACAGACAGAGAGCGTGAAGTGACTTTGTTTTATACTATGCAGTGAGTACCTAACTTACCTTGAAATAAATATTAGGCTTCATCTTATTGAGCCTGATGCCGACACTCTCCAACTCTTTCTCCAGAAGCTGTCGGTGCACGTACGGCTTGGTGGCGTCCAACATCATGAGCACCAGGTCAGCTGTCCTGGCAACCGCTATGACCTGGAAATATTATAATGCAGGTTCTTACATCACATAATTTCATCATCAGCCTATGTTAGTTCACTGTTGGACATGGCCCTCCTCTAATGATCGCCATAGCGCCCTGTCTTCTGCTTGACTCATCCAGCATCCCCACCTGGTTGGAGGTTATTTTTCTTGGAGGATGATAAATATTATAATGCAGGTTCTGACATTATTTAATTAAATGAAATCCTAGTATTTTGCAGGCGTAAGGCTGCCAGCCAATTCATGCAGAGTGAAGCAACAGAGTGGAGATTTCTGCAATACACCAAACCAATGGAACTGCAAAAAAATCTTTGCTCTGTTTCAGTGGACCAATGGTATTGCTTAATTATCGTGTTATTCGTGTTGTCATTATTATTGTGTTATTATACTCTGGCAGATTAAGATGCCTGGCTGTTACCTAGTAGTTTTCTGTAATTGTTATCAGTTTTTGTTAAGGGACGAACATAGCAGGTATGGTTGTCAGTATTGTGGTGAAAAACTCAATTTACCTAAAATTCTCGTGTTTCTTTGGTTTGGCTATATGAAAACATTATTAAGTAAAAAAAACAGTTTTATCTCATAATTTGGTAGAGATCTCAGGAACCCTGTGGTCTATTCAACTGACTTATGTTTTGATTTGTAGGTTTACACTGATTATTAGGTTCATCTAAGCCAGTTTCTTAATTAGTTGCGTTATTTTCTTGTAAATACTTACAGAATAACTTGATTTTTACGCTTACGCCTCCAAAAACGCATAGGCTATGTCCCACTCCTATGAATGCATAATCCTATGCTTTTCATCATGTTTTTTATAAATTTTAAATATCTTGGATTTCAGAACAGAGTGTACAGTCACACTAGGAAGGCAGAGAAAATAGTTATTTTCACATTAGTTGTGCAAAATCACTCCCTATCTTTAAAAACTGCTGCATCAGCACTATTTATCCATATAAAAAGATTGATAGCCTTATCTTATGTCTATGTAAGTTTATTATAATGTTTGTAATGCTGTTAAGTAGTGTATTTGTTTTCTTTTTTGTTTTTTTTTAACCAATTATTTATCAAAGTGTAAGTCTATATTGTTCCTTCATGTCCAGTCCATCCTAAGGTTGCCTGGAAGAGATCGCTCTCAGTGATATGGCCGCCCTTTATACCTTTAATCTAATTTTTTATTTCTTTATTGTTTTGTATGGTATAATAAAGTGTTTTCTATCTATCTTTGATTCTATCTTACCTGTCTCCCTCTTCCCTTCCCCTGAGCAGCCCCTTCTATGATCCCGGGCAAGTCAAGCAGCTGGATATTTGCACCCTTGTACTCGATCACCCCGGGGATGCACGTTAACGTTGTGAACTCATAGTTAGCTGCTTCAGAGTGTGTGTGCGTTAGAGTTGATAGGAGAGTTGACTGGAAGCAGAACAATTATTTTGAGTTGTATGTTGTCCATTAGGTAAATACATACAATACTTTTTTATTTTTTATTTAGCCTGTTTCGTCCCACTGCTGGGCAAAGGCCTCCCTCAAATCTTTCCACTCAGTGCGGTCACGTGCGATCAATACTTATCCAAGAATAATGCTAGACAATCCACAGATCATCATCTAGCCTCAAGCTAAGCAGAGCTTGTGTTATGGATACTAGAAGACTGTTATACTTAATACAATACATTACATAGATATATATTTTTTTATACAAGAAAATACTCAGAACAAATATTTGTTCTGAGGCAGGAATCAAACCTGCAACCTCCTGTGGAGCAGGCGGACTTTCGCTCCACATCCTATAGATAGGTTATTCCCACAATGTATTCCAACATTATAACATTCTCTGCCTTTAGATCTTTGTGACATCTGTATAGGTAAATGAGTAATGCACTCACCTTGCCTACAGAAGGAAAGCCAATGAGAGCCACTCTAGCATCACCAGATTTTAACACATCAAACCCTTCGCCCTTGTCTCCGCCTTTCTTAGAAGGTTCCAACAGCTGTGACCTGTATTTGGCTAGCTTTGCTTTTAGCAGTCCTAAATGGTACTCGGTAGCTGCAATAAATAATACATGTTACTTTGTAGCCATTTAGATTTTGATAATGTTTAGATTCGTTTATTATATTAGGCTTTCTAGAGTAGTGGTTGAAATCTACCACAGAATGGATTACTAAAAGATGGGAAACAACCTCGCAGCAGACCAAAGCGTCGAAGGAGAGATGAACTAGACGCTGACAAGATTGGCACAGTGCACAAAATAGAGAAGTGTGGAAGGAGGAAAGGGAGGCTTTTGCCCAGCAGTGGGACAGTACAGGCAAAGAAATGGCCTTCCTAGCTGAAGGGACAAGGTACGGATAGACATTTCGCTGAGAGATAATATTCTCTTACCATCAAATTCTTTGTTGTACTTGGAATTGTGTATCCTTGTTAGTTCTAAATAAAAGATACTACATATTTAAATGATATTTTAATATGTACGGAATTTACCTTTATTTTTCTGTGTCCTTGCGATTTCCCTCTCGATTTCTGCAATCTTTTCTAAGATTCCCATTGTAAATTATATTGAAACCACGTAACCAATAACAAACCGATTGAACTTAGTATTTTGGTATAATTGCGAGCATCTGCGTAGGTAGGTACCTAAAACATAATTTATTTTGCTATTCCTTCGTATTTTACTTGCGAGTAACGACTCCCTTCGATCCAATTCTATTAATTTACGATAACAATAAAAAGAAAATAGACCGTCCGTCGGTCGTCGGTCGTCGTAGAATTCGTAGATTGAGGTTATATTTTGTTTCAGTTCAATCAATCAGCCAATTCCATACCAACCGTTTTTGAGCGTTATCTGAAGCATAAAGATTCCGCTCGTAGAGGTAGGCCGTCATAAGCTGTGGCGTGGACGTGGAACAACGGTCAATGTCAACAACGTGATATTTTCACATTTTTGTACATAATGCCCATGAATAATGCCATATTGCCATATTGCAAATCAAAGAAAGCAAGTCAAGTCATTTTTTAATTTTTCATCCGACGTCAAAAAAAGAGGAGGTTCTTAATTTGACTGTTTTTTTATGTTTGTTACCTCAGTCAGAAATTTCGACTGGGTAAACCGATGACAGATTTGATGATTCTTTTTTACATAGACCAATTAATAATGCCTCTCGTCCCTGATTTTTTAGTTAAAAGCTGGTGCTTCCCGTGTGGGCTCATTTCAATTTGGTCCAGTTCTGACAATGGCATCCACGAGATTTGCATTAAGTATGTGTCCGTTTTAAACTGGTTTTTCGGGATATATACTAAGCCCTCGGATCGTTATTCTACCATGGTTTACACCCTACTACCTAGTATCCCTTCTAACTATGAATTTCTACTACCAACACTACCGGACGCGCAACCAACTTGAACTACGATTGCCAAAATAAAGTTATTAAAATGTGCAATAAACAGAACAATATTTAAATAATGAAGTTTGCAATAATCTTTCGAATAATTGTGTTGAGGTAAAATTAATAAGTAGTTAAATCGTAATCACATAATCGCGGACGCGGCAATGCTAGGGTGACCATGAAGCATTTTAGTTCAGTTCAGTCTTTAGATTAGAATAGGATGCCTAAGTCTGCACCACAGTCATATCTTTATCGTGTAATTTAGCGCTTTGGTGATCAGAATATTGAGCCCAAATCATGCAATTTATCGGCATTGGATGTTTTTCTTTGGAAATTTTAAGAAATAAGGCTAGGTATGCCACAATCCCCGATCACAAAAGCCTTATACACAACAACAAAATACAGACACATTATACCTAAGCAAAACGCCGAACAGCCATAGAAAATTATTGAAAAACAGTGGGTATGAGCCCAAAAGTCTTTTCTCCAAGTAAATAAAATATTGCAATTTTTTATTATATAGAGCTGTGTTTCATACCTAAATTACTTCTATAATTGCTTGAATATTGCGACGATCTTTATATCAACCTCAATTAATTTCTACGTCACGGGGTAACCGGCCTTTTAACGATAACGATTGATAAAATCATATTTTATTTTCAGTGTTCTTGTTTTCGCGTGTCAGGGTCAACAAAAATCTGTTACGAGATCAATAGAAGATTTGGCTATTGATTACGAAGACGATAAAAATTCTATGATTGCGATAACAGAAAGAGGTTCGTATTGGTATTATCTCCTCAGCACACATAATTCCACTGCTTAACGTGGCTCGCCTAAAACCTTCTTGGTTTTGCCATATACTCACACTTGGATTGGTGATCGTAGTTGAGATGTTAAAAATACACAAAAGTTAAATGCCACCCTTCCTGCGGTAGGTTCTTATAGTCGACTCTTACGACACTCACGGGTTGAGTCAGAGCCTCAGAGGGGTCGATTCTTACGCCGTGATCGCCACGGCTTTATGTTTACGTAACTGTTAATGTCAGGAGGTAGGTAGGTAGGTACTATATTTACTTTAACCAGCATTTTTTCATCAATAACACAATTTAACCCACAGATAATTCTTACTTGTATGAAGATTTTTACGATGAACTGGACAATCGCATTGTAGTTGAGCAATCAATGAATATAATTTTTTTTGGAACGCCCAGCGCTTTTATGAGAATGGATGCTGAAAGTGTTCTTCATCTGTTCATTAATACGAAAAAACATTTGATCCCAATATCAAGAACTTTGTTAGCATGGGATATCGTTACCGGTAGATACTTTTTCTATAAGTTATTTTTATTTTTATGGAATTTTGAGTTTAGGTTGGTATGTAATTTGAATTTTATTTTACCCAATTATAATTCATAATTTTAGATGGCAAAACAGCAGCTTTTTTACAAGGTCGTGAGTATCTGGCATTTGATACGTTGTTGAATGTGGTTCCCGAAGAAGATTTGTACTATGTTAACTTCGGAGATCCTTCAGTCATGAAATATTTCTCAAATCATCTTCTAAAGTTACATAAGCGTAAGGTAAAAAAATAAATATTATACCATATACCAATTTGGTGTCGATTCTGATGGCTGAAAGAACTGAACTTACCTACCTTAGAATATTGCTGACCACGGACTTCAACATTTTTTAGCTAGTTAGTTTAGGTTTTCTGTAAACAGAATCGATAAATAAAATACTTGTAATGTATTTAATCATGTATAACATTAACTCACTAAAATCTATAAAAAAGTTATGCTTTTGAGGTAACTCTCAAAGGCCATCACACTTGGTTCTACCAACTAAACCTTAATTGTGCCTTATTTACCAACATCTCACTGAAACATTGATAGTTATACTTAGGACTAACATGTCAGATGTCACCAATAGCTTGCTAAGGGTTCTGGTGGACAGACATTGCAGTAGCCTAGACTTGACTTGACATCCAGTGCCTTTGCGGTACTGGATGTCAAGTCTAATGAACCCTTATGCTAAACAAATTTATTATATAAATTGAATTGTAGGTGTTGGTGTAGGGAATGTAATGTAATTTCAGTCAAATTGCATTGCATTCTTTACATTAAGACTATGATGATGATGCCTTTAAGCTTTTAAGCGTTAAACAAGGCGTCAAGTTATTGAACTTTGTTCCTTCTGCCTATCCCCAGTTTTCATTTGACATACTTTGTGCCGAATACCCTAGGTATATATCTACTATCTATGATTTTCAGTTTGGTGTTTTAATATCTGCGTATAGACGTTATTATGGGAATGATTGGTATAAGAACAGTACTTATATCAATGAGTTGGGATATCTATTGTGTGGATTTTCCTCTTCCGACCTTCAGCAGATATCACCAGAAACATTCAAAGAGCTCAATATTGATGTCTTAGGAAAACTGGTTCTTTGCGATGTTAATCAAACCAAGGTTAATTATAGTTTTATTTAATATTATTCAGAAGAAAACAGTTTAAAGTAATAAAAACCAATCGAAAATAATTAGTAATATTCTTATATGTACCCAACTTACGTATAGTACCTTACCATGACTCCATAAGTGCGCATAATGTCACTAGTACACTGGTACTTTAGTTAAATCTCATGAACCTCTTGGGAATTCATGTATGAATTCTAGTATTATTTTTCGTGGACCTCTTGGGAAATGATAAACAATAGAATCATGGACCTTTGGGTATAAGCCCTTATTACACTTACTTACCTTCCGCTTTGCTTGCATGAATAATGAAAAAAAATTGCTTATAGTAACGACTATTTATTATCGCGTAGGTACCCTGTGTCGTTAATTCCGTACATTTCAGTTGCCCCGTTAACATGTATGGGAAGCCGCCTAGACACATACATACATGTTATCAGCAAATATATCTACAGTTTTGGATTAGCTTAAAGCACTATACTGCCTTTTAAAAATGTAACGTAAAATATTAATACCTAATGACTGGGGCTACCAATTTATAAGCTAAGCTAGGGGTAAACGCTAAGGGATGCTGGCTTGCTGAGGGTGATAAAACTCCGAAGATATCAAAACACCCGAACCGGTTGAGTGATGATTGAACACTGAAGTTATTGTTTCTACACAGTAGTTGATAATCCAGGTCAATACGAGCAATTTCAATTCATTGCTGACATAAAATATTCAAGTACACTGCACGTAAATACTAATGCGATAGCTTTCAGGTCTCTTGTCAACCAGTAAAGAACGAAAAACGGCCTCCAACTTATGAATTTAGAAACAAAAAGCTTATATAAAAAAGTGTAGGCTTTTAAATTATACCTACAAAACAAAACAAACAAAAACATTGTAAATCTGGTACTGCTAGATAAGCTCAAACAGAAATTGTGTTAAAAAAAATCTTAGTTTCTAGGTAGGTATAGTGACATTGCCGAAAATGCTCAAGAATTTATATACCTACCAAAAATAAAACGACTACCTTCTCCAACATTGCCGAACTTACTAATGTAGATTCAAAGATTTTCTAGCTTTACAATACCAAATGCATGTTATGTTTCAGACTCTTTATAAAATATCAACGCACCCTGACGCCTACGGCAAACCATACAAGTGGTCCTCTCATGAAATCGGTAGACTTAATTCATTGTTTGCATGTAAGTTAAGTGACCCTAACTATACCTACTTGGTGTATATAATGTATAGTATAACATGTTCCGAGATGATGTTTTTTTAGGTATTCCTAAGGAAGATATAAGTTCAATACAATTGGAAGCAATAGCTGCAATTTCTCCAGAAGTAATGAAAAACATAAATCAAGCTAAATTGGCGTATTTCACCAAACAGCAAATTCACAGAATGAATCGCAATACACGCCACATGTATATTCTGAGGATACAATTGAGGGATAGCCTTGATATGAGCCAGATTGCAAAAAGCTTATCATATTTGATTTCAAGTCCCACAGCAGGACTTATTTTTATGGTCAGCCTATTATTTACTTGAAAAAAGATGCTTTATAATAATAATATGTTTACTTTTACTGGTTTAACAGGTACGAGGTATAATTTGATCTCGTCCCTGAGTTTACACATGTAAGTTTATAATCCAAGATATTATAGTAAAAACATCAAATTAAAGAAGATTGTGACTGATTGAAACAAAAATTACTTATTGATATGGCTGCTGAGGGAATTTCTTGAATTTAAACAGATATTTAGAAGTTTATAAATCAGTACACCTTCCCTGCTGGCAAATCAGACAAAAAAAACTATTGTCTCTATACTCAATATTTTTATTGCAAACATGTTGTAGTACAATGGATCTTAAAGATAAAATAGTTTCAAACATGCACCCTGCTAGGGTATGGCAATATTACTAGGTGGCTAATGTGGCTATTACTTATAATCTAACAAATATTATTCTAGGCATGCAGAATAAAATTATGCAAATGCAAACTGCGCCTTCAAAAATCGTAAAAGCCTCCATCCATAAACAATCAGACAAAAAAATCCATCAACAATCGGATGTGATTGGCCGGCAAAAAGACGCGCCAACCGCGCCAATTTCCATTCTGAAAATGATTTCATTCGTTCGTTCGTTCATCTTTTCGTTTTTTCTTTTCTTTTTTCGAAAATCACGTGGAGGGCGTATTGTGTTGTTGAATATTTTCATAGTTATTGTTGTAAGTTATAATTTTTATTGGCTAAAATGCCTCCTGTTAAGCAATTTTCATCAACTAGTGAAGTGAATCAGTATGAATTATCATCAAGATTATTGTCTCTAACTGAGAATAACACATCTTATACATTGACACAAATCAACGGTCAAAGAATCTACAGAAAGGCTCCACATGCATGGAGCGGGCCCGAGCCCTCCAGGAATTGTGAGGTAAGTTTGTAATGTGTATTTTCTTATAATCTACTTTCATATAATCCCGCGTTCAAGGGCTACCCACACTACAGCAGTACCCACCCCACCTGAGAGATTCGTCTAATGTTCAGGGTTTTCAATGAAAAAATTTTTTTTGGTCGTTATGAGAACGACTAAATACGTACTAAAAAGAAAGATGAATAGTTATATTTAGTTTTCTTGGTATTAACAAGATTACGCAGCGATTTTTTACTCCAAAAACAGCTGTTTTTATCGCTTAGCAACAAGCCGAAAGACATCATAAAATGGCGTCCTGCCCGGTGACTTTGCTAAATGCGCTGCGTCAATCACAAATTTCCAAATTGTTGTTTTCATTGCCTAGCAACAATAATACTGTTACGTCCTTCAAACTTATCTACCTATTATGAGAATACATGAAAAGTACCGCTTTTTCAAATTTCTCTATCCTTGATGATAATCAGCTGAGTTAGGTATTATCTGGGTACCTACTTATACAGTAAATAATCAAAAGGTATAAAGTTTAAGAAGCGCCTACTCTTCGTAGGAAAGCCGCTGGAGATGATCAGAATACGTATACTTAGGTGCCGTGTGCAGACGTAACGTTCGCTGGGTTTCACATGCGTTCGTTTAGTGAGCACAGCACACACTACAGCGAAAGCCCCAAAGAGAGGCAGTCACCAAAGTCACCAATCACCATACCTACACACTCGTTGTCTCGGACCAGACGACAGCCTCTGTTGACATCTCCGGGTATAGCCGCTGAGGACTAAAGTGCGGGTCTACAAGTCCTACGTCCGGTCACGACTAACCTATGCGGCGCCGAGCTGGTACGCTCTGGTCTCCCAGACCAACAAGGACCGGCTCCAGGCGCTGCAGAACGTGGCCCTCAGGATCTGCACGGGCGCGCGGGGCGCTTCGTCAGGAACGACGTCATCGCCTGCGTGCGACCCGCAGATCCAATCCGTGGAGGAATTCGTCGTGCAGACGGCGCGTCGAATGTACGGTCGCGCCGACAAGGGACACCACGAGCACCTCCACAACATCGCGCCGCCCCAGTCCCGGTCCCAGGAAGACGACCACCCATGGCGACCCCTTCTGCGGGACCTGATCCCTGCGGAACCACCAAAGAGGCCTTGGGTTTATTAAAAAAAAAAAAAAAAACACAAAAACAAAAAAAATATACATACATATAAACCAAATGCAGCAAAAAAAAAAAACATTGAGAAGGGGGAAAAAAAGATATTCCTACAAAACCCAAGGACCGAGGGGTCGTCAGCCCTCGAGTTGACGCCGGGGTAATGAGGCCAAGCCTCTAGGCCCCACTCTGTGCCCCCACCAGGGCCGATTGATTGTCTCCGGGTGTCTGCGGGCATAAAAAACTAAATATACCTTCACTCGATGTTGAAAGCTTATATATATATATATGTATAGGTAGGTGGGTAGGTATATAACCTAAAATTTACACTGTTGCCGCGTCTTTTTATACGCAATGTACGTACATGTATGATGTATGTAGGTATGTAACTCAAACTATATAGATGCCAAGTAAGTGTTTTAGTTATTTGTGTTTTGTTCACATGATAGATCATATCTGTAATTTGTGGTTTATAGTTTTTTTTGTAAACAAAGACGGGACCAAATGAAAACTTAACAAAAACGGATAAAATAGCAGAACACAAGGTAAATAATAACTAAGACATTGCATAATTGCACACGTGCAGCGAAAAAAGGTGCAAAAATGAGTTCGAAAACGGACAAGAGAATTTGTGTCATGGAATGATGAATCATGAATTGATCATCATCAGCCTATGATAGTCCACAGCTGGACATAGGCCTCCCCCAATGAGCGCCATAGTGCCGTGTCTTTACCATGACGCATCCAGCATCTACCTGCAGAAATGATGAATGACACTGTTAAAACTAAAAACAGACTACAGCTATACCAAAATCGAACTTCTGTGATTTGATTAGTCTTCTGTGTCGTAAATTAATATACACCTATTTATCTTCCGATTTGCATACCCACCTTTGTTTAAAAAAAATTTAGGATTCTAAAACCAAGCCTACCTATAGAGTTTTCATTTCAATTGACCAGGTTTTCATCGGCCGCATCCCGCATGACTGCTTCGAGGATACTCTAGTGCCGCTGTTCAGGCAGGCTGGCGAGCTCTTCGAGTTTCGCCTCATGATCAACTTCTCTGGCTGGAATAGAGGGTGAGTGACCTAACGGTTTATTTATGTTAACCTATGAATATGAACCTTGTGTTCATATAGGAACCTGATGAATGATGATGGAAGGTCTGGTATAGGGGCTAACTTTGCGCCTTTCAGGACTTGCGAGGTCGCTACTCGAGACGAGAATATTATGAAGGCCCAACGGCAATAGGTTCTGCGAGGACTGAGTACGTGAAAACAGCGAAGCTCAGTATCAGTCGTTTAGGCAATCTTTAGGGAAGGCTTATCCAGCTATGGATGTCTTTCGGCTGAAAATATGATGGTGGGTATATGCACCATAATAGAAATCCCCGAATAGAATCAATTAGCTGCGCCCCGTGAATCCTCTTGAATCACTCGATCTATTAAACAAACCGCATCAAAATCCGCTGCGTAGTCTTAAAGATCTACTCATACATAGGGAGGGACAAACAGAGAGTATACTATGTTATGATTTGTGATGTTTCCTCTCGCCAGGTATGCTTTCGCGATGTATACTTCGGACTTGGAGGCTGCTAACGCCATTCGTCTGTTCAACAACTACATGATCAGGCCATCATGGCAGCTCGGTAAGTACAATGTCTGTCATACCGCCAAAGATTTTTAGGAGAGTTTTTAGTTTTTACGTAAAAAGTTTGATTGACATAAACATAATGTAGGTGGATAGTTCTCGTTTATGATTATGAATATGCGGAGGTCCTAGTTAACGACGTAAATCATGAACAGGATCAATCAACCCTTGTAAGAGCTCTGCGCTTCTGGTGACGCGGCAGAGCGGGGGCTCTAGGGCGTATTGGCGTTTTTATTAGGTAACTGGGTACTCAAAAGTGCCAAGCTGAATTCTATGCTTTTCTCGGCAGGCGTGTGCACCTCTATCAACAACTGCCGCATCTTCATATCCCGCATCCCGCCGACCACGCCGTCAGCGGAGATCGTTCGCCTGCTGTATGCGCTGACCGACGAGGTCCAAGAGGTACGCATCCGGCGCTCCATCGCGTCCTGCGCCGCCATCGTGGAGTACAAGTCTCACCGCGGTGCCGCCATGGCTCGCAAGGCGCTGGTGGCCGCCGCGGCCGCCGCTTGGGGCTCCGGCGCACGCCCTGCTGTCGACTGGTCGCTGCCGCAGTCTCCGCAGCTGCTGAAGCAGTACCGAGAGGTGGGTATACCTACTGTTGAATCTATGATATACCTAACTACTTTAGGTAGTCTAATAAGAATTGAATTTGGTTTTATTGTTCTATTATAAGTGAAAATAGATTAGACCATAACAGTCAGTAATAGCTTCACACTCTGTTTTACTTTTCCAACATACTAATACAACAATTGAAATTGAAGTTCCTCCACTCTTTTCCGTTTTTCTCTGTTCCTCTACTCCAGAGAATCTGATAAAAAGACCCTGCATTGTACCTTCTCCGCTCCGCACAGAACATGAAGCAAGGACTTATGAAATTATATATGATCGTTAGATCGGGCGCTGGAGCCCGGAGCGCGGCGTGGAACTAACCCGCGCCCCCGAGGAGCCGTTGGGTGCCTCGCCACCGCCCGCCGCGCCCTCCTACACGCTGGAGCCGTGGTCGCAGGCGCGCCGGCTGCGCATGATACAGGAGGCGCAGCGCAACGCCGTCGCCGCCGCCGCTGCAGAGTGAGTACTCACATAGATCATAGATCACATGGTTCCTTCTGTCCAAGGCCTCGCATTTAGTATCCATATAGATGGTGTCAACTTGAGTTTGACCACCTGATTCCATGCCAACCAGAACTGAATTACTAGCTGTAGACCTTACTCCCGGAAGTCAAGGAAGTCATGCTACTGTCCAAGAAAATTTGTTTTATGGAGTTGTGGATTTATTTTTTTGATATATTTTATAGTTATCAACTTGGACAGAAGCAGCAAGAAGCAATCATTAAGATAGTGGTTTATGTACTGTGCAGATGGTCGTCCCGCGCCAGCATGGAGAGCCTGGCCGCCTCCATATCGTCGCTGCACATTGGCCTGGGCGCGGGCGAGCGCGCCGTGTGGGCGCCCCCCGGCGCGCCGCCGCCGCCCCGCGACCCGCAGCCGCACGACTTCAACCCGTGGACGGCGCGCCATCCCATGCACGAGTTTATGGCGCACGCCAAGGATCAGTGAGTACTAGGCTTATGTTATGTGTGCTGTGTTGTACAGTGTGAATGCCAGCTTTCGTAACCCTATGCGCCTTTTCATATACACACGGCATGGATACCGTGCTTAGTGTTAGGAGCAATGTATGAGCTTTGAGATGATACTGTCTGTTATTTGCTGGCTCTATACATAAGGACTACACCGGCGCAGCAACTGTGACGTGTGTATGTGGAAAGGACCCTTTCTTGATACATTTGGTTGTGGATGACCTTGTGCTCTTTGCACACACATTACGGAGCTTCAATTTAAACTCAATTTTTATTATTCCAGATTTGTTACATAAAGCTCGTGTTTGTTAATTTGTGTTCTTATTCGGTAATGGGGCTAGTTTAGATCAAAATGGTGAATTCTTCATTACAAAGTATCCTGCATGTCCCCTTCACTGTAACTCATAGCAAAGAAATAAAGAGTTGTTGCTTGCAGTTTGCTTATATGATTCACCTGATTTTGGAGATGTCGCTTTGTAATGAATTTCAGCATTTTGACCTTGATTGATATGGTAAAGGCTAGGTAAAGGTAAAGGTGTGATCATGGTTCACAGCATTTTTGTTATTGGTGAAGAGTCCGTAATAAAAACTAACCAATCACAATAATTTATAAGCTTTTGCTATTATCTTAAAACAATGTATACATTTAGATCAACAGTTGATCTAAATGTCTAGTTACTAGAACAGACTCTTCCCCAAGCTGACCGTTGTTTGCACAGGTCTTTGCACACGTGGGCCGTTTATTTAGCACTGCACAACCGCACAGCCTACTCACGTTTCCTTGAATTTCATTTTGATTTAACTTGTGTTGATTAATTTATTGCATGAATTAGATTTAAGTCGCACATTAGTGCACCGCACGCATG
The DNA here is from genome assembly GCA_947044415.1 of Eupithecia dodoneata. Classification (NCBI taxonomy): domain Eukaryota; kingdom Metazoa; phylum Arthropoda; class Insecta; order Lepidoptera; family Geometridae; genus Eupithecia; species Eupithecia dodoneata. The sequence continues at coordinate 10,095,217 of OX345668.1, read as the reverse complement.
GTGTGCCTTTTGTATTATCCTGGAGTGCGGGGTGTTATTAATGATGCTGAGAAAAGTGCATTTCTGAGAACTACTTCAGTAGAAGATTAATCAATTTACCATCTTTGGTTTTATACACAATCTCAGAAATGCATTTTTCTTCGTTTGCTTGCATGCGCATCTTGCTTGATTATTGTCTCTTTTACTAACTGGGATCGTCTTTTTACTGTGTTATTGTAAAGCACATTCCAATTACATTTCCTTGTTTTTCTTTTTGATTCCTATTTGCTCCAAAAACAAGGACTGCTTTGCATTTAAACCAGTAAGGGCTCTTGTCCTGTCATGTGGATTTCCGCCCGAAACTTTTAATTTCATACCGGCCGGCCACACGCGCGCTGGCCGCGGATGGCTAATATGTTTGCCGCACGCGGACCAGATCCGCACGCGGGCGTAAATCCGCATGAAAGTAAAGGAGCCATAAAAGACGAACATCATGAAACAATTAGTTTTTGTCTCAATATATAAATATTTCTTCGACTGATTCGAAGTTATATCGGTCCAGTTTGGCCCTGTACTCCAACTAAAGACTAAGAGAGGTAAATTTTAATTTTGTTTTAGACATTATTTTAATTCAATCCTAAATGTATTTAATTAAGTATCGAATGGAATGGCATAGATCCACGTCATTATAATAAATTAGAAGCTTATTGAGGCAACATCGATCGGTTCCTCGTATTTTAAGCATGAGTCTAACATAAGGGCAACCTCGCCGGGCGCGCCGCCCTCACGTCCGCGGCGCGCCCGCGATAGGATTACTTGCACTACGGATCCGAATTTTTTGATATATTTTCAACGAACTATTCATGTTATTGTACTTTAGTATTTCTGTCTATGGATAAGTCTATTTAAAATCAGGTTATAAGTAAAATCAATTTGGATCTGTTTTCTCAGCAAACTCAGCATTATGAAATTATCAATCTACAAACATATAAACAAAATCTAACATTTTGTAACGAGAAAATATGAATTTATCTCTCGATGTTTTATGAGATTTTTGATTATTGCATGCCATTATTCATTAATAAATTTAAGTATAATGATTGATATTCGTGTTTACTTTCGTTGCTTCCTTCCTTTTTATTTCTACTGCTTGACTTTTTTGGTGTGGTCTATTTTTAAGTGCACTTAGGTACTTATGCTATTCCATAACATCAACACGCACTTGCATAATACCTAGTCGTAAAAATGCTCCATAGTCTTTAACTGCCGCACATAACTTAGTAGATTCCTAGAACAAGTATCTAAGTAGGAACTTGTAAACCACGTACCTAGGTAGTATTACGGCCCTTAACTAGGCCACGCGCATGTTACCGCCGCACACACGAGTTGCAACTTATTAAAAGGTGCAATAAATTAGGCCATAGTGCAACTGCTAAGGCATGACGAATAAAAGTTCAATATTACGAATACAAACTCTGGTAGCTATAAATTTAAGGCTGTTTACTTTCTTACAGATTTAAAGTTATCGATCATTATCACTGCCCGTGCTCTTGTATCTTACGCGCACAGGTTTCCGAGGGCCGTGTTGCAATCAGAGCTGGCAAGTACCTCCATACACCAGCCTTTAAATCTTCAATGTCACGTCACGCGAAACGCAGCGTGTAATGTTTAGCATCAAACAAAAGTTGGCTTCGGTAGCGCGCGCTCGTCTCCGCACCATACTATGTATTATGTCACCTCGGCTAAGGTGGGCTAGGCGTTGATAAACAGTGGTGTAACGTATCGCCATGGCGGTCTTTGACAAGTGGGTCGTGCTCAAGATAGTGGAATTCGTAAGTTGATTGCACCATAACTTAACATAACGCATGCTAAAAGCTGTTTGACAAGCCCCCACTTTCGCAAAAAGTTAAGTCAAACTCAAATTTCAAAGGTTAACTAACGTATGTAATGCACTCGGTTGATTAAGTAATTTTATTTGTGTTATGTTACCTACTCGTACCTACCTATTTCTTAAATTATATTTGGTACCTTGATGACCTAAACACTCTGTTTATACCACAGAAATCTAAATAATATGGCACATAAGTTGCATCCATGGTTGTCTGGTAGAGATCGCTCTTGAGTGACAGGACCGCCAATTGTCTGTTAATAAGTTATTTATTGTTATTCGTCTCTAGATTTAATTGGGCAACATAGACTGCTGAATTAACTGTTTATTGCACACGCGTTAAGTTATTTTCTATCTCTAAATATTATTTAGATTTCTGTGGTACATATACATACCTACATGTGATTTGAGGTAGTCGATTTGATACGAGTAAATTTACCTAACTGCTGGTTCAGCTTTTTAGCTGGGTCAAACTAACTGGACTGCCCTTGGCTGTGAAAGCGAAATGCGGCGTTATTAATGTTGATCTCGTCAAATATCAATAGTTCGATGTGCTAATTAATCCTGCTTGTTTATAACTCGAACGAGGCTGACTGCACGATTGCAATTTGTAATGGTTAACTATTGGTTTTTGATATTATCTATGTTCTTGATTAGGTCAAGGTGTTGGAGATAAATCCACTTCAAATGATATCGACGCACTTCTGTAATTCTTCTTCTGAAAGATAATCTCGATATTTGACATCATTAGAACAATCCGACCGACGACGACGCGGCGACGACGACGCCGCGACGTGCGCAATAATAATTATGATACACCTGCAATAGTTTCAATAATATTAAATTATAATTATCAAGGCTCATAAATTATAAGGGCCTACCTTCAAACTTATATTTACTAAAAGATTTTAATCTATTTATATATTATAGCTTTATTATTTATATATATATATAAGCATCATATAATTATGTAATAATGTATGAATTATCTAAAATCTACCATGACACAACATGGCATCAGCCACTCACAAGATCGTAACAAAGACATCGTTGAAACTACATTGAAATATATCAATGTTCATTCATGTGTTAATTTTCATTTGAATGGACATAGCATTGAAATTAAAATACATATAATTATTAACAGGTAGAGTTTATTTCGAAGATAATAATTTCTGGGATCATGTCAATTTATGTTGAGCACAGATATCCCCAAAACCTCCCGCCTTGGCACAAATGTTTGTACGATCTGCTGATATTGGTTCCGGGTGTTCTGGTCGTTAATAAAAAATATCTATCTATATAATGTATTGTACGTATATCAGTTATCCAGTACCCATAACACAAGCTCTGCTTAGCTTACGGCTAGATAATACTGTGTGAATTGTCCAGTATTATTATTTATTTATTTGTAGGTAGGTTTACTTCTAGATCGAGTGAATCTTCATTAGTTTGTAATTAAGATGTGATCAGATGACTGCGATCAAACGCTCCACCGCAGACAATAGTTACCTACTGTCATGTTCTACTCATTCCTGTGACAAATTGTGCCATGGTTTCCGGCATCATGCATGACACATACAAATTAATTTGTGCTCTTGAGAGGATTAATTGTATTTCTCGTGTAAAGTTAGGTATGTCTTAATTATGATTTTAATCCAACTCGAAGTGATGAAGTTAAGCCAGTAACTACCATACCTAATGTAGTTTATTGTAGGCACTCAATAACTACTGGATTTAGGTAAACGATTAGTATGGAAGTGTGGCTTTATTTTAAAAGTTTCTGTGTTGAGTCAAGTCGCCTGTAACTAAACTCTACCATACTTAACCCTTAGTTACTCGCGCATAAAAACATACATAAGTACTCGCGTAGAAAAAACTACCATATACATACAAAATCCGACTTTTATTTATGATTTACATACACAATCAGACTTAAATTTATGATAAAGATTTAAAAATAAGCGTTGTAAATTCGAAACTCCAATAACTAGAGACGGATCAAACAGTCGCTGGGGTGTTGAACACCCCACGCGAGTAATTAAGGGTTAATTTAGTTTATTTTAGGCACTCAAATACTACTAGTTTTTAATAATTGCAAAGATCTCGCACTGTCTGTACGCTGACTGACGTGACGAGTGGATAGGCCTCCATTCGATTACGTACATAGCGTTCGCCTCGGCACTGCAAAAACCCTAACTAAACCAATTAGTAATCGAATTAGAAAATTTCATAATTACCTACCTACCTATTACTATATTAACCACATCTCGCAATACCTGTTGTGGTGAATGCGGTATTCAATTCATAACGACGCACGACCGCATCTCATTTTCCTTTACAAGCTGCACATTCCTAGTTTTCCGCTGCAATACAATCCATAAGGGTCTGTACATATCTGACGGAAAATGCGTCGCGTATTATCGGTCGCGTTACGCCAGTACAGGCAAATATTATAATAAAACGTTCAACCTTGCACACTCAACCGATTATGCGTTAGTGCGTCGAGCGTACAGCGGTTACGTTTCCGTCAGCGCATAGTCTGTCGACGGAACGTGTCGCGCTCGATACGTGTATTTTGTATAATGCATTCGGACTAGGCGTCAGGCGTAACATCAGCGGAGATCTTTTTTGTACAGGCCGTTTGAACTGACTAGACGTGTGGCATGTCTAATTTGACCGAATATACGAGACCGATGATACGCTCGACGCATTTTCCGTCAGATATATACCGCATCTTGTAAACACTGAGATTGTATGCACCGCACGTTTTGTTGTTCTAACTAAACAAAATGAACGCTGTCTCCAATGTCACTCCCACGGTGGACAATGACGTCAGTGGTAAAGGCCGAAGCGTCGTCCATTGTGGACAACAATGGCGTTTCCTTTGGATGGCCTGCAAGGTCTGCACCTGCTTTGTCGCTTTTTGCGCTGCCTGAAGAAGCTATTGAAGCTACTATTCTGTGTTACTAATGCTTTTGTGTTTTGTGATGTTGCATACTTAACCAAGTCTACGGTACTGCTCGAAAATAACTTGTAAATGTAAAGCTAAAGGTAAGTCACTAAATCTGATTGGTGTGGTATTTTTCTAATTTATATTTTTATTTCAATTAAATACTAAAAATATGCACAATATAATGACTGCAAGAGTATGATGAGATGTAGGTAAATTTGGGTGCATGGGTGCTTCAGGGTATGATAAGAATCCCATTTTCCAAAATAAACATTAAGTCTATCGGCTCCGTCGGAAGACCAGCGCTAGTTGTGAACCCAACCAACACTGCTGAGACAGGGAACGTTTGTGACTTAAGTTAATTCATTTTACTTCTTGTAATTGTATTGTTGTGATCGTTGTTTCAAATTCCTTCCACTCATTAGTTCTTTGATCAAACTATATATAAAAAATTTAAACCATAATGGTTAACACAAAAGTCGTTTATATCAGGATACATCCCATGATCATGTCGCAAAAAACTGTGCCGAAATATTGAAAAACTGAAAAATCTAATCATGGTAAACATTCCGTTATAAATTACTTTTTTTTATTTCAAGGAAAACCAGCAGCTCATACAAAGAATTTAAAAACAAGAAAATACAAACAGAAGGCTTTTAAGAGGTTTTATATTAATTGGGTTATCATATAAGGTCTCAAATAAAGTTATATGAGTCGTACGTTTACATGTATGTAACTTGCAGTTGGTGTGCGTGGCTTGCCTGGTGGCTAAGCGCGTGTCGCAGGACGACGAGGCGCGCCTGGCGCTTCTCCTGCAGAAGTTCAGCAGAGAGTGGTCTCTGCTCACGTCGGTCACTTGGGACTCCGTGGGCGGAGCCTTTGCTGATGCTATTTATGGCGGTAAGTGAGGTTTTAACAAGTTATTAATATATTTTACCATTAAAGTGTAATGTTAAAAAAATTAAACCAACATTGATTTGTATTGGTGCTCACACTCGTTTTGAAATTATATAAAAAAAGGGGATGTGCCAAAATATAAATGTAATAATTACCACAATTCGCATGTGAATTGGCGGCAGCAGGGGGTGATAGAGAACACTAAAGGAGGCTAAAATACTGAAAATATTTTCTATCAACCTGTCACAGATTTGATTTTATTCACCAATAAAAGAAAAAAGTATGTGGCGATAAACTAAGATAACCTTGACTATATGGCAAAGCTAGGAAACATCCCAACAATAACCTCAGGTTTCTTATAAAAACTGCGTCCAAATCGGTCCATCCGTTTGGGTTAACTTGGGATCTACGGTACGATGATGCTACTGTACTGATGGACAGATTTCGCGCCGGGGCGGGAGGGCTAAAAATACCACAACAATAAATTCTTGGTTGGTGCAAAGTCCTCAACGGGAAGTACAAACAATTAGCGGAAACGACGACGCGCAGAGAACATTGGCATTTGAATCTCCATAAAAACTCTTGGATCACGATATCAAACCTTATGTAGGGTAATACTATTGATTATTATCTATATAATCAGATTGTACATGTACATTATTGTTGCTTTAGTGGGAAGTTCTGAATATAAATCACAATTATCGGGCCTACGGCTGCGGCCAATCTCAACGTAGAGTAGACTAGCCATGTGCGCAGGACATGTTATAGTGCACAAGTGTGTGTGCATACGCAGATGCAGTTTATTCCTCGCATAATCCCTTGGGTCGGCAGACCGACACGACCAGTGAAATGTCAGGCGCAAGACCAGCGATGCTTTCCAAGCACGGGGTTGTAACCCTGCCGACTTCCTCACTTTCAACTGCTACTTTTAACTCAGCTACTGTTAGTAACATTTTTTTCCCAATGAGAAAAAAAGAAAAAAAATGTTTAGGGAGGCCTTTACAAAATTTTGTGTTATGTTGTGTTAGTAATGAGTTAAATCCGGCTTCAATCGATGATGATGAGTCAAAAATCCCATTCGTGCAATACGTTTATATCAGAAATCTTAAGTGTCCATATTCGATATTATCTTATATCATATCTATCTAGTAATGCTGAAGTGCGTATCTCCCGGCAGGTTACACGATAATAACGTTCGTGCTGACAGTGGCGCGGATAGTGCAGGAGATCCCCCGCGGCCGGCGCATTCTGGAGGGGCTGTTCCTAGGGCTGGGGATGCTGTTCTTCCTTATAATAGGTGAGTCTGGTACTTAAGCGAGAAATAGTTTCTTTGTTTGTTTGTTCTGTACTGTTTTTTCTGTGTTTGATGTGCAATAAAGCGTATTGTATTGTATAGAATAGAAGATGGAATGTTCTATATATACGACCAGACTCAGTTCGTCTATCGAACTATTTTGATCACGATTTCCGTCAAAAATAAATCATAACATGCACAGATAATACCAAAATTTTAAAATAAGATTTACATTATTTACCTTGGAAAGTCAAGATTGGATAATCAAATCATTCAATTTACTAATCATGCACTCCGCTGCTTTCTTATACCTACCTAACCAGTTTTAAAATAAACGATGTATCGTTTTCTAAATTCCATTTAGCCCTTAATATTAGTTTGGGCCAGTAACAGTTGCTGAACAACGATTTGAACATTATTACTTAGTCTGTCGTAACAGTAGTTTTCCGATAATGTCGTGGTGTTAAACTGGGAATCGTAATGTTTGGCCACATGTCCAAAACTAACACACCTTACGCACCTTCGTGACGCAACCTACAGCTTATAGCTTGTTGGTACCTCGTAAATGTGTATTTCAGTAAGAAGGCTTGGTTAATTTACTGCCAAATAGGTTGAAATATGTCAAGGTATTTCGGTACGTTCGGTTCAACCCCGGCTGAATATTTTAATGCGTGAAATCGGTCAGTAATAGGCGTGGTAGAATAACGATTTATTTTCTTTGCAGGTGGACTGGAACTGGCTTCACTGGATTCCGTGCCTCGCAACCTCGCAGTGAACGCCTCGGTCCTTGGCAGCTTGTCGCTGGTCGCGGCTGCCTTGTTCCTCATAGACCTGATGGGACCCAGAATATACACCAAAACCTCACAGTCGCAGACCGATACGGTAACCTCACCGAAGGTCGAAAAGAAGGTCTCGATAGCCAGCCCGCCCACTACTAACGGACATCTTCCCAGTGAGAAACATAATGGAGTCAATGGGCATATACCTCCCGAAAGGCCCAAGGATCTAGACTTGGATAAAAGCAGTGAAAAGGAAAAGGAAGCCAAAAAAGAAACGAAGCTTCTAGAAACGTCGCTGGATGGTGACACGAAGCTAGATATCGACGAAATGCTGGAGAAGACCAAGTTTGGGTCACTGCGGAACGGCATCGAGGGCGGCAACTATGTCAGGCTCTCGGACCCAATATCAGAACCCGATAGGTTGCAGTACGAGCGCGAACTGGCCAAATTTAACGAAAGATATTTCCGAGATTTCCTAGACAACTATGCGGGAAAACTTATCGTCAGAGAGAACTATCTGCCAGAGCCTCACACGCCAGTCTTCGCCAAAGTGAAAACTGGACGATTGAAGAATTTATACGATGAGGAATCTCCGACATACGAAAGAAATCAGTCTAATTACGAGAAAAAATCGCCACCTAAAGCCAAAACTGTGCCGTCGCCTACTCTTCAGCAGTTGGAAGACTATTTGAAAAGTCCTAGGAATAGAAGGGCTGATACGCCGGCTCTGTTCCCTATGGAGCCTATAGAGGAGAAGGAACCGACGGATACGGAAGGACGAGCCTCGGGCACGCCCACGGACCCGGGCTACGTGCAGTACACGGCGGGGCGATGGGCAGACAAACACAGGGAACTCAGAACACCCAGGCATAGTCCTACTTAGTGAATCGACCCCGCACAAAACAGTGACTAAGTTATTGACTGATGAACAAATCCACCTAGTGTGTGTTTAAGTTAATAAGCCATCTAGATGTATTTTGGTAAGAAACTAATATATTTTTCGCATAATATTTCGTTAATATAAGAATTTAACTACCATGTTGTGTTTTTATCCGAATTCAATTTTTGTTTTCTCACGTGAAAATTCTTGGAAGACAAAAGAATTAACGGGCAAGGTAAAACTTAAATATTTCATGGAAATACTTCAAAGTAGGAAGTTCATTGCACCTCGTTAAGTGGAAGATTAGTCTTAATTTTAAAATAATGAGTGTTATGTGCGACACATAACTCCTATCCTTGTCCGTTCAACACACGTATTTAAATGTGATAATGAAGGCTACTCAAATGTTGGTACTTTTTAAATCAAGCTACTTATACTCGCTTCCTCGTGTTCTTGAGTGGAGACCGCGACGATCTGGGAAAGACTACAGGCAGATGCTGGATGCGGCAAGCTGAAGACGGCGGCGCTCATTAAGCTCGGGGAGGCACAAGTCAGTACAGTTCGGTGCCAGTTGCACCATCAATGGTACAATTGGGACAAATCAGTGCCAATTTTACCATCAATGGCCTAACGGTACAAGTGGTCCGACGGCCCTATGTCTGACTAATATATGCTGATGATGATGATACGTCACGATACAAATTTTCTCCGAATTGTTTGCATACATTTTCAGTCAGTATAACCGTAGTTAAGTCGAGCCGGAAATTTAGACATAATATCCTCAAGTTTACTATGTTGCGCTTTGCTAACAAAAAGGGCCATATCCATTATCCATAGAGATCCAGGCAATAACAATTTTATTCTGGTTTATGCTATTAGCTAAAGCTAAACTATTAGGAATAGAGCTACTGATGCATTGTCGATTTGATTGATATGCATTTGCGTGAGATTCTGTATAATGTATAGGAGATAATAAATGACGCACGAGGTTTGAATGCAAAATACCTACTGTACTAAGTATACCTAGATAGGCGCCTGTGGTTAGGAAGGAAAAAATTACGTAATAGTTATCTGTGGTAATAGTAAATAAATAAATAAATAGTCGTCCACACAGCAACATCTGGCCCCAAGCTAAGCAGAGCTTGTAGGTATTATGGGTACTAGATCACTGATATACATATTTAAATGAATACATTAACATAGATAGATAATTTATACTAGGTATACATAGAAAATCTCAGAACATGCGAAACAAATCTCAGCAGATCTTACAAGCATTTGTCCCAAGGCGGGAATCGAACCCGCAACCTTCCTAAGGTTTCTGATATCTGTGGTCGCATCGTATGTGCATAGAGACAACAGAGCAAAATATGCAGTAAATAGGTCCCTAAGTAGGTATACCTGTCTTAACAATCCGGTTAGGTAAGCTACAAGGTATCAAGGTTTTGAGGGGAGACTGCAAAATCAACAAGTTGCCCGAGTTTTTACTGTTTGTAGTTCTTCATGTTTCATAACAATCGAATATACATCCGGCTTCCCAACAGTAATATAATTAATTCAAGCTTAGGTTCGGTATAATTAGAAGGATCAAACTACAGACAAACAAAAACCTATGGAACTGATTTTAATCATCGTGTTGATGATGCTGTTCCAACAGCCTTTTTACACTTACAATACGATTCATTGAAATAAAATAAATAATGCTGGACAATTCACACAGCCCCATGGTAAGCAGAGCTTGTGTTATGGGTACTAGATAACAGATATACATAATACAGTACATTACATAGATATTTTTTATTATACATAGTAAACGACCGTACACACAATTGTTCCGAGGCGAGAATCGAACTCACAACCTCCTGCGTCGCAGGCGGACCTTCGACCACGGCGCCACATCGGTCGTCGAATTTGAATGGATGTCGCAACAGGCCAGCTGTTTACTATTGGACACGCTAAAACAACGCGTCATTGAGATGGCCGTGCTAATAAGACCTCAGATACGATGCATGGTTCATTGAATCTGTAACGTCTACTTTTACGGGGAGTTAGCGGTGTTAGCGAATGTCAAGATCGTTCTGACTCAATTTAAACAATATTTTTGTATGTACGTACAAGGGCGGCTCATATAACCATTGACTGACTGACCTAGCCTATAATTCACAGCCCAGCTTCTGCGGTGAGACACGAACGAGGCGTTCCGCAGCTTCATGCTGATGGACCTGCATTATGTGAGTTATGAGTACTCAAAGTTATAGGTACTACTGTGAGGACTATGGCACTGCCAGTCCACACTTTTATTGCCCACGAGTTTATTCCCAGCTGCGGGATGCAGGTGGCCCGATCCTTCTAGTAGTTCATGCTTTCATGTTCTAGCTTGGCAGTAAATGCGTTACCAGGCTTGTGATTTTTCGAGGTTGCTAAATGTCTTGTGACAACGCTGAGTTTGGCATGTTAATGCTCACTGAGTCAGATAATTACCTACCATAAATAATTCTCATAAAATGTAAATTAATTGTTATAATAATATCTAGCAGGCTTGTTCTCACGCCAAACCGACCTCGCAGTGACTTGTCAATACGTAATTACAATTAAGTACGGAATTACGGAAAACACACACAATAGGTACCCGTAATAAAACGAAATAGACTTGACCAGTTAACAGTGGGAAATACCGCACAAGGATTCATTTTTAAATGCGTTGTGTTAGTGAGGTTCATATAATTATTTCGTTGTTCTGTATCACGTTGGTATTTATCTGGTATTAACTTTGGAGTGCTTCGGATGATTCAACATGCGCCCGGGTCGGGCACAACAATATGTTATGTTATGAATAGGTATTAATATCCTTATTTTCTGTAAATAAAATGCACCTTAATAATACCATGGACTAATAAAATATAATACGTACAGTGAGGACAATAATTATTGTGTAATTATATTGTGTGTAGTTCGGACCTGCCAACATAAATAATTTCTGTTGGCAGGTCCGAACTACGCACAGAAGGCTGCGCAGTAATATTTTTTATGTGAACCAAATTGTGTGAAGGGCGGGGTGCGCGGGGCGGGCTGGTAGACCAAATAAGTATTTCAAAAATAAATAAAACCACGCTTTTAATAAATAAACCGAACTAAAAAGAAGAAAATATTTTTTTAAATAATTCGAATTATGGATAAGAGTGATAAATAAAAGAAATTATTTTAATGTAAAAAAGCGTGAGTTGTGATTTTGTTCGTTGTTAATCATTAGTCTGCTGATTGTTGTTATTGGTGTTACGATTTTTGTTTACTGTTAGTGTAGGCACTTATTGAGCTAAATAACGTAAATAATACCTGCGTTTGTGTTTTGATAATTATTTATATTATTTGTACTTTCTCACGGCATTAGATATTTTCTGAACGTATATTTGTTTATCTGTCAAAAACAGTTTTCTTCACGAGTGTGCATGTGCAAAAGTTCGCAGAGCCTATGTTCAGAACTGCCAAATTGTCCGTACTGTAGTAGGTATTCGGAAATGGATCATAAATAAGCCCTATGGTCGTAAGGCTTCTTGTCTTGCTAGATAGACAGCCTAGCCACAGACCTAGCCTAGCACACAGATGCAGAGGGGTCACGCATTACCTACCATCAGTAGCCTCGGGTATAGACAAAGGACACTTTTTACCAGGCAGGCGTGAGAATGGGCCCGCGCAACCTTCGCACATCAGATGGCCCCGAATTAGCATATTCACCAGATTCTAGTGGAGACACTCGTAGGGTAGATACCTACTTGACTGGACTGTGAGGAATCGCGTAATGCTCCTCCTGTTCGGGTAAACCGACCACGCAGCTGATATGCATTTAGCTTCGCTTGCAGACTGCAGTTGAATGCGTATTTGCTCGCGATTTACCTAAATTTACTCAGCTCGCGATCGACCGCCTTTGTAGCGTGTTCAACCATTTTACCGTTTACCATAAGTTGGCGGCAGTAGTTATAACCAGTTTAGTGGTCAATATAGTCCGTATCATACGTGACTTTCCTTGACCACTAACCAAATACCTCACCAATACCTAAATCAAAGGGCTGTTTGGGGATCAACCAGCACCATCTGCCACAGCCCCCAACCATAACCCTTTTCACCTCCAATGTAGGTATCGGACCGTCAAAAGACAAACAGAAGACGCTGCTGTCGGACCACTGATTCACAGGCGAATTTTCAGAAAGGTGCCTATTTATTTACTCGTACTTTGCTTGGTTTTACCAACTTTTTCAGATTGACCGTGCGCTCTATAATTTCCAAACAACTAGGCAGAGATACATTGTACATACCTACCTATTAAATTTAATGACTAACCAATTGCTAAAGCTTACTTTTTATAAGGAGAATTAATATCTCCGAGCTTATTTTGATGAGCTAGCTTAGTATTGAAAACTGTGATTAATTCTAACCCTGCTGTTCACCAAAAAGATAATCGGGCACATACATTTGAGGAAAGATTACATACATTTGAGGTTTCTCTAACAGGAGTTTCCGTAGAATAATTCATTAATAAAGTCGACCGATGTGGCGCGGCGAGCGAAGGCCCGCGTGCGACGCATGAGGTTGTGGGTTCGATTCCCGCCCTGAGACAAATATTTGCTTTGCATGGGTCCACATGATGCTGTGTGGATTGTCCAGAATTTTATTTATTTATTAAACATTATAGTCAAATTATCTTTGATGCACACCAGCCTACATCTTGGTTTTTAATCAATCATTGTTATGGTCCGGGAGCCAGGTACAAAATTTGGTCAATTATTTCCTCCCGAGCGAAAATTCGTAAAATTCCATGGGAATAATGTCGTCATCGCTGCCACTGCCCAACCCACTCACAGAGTCGCAGCTGACGGTCACGGGTATTCATAATATTAATAATAATGCTTATTACAAACTTTTGCTTGGGAGGGACTTGGTCATGAAAATCTATCACTGGCTCCCGGGGACCATTATTTTGACTCACCAATGTTACTTTACCTATTTTAAATGCAGCCAGCGTCTTCAGGAAGCTTCCGTCTGGTATTGATATGGATCTGATCTGATGGATGCCATCCATCCATACTACTGTTTCATAAAATATAAATACTATATATATTGTTTCTATTCTTTGATTAGAACTTTATCTCTTATATATAAAAATCAATTGCTGTTCGTTAGTCTCGCTAAAACTCGAGAACGGCTGGGCCGATTTTGCTGATTTTGGTTTTGAAATGTTTGTCGTAGTCCAGAGAAGGTTTAAACGGAGAGAAAACATGGTAAAATTGCGCAGAAATTTCCACGCGGGGCGCAGCTAGTTTGTTGATAAAAATGTTAGATAATATGTAACGAAATGGCAATATAAAACTAAAATCTTGTTTAAATAAAAATTGAAAGACAATTTATAAAATATGTATACTTTATTGATATCTACACAGTAGTATAAGTATTTTGATACGTGGGATATTTATCGATTATTATTACAATACATCGTACCAAAATAATAAAACATTCAAGTATATTAACATGACTCCGACCTCTTGGGTCTTTGGATTTCCACTTAAATCTATATTTTCATATATTACTGTAACACTTGTATATTTTAAAATTAAAATAGCACCTTTTCAAAGATATAAAGGGTGTAAGACACTTTATGGAAATAGCGATACTATTGGGAACATAATACGAATTCCATAACAATTTCATTGTATTTATTACATTTGATAACATTACACTAAAAAGATGCTCGAATCAATAACTCTTGGTAAATAATCAACTCTACTTTATGTATTTACTTAACCGGCATTCTTAACATTGATTAAATATAATGTCTATGGAGTCCAACTTAAGTAAAATTATTTGGAGTGATTACAGATTAAAAATACTATTGGGATGATATAGGAGCTTACATAACTTAAAGCTAGGATTAAAATAATGACTAAAATGAAAATAGAAATATTTGCCTACTTGCATTTGTGCCCTAGAGTCCTATTATCATTTCAATCAAAATATACTAAATCAGATCTGTTATGGACGGATCGAAACTCTTCAAATATAAATCTTTCGGGAGTTATTTCTTTCAGACAAGTCTTTTTATTCTTCTTAAAGCGACATCTTCGACTCTTGTCTGCAAAGCACATAGCATTTTGAGGTAAGATAACAAATACCTACGAGCTAATGCTAGACGTAACTTCATTATGATACACTTCACTGCACAATCAACCAGTCTGTTCACACTTCACCTTTTCACTATTTAGGTGTTGAATGCTGAAACAAATTAAAAAAATGTTAGTAAACGAGTAGCGAAACAATTCTACACAGCTGTAGAAACTAGGTCATATAAGAATTAAATTTACAACACAAAATTGCAAAAAAAGAAAATACAATTAAGCGAAGAAAATAAAACCAAAATAACTAAATCTAGAGTATAAGTTATTTCACCCAGTGGTGTCGTATTGGACATTCATTTATTAGATATAACTTTCAGGATGCTGTTGTTACTACCTGTCACTACTCATCAGAGATGCCACTCGCTTTCGCAAAATTATTTTAAAGTATTTTCCATCCTGTACTATGGTGCCTGAAATAAATGAACTGATTAGTTGTGTAGTAATGTAAGTTACCTGGTTCGAGCCTGGTGTCCCGCTGCAGCGCCACGTACTGCCTCACGAGGCGCGCTATCTCGTGCGCCTGCTCCGCCTGCAGCCGCGTCACGCGCTGTTGCAGCAGCGACCCGCACTTCACGTCTAGGAATAACGTGCCGTCTTCTGACCGCACCTGGGAAAGACAAGCTGGTTTACAATAGAGAAGATAGAATGGCTGATGAATTAAGGTAGCCACCATGTCACTCTTTGTAAGACGATTTGGACGCTAATGGCGGAATTAATTAGACGTTTATTGCTCACCTTGAGCACAAGAAATTTTTTAACATTAATTCTCACAGTCATTATTATAAGTACCATATATTTGGCATTTATCGACGTTTCAACAGTTTACACACTGTTATGCTCACTCACGGGATGACTCATCATCATCATCATTAGCCTATATCAGTCCACTGCTGGACATAGGCCTCCCCCAATGAGCGCCATAGCGTCCTGTCTCCAGCTTGTCGCATCCAGCATCTACGAGTACCTGCAGTCTTTCGCAGGTCGTCATCCCACCTGGTCGGAGACGGGACGACTGGAGTACTAAAACTACCGCGTGTATTAAACGCGATAAATACCGGCACTAATAATTATGTATGTGTTTAGATCGCGTAAATTTTATAATATATAAGTAAATATTGTCATCAATTTAATTAAATCGTTCACTGCTACTAGACATGGCCTTCCTCTAAGATCGTCACAATAATTCGGCCTACGCTGCTGTCCACAATCCGAGCTTCGCTTTGTCTATTAACATGCTGCTGTTCTGTATCACGCACAATGGTACTTCACTTTAGCTAAATCTCTGATACAGCTAACGAAGGTTTTGTAAAACAAGAGTTCAGTGTTGATAAGATGTTCCTTGTGTATATATTACCTTCCTGGTAGAGATGAGTTCAGCGTAAGGCCAGTGCGTGTCCGTCTCGTGTGTGGCGGGGTGTAGGAGATGTACCCCGCGGCGGTTCAACGCGAGCACGTGTTCGCGCCACTCGCCGGCCGGCGCGGTGGTGGCGCCGCCGCCGGACACGCGCCGGACCGCGAAGAACGACGACCCGAACAGCGGCCATCGGGATAACACCTGGGTAAATACAAATGTAGGTATACAATTCAAATCTCACTCGAAAGTTGGTTGGTTAACTGTAAAACTGGCAACAATAAAACTTTATGACAATTCGGGACGTGAATGGATTCTAAGGACGTGATTGATCTACAATCGCAGCTACAAATCAGCAAAAAACACGAGTGAATTTTGATTTTCTTGGTTGCTCTTTTCACGTCGGTAGTATAAGTTCTCAGAACAAACTAGGTAAGATAAAACTCACCTAGGATTCATTTACAAACAAGAAGAGGTGGCAAGAGTTTCTGATTGTTTTCCTATTCGTTTTGTTACATATGCGACTTGGAAACAGGAAGCGGCAATCATTTCTAATTATTTTCTTTCATAGTTTTTATCATATTGACTTGAATCATCTCATTATCTGCGTAATATGAGCGAAAACTGTTCTAGCTCTATTTGTTCATATTTTGAAATGTATTGTTATTTAAGTAGCTTAAAAAGCTTTTTTTCAAAATAAATAAAAATAAAATAATAGTTATAGCATGCGTACCTGCAATACTTTGGCTTTAGCATTAGCGGGGCTGAGCGTCCTAGCGTGCGCCCACTCAGCGGCGACCCAACTGGCCCACTTGGCGGGGCGCGGCTCGCGCAGCGCCAGCAGCGGCTTGGGCAGCAGGTACTTGAGGTCCCGGGGCGCGGGGCCCTCGGCGAGGCCTGCCGCGCGATGCAGCAGAGAGGCCACTAGCGCGGCCTCGCGGAGCACGGGCGCGGCCGGCGCGCCGCCCGACGGGAGCACTAGGAGGAGGCCTTCTAGGTAGTCTGGGGCGACCTGGAGGATGATATACGAGGGTTACTGTTGGGAAAATTGAAGTGAAATTTCTTTGGAGCATGACGATAAAAAAAATTCTAACTGACAAGGCACTTATTAGTAAAAGCAATGGATAGCTTTCGCTTGCCTTCGGTAGAGTTCATAGCTCATTCTGTTCTGTCTGTGAGGTATATTTCCTCTGGGCCTTAAATTGTCTTCGCAAACAGAATCTATGTCAGTATTTCTTGTAGAAGACAAGGCAGAAATGTAAGGGTTTTCGTTACCCTTATAATTGTTGTATTTAGTATTATGTGTGTTTGAAGTTGTTAATAAAGAATTTATCTATCTATCTACCTGGTTGAACTTCAGTATACAGCGGTGGCGCGTCCTACTTTTTGAGCAAGACTTATACGAGGCAGAACTGTAAGGGTGTTGTTGTTAGTTACCTGGTTGAACAAGACTTCAGTATAGAGAGGCGGCGCATCCTGCTTGAGCGGGTGGTGCCAGACGGAGCGGCAGAAGATGAGGTAGAAGGGATGGTGCGCGCGCTGCAGCTCCGTGGTCACGTCCAGCACGTACTCGTCGCCGGACAGCGGCATCGTCAGCGCGTCGCCCGCCACGATGCAGTACAGGGAGAACTCGAGGCGCTCCGCTTCGGAGCTTACTCCGATCTGTTAAAGAAACCAGATGTCACTATTCAATGCTATAATATATCTTTGGAAGAGGCAGCTGCGGAAGTCGGTCGGCTGAAGTGATGATGAATACTATAACGCGGTCACAAACTTCAACGATGTATATTGTGTGGGTATATTGTTCGGTAAACAGTGAACTGTTGATATTCATACAGCGCCGTATCAACTATGCGTAGAGTCATCAATGCACCAAATTAACAGCCTCACCAATAAATTATAATATGCGCTAAAATCTTAAATGTTTATGACATAGGTACCTACTGGACTACGCGGTTGGTCTTGATGTGTTATTAAGATGTTACAAACAAGTTCAAGCATGTTTAACCGATTACGGTGTACAAATCGAGAGATATGGCATAGAAAAATGTATAGCCTTGCAGACTTGAAGGACTCTGTAGGACTATGTAGACTCACCAGGTCGCAGAGATCGTTGACGATGTCTTGCACGACGGTGGCGCAGCGCGTGTTGACGACGCGCTCGGCGCCGCCCGGCAGCCGGTACAGCTGGCGGCGGGCGGAGCGTCCGGCCGACACTGCTGTCACCTGTACAAGATAATAAAAAACACATTTATTTCGACACAATAACAGAGGAAATTTTTTACAAAACCAAATAGAATCCATCGGGTAGGCTGCATCTGGGACAAACCCGCAGTAGAAATAAAACGTCTTGTGCGTGCTAAAAACAGAGAGAGTGTAGGGCCTCTTGTATGCGTGATACATAAAATGAGAGATTTCGCTGTATCACGCATACACTAGCTAGTGTACCTACACTGTAGGTAAACTAGTACTAACTGTGATGCTCGCTTTGCTCCACAGTTCTCCAGGTTCCACAGGTCGCGTAAGGGTGTGTTAGTGCGGCTCGCTTCGCTCATCGCTCTCACAGCAGCGTATGGTACTGGGAGCATGCACAACACATGCAGTGCTGCAGGCACGTTGACGAGGATCACAGCTACAAGGTCGCTATTTAGCACATAACGTAACGCACGTTATCAGCGTTATTACGCTAATTTTAGCGTGAATAACGCGTGAAAAGTATTATTGCTAAAATTAGCGTAATGCGTTACGTTATGTACTAAATAGCGTGGTAACCTTGCTATTACAGTTTACCCGATTTTTTTTAGCTAAATCCTTAACCGCGTTAGCGATATATCTGCATCTTCATTATCATCAGCCTATGTTAGTCCACCGCTGGATAAACATAGGCCTATGAGCGCCACTGCCACACGTCCTGTCTTCAGCTTGACGCATCCAGCATCGGATATATCGGCATGTGATAAACACATATTTTAGTACAAAACGAAGGATGTAAGTAAATAGACACTGACCTCTTCCACACTGGGTACGTTCTTGCGCCCCCCGCAGCGCAGCGTCTTGCGCAGGTTGCTGAGGCAGACGGTGGCGGTGCCCTGACACGGCCGCCGCCGGTCCGCCGCCGCCGCCGACAGGTACTCCACGAGGAACGGCCTGGAATACAGACAAACATTTATTTAATAGGGCTATGCCAACAAAACACATCATAAAACATTTTAAAATAAAAACTATGCTAGGATTATTATTGCAAAAAAAAAATGAATCCATAGAATGTGTGTTCGGTTGGCTTGCACAACAAGTATTTGCAAAAGTGCACATTTAAAAGTTATATAGTGGATGAGCGCAGCAACGGCTATTATTTTTTTTTATAAACAAACACGTTGTGCGTGGTTTATTATTTATAAGAAATCACGATTTTCATATCCTGTAGCGGCCGACGATTTCCAAAATGCACACGCTTTCACAATTTGTTTTAGGAGTTTGTCCTAGTGACTAAAGTTTAACAGTTTGCATTCGCGAAGACCTGTTTACACTCACTAGCACGTTTATTAGGAGCACAGTACCTGAGTGTCTCTGAGCAAGTAAAGTACGCTGCGAGTATTGACATGAGCCGCCAGGCACGCTGGCACGAATCGGCGCCCTGCGAGCGGTTGGACGTCGTCTGCTTCATCAGCTGGCAGTACACCTCGTCGCGGAGCTCCGGGACCGAGTGACAGTGCTGGAATTAATACAAGACACAATTAGATGGGGTGTAAGGGGACGCCAACGTTTTGGCTGTAATTAAAATATCACAGAATCGGCCCCAACGGCGGCGTCGTCAGAAAACACAAGACCGCGAAACATTATCTAGACCAAAGCTAAGCAGAGCTTGTGTTAAAGGTACTTAGTAGCATAAACATATTACTTACATACAATGTAGGTGTTATGAGTACCAAAATCATTTATCAATTCGTGCAGAAGGTTACGTTCAAATATTTTGTTATTTAACAACCGCGTCGTAACTTATAACCAATATGTCTGTATAACCAATCTTCTTTTATGGAATTAAGACTGAGTATTACAAAATCACGTATCTTCAACGTTTGGTACCTGCACTCCGACCCATATATATTTTATTCACCGGTATTTCAAATACTTAGTATTCTCCAAAACACGATAACGTAGAGTAGCGCGATCTGCCTTTTGATCAAGTCGGTCTGGGATTTCTAAGTCCACTCGTTAAACTTTTCGTCCTCTACTTTACCTTAAAAAGATTGAAGTGAACTAAAATGAAAGTAATCACTTTATTTCTGACGTATAGAATTTTGTGACGTGTCCAGCAGTCCTGTAAGGTCTTAAAGAAATGGAGCACTTTGATATTTGAAACAAAAAGAATTAAGATTGCCTGAAAGAGATCGCTCTCAATAAGGCCGCCTTTATTCTTAGTATTAATTTCTATATTGTTTTCAATTTTGTGTGGTAGAATACTGTCTTTTCTATCTATCTAAAAACATCCCACGTACTCGTATCTATCTAATAAAAAATATCTATCTGTATTAAGTATATACGTATCAATCATCTAGTAGGTACCCATAACAAAAGCTCAGCTTATCTTGGGGCTAGAAGATGCTGAGTGGATTGTCCAGCATTATTTATTATTTTATTTATGATTATCTATCTAAAGAGTAAGTCGACTCACCATGAGCACTGTGTAGACACACTTGACCTCGGTCAAGTCCTGATGCAGCGTCCGTTCATTAGGCTGCAGGTCCCCGCAGTACGCGCGGATACACGTGAAGCACTCGAGGGCAGGCGGCGCCAGCGCTGGGGGCAGCCTCAGGAGCGGTGCTCTCAGCGGCGCCGCCTGCCATTTCACCACGTCGGTCTGGGCCTTCCACGTCCACTCGTTGCGCTTCGCTTTGCTCTTTAGGGATGAATCCGCTTTTAGGATTTCTAGTCTGTGGACAAGGAATGGTTGTTAGTTGAATGCTTTGAATATAACGTGGCAAGGGGGTGTAAGGGGGACTCCACCATCTCGTCTCCCAAACCAACCTGCACGTGGTGCACCCTGCTAGATACCGTAACGAACTAGGCTCTGGTGAATATATCAAACAATCTTCATAATTTGATTATTCAGATAATTTACAATAACATTACCTATTTTCAGTTACTTGCCACTGGCAGAAAAGTGTCCCAAAGAGT
Source organism: Eupithecia dodoneata (assembly GCA_947044415.1). Lineage (NCBI taxonomy): Eukaryota > Metazoa > Arthropoda > Insecta > Lepidoptera > Geometridae > Eupithecia > Eupithecia dodoneata. The sequence continues at coordinate 10,073,857 of OX345668.1, read as the reverse complement.
AACTACGGTAAAGTGTCCAACCAGATATATATTGCCCTAAGTAAAAAATCATCGCCGTAACGTGGCAAAGTTAGTCGCGGCTTAGCCTATATAGAAGAGCTAAGATCAGATCCTATAGTACCAAGTTACACAGCAGTTTATATATTAATTATAACTGTTTTTTTGTTTCTGTCATTTATAATTATAATTTGCATCATCGCAATTGTTTGGAAACTGTTTTTGACTTGGCCTTGGCCAGGCAAGAAATCCTAATTCCAATCTTGATGCACAATTGGGGCTAGATAATGCCGTGTGAATTGTCCAGCATTATTTATTTATTTTAATTAAATACATATAGGTATATCTGAAACTCGACGACAAGCAAGTGAGCTTTAGTTTTTGTGTCGTGGTTTGTTTACAATCATTCCTCATTGAGTCTAGCTAGTGTATAGACAGGTACATAAGTAACTCACTTCCCACGATAGTTCATTATTTGCACTTCAATTTCTTTCTCTTTTTTAAAAGTTTGAGTGAACGCACGGACCTAACTAAATTAAGCACGCCTCAATAAACACAAGAATTTGTTACAAATCTTAATTTGCATAGAACCTAATCGGATTAATAGGTGCTCGTAATATCCAGTGGCTTTCGAAACTGAAATGCTAACTCATGCATTCTGAGTGGACTAAGCTAAAGCGCATACATGCTTACTCACTGGTTTCATCAATGTGAATATCAAAATGGAATTGGTATTTACTGTAATCATCATAATATAATTATAATTGATGACAATATGATTTCTAATTGATTTCAGTAGGAGAACTATTGCTAAATAAGAATAAGAGCGTGTGTCAATAACGTCAATATCTTCATCACTAGTTACATACATAGTATAAAACAAAGCCTCTTCCCGCTGTCTGTGTCTCCCTATGTATCCTTAGATATTTAAGGTGCCCTCTTTCGGAGTGCACCGCAGATGCTGGGCAGTAAATGGGATAAATTAACACTTTTATTGCTCATGAAGTTTTTTTCTTATTCGCACGCATTCGCCCTTCGTGTCCATTTTATGAGATACTATCTCATAAAATGGACACGAAGGGCGAATGCGACCGAAGAGACGCCATAGCTACACTCTGGTCTACCTGGACATGTGCATCATGACTTCATGAGCAATAAAAGTGTTAATTTATCCCATTTACTGCCCAGCATCTGCTGTGCACTCCGAAAGAGGGCGCCGCAGGTTCCCTCTGGGTCTACCTGAACATGTGGGTCATGAGCGGGCAATCATTGTCCATGACGTGCAATGATGGCGTGGCAGTGGTATAAACAAAAACTTTCATTGCCCGGCAACGAAAGTGTTGGTTTAAACCACTGACTGCCACGTGTCTGCGGTGCGACCCGAAGGTGCGCCACCGCAGAAACATGTTGGCATAATGTGCGTTTTAGGCAATCAAAGTTTTAATAAAATTCAAATCGTGCGAATCTAAGTTTGTTGTTCGTTATTTTCACTTAACAAACGTACATCAGTAACGTTCACACAGACGCAGAAAGTGTTAAAAGTGTCCTATTGTGTGGTGAATATAAACATTGTTTTCTAACATTAGTTTGCCGGAAGTAGCGCCGCCGCTGCATTCGATGCAAATGATAGTGCGTGAGTCAGCCATAGTGTTTTACAACAATACCTTTTCAAATTGCAGGGTTATGTTGCCATTAGCTGAACAAAATATTAGAGGTAAGGCTGAGAATAACAAGAGGAAAGTTGTAAGAAATTACTCGTAATTGAAAAGAGCCGGACAGATACGTTTGTGAACAAAATCGATTTATTTTAAGGATTTAATTATAAAATCCAGTTTTTAACCATCATTCGTATAGGTAGGTACATCAACAAACGATAATCTCAGTGGCGGCGCAGCGGGCAAAAGTCCGCCTGGTTGTGCCTTCGATTTACACCTCGAGACAAATGTTTTTACGATCGTCAATATTTGTTTCGCGTGCTTGATGTTTTGTACTATGTAAGTATAATAAAAAACGATCTATCTTTGAATTGTACAGATATAGCACCTGTAACACAAGCTCTGCTTAGCTAGAGGCTAGATGATTGTCGTGTGACATGGGGGATGATGCTGTTGTGTGATTGTCTAGCATAATTCATTTATATGTATATAATATTCCAAGATAAAGTTAAATTGTCTTATATAAAGGACAAAAGGGCACACCGAACTGAGTGTGGTTTTTGCTCCGTCCTCCTTTCATCTTTAATTGTCTGCCAGCCCTAAGCACAACGTCGAACCGGTGTCTACTACCCGTGAACAATTGTTTGCACATAAACATGCAAACCTGCTGCAACTAGTACCGTGTTAGGTACATAGAGCTTGTTAATGTACCTACAACTTGAAGTACTTACTAGCAAGACGAAACGAACAGTGATCGACACTACACTGCAGAACTCAAACCAAAGAAATTGTGTACCAAGTGTACTACTGTACTGTACTTAGTGTTGAAAAGTAGCTTTATAAAATAAAATCTATGGATGAAAATATTTAGTAACAATTCCGCGCAAATCCATATACTTACCATATTTGTTATTGCTAGGCGCTCTCAGTGTCAGGATCGAGTATTGTGGTGTCCTGATAGATTTTTTCATTGTGTAGTTGGTGTGGTTTCTAATAATAATAACCTTAAATAGTTAGACACTGACAATAGAGCTGGTCCACCAGTTCAAAGTTGCTTAGAGATCTATGGAAAGAGCTGTGCTCGGAATTTCTCTGAAGTCCAGTCCTTCAGAGAAATTCCGAACACAGCTCTTTAGCGAACAAATAGGTTGTATGTGTTCATTTCCTAGCGAACAAATAGGTTGTGTGTGTGCATTTGTGGGCGGGCGGTGTACATATTTCATTTTGTTGGATCTTATCAGAGAAGGTTTTGCGCGGAATTGTTACCAAATATTATCATACCTTCTTTTTGCAATGGATTTCCATAAAATAACGCCTGAATCTATGATTTATTTTATAGTTTGTTAATGTATCTAACTTGAAGTAGGCAAGACGAAACAAACAAATCTCACGTCTACACTACAGAATTCTACCGAACGAAATTGCACTAGTGCAAGTGTCGAAAAGTACCATCCATAGTCAAATACCAAAGCGTGTGGATGTGACGACGCAAGCATAGCCACTCACCTTGGCAAAAACATTTTAAAACAAAAGAAGATTTATTGATTAACTATCGAAGCGAAACGAAATCACCAGTTTATGGTCACTTTAATAAATCAGAGAGGTTTATTAGAGGAACTAGTTAACAGTCCTGCTCCGCCGATTGATATAACGATACAGACATGAGCAGTATAGAAAGCCGATTACGGATACGTGAGTAACCAACGGATCGGGAAATCCTTAACCTGCCGAGTTTTTTAACTCGCTGTTACGATTCATTGAAGGGTTATGTAGTTTAATTGGACTTTGTTATCAAATTATGAAATAGGGACATTATAAAAAAATACTTCGAAATAAAATGGAATAGAAAAGTAATAAAATAATACCTATATTATGAATTGCATAAACATGTATCTATCGTGTATTTTTGATGAAATTGTTTCAATAAATTTATTTAACTTGATTTAGTATCTTGCTCAAATTGTAGAACATGATCTGCCTTGTATAACTCCCGATGTTATAATAGTGAATAAATACAAATATACAAAGCCGGTGATGTCTCAATTCATAAATTTGTTTTTAATATGTTGTTATAGCGGCAATAGAAAAACTCTGTGAAACAACACAATTTCAACTTTCTACGTAATATGTTGCATGAGATATCTACAGCCAGCTGACAGAGAGACGGAAGGACAACGGAGACTTAGTAATCGGATCCCGTGACCGCAATTTAGGCACGGAACCCTAAAAATTGGAAGTTTCAACCGTGCTTTACCAATACATTTTGTATTAAAGTAGGTAAAGAATGCCTAATTACGTTCTGACATAACTAAACTTGTGTCTAAATAAATGTTTCTGCTAGTTAAATATAAGCAAAAATCTCACAAAACCGGTGGAAGGATATCTTCGTCGTCCAGTTCTCTTTCGAGGAGACTGTCACTCGAGATGCCGCCGTCCGAACCGACCGACATGACCGCGGATCGCGAACTGACACTAATCATTCGAAAGTATCGAATTTTAACAATGAGGAAGCACTTTTGGATGAATAATTTATCAAGTATTTAGTCTTTCGTTCAGTTTCCGAGTGTTACAAGCAATTTATGCAAAGGAGGTTCCTTTCGTGATGCTTTGCCGCGGTAGACTTGGGTAACGTGTGTTACGAATAATAATTAATTTATTAATTAGCTATTTAGCTGAGACCGTAGTAACCAATTAGGTCAAATACTTCTACAACTCTATCATCTGTCTTTTGCACCTATTGTTTACAAAGAAACTTGAGTTTATCCGTGCTTTTAATAGCAAAGATTGTCTTTAACAAGGCGGCACAAATCAATTAATGTAGAAGCGTTTGAAGACCGTAAAATCCGATTGAATCAACAACATCAAACACTGTCAACACGTTCAAAATATTCACAAGTCAAACACTGCTGAATCGTAAGAACAATTCACTGATCACATTAGCATGACAACAAAAATATTCACTGTCCATTTTAATAAAACTGCAAGGTTCAACCGAAATTTGTTGCAGAACACTGCTGAATCGTAGAGAACAATTCACTGATCATATTTGTATGACAACGAAATAATGCACTGTCCATTTTCAATAAAACTGCATGGTTCAAGCGGAATTGGTTGCAGATACTTGCATTCTGTACTTGAGTCTTGCCGCAGCAGCGCACGGCATGGTCGAAGGTTACGTCTCTTCTGCCGCCGCGACCTCAGTGCGTTCCGCGCGACCGACACTCATCTACTAAGCAGGGCTGTTCCACTTTTACATACACTTTTTATGGTGCATTGTCTGACTACTGACAAAAGTGTTACCTAAGCCGAAAATCTCATTGCGAAAAGCTTTTGTTTTCGAGATGTGAAGCATCTTGAGAAGCTTGACAAGAACCACTGTACCTAGGTACTAACTTTAAATTTCTAGCCTTTACTGGTCCACTGATGAACGCAGGCCTCCCCCAATAAGAGACTTATTGCCTTTCATCACATGGGAGGTGTAAGATGGTGCCAATAGTACCTACTTATTGAGACCAAATACAGCCGCATCTGTTTTTCTAATACTTTATTAATTTGTGTATTTCCAAAGTCGATGCTAGGTGATTTAAGAAGCTGTTATTAATGTGTACTGAGCTAACAATCGAAGCGAAACCTGAACAGTCATTGTTGCGTGGAAATCGGGCCAGATGCGTTTAGCTCACACCTCAGTTTGGAAATACTTGTTTTAAGGTCACAATAAAATATACGGAAGATGTGTTTCATGTGGATTCATCTTACTGACAACACTACATTGCATTTTAAGATGATTCGGTACAAAAACTATTTATGTAATCGCTTGTAGTCCTTTGTTTTGGATGTTGGTGTCTGGCAACCCTATTAGACGCCATCATGAAAAGTCGACTAAAAAGCGGGTATGATTCCTAGATTACGTAGGAATCCTTCATTCAATGTTAATGGAACCCACGGTTTTTAGAAAGCATTGTATGGCGGCGCGGCGGCTGGGGAAACGTAACCACATGCCAATTACAAAGGTTAATGATGCGATAATGATACATCTGTGCCGAACTCATCATCTCGGTGATGTGACGTGACACTTCAAGCACTAACTGTACAGTATAGTACTCAGCCCATTTCACTGACGAGCTGTTCCCTGATAGGTCACTTTTTCTTTGTATCACGCGTAATTGATTAATTTTTGTTTTCTTAGTGTGTATTTTCATTATTTTTGTAGTTTTTAGGTTGGTGAAATTATTCAATATACTAGGCATAACGAATTGGAGATATCAGTAAACTTCTGGTGATTATTTATGTAGATAAATAATTTGAATTTGTAATTGATTGACTTAGGATTAACATTATTTTGGATGAATAAAATATAAGTAATATATTAAAATAAAATAAATCATACTGATTTGTAATAAATGTTCTTAGATGTAAGATACGATTTCGATCTTGTCAGAATCTCTGCGACTTTACACGTGTTTTTCGTGGAATAAGTAGCCAATGCCTTTCTCCTAGATACTATTAATTTTCATTAAGATCTGGTCAACAAGCTTGCCTGCAAGAGATCGCTCATAGCGATAAGGCTGCCTTCGTACTTTTTTTACTCTAAGCATTGATTCTGTACTGTATTCTGTCTTAGTGACAATAACAATAAAGTATTATCTTTCTATCTATCTATTAAGCCGTTTTGGGCATCAAACGTAACAGATTAATCGAGTTGCTTTTAGAATCTCATTATGAATAATTCGTATGGATATGGATCAGGTATTATGTGTGATCGGTAACGCTTTGAAACCTGTATTTTGAAATATAATTTCTAGTCTAGTTCAATAATGTATAATGATTTATTCGCGGTATATTTAGACTCATTGTGGAGCGGTGCATTGTGCTTCGACGCGGTCCGACAGGTTTTGAGTTCTGTTTTAATCATTAAATTCATGTTAACTTCCACTAGAACACGAATGTTAAAAATAAAATGCTGTACAGTGAAGACTATTATTGTTCCTATAACAAGTTATGGATTTTTAAGATTTTGGTACTTACTCAGGGCTCTGTCTAAAGTGGTCGACGGCAAACTGCAGCAGTGGGTGCCTGCCGTCGTGCTGCGGTGTCGTCTGATCTCTTCTATCATCCCTGTCCCTATCGCGATCTCTTTCCCTCTCGCGTGGTACAGGAGATGAAGTCTGTCCTCTTCTCTCAATGTGTTCTCTGTCAGTCTCGTCGCGAGAATCTCTGGTGTCGTGCAGCTCTCTCGAATTGCGCATTTCTCTTGATTCCCGCATTTCTCTCGAGTCTCGTATCTCTCTTGATTCCCGTATGTCTCTGGATTCCCGCATCTCTCTCGACTCCCGGATTTCTCGTATTTCTCTCGAATCCTTCGTTTCTCGAGATTCCCTCGACTCGCGGTTATCTCTTTCGGGTCGTTCTTTCGCAACTCCATTTGTGATTGCTTTTGGCTGGACCTGCAACAAGGTAAGACTTGATATAACGCTGCAGTTTCTAAAATGATAAGAGGAAATATGACATCCTCTACCAAAGTATATACCAGTTTCTTAATAGGTACGGTGGGTTAACGGTGCAAAGGTAATGAATATCTATAGTGCATTGTTTAGCGGACTATCAACGGCCTTCTACCAGCTATCAATCTACATAGCCATTCAAGATTTCGCTTTCTGGCAATGCAAATAGGATGTTCGTACATATGTAGTGATTATCAAAGAAATTCACGTAGCAATTAAGACAGTTCGTGCTGATAGAGACATCGCTCGGGAGCGGGAAAGCGTGAACGGAGAACGCATCTGAATTCAAGTGTGGTGCACGCCCAAACGTTTCAGATCATCGGGATAAAAATAGACAAAACGTTGGTTTTCTTCCAAAACAAAAAATGTTCATAGTTAACCCGCTTACTTAAACGCCCGTAATGAATTTGTAAAACTACGATATAAGAGATACAGAATTTTTCGTAATTTTCTCCTAAAATAAAGCTAAATTTAGAGAGACTGGTAGAGAAAGCTCTGCGGTGATAAGACCATGAATTATCACTTATCTTGTGCTTGTTTTACAAAGATGCTATTTATTTTATGTTATTTATTTATTATTTTACAAGTATGAATAAAATTTGAATAACAATAATTTTCGGCAGTATATTTTCAAGCTCACATTTCTAGGCAATTTATCGCTTATCACCTTAGGTATTCGTTTCAGAGTCTTCCTGCTAAGCGTCCTGATAACTCCATAAAAGTTTTCCATCATCACTGCACTTTAGACCTGATCGGTCACTGTTCGATATCGATAAAATCTGTCGTCTCCTTTAAAAGCACTTTCACTGAGCACTGTGCTTTGAAAAACTTTGTCAGGTTTGACTTAAGACTGTTTTAAATCTGTCGTCTCCTTTAAAAGCACTTTCACTGAGCACTGTGCTTTGAAAAACTTTGTCAGGTTTGACTTAAGACTGTTTTAGATTATCGAAAATTATTATTGATTAAATCGGTCGATTCGCGTTTATATTTAGCACTTTCAGCGAGGACTTAGCTTTTATTTGGCAAGGGGTGTTTTATTAAGAGAAATATTTTGATTATTGTTATTTTATAGTGTTTCGCACTGCGCTGTCGAGGTGCAGTTTGGATGTGCGCTGCGCCGGCGCAGGCTCGCGTGCCGCCATCCTTATAAATATTGATGCAATCTGGATATTGTGTTCTTCGCTCCGATTAATCGCTAATTTCTTTCGTAATTTAAATTCTTTCTTCGCCTATAACTGATATTTTAACGGTGACCGATGTGGGTTAGTTTTTGCAGTAGTTTTTAGATACCTTAATTGGTTAGATTCTGATAATGCAATTCCGGTAATCAAATAATGCAAAGATGTCGGAGTAATAAAATAGTAGTAGGTAATCACTGAAGTCACGATTTAAAGCCCAACATGGATACTTATATCACACTAATATTATAAATGCGAAAGTTTGGACCGATAGATTACATTGTTTGTTACTTCTTCGACGACGACGACGATAATACTACTGAACGGATCGGGCCTAAATTTTGCATAGATGTAGGTCTCGACTTGGAATAACACAGGCTTTTTAAACTTTTTATCTCATAAATTTGTTCCCATGAGATAAAGAGAATAAATAGGCTATAAACGTTTCCATATAAAAACACGTGCGAAGCCGCTGGCAGAAACTAGTCATTTAATAATGCCGAAATAAAGGCAAACGTAAAAACAA